>CM062808.1:396802726-397444960 GCA_031772625.1 Pinus tabuliformis | reverse complement strand
ACTTTCATGTGGGTTTTGCATAAATTGAGCAATAAAGGTCAACAACAAAGGAAAGGTTAGGACAGGTATGGGTCAGATACAAATTTTTTCCTACAAGTTGATGGTATAAGGTAGAATCAACTTTAGGGGAAGTACAAGTGACTGAAAGTTTGGCTCTAGACTGAAAGGGAGAAGGGGCTGGCTCACAATCTTCCATGTGAAAGTGGCGTAGAAGATCACAGGCATACTTGGACTAGGAAAGGGAAATACCTTCCTTGGACTGCAAGACTTGAAGACCAAGAAAATAATGCAAGTGTCCTAAGTCTGTCATTTCAAACTGCTTTTTAAGGCTAGACTTCACATGGTTTATAAGGTTGGGATCACTACCAGTAAGGATAAGATCATCAACATAAAGAACAAGAATGATAAGAGACTTATCCATTTTCTTGGTGTAGACAGTATTGTCAGAATGACACCTAGGAAAGCCAATATCTAAAAGAAAGATATCCATTTTGGCATACCAAGCCCGAGGGGCTTGCTTGAGACCATAAAGGGATTTCTTAAGCTGACATACAAGGCTGGAGTCTGGTTGTATAAAGCCAGGAGGTTGTTCCATATAGATTTCTTCATGCAAGTCCCGATGAAAAAGGCTAGATTTAACATCCATTTGATGGAATTCCCATTTGAAAGAGGCAGCAAGGGAACGAACAAGGAGGCTAGAGTTCATTTTGGCAACAAGGGAGAAGGTTTCGGTATAGTCAATGCCTTCAACTTGTAAAAAAACCCTTAGCAACAAGACGAGCTTTATGTTTATCAACATTTTCATCTGGTCCATACTTGGTTTTGTAAACCCATTTGCATCTAACAAGTTTTCATCCCTTTGGAAGAGGAACAAGATCCCATGTATCATTTGCCAATAATGAATGATATTCTTCATTCATAGTTGCGTCCCAATCTTGATGGCCTGAAGCTTCTACAAAGGTGTCAGGATCATAATTCGCTGGAGCTTGAGCCAGTAAAGAAGAGGCTCTTTCAACTGAGAACGAGTGCGATGCTGGTCTGTAGGATCGGTTGCAAGAGCACCTGCTGCATCTTGAGTAGCGTGGACCCATTTTGGAAGCTGAGGAGCTGAAGGAGGATCCTGAGAAGGTGGTGGAGGATTTTACATCGTCATTGTCATCATCTGAAGAAGAAATATTTTTAGAAGTAGAAGGGATAGAGAGAGGTGGCGCATCCGCCGAACTAGGCTTAGAGGCTGATATATTTTTAGCAAACTTTACATCTCTTCTAATGATAATATTTTTGGATTTAGGTGAAAGAATTCTATATGCTTTGACATCTTTAGAATATCCAACAAAAAATACCTTTTTCACTATTAGGTTCTAAGGCTTTATGTTTCTCATCTGGAATATGGGCCCATGCTTCACTTCCAAAAACACGAAAGTCACTGACATCTGGTTTAATTGAGCTCTATGCTTCTTCTGGAGTGATATTCTTTATAACCTTAGTAGGAGTGCGATTTACTATGTAATTTGCACAGTTAATTATTTCTGCCCAAAAATAAAGACTAAGTCCTTTAGATTGAAGCATACAATTAGCCATTTCCTTTAAGGTGCAGTTCTTCCTTTTCGCTACACCATTTTGTTGTGGATTAAATGGAACAGTATGTTGCATTTGAATTCCATGCTCAGTGCAAAAGTTGATGAATTTGTTGTTAACATATTCTTGCCATTATCAGATCTTAGCTTAAGAATTTGATGTCCAGATTGTTTTTCAACAAAGGCCTTAAAGGTCAAGAACATGTTAAATACTTCACTCTTGAGTTTTAAGAAATATACCCAAGTGCGTCTGGAGAAATCATCAATGAAAGTTAAGAAATACTTGTAGCCAGAGAATGAAACAATTGGAAGTGGACCACATAAATCACTATGCATAAGCTGTAAAGGGGTTGAGGCGTGCCAAGAGGCACGTTTTTCAAAACTATTTTGATGATGTTTTCCGAGTACACATCCGGAACAAACACCATCTCTGCAAGATACGATAGGAAGACTTGTCACCATATTTTCTTTACATAGATTTTAAAGGGAGCGATAGTTTAAGTGACCAAATCGCTCATGCCAAAGTTTGCTCACTTCATCATTATGAGCAACAAATATCAAGGGAAGCGTTGATGACTCAAAGTTGTTAAACTTATACAACCTTGTAGAATCATTGACAATGCCGGTAGCTAAAATCTGTTTAGTATCTCTTAGGTCATTAATTACAACATCGTGAGGTGAAAGTTCAACGATTTTACCTTCACTTAAATGTGTTATCTGATATACAGATAGAAGGTTGCAGGATAAGGTTGGAACACATAATACATCATTAAATTGACCATTGTCTAGATGAGCAGTTCCAGTCCCTACAACACTAAGAGATCTATCATCACCAACATATATATTTTTGGTGTTACAATCATTTAAAGAAGAAAACATGGCTTTGTTTTTGGCCATGTGATAAGAAGCTCCAGAATCGAGGAGCCACTCATGAGAATGAGAAGAAGAAGATACATTTAGTGCATAACCAGACCGAGATGGTTGACAACCACATGCAGAAAGTGTTACTTCTGAAGATGAAGTTGAAGTTGAAGAGTGCTCCAAATGGATGTTATGTTTCTTCATTGTTGTTTCCAAGGCTTCCATTTTCTTAAAGCATTTGGATTCTAAGTGACCATCTCGATTACAAAAGTTGCAATGTCCATCAGTCTTTTTCCCTTTGTTTTTATTTGCCTCGTCATTTTGTTGAATTAATTTTTCATTTTGAGACTGAAATTGC
The DNA here is from genome assembly GCA_031772625.1 of Pinus tabuliformis. Taxonomy (NCBI): domain Eukaryota; kingdom Viridiplantae; phylum Streptophyta; class Pinopsida; order Pinales; family Pinaceae; genus Pinus; species Pinus tabuliformis. Next base: position 397,442,164 of record CM062808.1, on the reverse strand, counting down.
TTAGGACCCTTGTTTGGTTTAGGACCATTCTTTTTAGGATATTGCTTCCTAGGATTCTTTGAATTTGGTTGTTGCTGGGTGGCTAAGGTTTCCTTAGAAGAGTTTCCAGGATTAAGAAGACCAAGATGTAAGAGTTTTTCTTGTTCTCTTATTAAAGAATCACAAAAGGCATCAAAAGAGAGGGACTTGTAGTCTTGTCCTTGAGAAATAAAGGCTTGTCTAGTAGAATGGAAGGTGGAAACAAACACAGAGTAGGCTGGTCCCAACTTAGTAAGAATGGAATAGATAAGGCTACCATCTTCTTTCTTAACCTTAACACCTTCCAAGATAAGTCTAAGGGGCTTGAACTTGGACAAAAAATCTTCAATGGAAGAAAAATTATTGGGGTTCAACGTAAGCAACTCATTTTCGAGTTGATGGGCTCTAATTTCATTTTTAATTCCAAAAACTTTAGTGAGTTGTTTCATTGGTTCATTAGGGGTATCAAGTTCTGCGTTATGGAATCTAAGGTCTAGAGAAATGGACATCCCTATCAACCCACACACTTGATCTTGCCTATTTTCCCATTTGGTCGCCTTATTTTCCTCTTTAAGTTTAGTTTTTTGGCCTTAGGCTATTCTATAAAGACCTTTACTTCTAAATAAATCCACAATGTAGGACCACCATTGGAACTAGTTGGTGCTGTCAAGAATAACTTGGCATGGAATTTCCATTTTAACAGAAACTGACGCTGTAGATGTTGAAACTATGTGTTCCAATGGAAAGGTCTCGAAAAATTAGGCCGATTAAAAAAAACGGCTCTGAATACAACGTCCGTATTAAGAAGTTATGGCTTTTTGAAGAAAAGTTGTTGAAGATGCCATCGATGTGCGTGAATGTGCGGAAGTGAATGATAACGTTATATTTAAAAAAACCCCCCCTCCCTCTCCCCCTTTCCAAACTTAATCTAATTAGCTCACTTTTAAAAAAAAGATTTTATGTGACCCACTTTTATAAATAAGTGAAAGTCACTTTTACAATGGTACTTTATGAGCTACCCACTAAATTGTAATTTAAATAAAAGATAAAGAGACTTTAGAATTATAAGTGACTCACTTGTTATAATGGGTGAGAATACTTTTACATAAAGTAACTTTAAAACATAAGTTACATGTGCTTTTTGAAAAAGTAACTCAACAAAAAGAAAGACTTGAACTCAAGACCTTTATTCTCATAAATTAACTTTGGACCAAGTGAGCTAGTTTAAAAGGTTAGTAATTTTTGGAAAAGAGGAGGGTTTTTTTTTTTTTTTGAGTCATTGAAGCTTTGGGGTACATGCTTACTTGAAGAAACTCTTTTTCCCTACAAAACAAAAAACCAAACAACCCAAAACGGACATACAAAAAAAAACCAAACGTTACGGCTTGAAGTTAGCTTTCGCCAGAAACTAAATATTTTACTCAATGTTTCTGATTTTCCGAGATCACACTAAGACACGACGGAAAAGAGCATGCGCATGAGAAAAATCCTTCCTTTCTGTTTCTGATTTGCCCAGATCGCACGGAGTCGCAAGGTCAAGAGCATACGCAGAAATGAAAGGTATAGATCCAATAATAAAAAAAGCGAGAGCTAAATAAATCGAAATAAACAGAGAGATGAATAACTAAAACTACAAATAAAGACTGTATACCTCCAGATATTAAAAATGGCCTAGTTAGGGCTACCAGAAACCTTTTCGCGTGAAACGAAAGGGGTTCCTCACTGGAACATATGCTCCTAACACAATAGAGCAGTCCTCTTGGTCCAAAAGCAGTCAGAAACGGTAGATCTAGGAAACGATAGTCACATGCACTTGTACCGGCTTCGGATTTAGATCACAAATGGATGCGGCCCTCAAATATTTCTGATATCATGTAGGAATTTACAGGGCAAGTTCCTCAGATAGAACACCGCTCACAAACAGATCACAGATCAATACACCAGTATTCTTGACGTGGTTAAAACTTAAAACCCTCAAAGAGGGAAACAATCCATAGCGTGAGCCAATGCAACCACTTCAGCGAATTTATTAATAAAAGAAATAAAATTTACATAAGCTTCTCTCATGAACAGTGACCTTACAAATGACCCTCCATGCTCTTTAAATAGACTTCATGGACCAATCGGGTGTTAAGCCATGGATCAAGTGTCGGTAATATTGAGGAGAGAATGAATTGTCAGATCACCACATATCGTGATCGTCGGATTGTAAGTTACAAAAGTACATAGTAAAGAAACACACTTTACCTAACTCTACACTAGGCCAAGTTATACTTAACTATTTCCTATGTGTCGGAATATCCTAACAGTACAAAACCCTTGTCTCCACTTAGAGACAAGGAGGCGTTTCTGGTGGTGAAGAAGGCGATGGTAGGAGGCTTTGATGTTGGAGTAAGAGGGGTGAACATGGGTGATTATGTTCCAAGGCTAACAGTTAAGGGCTTTGCATTCATTGTCATACCAACATTTCATGGAAGAGGAGCTAGTTTTTGCGAAGGTGGAAATGTGTCGGGTGGAGTGAGGGAAGATGTTCCGAATTTATGAAGAAACGAAATGAAATACAAATTTAAACAAAAGCATAAAGATAAAGTGAAACTAGAGTTTAATTAATAAATAGCAAGAGCTAGAATTGTTTACATGTAGGATGAAAGCAAACTAGCTCGAGTGGTGAAGCTTATGTTTGAGAAGAGATGTGACGGCTACTCGCCTTCTTGAACTGTGTTACAATGAGGCGCAAGGGCCTTTTTATCATTAAGAAACAATGATAAACCGTAAAAATCCGAAACCCTTACCCTAGGAGATGAAGTGCCAAAGGGTTATGGGCCCCGATGGGGTAAGTTGGAAGGTCAACTTCCGAGTGTTGTAACTTGGGCATACGATCTCCGTTTGGTGTGCACGGTAGCTCATTACGAGCGTTTATCCGAGGAGAACAACTTTCAACTACAAACATTAGTTTGCCCGTTTCCCCAAAAAATGCCGTTTAGGGCCTCAAAACAACTTTGGAAGTTCATAACCGGGAAATTGCCAAAAATAGAAAATTGGCAAATTAGGAAACTGTGTTGAAAAATAGGTACTGATAGGAAACTGTGTTGTGAGTCAAGTGGAATAGGTGGGTGGCCACCAATATCCATCTGGATTAGTCCTGCCCCCTTTGAAAGCAATGGTCTCCATTGTGTTGAGTGCCTTCATGAGGTGGGGAAAATTCTGTTGAATTTGGTCCCTAGTGAGCCACTTGCCTTGGTGTAGGAGCTGGTCTGCTTTGACAACCCGATATAGTTGGATCTTTTGTTGGTGGGTGTTCTTAATTTGGGTGTCTGTGATCTAATCAATCATGGCTTATTTAATGCACTCTGGGTTGTGCTTTGTCAGTGTTGGTTTCTCTACAATTTCTGATGTGTTAAGCTATGGTGGGAAGTATGGCCGAAGGCGGTCGACATTGAACACTGGATGTAGGTCGAGGAATGGGGGATACTGATCTCAAAAGTGTTACCACCGATAGGCTTGATGATGGTATAAGGTCCATAGCAAAAGCAACAGAAGCTTCCAATGGGCCCCTGCAAGGTGTTCCTTTTGCAAATGCAACCAAACATTGTTTGCCACTTGAGACTTGTGTGGCACCCGATGTTGATCATGACGTTATTTTTATTTAGTATTGGCTTTATGCAAGATATCATGAGCCTACTGGCTGAATACGTTCAATAAACTTGGTGGCTTTATTAGCATCAGATTAAACATGCGCAAATTCTGCTTGTGTAGTTGCAAGGGGCATTGCAACATCAATGAAACATAATGGTTGAAATCCTAGGCCCACCTGAAAAGGGCTGTGGCCAGTTGAGCTATAGGAAGCTATGTTGTCACTGTGTTGAACATAGGAGAGACTCTCATCCCATGTTCATGGATGCTCAGAGTTGTACATACGTAATATGTGTATGATCATCTTGTTGACAACCTTTGTTTGGCCATCAGTCTACGGGTGGATGACCAAAGGCTCGACTAGAATGCGCTTAGGAACATGTTATTCCGATCTAATATGATGGTATGAGAAATTCGAAAATGTACCCAAACCCATTCGAAGAAGAGCTTGCCAAAGGCTTCTGTTGTAATACTCTTGTTACATGAAGCCAATTTGGTTATCTGAGAAAATCTATCAACAACCACAAACAAATAGTCATTACCATGCTTGGTAGAAGGAAGGCCAGACATATAGTCCATGGAGATGGAATCCCAAGGCAGGCTCAGCTTAGGCAGAGGGGTGTACATGTCTCGCTTCTTAATGGTTGGTTTGGTAATGGCACAAGCAATGTAGGATTTGATATATTTGCAAACATCTTGTCAAAGTTTCGGCTAATAAAAGTGCTTTTGCAATATCGCCATTGTTTTCTCCACTCCAAAGTGCCATGCTACCCCACTGTAATGCACTTGCCAAATCAACCTTGCACGCTTGCTAGAAGGAACACAAAGGTGTCCCAAGTAGCACAACAATGTATCCTGGAGGTGGAAGTCTGGAACTTGCTTGCCCTACATCATCATCTGGTATGTGGTGGCGAATTCTAGATCATTTTTTATAGTTGTGGCAATCTAGATGGCTCCTGCCCACAAGAGTTGATAACAATGGTCAGTGCCACAACTGGGGGTCGACTGAGGCAATTTGCAATGTGATTGGTGTTGCCCTTTCGTATTTAATGTTCAAATGGAATTGTTGCAGATATGTGGACCATTTCTGATGGTGATCATTTTGTAACTTTCCCTGTGTCTGCAAAAATTCAAGCGGTCGGTGATCTGTGTGGATGATCGTCTCCGTCCCCAAAATGTATTGTTTCCACTACCATCAAGCCTGCACGATGGAATACATCTCCTTATCATAGGTGCGGTATCTCTGAATAATATCAGGGAGTGTCTCACTATGATAGGCCACCAAATGCCCTTACTGAGTGAGGACTGCACCAATAACAGAGTCGAAAGCATTTGTCTCAATCTCAGATGGTTGTCGCAAGTCTGGCAATGTGAGGATTGGTTCAGAGCAAAGGCGGTGTTTCAGTTCACTAAATGCCTTCTGTTGTGACTCTTGGTAACTTGACTTAAGGTGCAACTGATATTAGAGAATCCCAGCACGAATTTACTGTAGAAATTAGCAAGGTCCAAGAAGTTGCAAAGTTCTGTGACACTTGTCAGGGCTGGTCAATCTCGAGTGACTTGCATCGTAGCTAGATCCATATGCACAACTTTCTCATCAATAACGTAACCTAGATATTGGACTTTGTCCATGCTAAAGGAGCATTTATCCAAGTTTGCACATAGCTTGTGTTGTCGCAGAGTGTCCAGGACCTGCCGAATATGTTGCAAGTGCTCTTCCCAACTCTTGCTGAATATGAGGATATCATTGAGATATACAACCACAAACGAGTTGGTGAAAGGCTACAAGTTGTCACCCTACAACCCCATGAAAGTTGAGAGGGCATTTGTCGAATTGAAGGGCATGGCCAACCACTCGAAAAGATCCTCCATGGTTTTGAAAGTAGTCTTCCACACATTCGTGGGTTCTATTGGAACTTGGTGATAGCCAGACTTCAAATCAATCTTGTTGAAGTATTTGGCCCCCTTGAGCTGGTCAAGAAGGTCATCAATCCGTGGAATCGGGTACTTGTTTTTGACTGTGATTTTGTTTAGGCCTTGATAATCAATGTAGTGTCTCCAGGTCATATCCTTCTTTTGCATGAGTACAATTGGGCTCCCACAAAGTGAGGAACTTGGTGAGATGTGCCCTTTTTGTAGCAGCTCATGGATCTATTGCTTGATTTCCTCATTTTCCAGAAGAGAGCAGCGATAGATTGGCCCATTGGGTAGAGGTGCGCCGGGGGTCAAATCAATTGAATGCTTGACTTGATAGTGCAAAGGTAACCCTATGGGTGAGGAGAAGATGACTTTGTACTCTTCCACGACCTTATCCAATTGCCTTTGCCGCACAGAAGATCCCTGTGTGGAGGCCATGGATATGGCCGCAATCTCCTCCCTACTTTGAGATTGAATCAAGAGGAAGACAAATTTACCAGTCTAGGAGATGATCTTACTGCATTGCTTAGCAAAGCTCAGAGTAATAGCAGTAGGCGGGGCTACCTCTGGTATCCTACACAGTTTTTTGCCCAAAGTAATAATAATAGTACGAGGTTTAGACTCATACAAAACATGATGCTTTCGCAAGTATGGTTGGTCCAACGAAACATCACAAACTTCAAGGGAGGCAGCATCACACAATACCTCGCCTGTGAAAGGCTTGATGTTGTAGGGCAGGTGACATTGTTGGCTGACGTAGAGATCTTGCCCTTGGTGGAGCCACCCGATGGTGTATGGCTGCGGGTGTGGTGTTGTCGGCAGGCCTGTTGATTTGGGGTAGCATCGGATGTGCTCTAAGCCTCAAATTTTGCAGGGAGGCTTGGGCACATGCATTCGAAAGAACCTAGAAACCGTTTTGGGAAATTCCACCCAGAGGCGATTATATTAAAATAATTAATATTTTTAATGGGGTTCCTATGTCTAAACTTAGGAAAATAAAAATATTAATGGGTATTAATCTAATTGTGGGTGAATCGTCTAGATAAAGATGGAGATCAAGTCAAAATGATCTAAGCCTTTGATTAGGCGTTAATCTAGGCCGTTGGTTGTCCAACAAGAGGATATAAGAAGGGGCTTGAGGGTCATTTGGAAACACACAGAGAGATCAAGGAAATCAATTTTTTGAATTGAGAAGTTCTCAGGAGGAAAAGTCGATTGAAGAGATTTCTTGCAGAAGAGGGGCAGTGAGAATCCGGAAGAAGGAATTTCTGTAGAGTACAATGTAGAGGGAGGATAGAAAGACGTCTAGAGGAAGGCTGATGTTGGCCCACGCGGTGTTGAGGCAGAGGTAACGCAGTCCTTGGGGGGGAAGTCGAGTTTCTTGCTGAGGGAAGTCGAGTTTTAGTTGTCGAAAGCTGGGGTGTGAGTCCGGGAGGCAGAAGATTGATTTTCTCAGCCAGCAAAGGATCCAGAAGAGGGTCAACGTAATGCCTAGGAGGGGTGACGCAGAAACTGCAGGGAGTGAGGTAGTTTTGCGCAGAGGCCAATGTAGAGGGTGATGCAGATCCTCCAGTTCAGTAGGATCAGTCACTGATTCTCCCAGTGACAAGGTGAGATCATTTCACCAATGTTTTGACCAGTATTCTCTCTATATTGGAGTGCTAGTTGAGCATCCTAGAATTGTACTCAGATTTTCTCTTGCATAATAATAAAACCCTAAGAGCTGTTGCATTGATTTCCCGCATTGGGTTTTAACGGTGTCCTATGTGTTTCTATTTTCCTTGCTCAGTTTCTATGTTTCATAATCATATTTTGTTTGGTGTAGGCTACTTCAGTAATTTAATTCAATATTTCATGAAGAAATCTGAAATAAGTTTGTAATGTAATTTACGATCTATGTGAAGTAGATTCAATTGGTTGCAGTAGGATTCTAGAGATTGTTAGATCTAGGAATTTTCACATGGTATCAGAGTGTTTGATGTGAAACAGGAAGAACAGATCTAGCATTGAGCAAGGGGCCAACTTGCTGCAGCGAGTAGCAGTTCGAATCCTTTGAGGGATTGCGCAGTTCTAGCTAGGAGGCTATATTTTCGAGGTTGTCTCTCTTTGAGTGAGCTGACAAAGAGGTAAGATTGCCAAATCGAGAATTTGCTAGGGCAGAAGGAACCATGTAGAGCATCAGCGCAAAGCTGGAAGGACGCAGTTTTCTGCAAGCTAAGTGCTGGGTAGAAAAGTCGTCGGAAGGAAGCAGATCACATAGTGAGGGAATACTTCCTCGGTGATTTCTTGCCGAGGAAATCAATATTTCTTATTTGCTAAGTAGGAGAGTAGCAACAAACTTACCAGCTCTATCAGGGAGTGCGTAAGCCAGCCTAGAAGCTACGCAGTAGAGAGAAAGAGGGAGCTGTTCGACAGTTTTCAGAGGAGATGGAAACCAGTGGCTTAAGGGAACAGGACAGGTTGGACGAAGCTTCCAACTACGTCATATGGAAGGCCAGCATGTCTTTCCTTCTAGATGAGCATGCCCTTAAGACGTATGTTGATAGTGTGGTAGCTGTCCCTGTGGATGTAGATCCGCTGAAGAAGTACATAGCTGAGATGGTGAAGGCCAAGAGGATGATCTTGGATGGAGTCAAGGATCACGTGGTATGTCACATTGCTAGCAGAGGGATTGCTGAGGAGATGTGGGATGCCTTGGCCACATTGTATTAGGGATCTTCTAAGCAGTGGAAGATGTACTTAGAATAGAAGTTGAGATTTGCGCAAATGTAGAAGGGAAAATGTGTGGATCCATTCCTCACGAAGTTGAAGGAGACCCGTGATGAGTTGTCGACTGTGGGGCATACACCTTAGGATTCAGAGTAAGCAAGAATGGCCCTAAATTCTGTCTCGGATGAATGGCAAGTCTTTGTCCGGAGTATCCTGGGCAGAGCAGCATTGCCTAATTGGGATGAGATGTGGGTAGCTCTAAAACAAGCAGAACTGAGGAGAGACCTGGTCAAGGTCAAACTTGATGGAAGCAACAACGACAATGGGTCGAAACCCAAACTAGAGGAAGAGAATAACACAACCCTTGCATCAAAGGGACAATAGGGGCAACAAAGACGAAAGGACATCTCCAAGGTGAAGTGTTTAAGATGTGGCGAGATGGGCCACTATGCATCCTAGTGTACTTTGAAGAAAAAGGACAAGGATGAGAAGCACGATCCTAAGGTTGCAGCCGCAAAGAGTGAATAGGAGAAGGAGTTCGCAATGACAGCGGAGATACCTCCAAGAGGGAGGTGGGATGATATAGTACTGTAGCTTGATGGAGCAACAGATGGGAAAGATCCTTGAGGAACACACCTCTTGGATCATCACCTTGCTACAAGAGCCCATGATCATTAGTAGCGGGATAAAGGAGTTTTCAGTTGGTGCCACAGAGTGTTGATTCGACAGATGCAGTAGTGAGTAGCGCCAGAATGTGAACAACGCAGAGTAGAGAGGCAACAGTGCGTGGAGGCACAATGCAGAGCTTCAGCAATGCGGTGGATTCAAAAGACAACGTGGGACTAGCAACAGTCAGGGTTTTAGCACCGAGGTGTATCCACTGGATACTTGTCCAGTCTTGGGTGTTTTCAGTTGCTTCTCTCAGCAACTGAGTTGCAGTACAGATGCAATGTTAGCAGTGGCAGTGCTAGTAGCATAACAGATGCAACATTTGAGAGGGAGCTGTAGTACAGATGTAGCATTGGCAATGGCAGTGTCAAAGGCAACAATACAATAGCAACAACAATGCAGTAGTTGGTGGACAACATGTCAGACATCAGCAACGTAGAGGACGATGCTTCAGAGTTAGAGCAGTATGTAGCAGCGTATATTGCTAGAGCACATTCCTCGCTAAGAGGGAGTGTTGATTTGGGGTAGCCTCGGATGTGCTCTAGGCCTCAAATTTTCCAAGGAGGCTTGGGCACATGCATTCCAAAGAACCCAGAAACCGTTTTGGGAAATTCCACCTAGAGACCATTATATTAAAATAATTAATATTTTTAATGGGGTTCCTAAGTCTAAACTTCGGAAAATTAAAATATTAATGGGTATTAATCTAATTGTGGGTGAATCTTCTAGATAAAGATGAAGATCAAGTCAAAATGATCTGAGCCTTTGATTAGGAGTGAATCTAGGTTGTTGGTTGTCCAATAGGAAGACATAAGAAGGGGCTTGAGGGTCATTTGGAAAACACAGGGAGAGATCAAGGAAATCGATTTTCTGAAGTGAGAAGTTCGCAGGAGGAAAAGTCAATTGAAGAGATTTCTTGTAGCAGAGGGGCAGTGAGAATGCGAAAGAAGGAATTTCCGGAGAGTACATGGTAGAGGGAGGACAAAAAAACGTCCAGAGGAAGGCTAACGCTGGCCCATGCAGAAGCAACGCAGTCCTTGAGGGGAAGTTGAGTCTCCTGCTGAGGGAAGTCGAGTTTCAGTTGCCGGAAGCCAGGGTGCGAGTCCGAGATGCAGAAGATTGATTTTCTCAGCTAGCAGAGGATCCAAAAGAGGGGTAGCGTAATACCCAAGAGGGGTGACGTAGAAACTGCCGGGAGTGACGCAGTTCTGTGCAGAGGCCACGTAGAGGGTGACACAGAGCCTCCAGTTCAGCAGGATCAGTCACTGATTCTCCCAGTGACAGGGTGAGATCATTTCACTAGTCTTTTGTCCAGTATTCTCTCTGTATTGGATTGCTAGTTGAGCATCCTAGAATTGTACTCAAATTTTCTCCTGCATAATAATAAAACCCTCAGAGCTGTTGGACCAGTTTTCCCGCATTGGGTTTTTCTAAGGACATTTGTGCAAAAATAATGGTGTCCTATGTGTTTCTATTTTCCTTGCTCAATTTCTATGTTTTAGAATCATATTTAATTTGGTGTAGGTTGCTTCAGTAATTTACTTCAATATTTCATGAGGAAATCTGAAATAAGTTTGTAATGTAATTTATAGTGTTCCACAAGGACACGTCCCCCAGGGTCGGGTGCACGTGCCCCTCACACCCCACGCACCCGGGACGGGGGGCCGTCTGGGGAAACGTTTCCCTTTTGGGGAGACATGGGGAGACGTGGGGGGGACGTTTCTCTAGTGTGGGGGATGCGAGTCCCCAAAAGGGGGACGGCTAGGTGTCCCCCCTCAAAATGGGCTATGTGTCTCCCCTTAAATTTGCTTGTAAACAATGATTTATGATAGGGGAAACCTACTATTTGACCAAATTGCCCTACTAATGCTATGCAATTCATGGTAATGTTCAATTCTTAAAGTAAACATGACATTCTTCTTTTACTTAAATTTTTAACATTACCATGAAATGACTCAGGATGTTTGGGAGTGGTTCCAACCTCATTGGATTTCATATGGAGGAAGTAGAATTTTAGATCTCACTCAAAATCCAACAGACTTAACATTTTTTCAGGGATTCAGGATTCGATGGATTGCAATGTTTCCATTGCATTTTGTCATGTACAAGGGTATGGAATTAGTATTTAATCAAGAGCACCAAGCCCTCTGTGTACTTTAGAATGACTTTTAGACACATCAGTCCACTGTTTTTGAGTTTGAGTTATATCAATTTACTATTCCAGTCTTCAGATTTCAGTATCTATTATAGTCTGTTTTGCCTAGTACTAATTAGATTCTAGAATGATGAATGATGAAATTTAATTTTAATTCAATTTAGAATCTAGAATGTGAACGATGAATTTAATTTTAAAATCATTGTAGATTATGGAATGGTGACTAATGAATGATGAATATGGATTAGAGTATTTCATTATTGAATCTCGTGCTCTATGGATGAATCATGTATGTATTAGTAAGGATGATGAGTATGGATCAATGTATTTCATTATTTAATTCAATTATGTATGTATCATTGTATTTATGCTTTCATTATTGAATATGAATTTGAAATATATATATATATATATATATATATATATATATATAAAAAAGAAAAAAAATTATATAACCCTACGTCCCCTTGTGCCCCCTAAATTTCCCTAAAATTTTTGGGTATTTCCACACGTCCCCCTTGTGCGTCTCCCCGCACCGACATCTCCCTGTCCCCGAGTCTTGGTGGAACATTGTTAATTTACGATCTAGGTGAAGTAGATTTTGCTAGTTGCAGTAGGATTTTAGAGATTGTTAGATCTAGGAATTTTCACAAGGCCCAACCACTTGATGACCTCTATCGAGATACGATTCTTTTGACTCTTGCTACCGATAATGAAATGCAACAAAGCCCCCTCCACCCACATTTGTGAGTGGAAGAGATGCTCAGCTTCCTCCATATCTTTGGGCTCACTATTTTGGACCTTGGTGGTAGCAACAATGGCACTGAGTTCTGCATCAATGATCTATTTCCCCTTGTCGGGTTCAAGTTCAGAGTCGGAACCTGCATTTGACTCTGAAGCTTTCGTCTTGGCTACCATGGATTGCTTTACATGACACTCATTTGTGTTATGAGTGGAACTCACCCTTTTCTCGTGTCTTTCTTCGTCTTCTCACTACTATTCTTTGCTTGTGGCTTCGATGGGTTGTCTTGGGCTGCTGCACCTTGGCTCTTCCCTTTGTTTTGCGGTTTGAGAGTTCCCTTGTTCTGCTTTGGATTCGTAGAGCAAAAGTCTGGCTTCTTTTGTTTAAAATTTTCCTCAATTCGGGTAACATATTGGTATGCTGCGCCAAGCGAGATGTCTAGGAACTCCTTTTCTGTCTGGATGCATTTGTGCTGACATCCACGATACTTGAGCACTAGATGTCACTGAGAGTCCCTGATACCCAACTTCATGCGCAAGGTATGAAAGATATTCGTGAACTGTGGAACTTCCTGGTCCGTTTCCTGTCGTAGTGTGGTCCATTTTATATATTTGTCTTTGTATCTTCCAACAGGGTAATACTGCTCCTTAACAACATCCTTAAAAGAGTTCCAAGAGGGTGTGGCTGAAAATAGTGTAGACTTCTTGATGGTCACAGTAAGTTTCCCACCAGTTCTTAACGTGGGGAGTGGCGTTAAGCAGTGAAAAAGTAATCTTTTTTCTATCGGAAAAATCATGCACCGAAAAATATCCTTCCAACATATTTAATCATTTATCTAGAGCATCTACATCTATTTGGCCTTCAAATATAGGAATATCAAATTTAACTTGTACCTTAAAGGGGGCGACGCCTTTGAAGTGGTTGTTGGTTGAAGATGCATCGCCTATTGGTATTTGTTGAAGGATTTGCGACAAGTTATCCATCATTTTGTTCCTCTATTTCTCGAGGGCTTTTTCGAGCAACAAGTTGATGGGATCTCTTGCTCCCTCATCTTTCTTTTCTTTCACCATGGGATGCTGTCGAGATGGACGAGGATGATCTTGCAAGGGATCAAGTAGTATGAGTCTCATCTCCTTATATCCCGACCTCATTGGGGACATGCATAGAAAAAATAGAGAAAGAGCATGCCACTCTGATACCACTGATACAGATTTATGAAGGAACAAAATGAAATACAAATTTGAACAAAAACACAAAGATACAACGATATTGGATTTCAATTAATAAATAGCAAATGCTAAATTTGTTTACATGCAGAATTAAATCAAACTAGCTCGAGCAATGGTAGTTTATCTCTAAGAAGAGATGTGACAACTATTCACCTCCTGAATTGTGTTATAATGAGGCTCAAAGGCCTTTTTATCATGAAGAAACCTTGAACATCCAAAACCCTAACCCTAGGAGATGAAGCGCCAAAGTCTTATGGGCCTCGATGGGGTAAGTGTTGATTTTAGGTAGCATCGGATGTGCTCTAGCTCTAAAATTTTGTAGAGGGGCTAGAACGCATGAGATCTCCAAGACCCATAAATCGTATGGTAAAATTCCACCCGGATTGTATTTTATTAAAATAATAAATATTTTTAATGGGGTTCCTAAGTCTAAACTTAGGAAAAGTAGTGGCAGTGCGAGATAATTGTCGAGAGTTTGAGATTTTGCTCGGAGTTCGATGTTCTGAGCCCAGAGGGCTGAAGTCAAAGCTCCTGTGTATGTGTAGTCTGCAATAGTGTTTTCATCGCTGTTTAAATAATTAAATAACTTGTTGAATGTAAAAACAAGTAGGAGATGATAAACCAATGATTGTAGTGGGATTTCTGATGTGTAGATTCTGAAATTTTCACATGGTATCAGAGCAATTGCATATCAAGGAGGACTGAAGCCATTGATGAAAGGACATAGGAAAATCTGTGTGTGAAGACAACTGTCCTAAGAGACATCGTAGTTTTTGGCCAAGAGAGCAGAGGAGGGGTGATACAGTCACCAAAGGAGGCTCATGCAGAGCTTGTGTAAGGCTGATTGGGTGACGCTATTGCTGCAACGCAATGGTTACTGGGCCAGCACAGAGACTATTGAGTCTTGTTTTTCCGGTTGCCGTAGCTAGAGGTGCAGCGCAAATTTCATCTGGAGTTGCTGGTGGGGTGCTGATTCTGTTGGTGCAGAGCAATACCTAGTGGGGCAGAAGAAAAGTAGAAGGAATCAACTCCTCAGAAGATTACTTGCTAAGAAATCTAGATCCAGTGCTGAGCAGCAGCAAAGAGAGATCAGAGATGGGTGGTTCAACAGTGGTTGGTAGAGGGATTTCTGTGAAGGAAATCGAAATTCAGAGGGAGCTTGTTTCTTAGAAGATTTCTAGCGCCAAAGAAATCTAGATCTGAGTTTTGTTGGGGCAGCAACAAAAGAGGGAGAAGAGAACTAGTTCGACATTCATTTGAGCAGAGATGGCAGCCACATCTCCTGGAGGGAGGTGGGGTGATTTAGAGATGTAGTTTGAAAGGACTGCAGGAGGCAGGATCCTTGAGGTGCCCAAACTCTTGGATCACATACAGCTACGGGAGCCCTTAACGACAGTAGCAAAATGATGGGTGTCGGTTGGAGCGAGGTGTGATGGAGCGACAGTGGCAGAGCTAAAGTGCTAATGTCTAAGGCAACGTAGGGGATGTTGTAGCAGTGCGAGAGGCAAAAAGCAGTGTGCAGTAGCGCAGTAGCAACAAAGGGTCAAGACAGATTAGCAGTAGAGGTAGCTTCAACATCACAAAGCATCTAGACTAACCAGGATGTCAGTTTTTGGGTGAAGTTTTAGTTGCTTACTTCTCAGCAACCGAGTTGTAGTGTAGCAGTTAGTAGTGGCAGTGCTATGGGTAGCATGATGCAGCATATTGAGAGGGAGCTGTAGTACAGATGTAGCAGTGACGGTGGCAGTGTCGTGCGCAGCAACACAAATTGCCGCAATGCTGTGGATGAGAGGCAGCAGGTCGAGCATCAGCAACATAGAGGACTGATGACGTAGATCAATGTGATACTTTTGCTGGGAAGTATTACTAGAGCACATTCCACGCTAAGAGGGAGTGTTGGTTTTAGGTAGCATCAGATGTGCTCTAGCTCCAAAATTTTGTAGAGGGACTAGAGAACACATGAGATCTCCAAGACCTAGAAATCATTTGGCGAAATTCCACTCGGATTGTATTTTATTAAAATAATTAATATTTTTAATGGGGTTCCTAAGTCTAGACTTCGGAAAATAAAAATATTAATGGGTATTAATAAAAATATGGGTGAGAAGCTTCTAAGAGACGAGGATCAAATCTGTTTTAATCTTAGCTGTTGATTAGGGACTTAATCTTGGCTGTTGATTCATCAATAGGAAAAGTATAAGAGGAGGTTTGAGGGTCAATTGGAGAATACACACAAAGAGATCAGTCAGTTCGATTTTTCTAGCGCGTGGTTTGCTGAGAAAATTGAATTAAATGATCTGAGTTGCAATGAGAGGGGCAGAAGCAAAGATTTGGATCAGAAAGGAGTTCCGAGCCAAAGAGTACGCGGCAGAGAGGCAACAATAGCATTAGAGAGGCAATGCAGAGGCCTGCGCCGCCCTAGAAGGGGCTCACGTAAAGCTGACACAGGCCAAGAGGGTTCTTGTAGTGGCAATGCGAGATAATCGTTGGGAGTTTGAGATTTTGTTGGGAGTTTGATGTGTTGAGTCGGGAGGGCTAAAGTCGAAGCTCCTGTGAGAAAATCGTTCCAACGGAAAAGTGACGCAATCTCCCAGAAGCAAGACACTGGCCCACACAGAGCAGATTGTGCTGGGATTTTCGCAGTGCTTGCTGGAGTCAGCCATTCAGTGGATCTGTTGTGACTTGGAGAACGAGGTAAACCCTTGTATGTATTTCTTGCTACTGAGCTTTCTCTGAAAGGTTAGTTAGTGTGAGAGGCAACCTATTGTATTGCGATTCTGCTTGCTTAATAATACAAACCCTCTATATGCTGCACCGATTTTCCCACATTTGGTTTTTCTGGGGACGTGTTGTCCAAAAATAACGGTGCCCCTTATGCATTTGTCTTGTTCTATTTTTAGTTCATGATTTGTATGTATCTGTAGTCTGCAATAGTGTTTTCATCCCTGTTTAAATAATTAAATAACTTGTTGAATGTAAAAACAAGTAGTAGATGATAAACCAATGATTGCAGTAGGATTTCTGATGTGTAGGTTCAGAAATTTTCATAGTAAGTTGGAAAACTTATCTATTTGGTGAACACGATAGCCCGTTAGAAAGGTCTATTTGAGGAGAACAACTTTTGACTGCAAACATCGGTCCTACATTTGCCCATTTCCTCTAAAAAAATGCCGTTTAGGGCCTCAAAATGGCTCGAAAGTTCAGGATTTGAAACTTCCAAAAACAGAAAATTGCCAAAATAGGAAATTATGCTGAAAAATAGGAAACTGGTGGGGAACTGTGCTGTGAGCCAAGTGGAATAGGTGGGTGGCCATCAATATCCACTTGGATTAGGACTTGAGGGTTGCGTCCCAAATGATGGATGATAGACAATTATGCTTGATAGAAGCATATTCTAGTGATTAGAGTTGGGTCTTAGGAGGGAGCATTTGGCAGAGGTGGGAAGTAAAGGTGTTTGGGTCATGCTCCTCGAAATGGAAAATCGAATGGGGTGCGCCTCACCCGCATGATAGTTGCAGAGCCTTTGATCACATCCAAGGAATGTTGTATTAAGCTCCCAAGGAGGGAGTTCTTCCAAATTCAACCATATCCCCCCATGAAGTTAGGGAGCTACTGTTTTTATAGAGTTTCTAGGTCATCACCCTAAAATGAAAAATGATATCTCCTTTATTCTAAAAATTTCAAGTGGCTTGCATATGCTTAAAGACAATGTCAAGCATTTGATGCCACACGAGGATTGGATATGCCAAGTATGTCATTTGCACGAGATCGAGAAGGAGCATTTTGGTTTTTGATGCCCTATCTACTACGAGATATGACGATAGTTATATTGGCTCTTTAGAGAGTGTGAAAACTCTTTGTCCATCTTGTTTTGGTTCTCGGAGCAAAGGATTCTGACTTTGTTTATGAGGTATTTGCTCTCTAATGCTCAAGAGACACCGTCAACTAGTCACTACTTGAATGATCACATATTTTTTTTGGTATGTAAACAAACAAGGACAACAAAGGGTCAACGACCAACAACACCATTCTAGTAGAGTCCAGATTCGACAATTCGTAGGGGGTTTCTTTCCTTCCATTGATGAGACCATTTCCAAGTTGTTGACTCAGATCTTGTGACAGTGCCCCCTTTCGATAGTTAAAGTTTAAACATTGCACCTAGATAGCAGTAGTAGGTTGCTCCCTAGAAGTAGTGAGACACTCTACTGATCGAATCTTCTTCTAGTACTTTGGGACAACCTTCAATCATGAGGTTTTTTCCCTTCAAGCTTGAGTGGCAAGAAATACATATATTTAGGGGTTGTTGGGCCAAATGAGAGTGGTGCCTCTAGTTAACACTAAGGCACATTCCTCCTCTCTTTGTATCTTGATTTGAGGCATACTTTTAGGGAGTGTTGATTATTGCCCTTAGTGGTTCCTGTATTGTAGCAATTTTCATATCAACACATTGTTTTCTGGATGTTAAATTTGGTATCTTAATTTATATATCTCTTTGTCCCTCTTTTGAATATGGGAGTGGTTCTTTATGCTCTCACAATGTATTGCTACTATTGTACATAACAGTCTCATTGAGCTATCTGTGGACGTTTGCTGGATAGGTATAAAATTATCTTATCTTATCTATCATATATATGGCTTGTATACAAGAGATGGTGAGTTGTTATGCCATAGTTTTTTTTGGCTTAGATTGGACATGAGATGTAGACACATGGAACAACGCTTTTGGCCATTGTTCAATTTGTATACATGGATACTTTCTTGGTTCAACAAGAAACATGTAGTAAATGGCCTCGGTGTAGTAGAAGTAGAGTATATGGTAACTTCTTCATTGAGTTGTGAAGCTATTTCAATCTGCAAATTGGTGGAGTTGATAGAGGAGATTCTAGAGCTCACTATGATAATCAAAGCTATGTCAAGGCCTTTGAGATTCTACTGTACCATGATTGATATGAAGATGTTATGATCCATTATCATTTCATGAGTGACAAACCATGGATGAGAGCAATGGCTTTGGGTTACATTATTTCAAGTTCACAAGTGGATGATATTTTAGCGAAGCCCTTATCAAAGGGGAAGTTCAAGATACAAAGAGACAAGCTTGGTTTGATGGAAAATACACTCCTTGCAAGGAGGGAGTATTAGTTTCTTGTTGCTTCTAGGTTGTCCACAATTGATTTATGTTTTCTCATTGTTTTATGAGCATCTATTTTTACATCTTAGCGTAATTCACATAAAATATAGAACAAAACTCAAGAACACGAGAAAAGATAAATAAACCCTAATAAAGATTTTGATAATAAAAAATAAAGAGCTATTTTCACTTGCTTCCTCAAAGGGGAAACCTCCAAGAGCAATGCTCCCAATAGAATAAAGAATTGTTGATCAAACATTACATAAAATTATATTCTATATTTAGCTAACTATAGATAATCATATGGGCCATTTATAAGGAGGTTTGACCAAGTAATTAATAAAAGGGACACTTTTTACAATGAATGAATACTAACTAACTATTTTATGGGCTTTCTTCAGGTAAGGTGGCTTCAAACATTAATGAAATATCTAAGTAAGAGGGTTATGTTGATTTTTCACGATATCCTAATTTGATAATTACTTTCCGATGATTCATTAACCAATTCATCTTATATCAAATTCATCATTAAACATATATACATAGGAAGTCTCAATAGTAGAACAATAATTATAGTAGGATCATGAAGAGACAACCAAACACAAGAGACACAAAATATTACCTTGGGAAAACCCTCTTCTAGGGAAAAATCGACAATCTTTTTATAGAGAAATGATCCAATTGAATAAGAGATACGATCTGAACTTTCCAGTCAAAATAAAGTCAAATTGACGAGTAACCAAACCTAGGTCAAACCTGGTCAAACTGTGACAAATTTGACATCTTGAAATTTCGGCCTCCTAAGGCTTAAAGATTTTTGTCAGCCATAAAAAACATTGATTTTCCTCAGAATCATCCTTTTTCATGTCGTAGATTCGTCCTCTTATTCTGCCTTAAATTCGTCCTTTTGGTCTACCTCAGATTCGTTCTTATTCCACCTCGGATTCGTCCTTCTGGTTTGCCTCAGGTTCGTTCTTATTTTGCCTCAAATGGTGATATGAATTGGTGCAAATGGAGGAGGATGAATGGAGTATATATAGTAGATTAGAGTGCCCCAATGGGCATGTCCCTTGGGCTGGGCTGACTTAAGTAGTTAGAGCTGACCTTACATTTTGGAGGCAAAATTCAAAATTTCCTTCTTTTGAAGCCGACTTGAAGTATACATTTGTATTTATCATTTCTTTCATATGAAGACTGACCATAGCTACAAAAATTCAACACTCCCTCTTAGCTAGGGAGTTATTCATAATGACTTTCTTGGATGTTCTCGTATTGAATAAAAAAATTTTGATCCCAAGAAAAAGTTGAATGAGCTCAGCTGTGTTGATGAATCCATCCACCTCATGTTCTATACCAGAACCATGTGGAAAGCATCCCACATCAACATCTTGCAAAGGAATCTAGTTACCTAGTAGATACGTCCCCTTTACAAATGGATCTAGTCATCCATTGGCCAAAGTCCTTTAGGGGTCTCACTGACCAAATACCTTTTGGCTTTCTAGGGTCAAGATTAGTCCTTGTTTCACAAGTCCACCAAGTCATTGCTTGGAATCGAGCACCCCCTAACACATGGTGAAACCATTCCCACATGTCGTCACATGCTATTGAATGGCTAAACACTTGCCTGATGCTAAAGGCACACACTCAACCCACTTGGGGAGCACATTGGCCCATTCTCCCTAGCCACATTACATGGCCCCTGGTCAATACCTTGACCTGTCAATATCTTGACCTAGGGAGAATGTCTTGCCATTGATGCTACAACATTAACACTCCCTCTGACTAAGGGAAGCATTCTCAATTAATCTAAGCTTCTCCTTGAAGTATATAGACTTCACTCTGGGACAAAGGTGTCGTGATAATGATAACATCCTACTCGTTTGTAGAAATATATTGGAGCCTCACTGCTCTCTCTTTTACCATGTCTCAGATGTGATGCTACCATGATCTTGATGTGCTTCAACTTGTCATCACGGTTGTCTCCTACACCTAATCAAACAATCCTGCGAGTAGCTTACACTTTTTCCACAATCCGCCAAACTAGCTGCAATATACATTGTCTCCGCAATCCTGAGTGTGACAGATGTATGCTTCCTACCTAAGCAAAATCTAAACTGAATCATCATTATGATGTGCTCTTCCGGTTTTCAACACTCTCTGCCCAATCTAAATCTGTATATGCCTGCAACTGTACTTCTCAATTCTTGTCCAATTGTACCATGTTGGTACCTCAACACATGTTGTGCCACAACTACTTATTGGTCACCCTGATTGGGTGCTCCCTCTAATGCTGAAACAAATTCTACTAGGACAATCGGGGCTGCTTCCTTTGGCACTCAGCTTCATCAGATTGGATACCATGGGAACAGCCTTGGACTTGGTATCCATCATCCCAAATCTATGAAGGATCGTAATAATACACTTCCTTTTGACCAAGGAAGATCTCACTTGACTTCTGCCACACTTCTAGTCCCAAGAAGTAATATATCCAACCAAGATCCTTCATCTCGATCCTAGAGATCAACTCCCTTTGTCATGATTGCTCCCACTATCACGGAAGAAAATCTACCAGCCACTGTTGCTCCCTTTGACAAGTGAGTCCTTCCATTTTCATCAAAAACAAGATCAACCAAGGTTTCTCAGATATCGATACCAAGGCCAAGGTCCATACAAAGCTTTCTCTAGTCCGGAAACATGAGATTCGCTGTCATGTACCCCAAAGTACAAAGGTTTTTCCTTGTACACTTCTTCTTCCTGACAACTGGAGCAAATGTCTCCTTATAGTCCTCTCTCTTCTCGGGAGAATCCTCTTGCCACAAATTTTGCTTCATTCTTCCAATACTTCCACATGCGGCTCGAGCCTTGGAAACCTTCACAATGTACTTGTAATAGAGGCCCATGAAAGAACGATTATAACCCAACAAAAGAAACAAAGACAAGAGGCTCACTAATAGCAAAGCAATACTAATCGAGGATATAAAGTACTTATCTTTTAAGGATTGTAGAGAATCTCCCTCTTGATCCTTGCCTTCCTGCATCCATCTGCAAACTCATCATCCTCGTCCTCATTATCAACAAGTTTTCCTTTTCTTCCTTGAGCTAGGGTTTCTTCTTTCGGTGAAATCATCGACTTTCAATATTTTGAGTCTAACTTCAGGGTTTACAAATCCTATTGACGTCCTTTTCAACATCCTTTGTCATGTGCAAATTTATCCAATTTTGTTCAGGTAAGACCCTAGCAACATTTCTTCAGCGAATTCATACTTCCGCATATATAAGGCAACACTTTTGATTCTGTCTCAGACTTCAACTTTGTTCTTGAAAGTATATATCAAAGTCTGAACATGAGCCCTCATCTTGGACTTGCAATTTTGCCTTCTGTTCAAACCCTTTTTATCGTGATATCAATTAATCAAGAATCTTTCATTTCAGACAAGCTACCAATATCAGTCCAGGCAAATGTGTTAGGGTCAATGATAGCCTTTGCAAGGCTTGTATTTTGGTTCTGCACTGTGAAGAAACAATGCCCTCCAATTAATAAGGATAAAAACATTGCAGATCGAGCCATAGTTACAATTCTCCAAAGAGTACTTCATGAAGGGGAGGTGATTTTCTAAGGAGGAAATAGGTCTGTGGTATTCGAATGTCTTCCATAGGATCTTACAAGAGAACTTGCTTCAATAATGAGCAAGGTTTAAACTTCCTTCTGAGTCAATAACAAATTCTTTCCATAGGATTTGATCACAGAGATGATTGTTCTGGGCCCTTTCAAGCTAGGTAGCCTGGTCTATTCAAAACTATTGTAGAAATAGCAACAATTTGTCGTTTACAAGGACAATCTTTAGTTTTGAAAAAGACTTAGCCTTCACAAGAGAATTTTGGTCTGCAAAACTGATGAGGAACTCAACCTCTTCTTCACTATAAACTTATGTATGCCATTTCAAATATCATGTCAACAAAAAATTGAACTATGTCCCTCTTCAAATATTTATCATTTACAACTTTTGTCCATTTCGGAGGCATCACAATTTTGTATTGTCAAGGGTTTGAGGCCTCTTGGTCTCCCTTCTTTACTATAAACTCATGTCTGTTCAGTCTTCCAAGATAACTTGCTACATCAACCAGTCCTTGTGCAAACAACCTTCAAATTTTACCTCAGGTGCCCAACTTTATCACAACTTGCTTTTAGGTTTTTAGCAGTGTTCCACGGGGACTCACCCCCCCCCTAGGGGTCTAGTTTCCTCGCTCCCCCGCGCTCCGGGGACTTGGGGACGAGTAGGGGACGTTTCCCCACGCTCCCAAAATGGAGGAAACTCGGGGGGACGTGCCAGGGAAACGTTTCCCTTCCCTGAGGGGACGTTTCCCCGCGCTCCCAAAAAAATGGCCTTGCTTATAGTTTATGATTTAATAGACCTAAAGTGGTACAAAGCTACTCATGTTCTGTATGGGGATAACGTCTTGTGCTGTCTTTTGGTTTCAACAAGCGTTATTTTAGAGGGTCAGTATCATGGAAATTTGCTGGACCATATAGCACGTACATGAATTTTCCCTTTTAAAACTTCTCCTTTTTTTCTCAAGTGATGGCTGGATTACAGTGTGGAGATAACTGGAGTGACGGGCAAAGAATATGAGACATTTAGTTTGTGTTTTTAATTTCCATGACATTTGACATACAAACTATGGAAGCAACACCTATGTCATGTGGGAAATAATTGGGTGGACTATAGACTAACATGCGTTTACTGCAAGCATGACAAAATACTATGGGCAACAAGAAATCTCAGGAACTGTCGTTATATATGAATTTATACAGTTACAAAATTTACACAGAGCACAGTGGCTCAGCTTGAATTCTCAGGTCTGAAAATTATTTTCACCCCTGAAATACACTACTAGTTTGAAGTTTGAACTGCATGGCATTGCTCTAATAAGGTAGAAAAATTATCCATGCCATCGTTGGTCACCCAAGTTGGTTCGCAGATGGTCATCCTGCAGTCAATGTCATTTGATAGTAAACTGTCAGAAACTCTTTCATGTGATCTTCTCATCTCTCCTGGAACTAAAACTCTTCTTTCAACATATGGTGTACTGTCTATATTATATATAATATAACAAACTTTCTAGCTGTTGGATCCAATACAGCTGGACAACCCATTGTAGTTGCCCCTTCTACTGCCAATGCAGTGTTCCTGATCTGTTCATTTACCTTTTCACAGAATTCAGTGGCTACCTTATCAAGCTGAAGCTCTCCCTCTGTCTGACCAAAATCTAAATTAGAATTTGACCAAGCTGAATTAGAATTTTAAATTTATTATTTTATATGATATTATAAATTTGGATAATGTCAAATGATATTCATATCAATGATCATGCTTTGCAGCTTTTCAATTCAAACCAAATTGTCATAGTGGACTCAATTAATAAATTATATTTTATATTTATAAATTTTTAAGACCCTGACGCTCCCCCACGTTTCCTAAAAAATGGTAGGGAGCTTTTGCATAGGCCGCTCCCGCGCCCCCTCGCTCCCTCGCCCCCTCGTCCCGGAACCTTGGTAGAACATTGGTTTTTAGAGAGGTTCGATATAATCCAGAGAATGACTTCAAGAATTTCGAAAATGACTTGAAGACTGCACTAAATAGGGCCGAATTAGGCCTTAGGAGGTCAACAACTTCCTTGGGAGAAAAACTTCAGATCAGTGAGAATGTGCCTTAGGGACAGACTGTGGTCTACTAGAACAGATTTTAATGAACTTCGTCCAACAACCAAAGATCTCAGATCTGCCAAAGAATACCTCAACCAAGGCCGAAAGGTTCTGCTACAGGATCAATTTAGGGCTAATAGGACCTTGTAATTTTATTAGATTCATGAACTCGACCTTCTTAAAGATACTTCATTCTTCTTTCGAATCACAAGCAATGATTTGGACGAGGGTTTCTCTTCATTAGGATGATCTTCAAATTTGTATGAGAGAACAAGCCCTAGAGGATAACTTCAAATACTCTGACTTTTTCAAGGCTGCTCTTTCACCCATCCTTTGATACCATGTTGATTTTTCATGATATCCTAATCTGATAATTATTTCAATTGATTCATTAACCAATTCAGTGTATATCTCATTCATCTTTAAGCAATTATACATAGGAAATCTCAACAGTAAAACAATAATGGTAGTAGGATCATGAAGAGACAACCATGTTAGAAAATGTAACCATGTTTGGTCATCAGTAATGTACTTGAGTCATTATGAAATGTACTTGTCCAAAGAATAAAGCAAATAATTTTTATTATTGTAACAATGACTTATTAAAGCATGGGTTTCATGCTTGGGTCATCATTACATTAGTCAAAGTCCCCATTGTGGACTCCTAGGATTAATATTGAGTTTATAGAGTCATTGTACATTCGAAGAGACCCTTCTTGGGCTTTCAAATCATGTAAAAAGGTTTTGTATCAAGTCAAATATGAATTATGTACCCTCCACATCATGTCGGCCTAAGGACCCTTATTTGACCCACAAGAAGCCTATATATACAAGGAGGTTGAAGTCATTTGGAGCATTCATTCTCAAGCAAGTTCGATATCTCAAGAAGAGTTGGAGAAGTGGGAAGTCTGTTGCCAGGAGGTGGAAAGAAAAGCGAGTTTGGGGAAGTCTTTAGAGAAGAAGAAAATCGAACTTTTGGTGCGCCTCTCTCTATTTCATGGCATGGGTTAGGAGATCGAAATCTCCTAAGATTTCGCTGTTGCCGAAAGCTGTTGCCTAGTCGAAGTTGTTGGAAGAGGTCAAAGATCTGGGACGCTGACATGGTGTGGAAGGAAAGTCTGGTCTTGGTCTAAGGTAAAGAGTCTCAAAGAATACTATTGAAAGGAAGAATTATCTTGACTGGGTTTTCCCTTTGACGGGGGTTTTGCCTTGGCATGTGTGTATATTTTGTGTCTCTTGTTTGGTGAACTTCATATATATATAATATGGTAATTGCTTGATGAAAGATAAGATAATAAAGAAGTAAAAGAAGCCAACACACTCATAAGTAATTATCAAGAAAGGAGAATCAAACCCTAATATAATATCATTGATTTTCCAACATGGTATCAGAGCTAAGGTCAAGAGAAGTCAAAGATCAATTTGTTGGCATGGATTCTTCCTCTATGGTGAACGACATAAGATTGGGTTACAACGCTGCTGGAAGCTGGATCAAGAAGGGCATCTTCTACTTGTTCATTAAGGTCAAAAATCAAGGATTATTGGCTGCCCTTATAGGTTCTCTTACTGATGACAATGCATGGATCATTGATAGTGGAGCATCGAGACACATGATAGGTGAAAGCAAGCAACTTCACACACCATCAAAGGAACAATCCTCTCATGCAATGGAATTGGGTGACAATAAAAGCTATGTTGTTAGAGGCTTGCTGATCAACATCATTGAAGCTGGATAATGGATCAAAGCTGCATCTCAACAACATTCTCTATGTTCTAGGTTTGAAAAAGAATTTACTTTTAATTTCTTGTTTAGAAGATAAAGGGGAAATGATTGCTTTTGTTGATGGAAAAGTATTGGTTTGGGGAAAAGGCTCTAGCATTGATAAAGCTAGGGTTATTGGAGTTCGTGAAGGAAGCCTTTACCCGGTTATCACAACATCTCCTCAAGCTTTGGTTCACATGGAAATAAGTCCCATTGAACTATGACATCGTAGGAATGGTCATCTTCATTACAGGGTGATCCCTACTATTAGTCAACTGGCTCATGGTATTTCTAATATGAAGTTAGATCATGAAGGTGTGTGCAAGGGATGCTCTTTCGGGAAGCATGCTAGAAAGCCATTTCATAATAGTGAAACTAGGTCTAAAGAAATATTAGATCTCATCCATTCCGATGTGTGTGGGCACATGTTTGATAAATCACTTGGAGGTCATGTTTACTATGTAACATTCATTGATGACCATTGTAGGAAGACATGGCTCTACCTACTCAAAACTAAAGATGAAGTATTCGACAAGTGTTGATTTTTGGTAGCATCGGATGTGCTCTAGCCATGAAAATTGGTGGGGAGGCTAAGGCACATGAGATCTCGAAGACTCAGAAATCGTTTGGGGAAATTCCACCTGCATGGAGAAATATTAAAATAATTAATATGTTTAATGAGACCCTAAGTCTAAACTTAGGAAAATTAAAATATTAATGTGTATTAATATAATATGGGTGAGAAAGTTCTAAATAATGAGGATTAGGCCAAATCCAATCTTAGTCATTGATTACGGACTTAGTCTCGGCCGTTGAATCGTCAACAAGAAAAGTATGAAAGGAGGCTTGAAGGTCAGTGGAGATGCACCAAGTTGATCAGTCAGTTCGATTTTTTGGGGCAGGGTTTGCTGAGAAATCAAGTTAGTGATCTGTTGCAGCGAGGGGCAGGAGGCTGAGAATACATAACAGAGAGGCAGAGATAGTGTCAGAGAGACAGAGAAAGGCAGCTTGCGCTGACGCAGAGGCAGCTAGAGCTGACACAGAGGTTTGGAGGGCCAACACTGGTGACGCAGGAGGCCGAGAGACTGAGGCAGAGCTGTCATAGGAAGACGCAGAGGCTAGCAGCGCTGATGCTGGGCAGAAAGAGCTACGTTGTGGTGTTTTCGTGGGGTAGAGTGAGAGCTGAGAGGCAGACGCAGAGCCATAGAGGGCGACGTAGTTCTAGGGAGAAGCTTGGAGTAGCTTTCGCTGTTTAGCTGAGGAAAAGTCGAAGTCATTGTGGGAATCATCATCTGGTTGCTGATCAGTCGGAATATCTGTCTTCGGAGAAAGGTACTTCTGCCAAGGAAAATCTCTGAAGGGTGAGCCATTTCTAGCACCCTAGTTGTATTCAAAAAACTGCACACTAATAAAAACCTCATATCTGCTGCACCGGTTTTCCCACATTGGGTTTTTCCGGGGGCGATTATCCAAAAAGAACTGTGTCCCTTGTGTTGTCTCAGTTTATTCCAGTCATTGATCTGTATATTTGTGAAGGCTGTAATTGTGTTTATTTCGATATTTATGCATATAAATAACTTGTTAATGTAAAGAACAAGTAGGACATAATAAACCGATATTGCAGTAGGGGTTTCTGATGTGTTAGATTCAGAAATTTTCACAATAAGTTCAAGAAGTTTAGGGCTGAAGTGGAAACCCTGACCAAAAGAAAGATAAAGACTGAGGTTTGACAATGGTGGGGAATACACTTCTAAACAATTGATTGCATATTGTAAGGATGCAGGTATTAAGAAGGAGATCATTGTTCCCTACTATCTCGAACAAAATGGATAGGCCGAAAGGAAGAATAGGTCAATTGAAGAAGGTATTTGAACTATGTGCCTTGATCAAGATCTACCGAAGTTCTTATGGGGTGAAGCAGCGATGACTACCGTGTACATTCAAAATAGAATTCCTCATAAGAGTCTTGATAATACTACACCGAAGAAGTATTCACAAGGAAGAAGCCAAGTGTGGATCATCTTCGAATCTTTGGAAGTCCAACATATATCCATGTTTCCAAAGACACATGAAAGAAGTTGGACTTGACAAGTATCAAGGGAATATTCGTTGGTTATAGTCTTTCCTCAGAAGCATATAGAATATACATAAAGGGAGGAAGACACATTTAATTAAGCAAGGATGTCATATTCGATGAACATCAAGCTTATAAGAAATCAAAGGATATTCCTATTGATTCTAATGACGAAGAGGTTCCCGTATTTGAAGAAGAAGAAGTTCATCATGAGAACTCTACTACAAATGTTGAAGAAGAAGGACATTGATGTTTAGTGTTCTATTTTCTACATGGACTTTGGATATGCTTGGTACATATACTTCTAGGGATATGGGTTTTGATCATAAACTTCATATGATGTCATTTTGGGAGCACCATGATAAATGGTATTGTACCACAATTCGATGAGGGGAAGCCCATCTGCCCACCAATGATGCTTTCCAGAGTTAAAGCATCTCATGTGGGTTTCCAAGCTGTTGTCAACCACTTTTATTTGACCATCAATTTATGGATGATATGTAATACTCATATTTAGTTGTGTACCTTGAAGGTTAAATAGCTCTTGCAAAAATGCGCTGGTGAATGTGGGGTCTTTATTTGAGGCAATGGAAGTGGCCATACCATGTAGCTTAAAGGTCTCATTCGTGAAGGCCTATGCCACCAAAGGAGGGGTGAAAGGATCAACTAGGGCAAAAAAATGAGCAACTTTTGAATGACGATCAACCACCACCATGATGATTGATTTTTTGCCTACTTTTTTGAGTCCCAGGATAAAATCAATTGAAATATCTTTCCAAATCTGTCTTGGGATTGGTAGAGGTTGCAATGCCCTTGCCATCTTCATAGTGTTTCCCTTGTTTCTTTGGAAAGCATCACAGGATGCTACAAAATCTTGGATATCTACTTTCATGCCTTCCTTGAAGAATGAATGCTTTGTTCTTTCATAGGTTTTATGAAAGCGAGAGTGACTTTCTGTTGGTGATGAATGTAGCTCTTGTAAGACTTGTTGTTTTAGGGTCGAATTTTTTGCCAAACAATGCACCCTTTATATTGCAACATATCTTGTTTTCATGTGTAACTTTTAGGTTGGTTGGGATCTATCTAAATCCATTGGATGAGCTGTGTTAAAGTATTGTTCGCTAGGCATTCCATATGAGCTTCCTTGAGCTATCCTAGAGTTGGTAATGATAAGGCAAGGAGTGATCCATCTTCCTCAGATTGCTTATATAATGGTTTAACCACAACATTCTCTGTATCATTCTTATATATGATCTCCTAATCATACCCCCACATATTGGGGACACTTTTATGTTGCTCTAGTGAAGACAATTGTATTTGGTAGTTTGCCTTTTCTACTGGAGGCAACCTTTGTACTTTCAAGGGATGAATAGGGGCTTTGGTTGTTGCATTACCTTGGGGAGGATGAGTGTGATGAGTGAATGCTGTCTTTTTTTCTTGTAAATTGACCACCATATTTGCTTTTGGGGCCCTCTCAGTTACTTCTAACCATGTTGTAGGACAATACATTCTAACGTGTGCTTGAATCTCCTCCTTTAGGCCACTAATGAATCCTTCTTTATTGAAATATTCTGTTAAGTTCTTTGTACATATGGCTAATTGGTCAAAGGCTGCCTAAAATCTATGGTTGAGCTTGTTTGGTTTAACTTTGTAAGCTGCCCCAAATAGCAAGTATCTCTCTAAAAACGCGCATGGATAACTTTAACAAATTGACTATAGACAATTTCCTAAGATTAGAATTTTAAGCCATTCCGATTGAGTTTGAGATGATCTTAGTCGTTGATGGAGATCTAATCATGGTGATTATAAGAGCAGGACGATGCAAATGGAGAGGGCAACCCAGACACATCGAGTAGTGAATGATCTAGGAAGATCGGATTTTCCTAGAGAGCAGCGATTCAGCTAGGAAGAGAATTCGAGCCGAAGATTGAGTAGCAGAGGCAGTAAGATTCTGGAGGAGTTTTGAGTTCCAGAGAGGCAACAACAAGAGGGCGAATTTTTCCCCAGTGAGGCTGTGCAGGGCCTGCGTAGGCAACTTCAGAGTGTTTGATTTAGTTGTAGAGAGGATCGATTCAGTCGCTGGGGCAGCAAAAACATTCCAAAAGGCCAAGGTAGTCATTCTCAGAGGATGAGTTGTGCATAATGACAACATCAGAGTAGCTCCACAAACAATATGAATTGGCCTGCATAGAGGCACTGCAGAGGCTAACGCATGGTTGTTTGAGTAGCCAGTTTGAACCAGTTTCGGAGCTAAGACAAAATTTGTGTCCCTAATTATTGGCCAGATCATTTTGTTGAGGATTTCCAGTTTGTCATCGAGATTGTATTCAGAATTTTCACTGCTGCATACAATAATAAAACCATGATCTGTTGCGCCAGTTTTCCCACATTGGGTTTTTCCGGGGACATTCATCCAAAATAACAATGTCATTTTTTATTATGTGCAACTATTTTCTCAGTTTCTAGTTTATTTTATGCAATGTTTTTATTGTGAAGAAATTGCAGTGTGATTTATTCGTTATTTTGTCGTAACAAAATAAACTACATAAATAATCAGTTAGAAGAATAAATTCCAATTGCTGCATTTCAAAGAAATTTTCACATGGTATTTGAGCTATTTTTAATCAGATCAGGAGCTCAATAACGAAGAGGGAGAATTTTCGCTGTTGAGAGTGAGTCTAAACGAAATTCTTCGAGATTTGCGTAGAGGTCTAGCCAAGCAGTGCGAATTTCTAGGCAGAAAGGTTCAATTTCTAGTTGTAGGTGCAGGAAAAGTTTGAACAACCTAGTGTTAGTTCAAACAGGTAGTGGTATTGCCGAGAAGTAGTTATAGTGAGCAAATCAGATATTTCGTTGAGCAGATCTGGGTGCGGTTGGTTTGCAGCTTGAATAGTAGTAGCAGATCAGTGCTGGTTGGTAGAGAAAAGCATACACAAAGGAATTTCTCAGAGGGTTTCCAGATTCGGTTCCAGGAGGAAATCTGTGATTTCTAGTAGGAGAGGGCAGTAGCAGTAGGCAAGATTGCGCATTTCAGGAGGGAGTGTGAGTTGCAGTGCAAGCAACCGAGCAGGAAAAAGGAGGAGATTCCTATTTATTTTCCTAGTTTTGAGTTTTGCAAAAATGGCCTCAACAGGACTTCGAGATTAGAATAGGCTAGATGGAGCCTCAAATTATTGTTTTTGGAAAGCCAAAATATCTTTCCTGCTAGATGAGCATGGTTTGAAAACAAATTCAGAAAGAGTTGTATCCATACCTACAGACCCGCAATAGCGAGAGAACTACAATAAGGAGATGGCCAAGGCGAAGTGGTTGATCCTCATTGGAGTTCAAGATCATATAGTCTCACACTTGGCAACCAAGAATACAACCAAAGAAATGTGGGATGCAGTTGCTATGCTTTTCCAGAATCCTTTCGAGAACCAAAAGATGTTCTTGAAAGAGAAGTTGAGGACCACTAGGATGCATAAGGGTGAAGGTGTTACTCCTCATCTCACCAGAATTCAGAATGTTCGAGACGAGCTTGCAACAGTTGGAGAAGCACCTCAAGGGAGTGAGTTTGTGTGTACAACTCTAAATGGTTTCACTCCAAAGTGGGCAATGTTCTTTCAAGGTATCACTGGATGAGATAATCTACCTGCTTGGGATCGATTATGGGCTGATTTTAGACAGGAAGAGATGAGGCTTTCTTTGGTTGAGAGCGGTATCAATGACAATAGTAGCAAAGGACCAAAGAGTGTGAAGGACGAGGAGAATGTTGCCCTTGCATCAATGGGGAAGGAAAAGAAAGGTCCCAATCAAGGACAAGGTTCACATGGAGGAGAAAAGAAAAAGAAAGATTTGCGAAAATCAAGTGCTTCAGATGTGGTGAGTATGGTCACTACAATACTCAGTGTAACAAGAGGAAGAAGGACAAGAAGGAGAAGCAAGAGCAGGCAAAAACTTCGATAGAGATCGAAAATTTGTCTTCCAGATTGGAGGACGAATTCACTTTGTATGAAACTATACCTCGATGAAAGAGGTGGGGAGACCTTGAGCTCTAGTTCCCAGAGTTGCAGAAATTTGTGCAGGGTCCATAGAGGAGCAGCAGTAGTTGTAGTTTACTCCTCTCATGGATCATTACCCTTGCTACAAGGCCCCACAATATTCAGTAGTAGATGGATCATTGTTCAGGATGGCGCAGTCAAACCTTGAGGGACAATTGCAGTGCTAGTTTTAGTCAGATGTTGGGGGGCGATGAGTAGTTGCAGCGCAGACAATTACTTAGTGGACAGTGCAAGGGCTAGTTGCAGTTAGAGATTGAGGAGACAATTGCAGAGCCAGTCCAAAGACACAGTGATTCATAGTTGGGTAATCAGTTACAGTAGTTGCAACAACAACATGAGATTAGTTGTAGCACAGAGTAGAGTTGGCAACAGTACAAGGTGGTACAATGCAGTGTCAGTAGCGGAGCAGATGCGAGATGGCTCAACTACAGAGTGGCAAATGAATCAGAGTATGTGCAGTGGTTTGGTGGGCAGTTATAGGTTGTCACAGTTGTCAAACATCAACAGTGTGAGGGGAGATGTTATGGGAGCGAGAACACCTTCCT
Source organism: Pinus tabuliformis (assembly GCA_031772625.1). Classification (NCBI taxonomy): domain Eukaryota; kingdom Viridiplantae; phylum Streptophyta; class Pinopsida; order Pinales; family Pinaceae; genus Pinus; species Pinus tabuliformis. Next base: position 397,409,833 of record CM062808.1, on the reverse strand, counting down.
TGTTAAGAGGGAGTGTTAGGTTTTGTAGCATCGGACAAGTGTTCTAATCTCGACTTTGGTCAGAGAGGTTAAGAAATAGACGATCTCCAAAACCCAAGAAAGGTTCCAGGAGAAAATACCTAGAGATAACCCAATTAAGTTAATTAATCAATAATTAAATATTTCCTAAGTTTAACTTAGGAAAAGTGATTATTAACAACAATTAATTGAGAAAGGTGAGAATGCTATAGAAACTAACATAGATTTAGTTTGAGATGATCTTAGTCGTTGATGGAGATCTAATCATGGCCGTTGGTTCACCAACGAGAGAATATAAGAGAAGGACGTTGGGGATGGAGAAGACACACCAGACACATAGAGTGGGTGAATGATATAGGCAAATCAAATTTCCTAGAGAGTAGAGATTCAACTGGGAAGAGAATTCGAGCAAGAGATCAAGTAGTAGAGCCAGAGAAGCAGAGGCAGTGAGATTCTGGAGGAGTTTTGAGTTCCGGAGAGGCAGCAACAAGAGGCCAAGCTTTTCCCTAGTGAGGTTGCGCAGGCAGCTTCAGAGGAGGGTTCGATTTAGCTAGAGAGAGGATTGATTCAGTGGCTGGAGGCAGGGAAAAATTCCAGAAGGCCAAGCGAGTCATTCTCAGGGGCTGAATTTTTTCACGACAACATTAAAGTAGCTCCACAGGCAGTATGAATTGGCTTGCGTAGAGGCAACATAGAGGTTGACATAGGGGTGTTCGAGCAACCATTTTGAGCCAGTTTCAGAGCTGAGATCAGTGTCAGGTGAGACAAAAATTGTCTCGCTAATTTTTGGCCAGGTCATTTTGTTGAGGATTGCCAGTTTGGCTTCTAGATTGTACTCAGAATTTTGAATGCTGCATATAATAATAAAAAGCTCATCTGCTGCACATTGGGTTTTTTCGAGGACATTTGTCCAAAATAACGATGTCATTTTTTATTGTGTGTGCATCTATTTTCTCAGTTTCCAATTTATTTTCCGCAATGCTTTAATTGTGAAGAAATTGTAGTGTGATTTATGTTGATTTGTGTAGCTTGGGAGGTAGCCCAAGCCCTACGGTTCAGGGTTTGGACGATAAAGCCCCACAAGTGTCACTTGTGAAGGGTCACTTGTGGGCTTGGAACCCAAGGATGGGGTTTTGCACCCAATCGTGTTTGGGGCAATTCTAGAAGCACATTTCTATATGTGATGGCATCATACGATAGAGGGTGGAAAGGAGAATCCAACACTTCGAGAATCGTCGAATTATGAGTTGTAGAAGTGGAGAAATGAATTTTTGAAGTTGACAAGTAATTATTAGTTTTCAAGTCATGTAGGCTTGAAGTAAAATTCCTCCAATAGATGTATCTCTTCATCAATTTGTGTAGCCCCTTTATTGGATATAAATAAAGGGTGAAGACATGTTGTTTGAGCATCCACTTTGTGTAACACATATACATCAAAGAGGAACTCGTTGAGGGGGATACTTTTGTGCCCTAGCCACAACAAAAAAGGAGGCAGAACAACGTGGGTTTTGAGGTCTCTTTCAGGGTTATTTGAGGATCGAAGTTGCTGTAGTGGAGGTCGTGAGTGTTGCAGGCTAGGCCGAGTTAAGGAGGCTCCTCACAAGTCTGTTTTGGAGAAACACTTGGGGACCCGAGCTACCTAATAGTGCTGGGCCTTAGCAACAGACTTGCTGTGTGCTAGGTCGAAGGCCATAGCACCACAACAAGGTGTGTAGAGGAGGGTTTAAGGGCTGGTGCAAGACTACAACAACAACAACGTGGTAGAGGAGGGTTATTCCAAGGGTATGTCGCAGTTCATGGAGGCTGTTTGAGGGTTGTTCAGGGGTCGGTTAGTGGTTGTTGCAACCTGCAAAGTATGCCCTAACCAGTGATAGTCAAGGGAAGTGTGAGGACAACAGACTTGGAGCAGAAGTTTGATGTGTGTTGGGTCAAAGAACTTGACCAGTTTGGATCATTTTAATATTGTAGCCTGTGGGAGCCAATTTGGAGGCGAGATTGGGTGATCGTATGTCTTCGTCGATGCAGATTCTGTAGTGATTGAATTGGGTACCATTGATTTGATTAGAGGGCAGTGTGTTGGCTACCCAAAGTAGCCCTAGAGAAGCATACAAGAAAGATGTTGTTGGTGTGTGAGTGGGTGAATTTTGCAACCTAATGAGTAGCTCTTTGATGGATGAAAGAGGCTACTAGAAGGCAGATTGGAGCTCGGGAATTAGGCCTACCCAGAGAGCAGATTTATGAGCCCGTGTACATGCAACAGAAGTGACATGCAACATTGTTAGGTGGCAGCCCTCTTGGAGTCTCGATGTGTAGTGGCCTTGATGGACTAAGGCACTACTAGTGAGCAGTACAGGAGCGAAGGACCGGCAGAAGGAGATACGACATCGAAGCTGCAACGAAGTTTGTCATTGTATCTTGTATACCATAAACTGTTGTATTATTCATATTTGGTTTAATATAACGAAGATTGGTGATTGTACAATATTGTACAATTTTGTTAAAAAGTGTGTATATTTGTGCATATGTGATTTACTGCTTTATATTTTCACTGTGCAAAGTAGTTTATGGTTGAGATTCTTGGTTTGGTAGCGTCAGTGATTTTAAGACTCTAACCTAGACTCAAGGTCATGGAAATTCAACAATTTATTCATTATTTTTTCGTAACAAAATAAACTGCATGATTATTCAGTTAGAAAAATAAATTCCAGTTGCTGCATTTCAAGACAATTTTCAAACTAAATAGATGATTCCCACCCTAGGTTTCATTATGTCAATATTAATGCGTTGGAGGGCAAAGTAATCTTCCATCTGGATGGCCCATTATGAGGGTTCAAAGCCATCAAAATCGTGTCCACCTTAGGAGAACGATGCCATATGTTATTATCTATTGATTTATTGTTGTGCAAACTTGACAAGTATTGTGAGTGGATAAATAGTTCTGAGTTAGAAGTTTCTTATTGGTGCGGCTCAATGTAGGTTCCTATCCAACTTCTACTTTAACTTCCTTTCGGTCTTCCCATCCAACCCATTTTTGTCCTCTTGAAATTTCTTAGGCTAACCTTCCATTAATTCGAACTTGCCTATAGTAGAGTGGGTGTTCACTTTCCTCTTCAAGGGGGCAACCTCCAAGATCTATGTTTTGAACAAAATAACAATTATTGTCAAAACATTACATTATTTTCTACTCTATATAGCTGTCAATGGAGAATCATATTTAGCGCTTATAATGAGGGATGACTGACTAATATGGTCTTGATTAATCTGGTATGATGCTTCGCATTCATGATGGATGATTATGGGATGACTCGCCATCACTCTTGGAGCGCTCTCTCTCTTGGTACATATTTGTAGGCATACCTCAGCACATTTGGGGAGTGTCTCTTTCTTCATGAGGCCATTGGATTTTCCCTTGGACATGGAGCTTATTTTGACCACTTAGTTCATGGATGTGACTGCAATATTCCAAATTGAAATTTACAACAAGTAACTGATACATGAACTAAGCTACAACAATAAAATCACAAATACGCATGCACCATCAAAACACCAAGAAAACTGAGCCATATTATTAATTCATATGGATAAATCAAGTACAATAGGATGAGGACCATAGAACCTGGGCTTGCTACTGCAAGCACACCAAACCCAAGTGGAAGGATGTAGTCTCAAATGCTGGAAATGGCCCCAACTAGTAGCTTGCACGACCCAGTAAATTGCTACTACTGCTGGAGTGGAACTGGTGTTTCGGGCCTCTAAATTGCTCAGAAAATTTCGGGAAATTAACTGGAGCCTCCTCACAAGGAACCCAGAATAACCTAGAAAAATCTCACGAACCCAAGTGGTGGAAATGGTTCTAGAGTGAATTGTGCCCTCCTCCAACAATTTCTGTTGCTCGCTGCTGGATGGAACTAAGATATCTGCCCTCAGAAGTGCTCAGAAGATTCTGAAAAATTAATACTAGCCTCCTCTCACCAAACCCAAAAAACCTAGAAAGGGTTCAGGCTAGATCCACAAGTCACGTGTGTCCCCAAATCTGCGTGTTGCTCCTTTTTGTCTGCCAGAGAAGCTACAAGAATTTAACTGCTACCAAAATGCCCAAATCTCCCTCCAAGAAATCCTCCCTAACTCCTACGAATTTCTCCCCTCAATCACCAAGCAGATCCCAACTCGAATGCTCTGCAAACTTAGAGTTTTTGGAAGTGCACAAAAGCTGCCAGTAAACCCTTGCACAAGCCATGGAATAGAGAAACTTGACCCTCTAAAATGCAACACTCTCACCCCTACAAATCACCAAGGAGAACTCGTTCTCCCTTAGGATAAATATGTGCAAATTCTCTGGCCAAAACTCCATTGATTGCTAGCTTCTCTCAACCCCATGAAACTCTTTTGTGCCCTTGGATTAGCAAGCACCAACTGAAATAAACCTGTAAAATAGCTCCTCAATGGTTCGGAATCAGCTCCCCAAATTCTCTCCTAGGGTGACACTCGAAGTTCACCAAAGGAAGAGTTGGAATTTCTGCTTGGAAATTCCTTGTGCTAAGCAACACTGTTGTCTTGGCTAAACAACTCAAGAGAACTAAGGTTTGAATTGTAAAATGACCAAAAGATCCAAAAGTGAGGCCCTTTAGCTCTATTTATAATTTGTTGGCCTCCTCTCTCACTTGTGGTCCCCATTCTACCTAATTCACACCTCCTTTTCTTTCTCTCTTCTCCAAGAGTGCGAGTTCCCTCCTTGGGTCAAATTTCTCTCTCTCTTGTGGTTCCCACATTCCACTAAAGCTGGAATTTAAAATTTTTGCTCGTAAGTCCTAATGCCAGAAATGTTTCCTCTTTCCAAATTCATCTTTAATGCGAAAAATCAAAATTGGGGACATGACAGTCCTCCTTTCCAAAAGATGCTTGCCTAGACGCAATGCTCAAGGAAGCGCCCTCTCATTTAGCTGACCCAAATGGCTACTGCAAATGATACTGGGGTCCCAAATGTGCCATTGAGTCGTCTGTGCCTCCAACACTATCTTGTCATAAAGGAGTCCCTCGTTTCCAGGGTCCCAAGCCATCTTGACCAACGTGAAGCACCCCTTGCTCCACTCATTGTCCAACATGGTACCTGCACTCGAAGCCCTTTGCACACTGTTAGTAAGTAGAGCATCATGATAATATAAAGTCTCGACCGCCTCCTGGTGTAGCTACGTCATTGAGTCACCCATCTCATGCACTGCAAGGGTGGACTCCTGGAGATGCAACCTGACTCCTGTGAGGATGAATCCCCACCTGCATGAGCTTCCCACGATCTCCTCCTGTCGATTATCGCTCCATGCTGGTGAAGCCCTCCACACCAAAAACGAATCACTAAAATCCAATGGAAGATCGAAATGGTCTCCCCCTGTCGAAACCAACTCATCCTTAAGGTTAGTTGAACTGTCGAGTATTGTGATGTCAGGGTCCCATGCCTTGTTGGTCAAAATTGTCATTGATGAAGATGCCCTACTGATGGCATGGATGATGGTTGAAGGTCACACTTGGAGCCCTAATGAAGAAGCCCTAACCCTTATGCCTAGATTCATGACACCTTGCTCTAATTCTAATATCCTAGTCCCAATGACTTAATGCATGAAGAATCCTAAACCCCAAGATCTGGACTAAAACTCTAGGATTGTCATAAAGAAAAATATTTTTATTAACATTTGAGACATCATCTTAAAATGTCTCTTTCACCAACTTGTAGACAATATTTTCCCCTTTCTAACGAGCCCTTTCTCATCCTCTAACTCCTCTTAGACTGAGAGAAAATGATTTTTTAAGATGAAATAATATATTTTCTATTCTAGCCGACCTAAGCCTACTTGTACAAGTCAGCTTCACCTCCAAGGGACGTGTCCTTTCATTAAAGGTCAAAAATGGTATAAATATAGGTTTGAACTCATCATTTTAGCATCCAATTTGGTGAAGAACATCACAGGGAGACAGAAAGGTGAATTGTTCACATCTTGTGAACCAAGGACATCACAGGAAGACAGAAAGGTGAAGTGTTCACATCTCGTGAACCAAGGAGGCCGAGGAATAGAATTTTATGGATTGGGCATACCTCTGTGATTGGGTTATCATTGAAGAACTGAAGAAGTGCAGATCTCGGAACAGTGACACATTGGAGGCTCAGATTAGAAGAAAGATAACCTTGGAACCTTACAAAGATTTCACTATCTGTACAAAGATTGAAGAGAATCCATTGCTACATATTTCTGTTACTCATTTTAGAAGTGTTTGTCTCTATCTTTGGAATGTAGATGAACATAGATGGCATGTTATGTGGGACTTCTAGAGGCCCATATCCATTAGGATCTCTTCTCTTTTCTAGCCTATATTGGAAATTGGAGGGAACGAGTCCCTTCTAGATAGTAGATACTCTATTCATCGACAGAGAGCAGTAGATGAGTGAGATGGTGCTGCCTCTATTGTATTGCTGGGAGACGACCTTGATTTGGTGTGAGGTTACCTAGACATATGTGTTCTAGCAGTTCGTTTTGGGTGGCACAGTTCACAACTTTGTTGGAGGAGCCAAGTGTCATTGCTAAGTTTCTTTCATTGGTCTTGGATGATACTAGAGCTCCAGTAGGTAACCACCCAATTTGTCCCCATGACTATTCAACCTGTTCCACTCTGTCCAGGTTGTTTCCTAGATGACATTTTCGGGAGTGTATTGATACCTTCATGTTGGTTGTCAATGGCAAGAAAAGGTCATTTTCTCATTCTAGTGTAGGCTAGTGCTTCTTTTGTTCTATAGGTTAGAACTTAGCACCTTTCTTTTTCCAGGGTTTAGCTCAGGTGTTTTACTTTTTGTAGTTATTATGTTTCGTTTGTATTTTTCTTGTGCCCAAGAGCTTTCATTGATAATTTGGCATTGCCATTATGACATGTTGTACTTGCTAATCGTGGCCTATTCTGGTCATTTGTGGACATTAATATAACTGCTTTCTTCGTTGTCAATCTTCACACCTGTTTTTAACTATAAACTTTTCATGCTCGTTGATATTTTCTCTAGAGGAATAATCTATCTGACTCCTGTCAATCTTCCCACTGGTTTCTAGCTGTTAGCTTTTCACTATTGTCAATATCAATTCTAGAGGAATAATTTATAAAAGTCAAAATTCATGTGAGATATTCACTCTTTTTGACCAGAAAGATAAATAATTTAGGAACTGCAGGTGAATTTAATTTAGTAGGCACATTTCTGCCAGTCAGTTCCTGTTAAGTTAATCATGGATTGGTGCAATGGCATCATAAGGTAAATGCTGTCAAAAGTATTCTTGGTCACGAATGGATATTTTTCATATCTTAAAGCCAATGATATCGTGGATGAACATGCACGATTAAACATAGTCGATGTATGTGGGGTTCAGTTAAATTGAATTCTCTTTCTTGAACAGTTTTGTCTTTTTTTACCATTGATAATGGGCATAGCTACTATTAAGAGCTGGTGGTGAAAGATAAGCATATTTATGAGTTTGAAGAAGTCAACTGGAATTCTCAAGTAGTATTTGTTTTCTAACAACATAGTGACTTATTTTTTTGTTTTTGTTTTGGGTGGGTGGGTATATGAAACAAGTTCTGTTCTGTGACAGAACTTCTATATTAAAGAATAACCAAAAGACAGCTTTGACTCGTTTTGTGTGGATACACATAAATTACGTTCATTTCAGGGTGGTATCAACATCAAAGAGAGAGATTCTGTCTTTTTAATGTCGACGACTCCTTGGAATGAATTTTAAGAATCTTGTATCTTTTCCTGGTGAGCTGAGCTTTTGAAACAGTTTGATGGTGTGATAGAAACCTATGGTTCTGAAGTTGTTGGAAAGCAGCCAGGAAAGAATAATTGTCAAGCTGTTACTTCCTTAGAAAACAACTGTTGTTTTTACTGTTTTGCTGGTTGATTTTACACTTAAATTATTAATCAAGTTATTGTTATGTAAGTAAAGATGTCAGCTTGAATACTAACAATTTCATTTTCTCATGGTGGGCTGATCTGTGATTTTGTTGTAATATTTTGGTGGTGTGGACTGTGAAGACATGTTTCTTGGATTGGATAAAGACATGAATGGGACATTGAGCAAGCAAGAGCTTCGCGAGTATGCTGATGGAACCCTTACAGATATTTTTATTGAACGAGGTAAGTACTCTATTCTCTTGGTGCTAAAATCTTGTTTTGGCCTTTTAAGTTTTCATCATCACAAAAGCGCATATTATTCTGTCTATATGCTGAAGTCCATAGATCTCAGGATATTTAGATGAAGGTTGCTCTTGGAATTAACTGCAGAATTTTTAGGTCTCTGCAACTTTATGAAAGCTTCTATTGCCATTATCAATTACAAGATATGTGGGACATTGTATGAAGGTGCTTTAATTAACTAGTTAATAATTATGCTTTATCTTGAATCATCTTCATAGTGTGGTAATGATAAATAAATAAACCCAGATTCCGAGTTTTATTTATGTTCAGCTGGATATGGCACATATTTGATTAGTCATATTCTTTTATGCTACTGCTGCTGTAACTTGTGTGTCAAATGTCTGTTCAGGTTAAAAGGAGACGGAAACTGCTTTGTGGTAGTAGTGATGTAATTGATTTCATGTGAAATGAGGTTTGATTAGACATAGGGAATACTATTCATTGATAGTGCAAACATTTTAGAGTTCACACATTCATAGACATGATGGTAGAGTAAAGAATGGAATCCCAATTTATTAATAATGCTATAACAATACATCTCTCGTACACATTTTCACACCATATCTTATGTCAATGTATAATATCCATAAGTGGTTATGGTGTGGTTTAACCATCTAACACACAGATGTTTATATTTTTTGCATGTCACTAACATATCATGTAACTGGCATACAGATATTTATGACAGCTAAATATTATTGGAGTACTAATGCTCCAATTGATCATGTAAACATCTCTGAAATTCTGCAATCTGAATTTGAACATGTTAGACCTGTTACCACACAAACTTGGAGGGTTTGCCAAGGTCCTTGCAAATCACTAAGATGGTAGACCCAGGAAAAGTGCCCACTGTCACCTTGACATGAGTCCCCACTCTTTAAGCCCAACAAAGGATTGACTGGTGCCCTGTATCGGGACTTGGGTGAAAAGAGGAGTGAATTATTGATGCTTTACTGATCTGGAAATGTAATTTATGTGGAAAATAAATACAGACCAAAAATATGGTTCATTTAAATTTGAAGATAATACACATGTAAATAGCACACCGAGTGAAAATTAATATATTTATGAATTCTATAAATTATTCTTGATATAAGTCTTTCGTACGAGGGCTTTCCATGTAAATTTTCTTATTGTTTTATGATTACAGATCTGAAAATCTGCAGAAAAACACAGAAGAAAACAACAAATCCCCCATTGTAGGGCCACCCAATAGTGACAAGACACTCTGGAGTCTAGATTGATAATCTAGGGTTGGGGAAGGTAGGACAACAACAATAAATGATTTTAGGCCCTACCTTAGCTTCCAATCTGCGACAAAATGAGGTTCTAGCTGGAAACTCTGCTATAGAGGTTTCGGGATCATATTCCATTTGGTAGAAATCCATATATAATTTCTAGTTTATAGATATGACTTTTGATTGCTGGAATATGTTTAAATTTAGCTCGAATTAATGACATTAACTAGAAAAAATATGTCTAAGAACTAATTACAAGGGTTTTGAGATGGAGACTTACATGGAGAAATCCTTGTACCATGATTTTTTGCAAAATCTGAATGTGGATGTCTGTAGCTTCCAACAAATCTGCAAAAAAGAGCTCAATATACCAGTGAAATAAAGGTGTTTGGAAGCTCAAAACATATGTATATTGATCCCTTGGACTAGCTTTAAATTTGTGCATAAAAATCGCAAGGGTTACTAGCCAAAATTAAGATGAATCTGAAAGTAAATATTTAGTAAATATTTAAGTTAAACAGAGTAATTTTTTTTCATTTTTTTAAATAAGAGTGGTTGTCAAGAAATGCTTACCTTAGCTGCAGCTTTACCTCTTAGTGCCTAGTTGTAAATCACATTCACCCTTAAGTTAGTCATGCAGTTGGACAGTGAGGTAAGTTTGGAGTCGAAAGACTATGTTTTCCCCATATATGTCTAAGATCTTCTGGAATTTTCTGGATCCAACTGCAAGTGGCCTCTAATGAAGCACCTCTAATTTTCGGGTCAACTATACGCCTGCGGGAAGAGAAACTTCTCCCCGATTAAAGCTACCATTAACAAGGGTTGGTTCAACCTACGGTTCCAATTACTTCAACCTGCAACAAATGAGATAGAGAAGACTAGAACCTTGTCTACTCCCTCCATGTGACTATTTAACCTCTCTTTGAATCCGTCCATTCCTTTGTGTAATACTTACTAATAGTAATTATGTTATTGTCTTATTAGATCCCTTTTGCAACATTAACCAAGAAAAGATAAAATAGAATAAAAACCAACCATTTGTAGTTTTCTTTTGTAATGGCTAGTTGGACCTCACTCTTCTAAAAGAATTACTACTTGCTGTCCACAGGCCAGAGACTAAGTAAATTCAACAAAATATTTTTAATACAATGGTTTTCCTAGTACGGGAGTTCGAGTTGACTCAAGTAACTGTTGGAGGTCCAATGTTCTGCTTGGTTTCACCCCAGAAAGGAAAAAGCTAAAAATTCTTAGTCAAAAGATACTCAATGTTCCACTTGTATGACCCAACTACTTCATTGGTGGCTTGACTTGGTACCAATGTTTTTAAAACCGGAACCGGTGACCGGACCGGTCCACCTAATGAACCGGTTTACCGACCGGAACCGGTCTAACCGGGACTGGTTTGGTCTAAACGAACCGGTTTTACAAAAATACATTAAATAATTAATTTTTAATGAAACAAAACTATTTTAAGATGTAAAACCATGATTCCAAGCCAATAGAGACAAAATATGCAAAGTTTGCTCATTTATATACCATGTAAAGGTGAATATATCAAAATGGCACCGAGTACAATACATATCATCGACAAAATAGCAAAATACATAAGAAATGAGGCTCTAAATGGCCTATAAAGTCCAAAAACAATGCTGCAAGCTATGAGGCCATTGGCCTACTACAAGTCTACACTGTACACATGATCAATCATCAAGTTCATCACCACTGCTAGACATAGGATTATCATCAGGAGCTACATAGACATCATCTGGTTCAGAGTCTGAGGATGCCTCAACCTGATCTGCAACCTCAGTATCAATGCCACCAATGATAATAGAAGTGGACCTAATGGAAGCACGAGTTTGTCGACCTGCACGACTAGTGCCTTCCATTGCTTCTTTGCCTTTCCTTGATGTCGCTACTAATCCTGGTTCTGATGCCGACTCAGAGCAAAAAGTCTGATTTTCAGAGAAATCAAAGATCATAAAAGTGCTGAGGTCAAGGAGTGCTCCAAAGGAATAAGAATATAAGAAGGTTTAAATAGTCTGTTCAAGACCTGTAAGGCATTTGCATTTTCTCTCTCTGTATTTCAAGGCAAGTTCTATGTACTATAGCAAGGTGAGCCAAGACTTTGAAAGAGAACCAAAAAGCTTATGTTATATCAGATATAAAGGTCGAACTTCCTCACTATAAATTAAGGAGAAGTTACACTGGAATTCTGATGACTGTACATGTTAATGTGAAAGTTCCTATGGACATCAGAAACTCTTTGAATTACATTACCCTGCGAACATCCAAAATAACACCTCTATGAAAAATCAGAACTCTGACATCCGAGTTTCTTTGGACAGTGACATCTAAAGTACAAAAACGTGGAATTCTGTAACCTAACTTATTGACAGATTTAAGGCGTTTTTTATGACAACTAGAAACAATAATACTTGTCCAAGATCTGAGCTATCTTTGGCATCTGAATTTCCTGAAGTTTAAAGTAGACATGGAAGCATCAAAGTCTAATATAATGAAGCATCTAAGGATTGGGAGGAGTTTTATATGGCAAAGACAAGGAGTATACATGAGAAATCTTAACCTATAGGCTATGACAAATCCAAACCTGTGGTGTCGATATCAAAATCAGCCTCAACCACAGTCAAAAACCCCTAAACCAGAGTCAAATTTCCCTAAACCACAGTAAAAAATCCACCTTTTTCCATGTTTTGGTGGGCATGCCTAAAACCGGCCGGTTTAGGACAAAACCGGCCGGTTTGATACAAACCGGCCGGTTTTGTCCTAAACCGGCCGGTTTTCACCGGTTAGGGCTGAAAAATGGCGAAAGGCCCAGTCAAACCGGGTTTTTTGGCCGGTTCAGACCGGCAGCCTTGCTAACCGGCCGGTTTGACCGGTAACCGGTTTTCAAAAACGGTTTTAAAAACTATGCTTGGTACTAGGAGGTTCGATTTGGTTGAGAAGAGCTCGATTTGGAACTTTAGTGGTTGAATTGGGTACTTTGGAAGCCAATAATACCTTGCAACAAATACTTTTGCATCCAAAAGAAATTAAATTATCCATTTGACCTCCAATGTTGTGATTTGACCTCCCAACATTCCCTTTTTCACTTCAATGACTAGCAGGTGTTACGACTTGGTTGCTTCAGGTTGTTCTCCCATCCCCTTGACTTCTTTGACTCACTCACCTAATTATTCTTGCATCCTTGACTCCTTTCCTGGTTCCACTAGCTCAAGTGGCTAATTTAACCCCACCGTTACTATTCTTGACCTCCATGTAGCAATTAGAGAGGACATCACGTTGCATGGGAAGAGGATCTCCAATGCCTTTGAGAAATTAAGGAATGTGCTACTTGGTTTTTGTTTGGCTAATTTTGTGATCTTTTTTGACGTGTTTGATCTTTCATTTCATCAAAATTTTCCCCTGATTTGCCACTGGAAATCCCACGTACTACAAGACCACCTTTGATTGCCGTTTTCCTTTTGTTGCCTTCACATATTGGAAAAATTTCAATGTGGCATGTCATTACATTTTTTGTTGAGCAGTATGAGACTAAGTTGACTTTTTGCCTTCCAAGACCACATGCATTGGGAAATGTAATTGCCTCGGGAAACGTGAATTGCTAAAAAACTGTGAGACTGCCATTTTGAGAATTTGCTGAATATGTCATGGCCAAAGAACGCATATAGACTCAATGACACAACTATGCGGGAATGACAAGTGCATATGTGGTAGGACTAGAGTAACCCTACAATGTGTTATCACCTCTAGAAAGTTGATGGCTCCTCTAAACCATGAGTCCCAACAAGATCCATCCAAAGACCCCCGTTCCTATATAGGAGAAAACGACTTGGGACTTGGAATATATAGGGATTGGCCATGGCCAATGATAATTGGCCTAGGATATCATAACAGAGAGCTGCCACTTGGGTTAGAGGGCTTTTGACTTACATTCTTTGGGTTTGCAATGGTGTTGCCAAAAATGAAAAGTGCACATGTAAACTACTAAAATGAGGGCTAACAACTGGCTCCAATTGCAGGACACATGCATCACTTGGGAGCTTGTGAGAACCCCAAAATGTTCCACGTGTAAACTGAAATAGTCTCACAAAATAGATGCAAGAGGGAGTATGACTTGAAGTCTTATCCCATTATGGAGATGGAAATAAATCAAAATGAACAACATCTAACTAAAACAAAATGCAATACTGATGTAAAAAGATGAAAATAACATCTAGCTACTAAAGCATGTAATAACTTCAAATTAATGAAATGAAATCACACAAGCGAAATTTGAAACTAGCTAAGGTTCAGGTATGTCGCTTAAGGCATTTAGATTATACTTGTGTAGAAGAATTTAAGGGGTTGCCCATTTATGGGCAAAGGTGACTTCTCAACGTCTAGATGGTGAATGTAGAAGGAATTGTGACCTGCAACATGAACAATTTGGTAAAACCCTGTTGTTGCACATAATATCTAGGCACCGCGACAACAGCTCAGATCGGGCGCTGTCACCCTGATCCCCAAACTCTCTGTTTAAGTTGTCTCCCTACAACAGACTAAGGGGGTTAGACCCTATAGAAATGAAATGAAGAAGGACCAGTTGGGAACCAACTAATCCCGGAGACACAGTTGAGTGACCAGATACTTTTTTTAGATTTAAAAAGACTTAAATGATTTAATTTGAACAATTGATACCAGTGCCTTATGGAGTCAACTATCTTGCTAGGAAATTTAGGACTAAGTATAGAATGGACAACTGCTGCTAAGGAAAATGTTATTATGTTGAAAAGAGATGCAAGATGCGATTAGCAAAGAGATGAGTGACTAGTCTTGAGATAAGATCATTTAAGGTTCAAGTACTTAGTATTGATTAACTTTATGACAATTGTACTTAATGAAATAAAGAGACAATCTTATACAAGACAAAGTGCCAAATATCTCAAGTGCCAATAAGATACACAAGATAACCAAGATGACCACAAGATATTTGCTGTTAAAGAAAGATCACTAATATGCCAAGAATTTTTAATAACCACAAGCCAATAATGATATTAATGTCAAGAAAGAGAACTAGAGAATTTATCCAATTTATGCTTCAATGACAATTCTTCAATAAGATTAGCAACGCTCTCTTTAGACAATTATGGTTCTTCTAGGTTCCAAGATAATGCCAATGATAATTAGATTCAAACCATCATTCAATTATGGAGTAAATCACCTTCAATGCTACTTAGCTCAAAGAGAATTATATTTCAATGCAATTACCATTCACAAGTCAAGGCATGAGAAATACTTTAGAAAGAGAAATATGGACTATTCCCAACTTAAATGTTCTTTAGGGAAGCGAGCTTATATTTTAGACTTGAAATCCAAAATCCAAAAAACAACTAAAATTTGCTGATGTAATCTATGCAAACAACTGCCCTTACAAATGAAACAAAAACACTATTTTTCAGAAATGATATCTATGACAACATTTATGTTTTTAGAGACAATAAGAGCACCAAAAAAGAAAAATATTTATGACAACAAAGAAATGCTTGGTGCAAACAAATATATTAGTCCTCTGAAAACTTGTGACAATCACATTCACAAAGATGTTAGAGCATTTAATTTTCAGAAAAAAAAATTTTTAGGACAACAGTAAGAAAAACTTTAGGACAACAACAAACAAATGTTATGATAACAACAATATGACAATGTAAAGAATAAGTTATCAATGCTATCTTTATGCCAAAAATTTACTGAAAATTTTCCAAGCTTGCCCACATGAATTATAATTTTTTTTAGCCTGTTATGATGTGATTTCCATAATTGTATAAGATCTGATATACTTATTATAGTCAACAATTAAAATATGAAATAGGCTTAATGATGGATGCCCAACTCAAGAAATTAATTCCTTAATGTATTAGGCAACTTAGGAACTGATTTTTGGCTAACCTACATGAAATTTTGCGACTGCTATATTTTAGACTTGAGAAACGAAATTATTTGGAGATAACATTCACCCAAAAATGTAGATTTAGGTCAAATGTTTGATACCCATCAAACATAAGTGACTTATTAATGTATTTAACAATTTTTTTAGTTAATTTCAAACTACTTAGATGTGTTTTTCACCACTCTTAGAAAAATATATGATTGCTGTAGCAAACAGTGAAGAAAAAGAGGGTTTAGAGATCAAAACCCTTAGGCCCTAGGCTTTGAAGATCACTTGCCCAAGTTGCCAAAAAAATTTCAATACTAGAAATAAAACTTTTACCAATTCTTTTGCAAGAAACCACCGATGATCAGCGTGAGAGAATTTAAATATTCAGATCAGAAATGGAGCAAGGGGAATCTATGGCCAATGAGGGCTAGCACTAGACGCAATAGCGCTAGCGATTGGGCTAAGATAAAACAAATCTTGGCTTAGGAGCCCCAAAACTTGAAACGCTTGTTCTGAAAAAATTATTTTGTTTCAGATCATCAGATTTGTTGCAAAATCTTCAATGGCTGGCCCTGCAAAATTTTTGGAAAACTAGATCTTGCCCTCCAGGGCCTAGATCTATCTTAAAAGCCAAAAATTTTCTCAAATAATTTCAGATCTGAAGCCTTTAATGAAAGATCTTATCATTTCTTCCCTGCAAACAAAAGTTTGAGGCTAGATTTTGACCTCCACGGTCTAGATTTAGCTCATATCTGAAGATCTCCTTGGGTTATTTCTTAGGTCTATTCTCGCATAAGTGAAAAGAGAAAAACCCAATACCCAATAAGTACAAAAATACAGAAAATCCCAAAAACCCAAGTGTTAAAATTCAAAATTATGTTACAAAATTTAAGATCTACACAAGTAAATAACACATTTTTACAAATAATTCACAGATCTATACAAATAATTTACAAATCTATCAAATTTGAGGAGTATGAGTCAAACTTTGCTTCGAGATCTATAGATCTAAGGCTCATTTACAAATAATTCACAGATCTATACAAATAATTTACAAATCTATCAAATTTGAGGAGTATGAGTCAAACTTTGCTTCGAGATCTATAGATCTAAGGCTCTTTCTAGTCAGACCTAGCTATTTAGCACAAACTTTTGAAGATAAATAATTTTTAAAATTTTAGGTACTAACCCAGAAAATTCCTACAAAATATATTTCGTTAGATAATCTCGGAGTGTTAATTCGGAAGGCTCTTCAGATCTTAAGTTTTGGGAGTCGTTGGTCCAACCGAGGACTTCTCCAAACAACCAAAATCTCTGAATAAAGATGACTTTTGCACACTTAAAATATAAGCACTCAATTTAATAGAGGTATAAAATAATGATTAAATATTCAAAGATTGGAGATACTTGCCAATCAAATAAAAATCTTAACACTATGTTAAAACCCAACAATTTAAACAAGATACGTGTGAAATAAATGGATCTACAAGAGCTATTAACCAACAGCTTATAAATAAGATTAGCAAAAAATTAAACACACGTTACCATAAGATACCAGAGAGGAATACTGCCATCAAGTAAAACCCCAAAGACTGTGTTGTATTATTCCTTAAAAGTTTACAAGAGCTTCAAGAGCTAGTACATGATCAAAAGATTAGATGATTTCAAATGACAAATGACCTCTAATTTATTGATTAATTCTCCAACGACTAGTTGGCTTTATCCCCGTCAAAGCAATATCGACCGTTAAATTTTTTTTTATCTTTTAATCTCTTCCGTTGAAATTATTTTGTTTTTTGAGGAAATTCGAATTTTTCATTTAATTGAATTTTAATAACCTAAAAATTAATTCTTTTGAGTTGATTTCCTCAAAAAATTGACTTTGACTTGACTACCAAGGCCCAAGGGTCCAAAATCTCTTGAAAATTTCAATATTTCTTTGGCTAGGGTCCTCCAAACATTAATTTCTCCGGGACCCACGAATTTTTTAATTTGGAGAATTAATTTTTCCTAGGACACAATTAATTAAATTTTTGGCTTAAGATTTTAATTTATTTTTGCCAGAAAATTTAATTAATTAACTTAAATTTGACTCTAATTAATTAAATTTTTGGCTTAGGATTTCTCTAATTTATTTTTGCCAAAAGATTTAATTAATTGACACATGAGGGGATTAATAAATTTTTCCAACCCTCAAATAATTTAGCCATGGTGTCTAAATATGAAGGACCATGCACTAAAATATTTTTTTTACATGAAGATTTTACATTTTAATATATGAAGGGGGGAAACCCGTTCGTTATAGACCCTCAACATTTAACCAGTGTTGATAATATCGGTATCGGGAAAATATCGGCGAGGGTCCAGAAAATATCTTATCGGCAATATCGGCGAAAATATCGGCAAGCATAAAAAATGCATAATATATTCATTTTTTTCAGATTTTTAAACATATAAAGCAATAACAACATGAAATAAACACATTGACACATAAATATGAAGAAAACACTGATATATATGATGTCAAATAGAAATGATATATCAAAGGCGATACCAAATCCTGCTGATCCCTGATAATTGTCCATTCAAGGACTCAAATGTGGAGAACCAATACAAAATAACATCACATATATAAAAGTATCTCATCATCATGAGTTACATGTAGCATAACAAATAAAACTAGCAGCTATCTATCTATAGCCCTCTCCCCCTTTTACGGGAAAACATGATGGGCTGTTTGCCAGGCCTGCCCCTAGTAGTAGAAGGCCCTGACCCTGCCTCTGCACCTAGTGTCAAATAATGAGCGCTAGGCATGGAGCTATGCTCTCCTATATCTATAGCAGATGGTGTTGATGCTGATGCTCCCGCAGTGTCCTCCTCCTCCTGCTCCTCCTCTAAGTGCTGCTGCTCCTCTGACTCTGAGTCCTCCTCTTGCTGCCCCTGCTCTAATGGATCATCTGCCACTGGCTTTAACCATGAAGGTGACTCCTCCAATATGGGCTCCTCAGACTCCACCCTCCACGGAGACAATACATCAATATTGTCTAAGGAAATGGCATCTGGATCCATTGGTGATTCACTGATTCTATTTGCCTCACTCGAAGTCGGATGTTGTAATGCACATACACCAAATCGTTGAGGCGTGCGAACTCCAACCTTTAAGAGTGTCAAAAAAAGTAATGAGTCTTGACTCTTGACTATCGACACTTGAAGGTCATAAATTAAAAATTAAAAATTACAATAAGTGTAATTGCTCAATTGAAGACTTGAGTTCAAAGTTATACCTGTTGCGCTTTTTGGCGTGTATTTTCTCAAATACACTCCAATTGCGCTCACACCCTGAAGAGCTACATGTTTGACTCAAGATTCGTATAGCCAATTTTTGCAAATTTGGTGCCCTTGCACCATAGCTTCGCCACCAAATATCTACAACAAAATAATGAAATAAAAAATTCAAAAACTTAAAAGTTAAAACATAATTAAATTCAAATTTCTAATTTCTAATGAGTGATGACTTGTCACTTACGTGGCATGAAGAGGGCCCTTTCCCTAATGGCATCATCAAAGCCAAATAGGCCAACACAATCCTGATAACACTGTAACTCGCGATTGATTTTGCTACGAAGCTCAGGATCAGGTACCATCCTCTGAATACAGGAATGGAGTCCTTCCATCACCTCGCCATCAAAATCAAAGTTGCATTTGTATGAAAATGCGGGGTTGAGGAAGAGTGCTGCTGCATGAATGGGTCGATGAAGCATCCCTGTCCACCGACTATCGATCACATCCCATAACATGATCTGCCTATCAAGGCCAGCAGAACCCTTGTTTGCATAATAGGAACGAATGGCCTCCTTGGCCCTATCCATGCCCTCATACAAATAAGGCATTGCAGGTTTCTCTCCATCCACCAATCTAAGAACCTTTACTATAGGTTCGCTAACTGCACATGCTTCTTCTACTCCACGCCAAAATGTCTCAGAGTACACCATTTTTGCAATGGCTATCCCATCAGGTCTCCTGTTGTATCTACAATTACGCCAATCATCAGACACAAACATTTGCTTCAACTCGAACTGACATCGAAGCAAAGACTGAAGAGTAATAAAGGTTGTGGCAAAACATGTGATGGCAGGACGCCGCAACTCCTTGTTTCTAGTGAACCTCCTCATAAGGCTAAGAACAAAAGCATGGTTATAAATAAACTTGAGGATGCTCCTAGCCATATCAACTGCCTCCTTGATGAAGGAGAGTTTCCCCATATCCTCAAGCAACAAATCAAGACAATGCGCTGCACATGGAGTCCAGAACAATGTGGGATGCCTCTCCATAAGCATTCTGCCGGCAGACACATAATTAGCTGCATTGTCTGTTATGGCTTGCACCACATTCTGCACACCAATATCCCGAATGAACCCATCTAACAACTCACATATCGTTGCTGCATCTTTGATATGTTCTGATGCATCCAACGATTTAATAAACATGGTACCTTTAGGACAATGTACCAAGAAATTTAGAAGGGTCCTACCCTTCCTATCTGTCCAACCATCAGACATCACTGTGCATCCAGTGACTTCCCATGTCTTTTTCAACTCCGCCAATCTAGAGTTGATGTCCTGTTTTTCTGCTTGAAGAATTGGCCCCCGCAACTCCTCATATGTGGCACTTTTGTACCCTGGGCCCACAACAACAATAGCATCACACATTGGCTGCCAAAATGGATTGGTTTTCGTGATGCTGAGAGGTAAGTCGCTCCAAAAAATACACCTCCCCATGACTCTATCTGCTTCTTGCTTCTCCTTTTTTTTAACAAGCGATTTTATGCCAGGTTGTGCTCCAACGCCTGTTCGTGGAACAAAAAATGATGACCTCGCACTCACACTAGCAGTAGCATGTGATGGTGTGCCAGTTGTGGAGCCCCTCCCACTAGGGCCACTAGGGCCACTAGGCCCACTACCCTCAACACCAAAATCAGGAGAAGATATCCCGAAAGATCTACCTGCACGTTCAGCTTTGTTTCTTTCCGCCTCTTCCTTCTTTCTGTCCTTTTCTTCAATTGCCTCAAGAGCTTTTTGTATAAGCTCCGGACTAGAAACTGTACAAAGCCCAACATCATGTCCACTGAGTCTAGCAAGATGGTATTTCAGTCGTGTAATCCCACCTGTCATCTTGTCCCCACACAATTTGCATGTAAGATATGCACGATTTGTCCCACCATCAGGGCTCCCATACTCCCAAAATGGGTCCAAGGCTTTTGGCATATTTGTATTTTGTAGTGGGCTAACTCAAAAGGAAACCTAGAGCACCAAATTTTTTTTGGAATTAGTAACTTAATAAGTAATACGAAATTTTCAAATTACAAATAACCACATCATTTTACAAAACAGTTTTAACTTGACTGTTGAATAGAAGTGTAATACAAGTTGACTGTTGAATACTCTTGAACAAAAGAGTATGAACATGTTGTAACGTGAGGTATCCAAATGGCACATGAAACACATAGCAAATTGGCATGGAATGAGAATAATTTCTTTCAGAATTATGCCAAGCACGGGAAAAATATATAACTGTTATAACTTATACCACTGTTGTTACGCTGTGCATAATTATAAATCACAAGAGTCCAATTCCAAAACCACCCAATGCAACATTCAGAAATTTTAAAAACATACATTGGGTTATCTTTAAGAAAACATGTTCTCATACATGATCCAGTGCAAAAACAAAAAGAAAACAACACCCACAGAATTCTGACCCATGTAATTATAAATTTATAATTAATAATTATCATGTGTTGCCATATATATTATATGCCAATATGGTAATGGGCCCTATTAGGATTGCAAAACATTTACGGAATCAGCTGAACCCATAATAGTTGATCACCAAATGGGCTCTCAGAAATTAGAATCATCTACATCTTAGAACTGTGGTATCAATAGCACACTGGCACACAAGTAAAAGTGTAAAGTTTTCAATCTTAATTTCAATTCACAAAGTTGCACGCATTGGCATTCCTTAAATGACATAACGGTGCCTAGCCATCGTTATAATTCCTTGAAGCAGTTAATCAACAAAATATTGAAAAGGAAACGCAGAGATTGCTACATTTGAATATACAATGGAAGGAGAGTAACATTTATCACCTACAAGGAAAAACAGGACCTTATTCAAATATTTTTTGAAGCAGTTAGTGCAGGATCGTTGGGTACCAGTACCACACGAAGCACATACTCAAGAGTCAAAACGATGCTATTCATCATAAGTGACATTGCCAATGTGTTGGGCACACAGTCTTAAATCGGACTTTTTTCTCATGCGTATTAATTTGAATTACTCTTTCATGGTGCAAGTCAGATTTCTTAAAAATACGTACCTGTATTGGCAAATATTGGCTTCAAACCCTCCTTGGCAGCAACCTTCCAACGCTCAGAAAAAACCAAAATGACTTCAAAAAGACCAAAAATCGATTTATATAGCCGGTGCGTATTGTTTTCAGGGTCACCCGCGATATTTAAGGTCATTGCGCGATATTTTCAAATATATCGCCGAAATATCGTAAATCTCGCGCGATTTTAAAAACTGGAAAATATCGCGATATTTGGTCGGCGATATTTCGTCTGGCCGAAAATATCGCGATATTTACGAATATCGCCGATATCTCGGCGATATTATCAACACTGCATTTAACCATTTCTGCGACACAAAATATAATCTAGTAGGTCAAGTGACTTGTTATAAAATAATTTAGCCAATTAGCTAAAATGATTCCCAAGTCATTTTTACAAAGAGTCTATCTAAAACACTAGGACTTGCTTAAGATCTTGAAAACAAAATCCATATGAGCTTTGGGGTGAGGGTGGAGGGAAAAACTTCGCTGATCATTTGTGTCTAGAGACAGATGAATTAGTGAGACAAAGAACCTCCTAGAATGGAAATCGTCAACAAAACAATAGGTTTACCTACGCTGTTACATACAGACGTTGTTATACTAGGATTATTTACATTATACATATGAAAAATGTGTTGATTTGGGGTAGCATCGGATGTGCTTTAGCCACGAAAATTGGTGGAGAGGCTAAGGCACATGAGATCTCCAATACCTAGAAAGGGTTTGGGCAGATTCTAAACAGTTTGGGTGATATTAAAATAATTAATATTTTTAATGGAGTTCGAAAGTCTAAACTTAGGGAAAATAAAATATTAATGTGAATTAATATAAAATTGTGTTAGAATGGTCCAAAAGGCATGGATCAAGCCAGATCTAATCTTAGCTGTTGATTAGGGACTTAATCTCGGCCGTTGATTTGTCAACGAGAAAAGTATAAGAGGAGGCTTGAGGGTCACTTGGAGAACACACCAAGAGATCAAGATTTCGACTTTTTGGGGCTGGGTTTGCTGAGAAAGTTGAAAGAGTGATTAGATTTGCAGCTGAGGGGCAGTGAATACAGAAGTAGAGGGCAGAAATAGCACCAGGAGGATCAACGCAGTAGTCGGAGAGAGGGACACAGAAGTAGCCAAGGGTTCACGCAGAGCCAGTGAGGGCTCACGCAGAGGTAGCCGGGAGTTGCGCAGTGCCTTAGAGGGCCAACGTGGGTGACGCAAAGGGCCAGAGGGCTGACGCAATGCCTTCAGAGGTTGACGCAGGCCAAGCCAGAGTGACGCTGGGCTAACGCTGGGCTAGAGAGAGGCTGAAGCAGTCCCTAGAGGCTGACACTGGGGTTTTGTGGGGCAGATTGGAGCTGTGGAGCTGCCAGACTGTTTATCCGAGGTTTCAGCCATAATATCTGCTTCCTAGTAGAGAGGTACTATTGCCGAGATTTTTCTCTGTTTGGTGAGCTGGATTTGGCACTCAGATTGTATTATGAAACTGCTTAATAAGTCAAACGCTCAGATAGTTGCACTGGTTTTCCCACATTGTGTTTTTCTGGGGACATTAGACCAAAAACAACGGTGTCACTCGTGTGCTTGTTTCTCTTTCTTTCAGTTGATGATCTATAATGTGTTAAGCATGTACTTGTATTTATTTCTAGTATTTACATTGTAAATAACTTGTTAATTAACGGAACAAGTAGGTAGGAATAAATCAGTAAAGTGCATGAAGGGTTTCTGACATGTCAGACTTAGAAATTCCAAAATGGTATCAGAGCGTGGTTGCAGATCACAAGAGAACTGAGGACATCAGCCGAATAGAGCAGCAGTAGCAAAAAACAGCTGTCTCGAGTGACAGAAGGTGTTCCTAGTAGAGTAGCAGCAAGGAAGGGGTGACACAGTGCCTGCATCATCAAGATTGAGCTAGGAAGAGGCAGCGCAAAGGCTGAGAGAGGCAAAGGTAGGCTGATGCAGAGGCTAGGAGGGCTGACGCAGTTGGCTGAGGAGGCTGATTTGTTAGTGCCAGGATTGCCCAGAGCCTAGGAGCTCTAACCTTCAGTTTGCTGGGGTTTAGGAGGCTGTGGGTAAGTTGCAGAGTGGAGCTGGTGGGGTATTGTAGTCAGAACATTACCTAACAGGGCAAGGTCAAAGTAGAGGGAGTTGCTGCCAAGGTGGATTTCTAGTCAAGGAATCCAGATCTATGTTGCAGTTGCACAGATGATTGGAGAGGGGCATCTCGACATTGGCAGAAGGGTTTCTAGGAGGGAAATCGAGGCTTAGAGCGAGTCATAATGAGAACTTCCAGGAGGGAAGTAGAGGAGCAACGAAATGGCACTACACAGAGTAAGAGACCAGGACAGATTGGACGAAGCCTCAAACTTCGTAGTCTGGAAGGCCAGAATCTTATCCGTACTAGACAGGAATCGTGTCAAGCACTTTGCCTTGAGGACGATAGCTATCCCAGTTGATCCGGCTGATAACGATAGGTACGAGGATGCAATGGCGAGGGCTAAGAGTATCATCCTTGACAGGGTCAAGGATCATATATTACCACATATTGCTGAGAAGAACATGACACAGGAGATGTGGGAGGCCCTGACCAAGTTGTATCAGCATACTTTCGTGCAAAGGAAGATGCTACTAGAAAATCAGCTGTGATCATACCAGATGCAGAAGGGAGAATAGATCGACCCATTCCTCGGTCGATTGAAGGAGATCCGGGATCAACTGACTTCCATAAGGGCAACGCCGGATCCAGAATTGATGGTGAGAACAACCCTGAACGCAGTCTTAAAAGACTGGGAGGTGTTTGTCCAGAGCATATTGGGCAGGGTAACCCTTCTAGATTGGGAGAAAATGTGGGCTGCTCTTCACCAAGAAGAGATCAGAAGCCTGAGCAAGGCGGGAAGCAGCGACAAGGGGAACAGAATCAAGGAGGAGGAGGAGGAGGATGCTGCCCTAGCATCTGAGGGAGAGAGACAGAAGAAGAAGGATCTCTCCAAGGTCAAATGATTCCATTGTGGGGAGCTGGGTCATTATGCGACCCAGTGTCCAAGGAAAAGAGCAAGGGAGAGGCCTCCGAGATGAAGGCTGCGCCAGTAAGGGCAGAGACGAAAGTGGAGACAAATGATGACTATGCCATGAGTGCACACACACCACTTGAGCGGAAGTGGGGAGACATCAAGCTGTAGTCAGACGGACTATAGGTGATGAGGGGCAGGATCCTCGAAGTACCCAACCTCTTGGATTAGACCTTGCTACAGGAGCCCTGAAGAAGAGTAGCAGTACTGGCAGATGTCAGTAGAGACAGATGCGGATAGAGCGACAAAGGGAGCTACAGTGCAGAATTCCAAGGACAGCGTGAGGCAACCGTGCGAGAAGCATGGGAGTGTTGCACCAGTGCAAGATGGCACAGAGAGGTGTGCAACGGTGCGAGATGCATTGAGTTGTTGCAGCAACGCAAAGGTTAGAGAGGGAGAACTTGTCAGTGACAGAGGGAGGTTCAGCATCAGGAGTGTTTATAGTTTGACAGAGATGTTAGAGTTGTGAGATCAGTTACTTACTTCTCAGTAGCTGAGTTGCAGTGCAACAGTTAGCAATGATAGTGCTATGGGCAGCACAATGCAGCACGGATGCAGAGGGAGTTGCAGTACGGATGCAATAGTGGCAGTGGTAGGGCCATGGGCAGCAATACAAGATGTAGCAGTGCAGCAGATGATGGGAAGTAGGCCTAGTATCAACACAGGGACTGATGCCAAATGATCAGGGTGATACTCAGTGAGGAGTATTGCTAGAGCATAGTCCTCGCTAAGAGGGAGTGTTGATTTGGGTTAGCATCGGATGTGCTCTAGCCACGAAACTTGGTGGAGAGGCTAAGGCACATGAGATCTCCAATACCTTGAAAGGGTTTGGGCAGATTCTAAATAGTTTGGGAGATATTAAATAATTAATATTTTTAATGGAGTTTGTAAGTCTAAACTTAGGGAAAATAAAATATTAATGTGAATTAATATAAAACTGTATTAGAATGGTTTAAAAGGCATGGATCAAGCCAGATCTAATCTTAGCCGTTGATTAGGGACTTAATCTCGGCCGTTGATTTGTCAACGAGAAAAGTATAAGAGGAGGCTTGAGGGTCACTTGGAGAACACACCAAGAGATCAAGATTTCGACTTTCTGGGGTTGGGTTTGCTGAGAAAGTTGAGAGAGTGATCAGATTTGCAGTTGAGGGGCAGTGAATATAGAAGCACAGGGGCAGAGATAGCACCGGGAGGATCAATGCAGTAGCTGGAGAGAGGGACGCAAAAGTCGCCAAAGGGTCATACAGAGCCAGTCAGGGCTCACGTAGAGGCAGCTAGGAGCTGCGCAATGCCTCAAATGGCCAGCGTGGGTGACATAGAGGGCCAGAGGGCTGATGCAATGCCTTCAGAGGCTGACGCAGGCCAAGCCAAAGTGACGCTGGGCTAATGCTGGGCGAGAGAGAGGCTGATGCAGTCCCTAGAGGCTGACACTGGGGTTTCATGGGGCAGATTGGAGCTGTGGAGCTGCCAGGGTGTTTATCCGGGGTTTCAGCGGAATATCTGCTTTCAAGTAGAGAGGTATTATTGCCAATATTTTTCTCTATTTGGTGAGCCAGACTTGGCACCCAGATTGTATTCTGAAACTGCTTAATAAATCAAACCCTCAGATAGCTGCACTGGTTTTCCCGCATTGTGTTTTTCTGGAGACATTAGTCCAAAAACAGCGGTGTCACTTGTGTGCTTGTTTCTATTTCTTTCAGTTGATGATCTGTAATGTGTTGAGCATGTATTTATATTTATTTCCAGTATTTAGATGGTAAATAACTTGTTAATTAACAAAACAAGTAGGTAGGAATAAATCAGTAAACTGCATGAAGAGTTTCTAACGTGTCAGACTTAGAAATTCCAACAAAATGTGTTGACATCTTTACAAAACTGCCGACTGATGATGAAATCTGAAAGACACGAACACTCGAACACGATAGATCCCTTTTGCGAAAAAAGGGGTATACTACAATGGGGTCGTTGACACAGAGTGGTCAACAAGCCCTAACCAAAGACTTTCAAACCTAGTGTGATTACTAGATTTTTCTTTTTTGTTGTTACATAACAACACCAAGTCTTGAATCTGGAAGTCTCACTTGTGAGCTTTCATGTAGATTTTCCTCTTATTTGCTTCCTGGTTCTTGAAAAGATGGTCAAAGGCCTTTGTCTTGTTCTCATCCAATTTTGTCAACTGAGAAATCTTGTGCTCCATGGCATCCATGTTAGTGGAAGAATGCTGCAAAATGCGGCATACTAAGAGTTTTAGATAAATTGGTAATACCACATACATCACATGCACTTGCTAAAATTAATTTTTTCATGCTGAATCTTTCTTGGTGATCCTATTGTTGATTTTTGTGTAGCATTGGGAGGTATTCCCGCATGCCAAGAGGCCTCTTAAGTCGACCTAGAAGAATTATGAAAATAAAAATAAAAATTCAATTTTTTATTGGGCTTTATGTAGGCTCAAAATGGACAAGTCGACCCAGCTGATGAAGGGACATGTCCCTTGGGTTAAATATAGCCATGCCACTTGTATATATAAATAATGTGACATATTCATTTGACCAATTCATATGATACGTGTCTCTTCTATAACAATCACACGTGGGAGCAGATAGAGGACGAATTGGTTGAAGTTTGGACCTGAATTTTTGGCACAAATTTCTAGACAATTTGGAATTGTAAACCTTGTTGAAGAATAATTTCTCCTAGAAAAAATGTTGCAGGGTTTTCTCCCAAGTTTGGATTTCCCAGGGAAAATTTGTTGTCCCTATTGTGCATGGCTATATCTTTATGATGTTACTGTTTTTGCTACATTTACTGTTGAATTTTTTTTGTTTATAATTGCTCAATCATATTAGTGGCATAAGATAAATTCTTGAAGATCGTTAGAGTGGACTACATGCATATTTTTTTTGCACAAGTCTCCGATGGATAGGTTCTTGTATAAGGGCTCGAGCATAGAATCAACAGAGTGATTGGTGTTTGAATGGAAGAAATTGTACAGGTTGTTAGGACACCCAGGATCGTGCTAGATCACAGAAAGAGCTTCTAGTTCTGAGGGAGCAAACCATCAGGCAGAACGGAAGAAGCAACCTTCCATGAGGATGTCATAGGTTGAGACCAGTGTTGCGAACATTGCGATCGGGATTAAATCGACAAGGATCCGAAATCGGGAAAATCGGGAAAAAATCGATAAAAATCGGCAAAAAATTGGCAAATACAATTATTTTTTTTTCTTTTTTTTTTTTTTCAAAATTTTAAATATCTAAAGCACCCACAACATAAAATAAATGCATTGATATTACAGATTTACATGTTTCCTAAGGAAGAATTCCATCCTTAGGTGTAAATCTGCACTATACCTTGCTATTTTGAGTACTTTAATGCAGATTACGTGTCTGATGTTTCATGTTACAGCAAGCATTTAGCACGTTTGGATAGCATTACTTGGTCCTTAAATCTCACAATTTACTTCTAGATTGCACAAGAATTCCTTCTAATGGTTAGCGAGTACTAACACAAAGCATAGAGAGACTATATGAGCTGACTGTTCATTCTGTAGTTTCCTTGGAACCTCTTCCAGTGTCATAATTTCTATAGGTACCTTGCTAGTGCCACACAATAATTGGCTGGAGGGCTACACCAATAATATTCAATATGAACAATGGCCACATTTGGGAAACCCTATGCAGGGGAAGAGCATAACCACCATGTTTTGAATCTGGGTCATTGTCACAACAGATGCTTCAAGTTGCTGCTGGACCACGGCTTGAGGGACTCTAGGTTTTATGGAAGTAACTACATTGTTGATTAGCTATCTGTGTAGCTGGTATGTCAGGGGCAGTATGATGTCGATAGGAGTGGTTTTATGATTTCTATGCTTATGAAATTTAATTTTATTCTAGAATTGAACTGAAATCTGTTTTTTGATTTTCATTAGCTGGAAGAAGCATACACTTAGATATTTTCTGTTATCTTAAGATAGAGTGCTGCTGTTAGCTTTCAAAATTGAGACGTCGGAGATCACAAATTGTATATCCTGTTATTTGATAAATTATTAAGAGTTTTGTTGAGAATACAAGATGATCAGTTAAAGACAAAAGAAATAGGGATGTGTGTTTTTGGTACACAATTCAATAAAGGAGCTCTATTGCATTAGATTTCCTTCTTTGTTCAAAGTAAATGTTCATTTCAGGCCTGCTTCTGTGTGCTTTAATTGTTTAATAAAAAACTGTGTTTTTGCTGCAAATTTTCTTAATTGTTGTTGAAAGCCATCTTAAATGATGTTGCAACATATCATATATTTTATGGTGACTTTTGTCCATGAAACTAAATGTGATAATAGAGGCATGTCTATTTTTGCAGTCTTTGATGAGCATATTCGTCGAGGTAAAAGTGGAGGAGGAAATTGTCGAGAAATGGACTTTGACAGCTTTCTTGACTTTGTGTTGGCTCTGGAAAATAAAGATACACCTGAGGGCCTGACATATCTATTTCGTTGCCTTGATCTCGATGGAAGAGGGTGCCTCACAACAACAGATATCCATACCCTTTTTAGGTAAAGAAAATATTAACTTCATTCCTTGCTGCTGTTTTCTGTTCATGGTTTTCTATTGTATTAGAGGATTTTAGAAGAAATTAAGTTCTTTTGGTAGGCCACATATGTTATCAAACTTGT
This sequence comes from Pinus tabuliformis, assembly GCA_031772625.1. Lineage (NCBI taxonomy): Eukaryota > Viridiplantae > Streptophyta > Pinopsida > Pinales > Pinaceae > Pinus > Pinus tabuliformis. Next base: position 397,380,291 of record CM062808.1, on the reverse strand, counting down.
TAAGATTCTATAATCCCAATGAAATACCATGTGAAATATCCAATTCGAACTGCAAAGCGAGACAAAAGAACTTTCTGTATTAATACTGCAAAACCATACTGAAAATCTTGAATTGAACGACGTGTTCATAAAATTAAACAAAATCAATTATTTATATGTTGCATGGGTTTCCAGAATGGGGAATCAAGACGTACGGGGTACGAAATGGCTAGAACTCAACCAAAATTTTCAAGCAACAACTTTTTGTGATGGAAATTATATATGTGTGTGTGTGTGTGTGTTCAATAAAATAAACTGCAACTTGTACTTACACAATCATAGTGACAAATCTTGGATGTTGATTTTTTTTGAGTGCTAATTAACCAAGCACAGTTTTCTGCCACTGATAACACCTGAAATTTACCCTGGGAAAACCCTGACTAAGGAAAACCCAACAATATTTTCTTAGGAGAAATTGTTTAGTTCAACAAAAGGGCAAACTGATTTTTCCAGTCAATTTTTTTTATAAAAATGAATGAACACAATAACCCAACAATTCAAACCTGGTTAAATAGACCAATTTTGATCTTCCTGCTGCTGCCTCAGAAATTTGGTCAACTGTGGTTGACAGGGTTGAATTTTGGCCTCCTACAGCTCCTCCGAAATTCGGTCAACTACCCAGAGGAACTGCCCACAAAATCTCAATCAAATAGTCAAACTCTGTGGCCACACGTGTGAGCTAGTCTGCTGGTCAATGCTGATCAAATGCAAGATAAATTCGGCTGCCACAACAACTTATCTTCCTCAGAGAAAACTCGGCCTCTTTCCTCAGCTCCGTCGCATGTGTGAATAGAAGATTAGGCATTTTGAGATGATCTGAATTGCTCTTGAAGTGGCGAGATTGAATGGAAATATGTAGTGATAGGTTGTCCCCCAAGTGATGTGTCTTTAAGTGGGTTGACTTGACCTTTTGGAGGGCCGACTTGATCAATTGGAAATTTAAATTTTCATTTGAATTTCCCTCCATTTATTTAGCCTACTTGTAGCTGGGAATACTGACCACAACTTTGTCCACTTTGTTGAAAAATTTCTCCGTCCCAAGAAAAGATTGAATGAGCTTGCCATGTTAATGTATCCATCCACTTCATGTTCTAATCTAGAAGCATGTGGAAAGCATCCTGCATCAACATTATGCTAAACAAGTTGTTACTCAGAGCAATGTCACCAGCTCAAGAAGTCGTCAATTGGAGCAAGGTCAATACCTTTGACCAAAAATGGTGAACCCCCTAGGCAATTACCATTCCTACATGCCAATTGAATGGTAATACACTTGCCTGATGCTAAAGGCACTCACTCTACCCACTAGTCAAGTACCTCTTGGCAATATGGTTAGAAGCTTCTGGGTAGGTGTTAGGTCCCTATAATACTAGCGTATTCCCCCTATTGTTATTGTTAATGTAGCCCCCTATTGCTATTGTTGTGCCCATGTATCCCCCATGTTGTTATTGTTGTGCCTCATATAAACCCACTATTTTTATTGTTGTGCCCTTACATTATTATTGTTATGTAGGTTCTGATTATATTGTGACCCCTTAGACTCTTATATATACCAAGGAGGTCTTATCATTTGAATCATCCAGGAATTGATCATTTATGTAATGTAAAGGAGGTTGCCCCCTCGAAGAGACTAATTTTTAAGTCGTTGATCTATCTTTCCTTTTATTTTGTGAGCTGATTGCATAACATTTGATATCAGAGGTTTGGATTCTAGGGTTTCGCTTCTTCAAACAGGCCATTTTGGTATTTTCACTATAACTTTTTTTTTCTACGAGGCTTCAGAAGCTGAATTTGCAACCACATGGAGGCAAAATATTGGTGAACTTCGTGTACGAATTTCAGATCTTGGTTCTCTATATTTTCAGAGATATGATTTGAGGAAGTTAGGGTTTTTGCAGAATCCATAATTCAATCTAAAACAAGTGAGCTAGGGAAAATAGTCATAACTTTCTCTCGGAGAATCGGATTTGAATTTTGTAAAAAGTTGTTGAAAGTGCACAGACTCTAGTTTCTCGCGTATCATTTTCGAGGCCGAAGGTCAAAACAGTGACACCACTCCGTACTAGTCGATAACTAGGTCAACCTGGGAGATTGGGCATAGCTCTTTTTTGAAGAATCCAATCTTGGTTTGACTTGTGGGGTTGGAAAGAAGACTCATAGGGCTACGACAAGACAAAATTTTAGATCTTGGAGATCCGAAATTACAGAAATACAACAATTTCAATATCGAGCTCCGGAAAAACAAGAAAAATGCGTGTAATTTTTTGAAATTTTGTATGTTTGTTTGAAAAATCAATTTGAAGTGATTCAAAAGGCATAGAGAAGCGTAGATATCATTGTTTGATTCCAAAATTTCTCGAAAGAAAAAAATGAACACACCTAGTAAAGCAACCAGAAAATTCTTCTATAATGCATGAAAAAGAGGAAGAAATACAACATGATATATCAAAATTATGAGACCCAGTGCAAGAAATTTCACTCTCACAAAGAGTAACCAAAAATGAATTGGAAGCGATGATGAATGTTAAGATGGATGGTTTAAAAGGGATCATGGATGCTTTAGAACAAAAAATGGAAGGCTTGAAGGATGGTTTAAAAGCAGAAATAGAAGGTTTGAAGGAAGGTTTGACCAAATTGCTACAAGAAATGCTTCCTAATGGCGACAAGGTATTCCATGAAGCTCATGATGAGAACAAAAGGAATATTAATCATGATTTTAGAGACACTGACTTTGGGTTGAAGACCTACCACATTCCAAAGATCGATATGAGAAAGTTTAATGGCAAGGATCTGGTAACATGGATATTATAGATGGAGCAATATTTTGATCTACATGATGTGCGACCCTCACAAAAGGTACGTATTGCATATTTATATTTAGAACCTAAGTTGCACGAAATGGGGAAATGGGTACGAGTTTCCGAAACGGGCATGGATACGAAATGTGAACCCCCCAAATTTTGGAAACGGGGAAACGCAATATATATATATATATATATATATATATATATATATATATATATATATTAGGACTTTTAAGAAATATGTGCAATCATAAAGCATGTATGATACATTTTAATTTATTACATTATGGTTATATTGTCAATTGTCAATGCATAAACTATAAGTCTCTAAATTTGCATCACGTTTACTCATGAATGATCACATAATGAAAATAGCAATATCCAAAATCAACCACTAGAAATTTCTAATTTCTTGTTTCATGCTTGATTGGGAGTCTCCTCCTACATAGTGGAACGACCTTAGTGCTCTTGGTTAAATACAAGTTCCATACCCTAGTACCCTACGTGCTCTTGATTATTGGGAGTCTCACCTGCATAGAGGGCTTGGTTATCTTGATTAAATACAAGTTCCATACCCTACTATGTGACAAAATCCGATGGAAACATTGCAATCCCCCCAATCCTGAAACCTTGAAAAACAGATAAGTCCGCTGGATTTTGAGTGAGATCTAAAATTTGACTTTGTCCATATGAAATCCAGTGAGGGCGAAACCACTCTCAAACATCCTGAGTCATTTCATGGTAATGTTAAAAATTTAAGTAAAAGGATGAAAATGAAAAATATAGGAGAATGTCACTTTTACTTTAAGAATTTAACATTGCCATGAACTGCATATCAACACTAGGGCCATAGGCTTGAACATTAGGCTGCCCCACTCAAAAAAATCCTCTTTTTTATAACTTGAGAGGCATCTAGAAGCATCCAAAAGATATTTTCATCGCCCAATAAAAAATTAGAAGCGAAGAGTTTAAAGAAATACAAGAAAAAGTCAAGTTAGAAGAGGAAACTCTGCCGTGCGGCCTGGAAACTCGTTTTCGGGCGTACTGGCCACGTTTCCTCCTCGAGAAACGGGCCAGTACGGCCATAAACGAGTTTCCAGGCCGTACGGTACAAGTTTTTGAGTTTCCGTTTCATTTCCGGCCGGAAACAGACCTTTCTCTAAGGTTTCCTACAACTTAGTTTAGAACCCAATCAGTTTGTATGGTATAGATGGCTTTGTTGTCATAAACCATTTTTCACTTGGTCAAGCTTTACGGAGGAAATGATAACACATTATGAGGATACAAAGAGCAACACCTTCTTTAGCCAATTGATAAATCTCAAAGAAGAAGGTTCAATGGCGGAGCACATTGAAGACTTCCAAAAATTAAATATTAGGGTAACTGATATTCCAGAGGAGCATGGGATTGATGTCTTCATAGGGACTTTAAAGGATAACGTCCAACATGAGGTTCGCCTTTGGGAACCTAATTCATTGAAGAAGGCATTCAAGGTGGCAAAGAAAAGTTGAAAGAAAAATTATGGCAACAAGGAAGTCTACCACTCACAACTATAAAGATGAAAGTCTTGCTGCTCCTACTTCTCCACAACCTACAACGTTGGTGTTGGAATTTCTAAGTCTAACCTGTTAGAAACCCTTCATGTAATTTACTGATTTATTCCTACCTACTTGTTCTGTTAATTAACAAGTTATTTACCATGTAAGTACCGAAAAATAAATACAAGTACATGCTCAATGCATTACAGATCATCAACTGAAGGAAAGAAAACAAGCACACAAGTGACACTGTTGTTTTTGGACCAATATCCCCAGAAAAACCCAATGCGGGAAAACTGATGCAACTATTTGAGGGTTTTATTATTATGCCATTTTTGAATACAATCTTGGTGCCAAAACCGGCTCACCCAACAGAGAATAATCTCGACAGTAGTACATCTTAGTCAGAGACAGATGTTCTGGCTGAAACCCCGGATAATCACTCCGGCAGCTTCACAACTCCAATCTGCCACACGAAACCCCAGCGTCAGCCTCTAGGAACAACGTCAACCCTTTCTGGCCTAGTGTTTGCCCAACGTCACTCTGGCTTGGCTTGCGTCAGCGTCTAGAGGCACTGCGTTAACCCTCTGGCCCTCTGCATCACCCATGCTGGTCCTCTAAGGCACTGCGTAGCTCCTGGCTGTCTCTGCATGAGCCTTGGCTGGGTCTGCATGAACCCCTGGCTGGTTTTGTGTCCGTCACTCTTGGTTTTGATCCTCCTGGTGCTATCTCTGCCTATCTGCTTCTATATTCATTGCCCCTTAGTTGCAACTTTGATCACTCTCTCGACTTCCTCAGCAAACTCAGCCCCAGAAAGTCGAAATCTTGATCAACTCGGTGTGTTCTCCAAGTGACCCTCAAGCCTCCTCTTATACTTTTCTCGTTTACAAATCAACGGTCGAGATTAAGTCCCTAATCAACGATTAAGATTAGATCTGACTTGATCATGAATTTTAGACCATTCTAACACATTAATATTTTATTTTCCCTAAGTTTAGACTTAGGGACTCCATTAAAAATATTAATTATTTTAATATCTCCCAAATTGTTTAGAATCTGTCCAAACCCTTTCTGGGTATTGGAGATCTCATGTGCCTTAGCTTCTCCACCAATTTTCGTGGTTAGAGCACATCCGATGCTACCCCAAATCAACAGTTGACACCACAACAATTAGAAGAAAAATGATCAAAAGGGCTTTGTTATAATTGTAATAGAAAATACAGTAAAGTTCATAAGTGTGCTGAGAAGAAATTATTCTGCATAGATTGTTAAGAGGAGGAAGAAAAGGAACAAGAAACATCAGAAGAGGAGGATATACACCAAGAACCAACCCTAGAGAAAAAAGAAATGAATCTGGCCATATCTTGTAATGCATTGACAAAAATTAACACTCCTCAAACTCTCAAGATAGAAAGATATATGAAGAAGAAAAAGGTAATCGTTCTGATTGATTCAGGTAGAACCCATAATTTTATTCATTGTAAGATAGCCAAGGAATTGAATTGCTTCCTATATCCAGAACCAGGGTTTCAGGTGGTGGTAAGAGACAGAGGAACTATAAATTCCTCTGGAGAATGCCATAATATCAAGCTAACCATGGGGGAATATGTATTGAATAGTCCAATGCTTTCCATTCCAATGGGTGGTGCTGATGTTGTACTAGGAGTCCAATGGTTACAATCTTTGGGGATGATAGCTTTTAATTTTCAAGAACTTTTCTTGAATTTTTTTTGGGAAGGAAAGGAAGTTGAATTAAGGGGTATCACAGGGAAACTAGGAAAGATAATCAACTCTAATGGCATGAAAAAACTTCTGAAGAAAGAACAATGAGGTGTAATTGCACAATTATGCTCACTAGAGGTTCAAACATCGAAATCATCTATTTCTCCAGATCTCCAAAAAGTCTTGGACAATCATTCTAAGGTATTTGAGACTCCCAAAGGCCTCCCACCTATTCGTGATCAGGCTCATGTTATTCATTTGAATCCAGGAATTGTTCCTCCAAACACCAGACCGTACAGATATCCCTATGCCAAAAGGAGTGAAATTGAACTTATGGTTGCAAAAATGCTAGAGGCTGGTATAATTCTACCTAGTCAAAGTTCATTCTTTTCTCCAGTAATATTGGTGCACAAGAAGGATGGATCATGGCGTATGTGTCTAGATTATAGGGAGCTCAACAAACTCAATATTAAATATAAATTAACTATTCCTGTTATTGATGAATTGTTGGACGAATTACATGGAGAAATTTACTTCACTAAGTCGGATCTTCGTTCATGACATCATCAAATTAGAATGAAGACTGAAGACATTCCAAAAACGACATTCAGAACTCATGAGGGTCATTATGAATTTTTGGTCATGCCTTTTGGCCTTACCAATGCACCTTCCACATTTCAAGGTTTGATGAATTCCATTTGCAAACCCACCCTTAGAAAATTTGTGTTAGTATTTTTTGATGATATACTAATCTACAACCAGTGTTGGAAGACTCATGTTCAAAATGTTGACGAGGTGCTCAAACTATTGGAGGAGAAACAATTATATGCAAAAACCTCCAAATGTTTCTTTGGAGTACAAGAGGTGGAATATTTGGGTCATATTGGATCTTATGAGGGTGTTAAGGTAGACCCTAACAAAATTAAAGCCATTAAGGAATTGAAAATCCTCACAACCATAAAGCATCTTTGAGTATTTCTTGGGTTGACAGGGTATTATCGCAATTTGTTAAGAATTATGGGAGAATAGTAGCACCTCTAACAACATTACTGAAGAACGATGCTTTTTCTTGGACTCTAGAAGCAACTAAGGCCTTTGAACATCTCAAAGAGCCAATGATGCCTCAAGAAATGGAATCAGTGTTGTTTTAATTCAAGAAGGAAGACCCATTGCTTTTGAAAGTTGTCCAATCAAAGGAAAACATTTACACAAACCTATTTATGAGAAGGAAATGTTGACAAATACTGCATGCAATAAAGCAATGGTGACCTTAACTAATGGGAAGACACTTCAAGGTAAAAACAGATCATGATAGTTTTAAATACTTTTTGGAACAAACATTATATTCAGAGGAGTAGCAAAAATGGGTCACAAAGATGTTGGGTTATAACTTTGAAATCATCTACAAAAAAGGGAAGCAAAATGTTGTTGCAGAGGTACTCTCAAGAAAGGATGAGGATGTGGAAGCATTGCTTTTTTCCATTTCTATTATCCAATCTGATACATTTTGCTGGAGAAATGATTCATTATGGTACACAGGTCACTTATATCTTTGTAAAAATTCCCAACTCAAGCAAAATATTATTTTGGAATTGCACACCTCCCCTTTAGGAGGACACTTAGGATTTTTAAAAACTTACCACAAGTTCAAGAAGGAATTTTTTGCAGATGGCATTAAATATGATATTTAGAAGTTTGTGGCAGAATGTTTGGTATGCCAACAAAATAAAGTTTAGAGTCCAGACAATTAAGACCTTGAGCCTGTTACAACCTTTAGCCATTCCAAGTCAGTGTTGGGAGGAGGTCTCAATGGATTTTATCACAGGTTTTACCCAAGTCTAAAGGAAAGAGTGTCATCATGGTGGTAGTTGATAGACTTACCAGGTATGCACACTTTTGTGCATTATCTCATCCTTTTAAAGCCAATACAGTTTCTACTGCATTATGGAAACAATTCAAAAACTACATGGAAACCCAAAGATTTTTGTAAGTGACAGAGATCCCATTTTTATTGGAAATTTTTGGACGGAATTATTTTCTTGTCTTGGTACTCAATTAGCTCATAGTTCATCTTATCATCCTTAATCTGACGGGCAAACTGAGATAGTGAACAAATGTTTGGAAGGATATCTTCATTGCTTTGTATTTGATAAACAAACACAATGGATCAAGTGGTTTCCTCTAGCTCAATGGTGGTATAACACTTCTTTCATTACTGCAACAAAAATGACCCATTTTATGGCACTTCATGAATATCATCCACCATCCATTACATCATCTTTAACAGAAAATTCTAAGGTTCAAGTAGTGGAAGATCACATCGAGCATCGACAACAAGTTCTCCAAATTTAACCTCACTTTGGCGCAGAATCAAATGAAACAACAGGCATATCAACATCGCTGTGAAAGAAGTTTTGATGTAGGTGACTGGGTATTTTTACAGCTACAAGCATACAAACAGATTTCCCTCAAGCAAGCTAAGAAGGATAATAAATTTTCTCCCAATTACTATGGCCTTTACAAGGTGTTGCAAAAGATTGATACAATGGCATACAAATTGGAGCTTCCTGCATCTTGTTGAGTACACCTATTTTTCCATGTTTCATGCTTAAAGAAGGTTATCGGTGACAAGCTCCTAGTTCAATTAGTGTTGCTATAAATTAATGAAGAAGGAAAAATCATATTTGATCCTAAAACAGTCACGAAAACAAGAACCCAATAGCTATGAAATCGATTATTTTCTGAGTATCTCATTAAGTGGAAGAACTTACCCGTTGAAGATTCCACATGGGAGGATGAGAATTTTATACAGAAGCATCCAGAACTACTCAAGCGTTGAGGACAACACTCTTTTGAAGGAGAGGGGCATCTTAAGTCCTTATAATACTAGTGTATTCCCCTTATTGTTATTGTTAGTGTAACCCCCTATTGTTATTGTTGTGCCCATGTATCCCCCATGTTGTTATTGTTGTGCCCCATAGGAGCCCACTATTGTTATTGTTGTTTCCTTACATTATTATTGTTATGTAGGTTTGATTATATTGTGACCCTTTATACTCTCATATATACCAAGGAGGTCTTATCATTTGTATCATCCAGGATTGATCATTTATGTAATGTAAAGGAGGTTGCCACTTCGAAGAAGTTAATTTTTAAGTTGTTGATCTATCTTTTCTTCTATTTCGTGAGCTAGTTGCATAACATTGACGGAGCACTCTGGGATCGCAGAAGGAAAAGAACCTTTTAAATGTGCATTCAAACCTACGCCTTGTGTCTCATAAGGGTGAAGAATATACAAGTGGACATCATAAAAAGTGGGATGTGGATGTAGAAAGCCCAAACTGTTAGTTTTTCTAGTTTTGGGTGGCAGCAGACAAGTGTTCTAGTCTCTATGGTGTCTAAGAGGCTAAGGAACACGAGATCTCCAAAACCCAGAAAATGTTTCGCAAGGAAAGACTTAGAAACAACTTATTTAAATTAATTAGCCAGAATTAAAATAAATCTAGCTTAGGAAAAGTGGTTAATTAAAGTGAATTAGTTGAGGAAGTTTGAATTTGCTCTAGAGATTTCTATTGATGAAGTCAAGGTGATCTTTGCCATTGGTTGAAATGTGATCTTGGTTGTTGAGACTCCAACGAGAGATTAGAAAAGTAGGTTGAGGGGCTTGGAGAAGGCATCAATGTATAAAATCAATGTGAGTTGAGCAATGCGACTACTCAGTTACAGGTATTCAGCAAGGGTGTAGTTAAAGCTAGGGAAGCATCAGAGACAAAGAGATCAACAAAGATTTGGGAGCATAGATCCGAAGGAGATTTCCTTAGTATTTTTCAGTGCCCAAGAGACATGAAGAGGAGGTCAAATTCATGTTCAGAAGAGGGCACTACAGGTAGTGTGAGTATCTCGATTTCCTAATGCGAATTGCCAAAGGAGACCACATTTCAGTTACTAGAGGCGAGATCTATTTTCTGGAGGCAGAGCGATTGGATTCCATAGGCAAAGGAAGGCAAGACGACTTGCTAGGAGGTGATTTCGGGGCTATACGAATTTCCGAAGAGCAGTTGTGCACATTTCCCAGAGGTGTTGCGAATAGCCTCGAAGAGTGCGAGTTACCGGGAGAGGGCCAGATCGAGTAGCAGAGGGAAACAAATAGTCTCCAAATTATTTTTCTAGTGAGATCAATATTTGTTGGAGGATTTCGAGTGAAAGGGATCTAGTTGATTGTACTTTCAAATTGTTGAATAATAATGAAATCTCATCAGCTGCATTGGTTTTTCTTCAGGGTTTTTCCAAGGACAGTTGTCCAAAAGCAATGGTGTTATATTTTTTTTTCATGTGCATATTTTATCAGTTCCAATTTTTATATTTCACAACGTTTTGGTTGTGAAGATTGCAATTGTGAATTATTCGCTATTTGTTGTATTATTAATTTACAGAGGACAAATAAATTAGCTCAGTTAGGAGAATAATATCCAATTAAGTACAATCACAAAATTTTCGCATAGACTTCGAGATCTCTCTTGCTGCTCTTGATGTTGGTGGCAATGGTGATGGAATTGGAAGTGGAATTGCTTCTTCTACGAATCCACACAGTGGTTCTGCTGAACAGGTATCTTATTCTATTTTTGATGACAAGGATGAGGATTATGATGATTAGTGATATGTAATTTTATTTGTCTTTAGCTCTTTTTATTTTTTATTTGTATGTGGTTCATTGACCTTAGAGATCGGTGATCGCTACATCCATGGAATATTTGTAGCTGGCAGGCCCACTTGAAGGGATCACTTCTTGCCGGTTCAACCACAGAGCTTGACCTTGAGAGTGTCGAGAGAATTGAACCCGTGACCTCTCAATAACCAAGGTGCTTAAACGAAGGGGACTTGACCAATTGAGCTAACCTTTGAGGTTCTCTTTAGCTCATGTTTATTTCAGTTTTAGCACATATAGCCTCTTGTACAAAGGCTGGTTTTGGAATCTTGAATGTATAGCCTCATCTACAAAGGCTAATTTTGGATTTGCATCATGTAATCATCCATAAGAGTTAATATAGACTTGGTTTTCCTTCTAAATGGTCATCTATGGGTCTTATTGTTGAATTTTGTAGCTATGGTCGATCTTCATAATTTATTTTAGCCCTAAAAAAAAATGATAAATATGAATTGTATTTCAAGTCGGCTTCAAAAGAGGGAAACCAAATTTTTGAAATTTAAATTATTTGTCCCCACAAAGTTAATTCGGCCAACCGACTTGTCACACCTTTCAGGCTCATAAGATGACTATATGTATGCTACTCGTCCTCCTCAAATGAAAAATTTGGATCACTGAAGCATCATATCTTCTGTTCATCTATGTGAAGAAGAAAAGAGAGAAACAATGCATAGTTTGACCAGACTAGTCGAAGCATTGCCCATGCATCTTATCTTTATTTTTACTCTATTTGACTTCACATGTGTGGAGAAAGGCCAAAATTTTCCTAAGCATTTCATTGGGTAGCAAACCAAATTTTTTATGGAGCAAGAGGCCGAAATTTGACATAGTTGGCCAAAGTTGACTGAAATCTCTGAGCAAAAGTTTGATTGAATTTTGTGTACAGTTTGATTAGTTTTGACTTGGGTCTTGTTGCTGGTTTGTTTGATTTTATTTTGATTGGAAAGATCAGATTGTATCCCTTGTTGAATTGGATAATTTCTCTAAGAAAATGTTGTTGGGTTTTTCCTTAGAAGAGTGTTTTCCCAGGGTGAAATCTGGGTATCTTGTGTTTAGCTCTCTCTTCATGATCCTACAGTCCTTATTGTTTCACTGTTGTGATTTTCTATGCGTAATTGCTTAATGAGAAATGTGACACAAGAAGAATCAGCTAAAGAATCATTAGAAGCAATTGTTAGATTAGAAAGTCATAAAAAATCAACATGATATTAGAGCGAGGTTAGGAGAAGTCATTATAGAGACTTGAAAAAATCCATGCTACTTGTTTGAAAGAGGCTAAAAGTTTTTCTGTGTTGTGAGGCCCAAGATCTGATTGTGTTTAAGTGTAGAACAAAGTAGGACTAATGCACGAGTCCAAACTCTGTTTAGGATACCCTCATCCGAGTCTTGTTATAATTGTAAGGAGGATCAAAGTCCTCATCCTTGTCCAAGAACAAATGATGCCAAGTATTTTTGAACCGAGCCTTGTTTGTATCTAAAGGTGATTTTTTAGGGCTGAAGATTACGGTCAAATGGTCTCAACGCTAGTTGCAAAAGGACTGAAGGGCCTTAGTCCAAGATCAGCAAGGGTGAGAGGCCTCAAAGGGTGATTACAGGAAGCTAAGAAGCCTCAGTTCGAAGGGCAAAAGAAGTCAACGAAGTTGGGTCTCTGTGAAAGGATTGCTAATCCAAATTGATAAAGTCCAAAGAAAATTCTTTAGGGCCGCAAGACAAACTTGTTTGGACCTCATAACCAAATTGAGTAGCAAGTGTCATACTTTGGTAATGACATAATATGAATCTCTTTCATATGACCTATTTTGTTCTTGGTAACAAAAGAGTTATCCGTTGAAGTAAAAATGACACAATCCTGGCCTCCATGTATTAGATCGTAAAAGGGACATATTCTAGTTGCAGTTTGAGCCCGAGATGACAAAGGAATTAAACTTGCTATTGGATGATTCTAAGAGAGGACTTGAAACATTAGTAGTATTGAGTAACTAGTTTGATAAGTTTGGATTGGTGTATAGAGTCAAATAAGTCTAGAAAAGAAGAGTTTCCTTCAAAAGTTTGTATCTGTCTACGAGATATGTGTGCAAGGAGTGGCTTGCAACAAAAGAGCATTAGACACACTGAATACACATGTTTCTAATTGTAAACAAATAGTATGTAGAAATAATTCTAATGGCAGCTCAAGCTATTCTTGTGATATATTATGCATATGATGGAATGTTTTGGACGCATTCTTTGTAGCACCTTGAATAAGTTAAAGACTGATGTGACCGGGAATCAATCTAGTTCATATACAAGAACATCGTGACTGTTAGCTTGATGATATGGGATACATGTTCTGATTCACAGAAGTAGTGGCGATATGTACATAATATCCTGATGATTGACTATGAAATTTTGCTGGCTGAAGTAAGGATGAGGCCACTATAAATTACCAAAGTTCTAATGACATAATTGTTGAACTGTGATACCAAGTTTATATTGATCTGTTAAATTTAGTTAACAATCACATTGACAGTAAAAGTAGATAGAACATGAAACAATATGTAGAGGACAAGCCAAGACAAGAGGACACCATATTTGGTGGGTGCCAGGGAAAAACCCCAATATGAGGAAAGCCCTTTGATCAATTCTTCTTATTATTATATCAAAATGTTCAGTAGAGAGAGAGAGAGTACAATAGTCAAAATTGAATTGCCAAATTCAAGTCAGAACAACCCTGTCAAAATCTGTGATTTTCTGTAGCAGTCGACAACATTAACTAGAAAGTCAATGCTGGTCAAAGTAGCAACAAAATGACTTCAAAACAACTCAGTCTTCGCCAATCAAACTTAGCTTGATTAGAAGGTCAAATTCAGCCCAAACAATCCAGTCAAACTTGGTCAAAGGAGAGAGAAAACTATTGTAACTTTTTGTGGTCAACCTACAATTTGGTTTGCGGCCAAAGTGCTGAGAAAACCATGGTTTCGGTGCCAAAAGTTGCAACCTGCTCAGACAAAATTATCCCCAAAAGATCGAAGTCAATTGATGCCCAGAAGACATTGGTAAATGCCGGTCAAACTGTTGGCAACTCTGTAATTTCGGCCGTGCAATCAACTTTTGAAATTCGACCTTCTTGATCCACATGTGTGAGAGAGGAATGCCCAATGTAGTACAAACCAATGAGAGAAGGAGAGAGAATGTGAGTGATGAAGATGCCAAATGAGGTGGAGGGACACTAGTATTTATACAAGTCGACGAGGGTGAAGGGTCATGTCTATTGGGCTTCATGAGCCGACATGATGATGTGGTTGACCTGAACAAATTGTACATGAGTGGGCATAAATTCAAAATCGTATTTCTGCTGTCCAAATGAGATGATCTTTATATCACTCTTGGTGCTCTCGAAAAGAGGAATCTAATGCAATCATCATCTCCATCAAAAGAGTTGTCCCAAGGTGGAATTTGACCCTAGTTTCCAATTTTAAACCTCTCTCTCAACTAGGGAGAATTCCACCTGTGAATTGATCCATCATCATCGTCGACCATCTTGCCATTCTGTCGTCATGTGCCATCTCTGTTCTGCTGAACCATGATGTAATAATGAAGAAGAATTGATTGAGAGTGAGTCACAAGACCTTATCACTCTCCACTGAAAAAAGTCAGTCCAGAGGTAGAACCTCAATTGATCCCAGATCAAGTGGTTGAACACCATGCATCCTAGACATAGGGAGTACAACAATACACGATGCGTCCATTAGTAGTGCTATGGTCCCTATCCTATTTTCCCAACTCATTGGCTAGATGAGAGGTATTTCTCGTGAGTCTCGGACTACATGGGTAGGATGTATGCTGGGGCATCAACAGGAGAAGGTGAACCACTCATCTCGCTCATATGCCATAGGAGAAGGCAAACCACTCATCCTATGCATATGTCAATCATATGGGAAGGTGAACCACTCACCCTACTCACATGTCAACCATCATGGGGTATCATAGGGGAAGGTGAACCACTCACCCTGTACATATTGCAGCAATAGGGGAAGGTGAACCACTCACCCTATGGTCGCTCATAGCTCCAGGAAGTATCCCAAGTCCCCAGGAGCTCCCAGAGTTCAATGTCCAACTCAAGTGGGACCCTCATGGGAGGGTCATTCCATGACTCCAAGTCTCTCTTGGAAGGCTAAGAATTTGACCTTCCCTTAGGGCTTCGTGAGGAGGCCTGCAACCTTTCCATCAGTCCTGTTGTGTTGCAGCCTTATTGCTCCTTGCTGTACCATACATCGGATAAAGTGGTACTTGATATCATTGTGCTTGGAGCGATCGTGGAACACGAGATTCTCTGTAAGGCAAATCCCACTCTGGTTGTTGCAGAAGATCATGGTGGTATCCAACACGTGGAGCTTCCTCAACCAAACAACTTCATAACAGGCCATACTAGGTGCAATGTATTCGGCCTCAACGGTGCTTAGAGCAACCGATTTCTGCTTCCTGCTCATCCAAGAAATTGAAGCAGACCCTAATGACAAGCAATACCCAGACGTGCTCTTTTAATCCATCACACAGCCAACCCAGTCAACATCTGTATATCCATGCAACCTCAAATTTCTGATAGTGTATCTCTGTCCATAATTGATTGTGTCTTGGGGATATCTCAAGAGATTCTTCCAAGCAATCCAATGTATGTGATGAGGCTCGACCATAAATTGACTCAATGTATTTACAGCGTGTTGAAGAAAGTGTAACTAGTTTTGGTCTTCATAATGACATGATCTTTGTAAATGATGAAATAAAAGGAATAAAATTATTTTTGTATGCCTTGCTACATGGGTTTCATGAGAAAGAGGTTTATTTGTTAGTGGCTCCCATTAAGAGCCTTAGGATTTATTATTAATTCAAAGAGTCAATGTCATGTATGAAGAAGCTCTTCTTGAGCACAAGTTAATGTATATAAATATGTCTAAATATTCGTCCAAAAGACAAGCATGAATCTCCTCTTGAAGTCGGTCTACAAGATGAATGAAATAGATCATGTCGGCTTGCATCAATAGACACGTCTCTTGACACTGTCATGTCAACTTAATATGTGGGTTGAACTACTATAAATACCTAGCTAGGGTCTTTGCAAAAGTGTAGTGCAGAACTTAGATTCATTTGATGTTTCAAAGGGAAGTCACATGAAGGATTTCGGATGTCACTTCAGAGGTTTGTCCACAGTACACAATCTCGGATACCTCTGCAACTTCAATGGGTAATTATAGTAACTATACTTCGCAAATCTGAGAGGATTCAGACAAGCATCTTTGTGTTTTTCGGATGGGTACCATAGAGATGAAGTCTCGACATATTTGTGATGAGGAGGATCTCAGTGATCCCACAATAGCACACTCTATCTCGGCATATGTGTGATGAATAGGATCTCAGTGATTCCATAGTAACACACTCTGTCTCGACATACATTCTAAATGCAGTCATGATCTCAACATAGGTGTAATCATGGTCTCGATATAGATACAGTCATGATCTTGATGGAGACATAGTTACAAGGTCATGATCTCGATGATTCAAGATGCAACAATGAAGCAACAGTAATGATCGTAGTGGTGCAGCGATGAAGATCTCAGTATCAAGGTAGAAATGAAGATCTCGGTGTCAAGTATGAAGGATCTCAATGTCAAGGCAGATCTCAGTATCCAGACAATGATTAAGATCTTGAAGAGGACTGTCAAGAGAATGTGTCTTGATCTTGGAGTGACTATTAGGTCAAGGGTCTGGGTCTTGGTATTCGTCAATTGGAATCTCTATAAGAAGAATTTGTGCAGGTTTTCCTCTAAAGGAGTGAGAGGTTTTGGCCTTGGCAGAAAGCCAACATCTTGTGTTCTCGTCTCTTTTGTTTGGTAACTATTTGATGAAGTAAGAAAATAAACTCTAATAACATGAAGTGAAGATTTTGCTAATAAGAAAAAGTAAAAAGTACCTCACAAATAGTTATCATTGTGAGAAGAAAGTGCCCTAGATTCTTCAACATGGTATTAGAGATAAGGTGCTAAAGTCAAAGGAAGGGCATCAAAAAGAGACATTCAAGGATCAATTTTCAAGGAGGGCATCAAAGCAAGTTGAAGGATATCAAAGAAAAAGGATCAAGATCTACATTGAAGAATCAAACCCTCGATTAAACCCTAGATCGAAAAAGTAGTCTACAATGGTAAGAGCTTTTGTCTCCATAGTCATAATCAAAAGGCCACCAAGACCCTCATCTAGTTGTCTACAAAGCAAGGTAGCTCGAAGGACCTAAAAAATGAAGATCACATCATCTTGAAGAAAGTCAAAACCCTAGAAGCAATCCTGATCTACACGACAAAAGAAGGCAAAGCATATTGATGTCGAGAAGGCATTGTCATCTTCAAGGTTATAAAAACAAGCAAGGATCATCTCCTTACCCTAGCAGAATATCATCCGTGGAAGCAACAGATCATCCTCATCAAAAGGAGCAACCTTTTCTATTAAAGAAAGGCTTTTTCATTTGAAAAAAGATCATCCAAGAGGAAGCTCTAATACATCTTCTTCAACCATCATCAAAGTGAATCAAGTAGAAGAGTTCATCTTCACTTGTCAAGTAAGCATCCTTCATTCTATAATCAAGTTTGGTTAAATGACTTCGTGTTTGCAAGGAGATCGATAAATTGGTTGGGTCATCGAAATTCCTTGCATAAGAAAGGAGGATAGATATAGTCCCTGAAAGAGAAGTCATTGATATCTATGGAAAAGTGAAGCATTGTTTGAATGCATGGAAAAGGATCAAGGGACTCATAGGATTCTTATGAAATCATCAAAGGTCCTCTCATACCTATGTAGTAGGAGAGAAGACATCAAAGAGATATGAAATGCTAGAAGATATATTCTCTGAAAATGCGGTAAAGAAGGTCATATCTTTTTTTTGTTCAAGTAAGAGTGGAGCCTTCAATTAACCGCAGGAAAGATTACATATGTTACATGTCTTTCCAATTAGAAAGACCAGCAAGGGCAAACCCGTTGATGAATAACCATCAACAAAACCATCAACAAAACCCAAAACCTTACACATAAATCTTACACAAAAACCTCCACCCATTAACCAACCCAATGGCGATTTGATAAGACCCCATTGATCCAACGGTCCTTAAAGAAATCGCTTCGGAGACTTGCACGACCTTTACCTGCTTTATGGAGCCGACAGAGAAAATAAACTGTCAATGAATAAAACTTCGGGTCCGTTCTAAGACTTAACCTCCGAACACTTTTAAAACCCGATATCCATACGATCAAGCCCCTGTTGATCTGACGATCCTCCGAGATATCGGAACGGAAACTAGCATGATCTTTACCCTCTTTACGGATCCGATGAGGATTATAAACTATTGATCTATAAATCTTCCGGTCCTCTTGAAGACTTAACCTTCGATCAATTTCCAATTCGATAGCGATTCGATGACGGAGGGCATCAAAATCTGTGGTCAGCGACCTTCCAACAAGCCCGCTATTTACCAAGTACCCCTCCCCTGTAATTAACTTTGTTTTAAGCATACTAAGTGGGATCAACGAATATGATTGACTTTTGCTTCCGCTTTCTCTTGCTTCCACTAGTCTTCTTTTTGTTCGTTCCTCATGGTCTGGAAGTGCTCCATGTCTTTGGCCGCATGTCTTTAACAATCATCACGCAATTTCCCCGAGGGTGTCGAATCCCAAGCATGCTTACTATAACTTTCCTTGCAAAGCACTCCTTCATTAGCTAGACGATCAACTAGCATATTGGCTTTTCTTCGCACATGAACGAAGTTGACCGTTCTCAGGGTTTGTAGGTGGGAATGAATACGCTGAAAGACCTTCAAAATTCGCCAATGTTTTGAAACTTTTCCAGGTGCCGTTCCATTACACATCTTCTTGGCCGCATTAATTACTAATTCAGAGTCTGCTTCAGTGATGGCGTTGTATAGATTTGACTCGATCAGTATTTCTAGGCATTGCTCTAAGGCCATGAGCTCCGCCATGTGATTAGTGGCAGTCCCCAAATGACTATGAAAGATATCGTTTATGCGCCCCTGCTCATCTCTGATGACCCCGCAAAATCCAACCATCCCTGGGTTTCCCTTAGAGGCTCCATCTATATTGATTTTCAAGAAACCATGTAGAGGAAGTTGCCAGAAGTGTTTACTAGCAGTTGTCTGGCTCACACCCTTGTTTATGCTCTGGGGAACTAGCGAATGGAGACCCAACTGCAGCAGTATGCAAGCATCCTGGGGTAGAGTAGGGTCCTCAGGAGGTCTCCACAAAAGGGCTCCAACAGTGTCTTTGAGCTGTTGTAATATTTGTGCAATAATGTTCTGGGTTGAGCCAATTTTGTTCTTGAAAATCCTGCCATTGCGTTCTTTCTAGACATCCCAGATTATAAAGCCTGGAACCAAAGTCCAAGCTTTGTTGATGATTTCATTGCCTAAGAAGTCTTTTCTCCAATTCTTCAAAGTGTTGGTGATACTGAGTCTGTCCCTATCAGTTTGCTTGAAGACTGAGGCCACCCAATCCCACAAGGTAGAGGTGAATGGGAAAAGGTTGAGTAAGTGTTCTATCGTCTCCTCTTGTAAACCACATAGATGGCATTTGGATGGGCCAACAAAACCCCTTTTTAGAAGATTTTCCCAAGTTAGAATTTTCTTTTATTGAACCAATAACATAAACAACTTTATTTTCATCCAATGCGGGTGCTTCCAAAGGTCCTTCCATACCTTATCAGGGTTTTGATAGTCAAACCCTAGGGCCAATTGTTTAGCTTCTTTGAGGTTAAAGTTACCTTCTGTGTTTTTTCCCCATCTTAGTTGGTCAGATGAGGATGACACCAAAATCTTCCTCTGTTCTAGGTCTAAAGCAAGAGAGCCTGCCTGGGCCTTCAAAGGGCTCTCTTCACTATAGCCCAGATCCTTCCATATTCTCCATTTACCATTTTTCCTTGCCTGATCCCAGAAGTCACTTACCATACATAAACCTTTGTTGTCAGTGTCATTCTTGAGAGCAGTTAGTTCTTCCCTAAACAAGTTTGGTTCCTGCTGCTAGTTATCCTCCCAAAATCTTGCCAGGTTCCCAGCTCGGATCTCCCAGAAGCTATGCTGCTGGACAATGGCTCTATTTTCCGAAGCAAGATTCCAAATGTGGGAGCCCTTGATAAGCCCAGACATTCGGATATGATCCCTCTCCTACCAATTATTTGCATATTTATGTTTCCAAAGCTTGGCCCAAGGGATTGCTGATTCCTTAAGCCACCTCCACCAAAGTTTTGCCCTCGAAACTCTGTTGAGGGTTTCAGGGTCATGAAGCCCCAAACCACCATGGGCCTTAGGTTTGCAAAGCTTGTCCCAAGCTACCAAAGCCCACTTCTTTTTCTCTTCCCCTTTGCCCCAAAGAAAATCTCTTTGAATATTCTTGATCTATTGCATAACTCCTTTAGGAGCAGGAAGAGCTGACAACATGAAAATGGGTATGGCCTGTAGGACAACCTTTGTAAGCATAAGACGCCCTGCCAAATTCAAAGACCTGCAAGTCCATTTCCTGATCTTGTCCTGAAGTTTGTTAATTACTGGCTCCCACACACCCTTGCTCAGAGGTTTGTCCGTAAGAGGCATTCCAAGGTATTTAGAAGGTAACTGATCCCTTTGAAACTCGAGAATTCTGGTGAGGTTCCTCTGAATAGAAATGTCAGTGTTAAAAAATAAAACCTTTGATTTGTCAAGGCTTACCTCTGTACTAGCGGCCATAGCAAAGTCGTTCAAGATTTGTTTGAAAGCTTTGGCTTCCTTGACCGTGGGAATACCCTATAGCATAGTGTCATCCACAAATTGTTGATGAGTCGAAGCAACACCATCTCTGGTTAGTTTCAGTCCCTGGATTCTTCCTTCAGCATTTGCCATTTTGATCGCTCTGCCTAGCCCTTCCATCATGAGCACAAAGAGGAAGGGGGAGAGCGGATCTCCTTGTCTGAGACCTCTAGAAGGCATAAAGGTTCTGGAGGGTGAGCCATTAAGTAGGATTGAAAAACTAGCCGTGGATACAAGGGCCATAACCCATCTAATCCAGTTGTGGTTGAAACCATAAGCTCTTAGCATTGCCCTGATGTAAGACCAACTTAGATTATCATAAGATTTCGCTAGGTCACGCTGTATGATCATACCAGCTTGCTTAATGTTCTTAAGAGAGTGTAGCACCTCGTGAGTTTGTATAATGTTATTGAGAATCTGTCTTCCTTCCACATAACCAGTTAACGAGCTGGAAGAAGGTGCTTAAGTCTGTTAGCGATCACTTTGGAAATAATTTTGCACACCACATTACATAAAGCTATGGGTCTGAATTTGTCTGGTGTCATAGCTTTTTCCTGCTTTGGAATCAAAGCTATGAAAGAGGCATTGAGAGCCTTCAGAACCCTTTTGGATCTTCTTGAGTCTTCCACAACATCAAGGATGTCTTGTTTGACTGTTTTCCAGCATGCTTCGAAGAAGTCCACATTGAAACCATCTGAGCCAAGAGCTTTCCCATATTGCATCGCGTTGGTAACTTCATTGACCTCATCTTCAGACATTGGCATGTTAAGATTGTGATTGTCTTCCCTGGTTACAAGCTTGGGAATGTACTTTGTGAAATTGTTAATGAACCATGATCTGTCGAGGAGAGGCTCCTCCGTAATGCTAAGGAAGTGTTGAACTAGGATAGATTCCATTTCTTTGTGGGAGACGAGCTCTTTCCCTTGAACATTTCTGTCTCCAGAAAATGTCCTCTTGCATGCACCTATCTTCCCATTCCTTCTGAAGAGAATTGGCTTGAGTTTTCCTTTCCTCGGTAAAACCATCTGTGATGATGATCTGATTAATCCCCTGGAGTTTCTGTTCAACTTCTCTTTTGGCTTTAAAAATATTACCAAACCCTTTTTTGTTCCAATCTTTAAGTCTGATTTGATATGTTTAAGTCTTTGTTGTAGCATGAACATTTTAGTGCCTTGAACGGGCATATCTTCCATCCACCATTTGTCAATATTGCTGTTGAAGTTAGGGTGAGAAAGCCAGACATTTTCAAACCTAAAAGGTCTGTTCCTCGGTGTACCCATAAAAGTGGCTTCAAGTTGGATAGGCCAATGGTCCGAGCCTCAAAAGGGAAGGATTAAAGCTGACATGTCAAGGCTTGTGAGAAGGAGGTTCTCTGAGAATATGAATCTATCTAGTTTAGAGGCAACTTGAGAAGCCCCTCCCCTCTTATTGTTCCAGGGGAAAGTGCCATTTATTGTTTGAATATCCACTAGTCCCATGTTATTTAAGAAGTTCTGGAAGGTAAAGGAGTCTCTACCTAGTACTCTGGTGCCACCTTTTTTCTCTGTAAGAGATTTGATCATATTGAAATCCCTTGCCAGAGTCCAGGGCATGTCAGGATATCTCTGTCTCAGCGCCTCAAGGGAGGTGAGAAGCTTGAGTTTGTCTTCTAGTTTTTGAGGACCATAGTCGTTTGTAATCATGTAGATCTCTTTATCACCTAAAGTTTGAATCACCAGTGATAGATAGGTCCTGGACGCTTCAACATCCAGGATTCCAAGTTTCTGGGGATCCCAAAGTGTAAGAATCCCCCCCACCGAGTTATCTGCCTTAACCTCTAGAAACTCATACTTGATTAACCATTTACTACGTATTTCTAAGATCTTGTCCATCGAACACTTTGTTTCCTGAATAAAAACCATATCTGGTTTTTCTTCTTTTATTCTACTGCTCATATTTCTTTGTTTCCTTTTACTTCCTAGACCCCTAATGTTCCAGGTTGTGAGCTTCATTAAGAAAGGTTTGTAAAGGAGTAACTGGTGAGATCTTTCATCTTACCTGAGTTAATCATGAGTTTCCCACATTCGTTCAATAGCTCATTCTATCTTTTCCTTCCTCTTTTCCTGCCCAAGTTCTTGGAAGAGTGCCCTGGTGTTTCCTCCATTGTTTTCATCCCTCTATTCTCTTGGCTGTCATGGTTTCTTTTGACTCCAGAACCTTTCGATTGGGATCTCTAGAGGAAGAGATGTTGAATCCTGTCAAACTCCTCTTTTGGCAGGGAGTTTGACAGGATTCAAACCCTCTTGGAGAGGAAAACCCACACAAAATTCTTCTTACAGAGATTCCATTGACGAATACCAAGACCATGATCCTTGACACATTTTGCCTCTCCAAGACCAAGACATCAATCCTTTTGCTTGAACACTGTTGAGGTCAACATGACTGCTACATCGTTAAAGTCATCACTTTGCTGCACTGCTGAGATTTTTCTTCTTCATTAAGTCATTGAGGTCTTTGCTGTGACTAATACTATGATGATTGATTCATCATGATTCATATCTCCATCACCATACTCTAGCTAAGATCATATACCAAGAGTGTATTTCATGATCAAGATTGTAAGGATAAGTGAGGGATCACTGTGATCCTCCTTATACGAAGACTCTAGTTGTTACTATTCACCGAGATTGTTTCTTCTTATCAATTGTTACATTGTTCATTTCAACGAGATGGTAATGATTAGGATTGCGTCTCATCAAAACTGTAGCCAAGTATATTTAGGACCGCGTCTTTGATCTCATCAAAACTATAGCCAAGTATATCACTGTGCTGGGGTTTGAGTAGATTATAGATACACCGAGATTATTAATCCAGACTTCATGCTACAACTGTGTCCTGATCCGCAGTCTTCTCTCCTTCATCCATCCGAGATCTACTGCTCTATCCATTCGAGTTCCATCTTGACTATACCTACAGGTATGTCAAGAGAAAGATCTAGTTCAGAACCTATGTCAATGTTGTGTCCTCATCAAAGACAATCCATACATCCGAGATCTATCCATGACTGCACCTAACAGGTATGCCGAGATCATCCATCTGAGATCTACACCTTCTATTCATACGTATGCTGAGATTAGGGTCACTGCTCCATCCAACAGAGGTATGCACCTTCATAGGTATGCTGAGATGAGATCAGCCTAGGTTCTTCTGCTCCTTATACCCATCCGAGGAAGCAGTTGAACCCTAGATCTGTCCACCTTAATGTGGATCTTCTGCTCCTTTAATCACCCGAAAAATTCAGAGATAAATTGTGAGTTCTCTTGTGTAATTTGCGCTGACCCTAAGTGGGTATTTATAGTAGTGTGTGCTCCTATTTGAGCCGACTTATACTTGTGAACCGACGTGTCATTTCCTTGAGCCGACATGACTTCCATTTACGCATTTAATTCATTTTCGGAGCCGACATTAAGATCTCTTCTTTGTTTTGCTTGCAGATTTCGTAGTGCTTGCTCTTGGAGGATTTTTCTTGGTCTTGGAGGGTTGCTTTAACATCAATACATTTTACATAGGCTCTTAAGAGAGCTTCTCTACACATGACATGACTCTTTGACATAGTAATAAAATCCTAAAGACATCAAGAAGAAGTCTTTTACCTAGTGACACTTCTTGCTCATGAAACCCATGTAGCAAGGCATACAAAAATAATTTATTCTCTTTATTACATCATTTACAAAGATCATGTCATCATGAAGACCGAACCTAGTTACATTTTCTTCAACACAAATGACAATACCTCCAAACGTGTAACCAAACACTTTGTCTCTTTTTGCAATTTTGGACAGTATAACAGATTTGCAACAAGAGTATGACAGTGAGCAAAAATGGTCTAGGACAGGCTCATCTAGCCTCCTCTTACCCTCACACTTCTTGTAGACCCATCATACATATGATAACCTTTTCGATTTGAGCTTGATCTGAGATTTCGTGATGCCAAAGGAGTGATTGTTCTAGAGTAGCGAGAACAAAACCTTTCACTTCAGAACGTAGGCACACGTACTAGGAGAGTTAGGGCTCTTCTAGCCCTTCAATGACTTCGATCTCTTCAGCAATGGCTTCCTCCTTCAAACTGCGGCTGGATCAGACCTCTAACCCAACGACATACTCATATAACGTGATGCCCTAGACTAGATCAGAATGCCGCATGTGAGAACAGGCTTGATGATGAATTCAGATGAGGGAACAAACTTCCTCATTGACTGCAACTACCCTTCTCTTCGACCCTTTCACTTCGCTTTTCCTTTATGAACGAATGAGAATGAATGTGTTGTGAGGAGGTATCAACGCTGCCTTTAAATAGGCTTGCCTCCTCATCTCTAGGCCGACGTGATCCTTTGATTAGGCCGACGTGATAAGAGGCTTCCAGATTTAATTCAAGCGATTTCTTTGCATCAAATCCGTGGGTACATGTTGGAGTCTTTCATTGATGATCTAGAAGGATTTTTAATTTACATCAATTACATTTACACGTGTAACGATGCATGACTCTCTTCATTTTACATGACTCATCTAAGGTTCTCAATCAGAGCCACAACTAGACCAAGAAACTTCATGAGCATGAAACCCATGTCTCAAGCAAAAATATAAAAATTTGTGAAAATTCTATCAGTGCAACATCTGATTTACTTTTCCTACTTATTCTTCAATAAGTTATTTATGAAATTCCTTGAATAAACATTAAAATAAATTCTACTGCAGATATCACACCATCATACAGAAACAAACACATGTACAAGAATCAACACATTGACACAGATATTTTGGACAATAGTCCCCAGAAAAGCCCAATGTGGGAAAACTGGTGCAACAAGGGAGGATTTTATCATTCAACAATTCTTCAATACAACAGGGTGCCAAACAGGGTTACCCACAAAGAGAAAAAATTCTCCAGCACTTCTCCTAGTCCCAGCGCCAGCTTGGCTGACCTCTTCGTGGCTCCTAGACACTCTGCGTCAGCCATGGGCCTCTCTGCATTACCCACGCAAGCCCTCTGGTGACTGCGTAATCTCCTGCTGCCTCTGCGTTTGCTTGAAATACCTTGCGTTTGCGTTTCCTACCTCAGCACTGGTCTCCAGTGGCTGATTCCTTCTCTCTGTTCTGTACTTTCTGCCTCCTGACTGCTCACTAGACCACTAGTTCGAATTTCTCAGCAAACCCTGCTCCATAAATTGAACTGACTGGTCTCCCTTAGTGTATCCTCCAAGTGACCCTCAAGCCTCCTCTTATACTTTTCTCGTTGACAAATCAACGACCGAGATTAAGTCCCTAATCAACGGCTAAGATTAAATCTGGCTTGATCCATGACTTTTGGACGCTTCTAACACAATTTTATATCAATTAACATTAATATTTTATTTTCCCTAAGTTTAGACTTAGGGACTCCATTAAAAATATTAATTATTTAATATCTCCCAAACTATTTAGAATCTGCCCAAACCATTTCTGGGTATTGGAGATCTCATGTGCGTTAGCCTCTCCACAAATTTTCGTGGGTAGAGCACATCCAATGCTACCCAAAATCAACATTGTGTTATGAAGAGGTATCAATGCTACCTTTAAATAGGCTTGCCTCCTCATCTCTAGGCCAATGTGATCCTTTGATTAGGCCGACGCGATAAGAGGCTTCCAGATTTATTTCAAGCGGTTTCTTTGCATCAAATCCGTGGGTACATGTTGGAGTATTCCATTGATGATCTAGAAGGATTTTTAATTTACATAAATTACATTTACATGTGTAACGATACATGACTGTGTTCATTTTACATGACTCATCTAAGGCTCTCAATCGGAGCCACAACTAGACCAAGAAACTTCTTGAGCATGAAACCCATTTCTCAAGCAAAAATATAAAAATTTCTTGATACAAAATTACATCATTACAATATTTGATATTATGATGACCGAACCTAGTTACACTATTTTCAACAGGTCGTTCATCTCAAATTCAGAAGCCAATTCCCTCTTACATTTGTGAATGAGAGGGTCTCCACTTCCATCAACTCCATGCTTGATTTTGTAGAGCCACTTAGAGGTGACAATCGATTTGCCCTGGGGTCTATGGACCACATCCCAGACATCATTCTTCATAATTGACTCGTGTTCTTCATTCATAACATCATTCCATATTGATGCTTCACGGCTTCTTCGAATGATGAAGGCTCATTTTGAATGATAGTGCTCATGGTGGTCAAATATCCTTGATACCTGTTCGGCTTCTCGCTTTCACGGAAAGTCCCCCTTGGTGCAATGTGTCACTCGGCATCTTCGAGAGTCTCTCTAAGCCATGAGGGTCTCCTCTTGGAGGAGGAAGGCTCATGAGGAGGAGGATCTGTAAGATCCATAGGTTCATCAACATCAGGGATCGTTTCGTCTTCTTTTGCACCTTGATTTCATGCGTTAGCTTCTTTGTCCTTCCTTAGGATAGAAGATTGTTGATCTTCTTGAGGGCCATATTTTCATCGAAGGTGACATCATGACTTATCTCAACTTCCTTTTGACCAACCAAATAAATTCTATATCCCTTGGAATTTTGACTATAGCCCACAAAGATTCCTTTCTTCCTAGATGCACCCAATTTGATTCTTTTCTCTTTCGTCAGATGAAAATATACTGGACTTCCAAAAATTCTAAAATGAGAGACATTGGGTTTCTTACCAGTGAACATTTCTTTGGGAGTCTTGGAGACCAATGCCTAATGAGGTCATTGGTTTTGAACATACACGACGGTATTTGCAGCGTCTGCCCATAGGAACTTCGGAAGGCCTTCATCATGAAGCATGGCACGAACAACTTCTACAATAGAGCGATTTTTCCTTTCAGCCACACCATTCTGCTCGGGGGTGTATGGTGTTGTAGTCTCCCTCTTAATACCAGCTTCTCTGCAATAATCTTGGAATTCATTAGATTCGTACTCAGTCCCATTATCAGTCCTCAATATCTTGCTTTTCTTCTCGAATTGATTTTCGATCAAGGCTCTGAAATGTCGGAACTAGGTGAACACTTCATCCTTCTTCTTCAAGAAGTAGATCCAAGTCTTGCGAGAATAATCATCCGTAAAGGTGAGATAATATAATTATCCTCCCAAAGAGTTTACGGGCATCATACCGGATATGTCAGAGTGGATCAATTGAGGGGAATGGTCCCCTTGTAAGTTTTCCTTCGACACATCCCGGACATACACCTTCATGCTCTACTTTGAACTCGATCATACCTGTCACCATCTGTCTCACATCGATTAGGGCCTTATAATGAAGATGGGTGAACTTCCAGTGCCATAGTTCAGATTGTAGAGATGTGTCGCAAGACATGGCTCCCAATGGACTTCCTCCAACTTGATAGAAAGTGTCAACCCTGAACCCAAGAGTAAAAGCATCTTTAAAATTTCTTTTCCAAACATGTACCTTTCCATTGATGAATGCCACCTTGAATCCTTTGTCCTCCATGGCTGAAATGGACACCAGGTTCTTCTTGAGATCAGGTACATATAATACTTCTTACAAATGAATAGTGTTACCTTGATTCAATAGAAGGCTAACATTTCCTACTCCCTTCACGGAATAGGTGGCATCGTCTCCAAGGATGATCTCCAAGTTTGTATCCTTTTCTATCAGATTAGAGAGGGCTTCCTTATATTCGGTGAAGTGCCTTGAGGCACCACTATCAATCATCCAATTTCCCAAAGTGTCTGGAGGAGAGGCAGTGGAGAGGGCCGATAGAAGATAGTACTCTTTTTGCTTATTCTTAACAACATTCGATTCTTCATACCTGGAGTTCCTTGATCTCTTGGAGGGTCGACCATTTCCTTGATGTCCCACATTCCTTTTTCCTTTGCCATTGGACTTGCCATTCCTTTGATTGTTGTTGTTGAAGTTGCCCTTGGAATGATTATGATCATCATCATGCGATGTGGCACTTCTATTTGGACACTCCCTTGCATAGTGGCCAAATTTATTGCACACAAAGCACCTGCCCTTCTTTTCTCTTTAAGATCCAGGCTTTCCATGGAAATGACCTTTAGACCTTCCATTATTTCTCCTTTTGGCATGAGCAGAGAATGCAATGGGGTTTCTTCTATTAGAAGGCATTTCTTGCTCCACCATTCTTGTTTCTTCTTGAATGCATCTCCACATCAATTCTTTAAACCTTGGAATTCGATCATTGTTGAGGACAGTGGTTCTAAATACATACCACTCAGGTGTGAGTCCTCCAAGGTTGGTGAGAGTAAGTTCCCTGTCAGGAATGACTTCTCTAATCGAGAGTAGATCATTCTTGATCTCAATTATCCTCAAGAAATAGGATTGAATATCCTCGTCCTTGCCTTTCTTAATATCCTTCAACTTATTCTTGAGAAATAGAATTTGATTAGCATTACTAACCTTGAACATGCTGACCAACCTATCGTAGATCTCCTTGGAGGTCTTAAATTCGAAGATGTAGGCCACCAGATGCTTGTCAATGGAATTCCTCATAATCGTCTTTGCTTTGACTTCAGCCCTATTGTACTTGGTCTTCGCAGCAGCCGATGCATTTGAAGGAGGTTTAGGGATTTTACCCTGCACATAGTCCATCACTTCTTTCTCTTCCAAGGTCAAATCAAGAGACATCTTCTCTCCATGATAATCGGATTTATCATGGAGCTTGTCTTTAGCTGGGAAGTAGGATGAGGAACCCATTGAACCTTTTGTCCTTGTCCAACTACCTTTGGTGATTGTTCTTTCACTCTTGCTTGGGCTTTGTCTTCACCTCACCTCTGATACCATGTTAATTTAGGCAACAATGGCATTTTCTATGCTTTAGAGCAATTTTACTTCAATTTCTTAATTAGCCCAATATCAATATCCAGTTTAGCAATCATATCAACAGGATAGTAAAACACAGATAGAACATAAACATAAACAACAAAAGACAAGCCAAGACAAGAGGACACCAGATGTGGCACCAGCCAAGGACAAACCTCAATGTGGGGAAACCCTTGATCAATTCTTCTTATAGTCTTCAATAGTTCATCAGAGAGAGATAGTACAATTTACAAATCTGATAATTTATGATAGCAGCAAAAGAGCCCTACCAGAAAAGTCAACGCTGGTCAACAGGGCAGATTTGATCCTCAACTAATTGGTCAACTTCAGTCAACTTCGACCTCCAAACATTAAGATGAATCAACCCTCAAAACAACCCAAAAATAGGCCAGTCGAAATCTGGTCAAACAACCAACCTGCGGTTAGCCCTAACTACAGTCAACGCTGGTCAAAGTGAACGTTTAGCCTCGATTTTTGTGCCTAGAAATGCGGCATGCTCAAACAGAGATAACCCTCATAAAAACACAGTCAAAGGAGGTCAATGCATGCTGGTCAATGCTTGGTCAAACTATCCAGAAATTCGGTCTCCTGAAATTTTGGCCTCTGGAAATTTTGGATGTGTGGAGAGAGAGAGGCCCAGAAATCCGGACCCAATCAATGAGGGGAGAGAGAGGGAGAGAGAAGTGTGAAGATGAGTGTGTCCAAATGAGGCTAAGTCACCTTCTATTTATATGCAACGTTGAGGATGAATAGATGTCACTATTGGGCTTCTGAGCCTACATAAGTTTGCTGTCTGACCTTGACAATTTGACCATAATCAAAATAAATTCATAACTTCATTTGTACATGTCAGAATCAGATGTTCTTTAGATCAATCCTACACTTCTCGGAGAGAGGAATCCAAGAAAAATATCAGCTGTCATAAATAAGATGACCCATGTGGAGCTTGGCCCTAGTTGCCAATGATGAGGATGAGGATGATGAGTTTGCAGATGGAATTCAATGTTTTATGCAAGAAGGCAAGGATCTAGAGGGAGTTGACAATTCCCTACAATCCTCAAAAGGTAAGTATTTATATCTTTCTTCCTTGATTATTGCTTTATCACTTTATTATTAAGTTAGCCTCTTGTCTTTGTTTCTTTTTTTGGGTTATAATTGTTTCTTCC
This sequence comes from Pinus tabuliformis, assembly GCA_031772625.1. NCBI lineage: Eukaryota > Viridiplantae > Streptophyta > Pinopsida > Pinales > Pinaceae > Pinus > Pinus tabuliformis. Next base: position 397,349,674 of record CM062808.1, on the reverse strand, counting down.
ATGACCTCTTAAGTGAGGGTTGCAAGTACATGGCGAAGGATGCCAGGGCTCTAGTAGCAGATGGCAGCATTGAGAGAACAAAGCAAAGTTTGTGACAAGAGGATTCTCTCAGGATTAGTGATTTGTGTTTTAGAGGGAGAAATTGTACTAACATCGTGCCTAATGACCAGAACACCTCCTAGGAAGTAGGCATGCCAACAAGTTTGAAAGATGCCATGATGAAGGAAATTGTGCCAATGAGAAGTGAGTGGTGACTTCCAAGTGGATCTTCAAGATGAAGTGTGCAATAGATGGCAATAAAGAGAATTACAAAGCAAGACTTAAGAGGGATCTCATATAAAGAGGGAAATGAGCATGAAGTGACATTTGCTCCAGTTACCAAGTACACTTCTATTAGAGTTATTATTTCTATTACTTCTGTCATGGATTGGAGATTACATTAGATGGATGTAAAGACAACTTTCTTCAATGGAGTAATTGAGGAAGAAGTGTACATAGAGCTACCTTAGGGTTTTGAGGTACATGAGAGGGAATCTCATGTTTGTAGAATAAATAAGGCTTTCTATGAACCTTGGGCATGGATGGATATATGGTGAGTCTTGGTTGATCTTGTTATCATATGACTTGTTTCTAATGGGAGCAGAAGGACTCATGTATCAGAACAAGCAACAGTGGCAGGAGGATTTGCTTTCGTGATAGAGGGAGCAGTCAAGCTCTGCTTCAGTGATAGAGGGAATTGAAATTTGAGTTCGAGATGAGGGATCTTGATTTAATGCATTACTTCTTGGGACTAGAAGTGTGGCAGAAGTTGGGTGAGATCTTCCTTGGTCAAGGGAAGCATATTATTATGATCCTTCAGAGATTCTGGAGGATGGACAACCAATCCATGGCCACTCACATGGTTACCAATCAAAAGAAGCCAAGTGGTAGGGGGAGCATCTAGGATGACCACAACAAGAACTGTCTGGGTGACCGGAAAGCAGTTGTGATGATGGATCTACTGAAGGAAGTCGACCAGTTTATGGTTGAGCCGAGGCATGCAACGCAACATGTGTTGAGGTACCAACATGATACATGTCTAAAATGATGAATTACAACTGCAAGGATATACAAAGTCAGATTAGGTAGAGAGTGTTGAAGACAAGAAGAGCACATCATGATGATGATTCAATTTAGATTCTGCTAGGGTAGGAAGCAGACATCTGTCACACTTGAGACTGTGGAGGCCGAGTATATTTCAGCTAGTTTAGCGAGTTGTGAAGCAATGTAGCTTCAAAAGCTTCTCACTAGGATTGTTTGATTAGGTGCAGGAGGTGACCGTGCTGACAACTCAAAGCACATCGAGATCATGGTACCACTACATCTGGGACACCGGGAAAAGGATGGAAAATTATCTTGTAGTTTAAGAACATTGGCGAATCTCACTAGTCCCTAATATGCAAACTATAAAATGTTTATTGATGTATTTGTAAAATTATTCAATTTTATAATGATTTTATACATACTCTCTATATAAAGTTCGCGATTTTTAAGGTAAAATAATTTTATATTGTAAAATTTGTCAAATCATTTTTATAAAAAATGGAAATTGGCAATTCTTTTTTTGGAAAAATCATGGAAAAATAGCCCACTCGCAAATATTAGCCGCTAAAATTTTCCATGCAGTGAGGTTCCAATGCATTTCTACAGACGAGCAAGATATTGACATTCTCACAAAGGCTTTGTCCCAGGATGAAGTTTGTATACTTCAGGGACAATCTTGGAGTGCTTGAGGATGCTTTCCTTGGTTAAGCATTAAGGGGCAGACATTCTCCCTAGGTCAGGATATTGATAGGTCAAAGGTATTGACTAGGGGCCATGTAATGTGGCTAGGGATAATGGCCCAAATAGCATCAAGGATCGGAGTGCTCCCTCAGTTAGGGGTTACCAGACCATATTGCGAATGGTTTATTTGGCTAGTGGGTTGAGTGAGTGCCTATAGCATCGGGTACGTATGTTACCATGCAATTGGCATGTAGGAATGTCAATAGATCAGGGTTTCACCATAGGTCATAGGTGTTAACAGGGTTTCACCATAGGTCATAGGTGTTAACCAGGTTCTAGGGGACAACTTGAATAAATGGTGAATGAGGAGTGGGACCCTAGAAGGCCTTTGGCTATTGGGTGACTAGATCCATTTGCAAAGGGGATGTGTCTAATGGGTGACTAGATTCCTTTGCATGACGTTGATGCAGTATGCTTTCCACATAGTTCTGGTATAAAACATGAAGTGGATGGATATATCAACATAACTAGCTCATTCAACCTTTTGTTGGGATGGAGAAAATTTTCAACAAGAGATCATTGAAGAAGTTACTATGAATACCTCCCTAGCTAAGAGGGAGTGTTGACTTTTGTAGCTGTGGTCGGTTTTCATAATTTATTTTAGCCCTCCAAAAATCAAAAGAAATGATAAATATGAATTGTATTTCATGTTGGCTTCAAAAGAGGGAAATTAAATTTTTGAAATATAAATTATTTGTCTCCACAAAGTCAAGTCGGCTAACGTATTTGTCACACCTATTTGGGCTCATAAGATGAGTATATGTATGCTACTCGTCCTCCTCAAATGAAAAATTCAGATCACTCAAGCATCATATTTGTTGTTCATCTATGCGAAGAAGAAAGGAGAGAAACAATCCGAAGTTTGACCAGACTAGCCCAAGCATTGACCAAGCATCTTATCTTTGTTTTGACTCTGTTTCACTGACATGTGTGGAGAAAGGTCAGAATTTTTTTGAGCATTTCGTTGGGTGTCTGGCTGAATTTTTTGTGGAGGAGCAGGAGGCCGAAATTCGACCTAATTGACTAGAGTTCACTGAAATCTCTAAGCAAAAGTTTGCCTAGATTTTGTGGGTCTTGTTTTTGGTCAGTTTGACTTTATTTTAATTGGAAAGGTCAGATTGCATCTATAGAAAAGCCACAAAATTATGATTAGCTAATATGAGCAATCTGAAATATAATTTCTTCTCATAGGAATGCAAAATTTCTCTACTAAATTTTGCAGCAGAAAAGGAACAAAAATAGAAGAACATTCACACTTTTCAACAACACAAAATTGTCTAGGGGAACCCAACTAGGAAAACCCTCTGCTTGTTTGATCTGAAAATCACCCTCTGAGTGATCTTAGTTAAGAATTATTAATTGAAGGTATTACAGACTCATGCACTGGTGTGTGTCTATGTTATTTTAGGCAACGGATCGATCAGATTGCAAAATACATAGACACTGGAAATATGGAAAACAACAGAGAAACACAGTAAGCAAATACAAGAACACAAGAAATTGATAAGGAGTTCACCCTATCCTCCAAGGCTACATCTCTGGTCCAACTCTTATTGGTGGCCTTCTTTTATTGTGTCTTGAAGCAAATAATTACAATGAAGGAGCTCAATATGAGTCTCCTGAAATAGAGTTTGCTTGGTAGGGTGGTTCTTGGATGCCCCAAGCCACTAGAGTGCACAGACTCTTTTCCTTACCAGCTCTTTGACCTCTCTGGTCTTTAATGGAAGAAGCCCAATGTGGTGCTCAGTCCTGACAGATCCTCTCAGGGATGGCTTGAATCTCTCAAGCTCTTTGGCGCTCGACACTGCCTTTGGTCAGCTCGGCCCTCTGTCTTCTTTCTGCTTTTTTGCTTCACTGTCTTTTCTTCATTTTCTCTGTCTTCTTCCTTTTCTTCTCCGTCTTCCTCTTAGTGTTCGGTGTCTTCTGCTTTGTCTGTGCATGGCTTTAAAGCCATTCGATCTCATGGCTGTTCGATTCCCCTTCCACCTTCGTCGGATCGCCTGCTACAACTTCGCTTGGAGTTCCTTGTCTCGGCGTCATCATCAGGCTCACAGGGAGTGGCCACTTGTCCTCCTGCAACTGCGCCAGCTTGCTTTGTCGGTTCGGTTTTTTAGTTACGTCGTGGAATGAGTCATCTGCCACCTTGGCAGTCAAATCGGACGTCAAATTCTTATAGATCGCGGCTTAATCCCCTGTCAATTCCGGCTTTCCCATTGGGCGTGATCTCAGTCGTTAGATCTAGATCCACTAAATCCGACACCATTCGCTCATTTCGCGTGGTTGACTTGCTCGACTGTTAGCACGTGATGAGTAGAAATTTTCTCTCTCCTCCACTTGCCACGTGTCGGGCGTTGAGTGGAATTGCTCCGTTTTCGCCAAATTTTCTTACCGCCCAAGGGTGCCCTCGATAAATACCGTCGATTTTTGGAGTGTGGGTCCTGCCTTTTCCTTTAACCTTTTTCCCCATGGTTTTCCCAGCTCGAGCACTCGAGGCCTCTCCTTCTCGAGGGGTTTTGCCTAACCTTTTTTCCCAATCCGGGCTTCCCAGGGGCTAGTTTCGCCTCCTGCACAGTCTCCATGGGCCTTGGTCAGCGTGCTTTGGCCAAGGTCTTCGTCGTTCCACGCTTGCTGCTAACTGCCACTGTTTAGAGGTGTTTTTGATCACTGCTCTTAATTCTTTGAAGTCTATCCTGACTTGATATAGTCATGGTTCTCTATTAATTCTTCATGGATTCAATTCGGATCACGGCCTTCCCACTGAAAAAGCTTTTGGACCACCAAAAGTTGGTTTTCAAGCATTGATTAAGTGAGGGTATTGTTTTCTCACTTGTCCAATCTCAATCCACTTTGCACTGCTCAGCTTTGAACCTTTGAGCCCAATCCTAATGTACTCAACATCTCCCCTGCGCGTCGTCCTCACCTTCCTGTCCAGCACTGTCTTCCTATAATTCATTAAGATATTCAGGTAGTAGGTCATCAATAGAAGGCAACTGACTTTGCTCTTAAGGATCCTCAATCAGTGAGGGTTCAAACAATCTCAAGCAATCTGCATTTACAACTGAGTAGATGTGCATGTAAGCTAGTAGATCAAGGCGAAAAGCATTCTCACCAATCTTCTCAAGTATTTCGAAAGGTCCATACCTGATAGGCTTTAGCTTCTTACCTTCACCTTGCATCCTGTCCTTGTTGATATACAGCGAAACCTGGTCACCAACTTGGAAACTATGCTCCATCCGATGCTTGTCATGCCTAGCCTTGTATTTGGCTTGGCTTTTTTCCAGCTGTTCCTGTACTGCCTGGTGGATCTCCTGGATTTGTTCAATGAACCTAGTTGCCTTGTCCACATCACTGTGTCCATCAACTGTGGTATCTTTACCAAAGACAAAATCAAAGGAGACCTTGGTGTGAACCCAAAATAGGGCTCAAAAGGAGATCTCTGTGTAGAAGAATGTTTTGGTCTATTGTAAGCATGCTGCACATAACACAAGTGTTCATCCCAAAGCTTAGGATGTTTGCTGCAATATCTTCTGAGTAACTGGATCACTGTCCTGTTAACTACTTCTATCTGGCCATCAGTTTGTGGATGAAAAGCTGTGCTTTTCTTTAGTTTGGTGTCCATCAGTGCTCACAGACTTGACCAAAACTTCCCCACAAATCGGGTGTCTCGATCAGATACAATAGAAGTGGGTAATCCAAAATGAACCCATACATGTTCAAAGAACAGTTTTGCAGTTTGTTCAGCTGTAATCTGTTTATTACAAGGTATCAAAATACGCATTTTGCTGAACCTATCCACAACAACATATAGATAATCATGACCTTTTCTAGATTTAGGTAGTCCCACAACGAAATCCATGGAAACACTTTCCCAAGGGTGAGAAGGTCCATGCCTAGTTTTCTATTGCTGGGCTTGCTTTTAGCACACTGTACACCCTCTTACATATCTAGAAACTGTCTCATTCATTTTTGGCCAATAACAAAATCTTTGCAGCTGTGCAACTGTTTTTCTTACCCCAAAGTGACCTGATATCAGAGAAGTGTGTGCTTCTCTAATTATCTTTACTCTCTTAGTTTGTGGAATGCAAAGTTTCCCACAATGGTATAAGAGTTGGTCCTTTACATGATAATTCAATTCTTCTACTCTTTTGCCTTGACTCAAAGTTGCATATACATCTTTAAAGTCTATATCTTGAGCATATTGTTCAATGTAGTTTTCATGTAGCATAGAATTATGCTTAAGTATAGTAGATGCATTTATAATGGGTCTAGATAACATGTCTGCAACTTTGTTATGTATGCCCTTTTTATATCTGATGACTAAATGAAACTGTTGTAAGAAACCCATCCATCTATAATGTCTTGATTATTGCAACTTAGTTTGAGAATGTAGATATTGAAGTGGTTGATGATCAGTATGTATTACTGTCTCTTTTCCCATTAAGTAATGTTTCCACTTTTTCACACTCTAAACTAATGCATACAATTCTTTATCATATGTAGGATACTTAGCTACTGCAGGATTAAAAGTCTCAGAATGATAACATATGGTTTTATTGTGTTGTGTCAACATTGCTCCCATGGCATAGTCACTGGCATATGTTTGGATCTCAAATGGTCTTTGCAGATCAGACAGTGTTAGTACAGGTGTTGTACTAATATTTTCTTTCAAGGTGTCGAAGGCTTTCTGATGTTTGCCTCCCCACTGAAACACCTTGTTCAATCTTGTTAAAGCATGTAAGGGAGCTACAATTGAGGAAAACTTAGAAATGAACTTCCTCCAATATTGTGCTGCTGCTAAGAAGCTTCTGACTTTTGTAATAGACTTGGGTTTAGGCCAGTTTACAATGACTGCCACTTTAGAGGGATCTATCTTCAATTCACCACCCTCTACTATATGAACCAAATAATTTAGAGATGTTTTGCCAAATTCACATTTTGAGAGTTTAACATGAAGTTTTTCTCTTTTCAAAACATATAGTGTCTGTTTAACATGCTTTAAGTGTTCTTCCCACGTTTTACTAAAAATCAGAATGTCATCCAGATACACAATAACAAAATCATAAAGAAAAGGTCCGAGTACATCGTTCATTAATCTCATGAAAGTAGCAGGAGCATTAGTTAAGCCAAAAGGCATAACCAGCCACTCATACAATCCCTGCTTTGTTTTGAAAGCAGTCTTCCGTGCATCTTGTTCTGCAACTCTGACCTGATGGTATCCACTGTGCAAGTCTAGCTTGGTGAATTAAACAACTTCTTTCAATTGATCTAAAAGATCATCTACGCGAGGAAGGGGATAACGATTTTTGATGGTTATCTTATTCAGTGCTCGGTAGTCAATGCACATTCTCCACGAACCATCTTTCTTTCTCACCAAAACGATTGGTGACCCACATGGTGATGTGCTAGGCCTGATGAACCCCTTCTCGAGCAACTCCTGCACCTGTTTCTTGATTTCATCATTCTCGAAAGCAGACAACCTGTATATTCCAATGTTAGGCAATGGAGCATCTTGCTGCAAAATAATATCATGTACTATTTCCTTTTTGAGTGGCAGACCTTTAGGTTTTGAAACAACTTTTTCTATATCAGCTTGCTGTTTAGCATTACAACCCTCACATACATTGGCTTTATCAGGTTTTTTTCCTTTACAACCATGAGTAAGAATTGTTTGCATGAATTTATCATTCTTTTCATCTACCCTCAGTTTATGAGAGTATAATTATTCTTGAGCTTATGAGCTCTTACAAAGTATTCGATTCCATTTTTAACAAGTAGATACTTGTTCTCAGCTCTATAGAAAATAGCTTTTCTATCGTACAAGTAAGGGCTTCCTAAAACAATTCCACATATATCCAAAGGAATTATGTGTAACTCAACCTCATCTACAAATGTTGACCCAAAAGAAAACTTGAGTTTGCACTGTCTAGTCACTTGTAGTTGTGCTTTATCATTCAACCATCCTAATGGGTATGGTTTCTTGTGAGGTGTAGTTGCTAATCCAAATTTCTTTACAATTGCTTCAGAAATTAAATTTACATGTGAGCCACTAACAAACAAAGTATCAATCTTTTGATATTTGGAAACAACTCGAATATGGAAAAGCTCATGTCTTTTTCTCTCATTTTCTTCATCAATAACAGATTGAGCAGAATTACTAGTAGATGCTTTAGAATTCTTACCTTTTATACCTGTGGCTGCAATGGTTGTTTCATCTCCCGAGTTTGACCCCAAATCTTTCTGAATAGTTGCAACAATCTTCTTCTTCTTGCCCTTGAACTTCTTAGGTCTTAGCTCTGGATGTAGAATCCAACAATGCTCATCATCATGCCCATCCTTTTTACAGTGAGTGCATGAAGCTTTGCTTTTCTGTGCAGTGTTAGCCTTCCTTGCTTTCCACTTCTGCTTTCTTTTTTCCTTGCTCTTGCTTGTAGTGGGTTGGGTTGGTCCCCCAACTTCTGGATTTCCATTCTTTCCTCTAGCTTCTAGATGAGTAGCTTGTACAGATACCTCATCTATACTAGTGGGATTAAACATGAGAATGGTATGCCTCATGTCGCTGTGTAGACCACCAATGTACTTCAAAAGAGTCTCTGGTGAGTCTAATAAGATTCCTAGAATCAATGCTCTCTTTCTAAATTCTTGAGTGTACTCTTGCACACTTTGCCCTTTCAACTGCCGAAGAGTTTGCCAACTCATCATGGCTTGTTGCATGTAGGCCAATGGATAGAACTGCTTTTTGATTGTAGAAACAAATTCACTCCAGACAGATATGGTCTTACCATGTCTTTTCCTATCAACGTGGGTTCTGCCTTCCCTCCAAACCAAGGCAGTGCCTCCTAGGCGTAGGCTTGCCAGCTGAATTTTGCTCTTGCCCGAGTCGATGTTTTGTACTCTGCAATAAACCTCAATTTGTCTAATCCAATTGTCCAACTTTTCAACATTTAATTTTCCATCATATATAGGCGAATCAAATTTAACATCTAGCTTAATCAAAGATGCTTTCTTATTATGCACAGGGCTATTAGGAGGTGTGAGGAAGTTTTCCTCTTTCCCTTTTTCTTTGGAGTGGTCATGGAAGTGAGACTCATCTTCTTCTTTGTCTTGTTTAGAACCTGATGAATCTTCATCCTTATGCTTTCTAAAGTCCCTATACATTTCTTCTACCATGGACTTTATAGCTAGGAAACTTTCTATGAATTGAGGGTCTGGCCCCACAGAACCTTCCTCTGACATTGTCTTCCAAGGATAGACTCTCCCAATTTCAGGATTAGTTTTGACCAACTCTCCTTCTCCTAATTTGAGCTTTGATCTAGTGAGCATTCAATAGCTAAACCAACACAAGCTTGTCTAACCTTACAGCCTAAAGCTCTAATACCACTTGATCTGAAAATCACCCTATGAGTGATCTCAGTTAAGAATTATTAATTGAAGGTATTACAGACTCATGTGCTGGTGTGTGTCTATGTTATTTTAGGCAACGGATCGATCAGATTGCAAAATACATAGACACTGGAAATATGGAAAACAACAGAGAAACACAGTAAGCAAATACAAGAACACAAGAAATTAATAAGGAGTTCACCCTATCCTCCAGGGCTACATCTCCGGTCCAACTCTCAGTGGTGGCCTTCTTTTATTGTGTCTTGAAGTAGAGAATTACAATGAAGGAGCTCAATATGAGTCTCCTGAAACAGAATTTGCTTGGCAGGGTGGTTCTTGGATGCCCCAAGCCACTAGAGTGCACAGAGTCTTTTCTTTACTAGCTCTTTGACCTCTCTGGTTTTTAATGGAAGGAGCCCAATGTGGTGCTCAGTCCTGACAGATCCTCTCAGGGATGGCTTAAATCTCTCAAGCTCTCTGGCGCTCGACGCTGCCTTTGGTTAGTTCGACCCTCTGTGTTCTTTCTGCTTTTTGCTTCACTGTCTTTTCTTCGTTTTCTTTGTCTTCTTCCTTTTCTTCTCCGTCTTCCTTTCGGTGTTCGGTGTCTTCTGCTTTGTCTGTGCATGGCTTTAAAGCCATTCGATCTCATGGTTGTTCGATTCCCCTTCCACCTCTGTCGAATCGCCTACTACAACTTCGCTTGGAGTTCCCTGTCTCGGCGTCATCATCAGGCTCACAGGGAGTGGCCACTTGTCCTCCTGCAACTGCGCCAGCTTGCTTCGTCGGTTTGGTTTTTCGGTTACGTCGTGGAATGAGTCATCCGCCACCTTGGCAGTCAAATCGGACGTCAAATTCTTATAGATCGCGGCTTAATCCCCTGTCAATTCTGACTTTCCCATCGGGCGCGATCTCAGCCGTTAGATCTGGATCCCCTAGATCCGACGCCATTCGCTCATTTCGTGCAGTTGACTTGCTCGACCGTTAGTGCGGGATGAGCGGCGGTTTTCTCTCTCCTCTGCTTGCCACGCGTTGGGGGCTGAGTGGAATCGCTCTGTTTTCGCCAAATCTGCTTACCGCTTAAGGTTGCCCTCGATAAATACCGCTGGTTTTTGGAGCACGGGTCCCGCCTTTGCCTTTAGCCTTTTTCCCCACGGTTTTCCTGGCTCTCATGTGACTGAGCGCTCGAGGCCTCTCCTTCTCGAGGGGTTATCAAAAACTGCCTCCTTTTCCCAATCCGGGCTTCCCAGGGGTTAGTTTCGCCTCCTGTGCAGTCTCCATGGGCGTCGGTCAGCGCACTTTGACCGAGGTCCTTGTCGTTCCACGATGGATGCTAACTGCGACTGTTTAGAGGTGTTTCTGATCGCTGCTCTTAATTCTTTGAAGTTTGTCCTGACCTGATACAGTCATGGTTCTTTGTTAATTCTTCATGGATCCAATTCGGATCATTGTTAAAGAGAATTTTATTATTGAAGAGGAATATTCAATGGATATCTTACAATACAATAAAGTTTCATTAGAGAACAAGAATGTTCTCCCTGCTTACACTAAGCTGGAACATGCTTGCTTGTACCTTGATCCTTGCCTCCTAACCCAAGGAATTCATCCTCCTTCAAACTCCCACAAGCCTCTCCTAGACTCATTCTCCTTCTCTCGCAAGCTCCACACACAAACTCGTGCTTCCTGTTGCTTAGTCTCACCAACTCGTGCTCACTAAAACAATGATTAAATGTGTGCCTTCATTCCTCCTTTAAGGCAATTCAAATGGTTAAAATTAGTGATTTCTATATTACGCAAGTCGAACTTGTGGTTCATAAGTTAACAAAGGCTCACTGCTAGTGTTAACCTGTCCTTCCTAAATTTTAGGAGGCTAACTCAACTCTTTGTCCTATTACCAATACAACTCACACTAGAAGACAAATTAACTTGACCTTGTATTTCAACGCATTGGTTAACTTCTTCATAACTCATCTTGGACTACTCTTTTTTATAAGCTCGAGCATGCCAAAGATGAAACTCGTTTTGGCTCCTATGATTAAGGCATACATCAAGGAACCCTTTTCTTGCTATTATTTTCAATATCTCCTGTTGAATTGGATAATTTCTCTAAGAAAAGCTTGCTGGGCTTTTCCCTAGAAGAGGGTTTTCCCAAAGTAAAATTTTGTCTCATGTTTGGGTCTCTTCAAGATCCTATTGTCATTATTGTTTCATTGTTGTGATTTTTTCATAGTATTCAAAATCAGAACCGATCACTGGATTGGTCCACCTATCAAACCGATTTTTGAATCGAAATTGGAAAAACCGAAAAGGTTGGATCTCAATTAACTAGTCTTTAAAAAAATACAAGAAATGATATATATTTTTTTAAGATATAAAACCATGATTCCAAATCAATAGAGACAAAATATACAAAGTTTGCTCATCTATATACCATGTAAAGATGAATATATCAAAATGATATCAAGTGCAATACATATCAACAACAAAACACATAATTAATGAGGGCTCTAGAGTCACAAAACAATGCTACAAGCTATGGGGCCACTGGCCTACAACAAGTCTATATATCAATGATCAACGTGATCACTCTTGATCATGGTCAAACTCATCACCACTTCTAGATATGGGATCATCAACATAACCTAGATAAACATCATCTAGCTCAAAATCTAAGGACTCCTTAGACACCTATGCAACCTTATTAGTAGTAGTAGTAGTAGAAGAAAAATTAGATATCAACACTACAAATCAGTGATGAAGATGATCACTCATGAAACTCATCATTGATACAACAATACTAGTAATGGGATCATCAACAAGCGCTACATAAAGATCATCTAGCTCAAAGTCTTTAGACTTGGATTGCTCAACCTTATAATATGGTAGAAATTGAAAAAGTATAGCATGCCTAACCTATGATTTTGGTTTGAGTGGAGTTCATCTTCTCAACCTTATAATTTGGTAGTGTTGTCGCTCGGATTGTACATGCACCGCGACAACATTCCTGCTTATCATTTTCTTTTCTATTGTCAAAATGATTAATTTGGCTACTAGTTCCTGCCTTTCCACTATCGAGGACTCTTCTTGCGATGGCACAAGCGGATTCATCATGACAGTGATCATAATAGCTACGATATGGTGCTTCTTGATCATTAACATGGTGTAATTGATTCTCTTGTATCTTCTTTATGAAATTTTTCATATGAATAGATTGATTATTCCTCTTAACTTGCATACTTTTAATGATCTCTATTAATTGTTTATCCTTGTCTTCATGAGGATAACCTTGAGTGTTAGTACAACGAAAAGGGACAGACAAGTCATCCATGATGACTTGCTCAAGGGGAAAGGGAAGCTAATGGATGTTAGAGAGAGAGATCCTTGTTCAAGAAAATCAAGAGATACAAAAGAAGCGAGTCTCTAGTAGAAATTCTGTCAAAAAATGAAAGAAGTGGAGTCGCCACTTGAACATGAATCTGTCTCCAAAATCTAGAAGGCAAAAAATTGAAAAGTTAGTCAAGAAAAAACAGGTGGATATCAGGGAAGGCTTCATGTGTGAGAAAAATGAATGCTTACTAGAATGTAATTTATTTAATCGAGCTCTGAGAATAGGGTTAAACAAGCTACCGTGATTCTTTCTAATGTAAGCCTTTGTGAATGGATGAAACAGTGGAGTCGCCACCCAAACGGGAAATTGACCCAAATGTACGGGTGCTAAAGTGCAAATAGAGGAGTGAATAAGGAAATAAGGAGATTAGTGAATGCAGTTTCAAGAAGATGAAAATGGATTAAAGGATTACAAAGGTTAATGAGAATGTCGTCAACACCAAGGTCCAATGAATTGGTCTCTGACAATGACGCCAAAAATGTTGTGGCATTGGCGGGACAAATGAAGGATGGAAGATCACAAGATGATAGAATGTTTTAAACCCCAGCACTGAACAAACTCGTCCCCGGCAACGATGCCAAAAAATGTTGTCGCTCGGATTGTATAGGCACTGCGACAACGCTCAAGACGGGGGTTGTCACTATGATCCCCGCCCATTGTGTTCTAGCTATCTCCCAACAATAGGCTATGGGGGGTAGTCCCTATGGAATGAAGGGAAGGAAAGCAAGTTGAGAATCAACTTACTTGGGAGACATGGGTGAGTGGCCTAGCGACTTGGTTGAAATTAAACAAGATTATTGATTAGATTAGATTTTCTATTATGAGACCTGTGCCTTAATGGAGTCACAAATTCTTGCTTCTTATAAATTGAAACCAAATGATCAGATGGACACTTGTTGCTTGAATGGTTGACTAACCTATATGATACACAAATCCTAGAACCTATGTGAGATATAGTGATCTTGGCAAATTTTACTTAAATGCCTAGTCCAAGTGTAACCTTCCCTTAACTATTTTGAAGTTGGGCTCCAAGGTACGTTGTAGGAAGGAGGCTAATAGGAAGCAGGCTAGGGCTTGATTAACGATACCTTCTTTTAGGCTTCCATCACTCGATGCCTCCAGCGTTGCAGAGACTGTGGCTCCAACGACTGCAAGGTCACCATGTTAACCACCGAAGAGTTGCCGAGGCCCCTCAAGCTAGATAAGAAGGGTTGTCCTATGTCTCTATCAACCTAGCTTATGCTAGGAGGTAAATTATTAATGCAATCTAAATCTAATATGATTATGCAATAGATTATGGGTGAGATTTATCTTGAGTTAAGATTTTCTTAAGTTGTTTAAGTACTTAATTAGAATTTTTTTAAGAGTACTTAACAATAGTAAGTTGCAATCTTAAACAAGATAAATTGCTTACAGATACAAGTGCAAATTTCAACAATATTTCACAAGATACCAAGTAACCCAAGATGCCAAATGCTAAAAATAGTCAATCAAGATGCTGATCACAAATTTATGACAATTTATATCAGCAATACTACAGAAAATTCAGATTTTTCAATGTTTAGCAACAATGCATAAACTACTTCAAATGACGAAACTCACTCAATATATTGAAACATAAAATTTTCAATTTGACCAACAATGTAAATTAGCTTCTTTAGCGTACTTTACGATGGTGTATTCAACGATATTTCAGATTTGACTTTGAAATTACAACAGTAAGTAAAGACAGATCAGCAAGATAAAACTACCTATGTTAGATGGTCGATATGCTAAAAAATAGCAAAATGCACCAGAACTTAAAAATTTCAATTTTAGGGCTTTTGGTGAGTTTGACTTAACAATTTTCAGATCTGATATGATTATTACATTAATGAGTTAATCACAGATCAACAAATTAATCTATCCAAAAATAGTTGCCCAATACTTCTAAAAATATAATTTTTTCACCAAACTTGAAAAAAATAATTTTTATGTGACTTAGAAATTTCAGAACTAATAAACTAATTACAACAGTAAATTAGTTACAGATCAACAAGCTAAAAATACTGAATATGCTGCCCCAAATCTAAGTTGCACTAAAACGGATACAGGAACGAATATGTATACGACAAATTTTCAAAAAATCTGGATATGATACGACAGAGAAACGATATATATATATATATATATATATATATATATATAAGAACTTCATATTACCATTCATCTTTTAGAATTTAGATTCTATATCGAAAAGTATGTAATCATCATCATGAATTCAACATAAACAAATCATCATCATCGGTTCAGTATAAACATTGTCATCATCATTAGTGATTATTATAACATTCAACATATTATCATCATCATTAGTAATGTAATCAGAAATGCTACAACCTTTGTGTTTTCGGGTCCAACTCCTTCAAAGAATGTGTCATGCATGGCAGATGGTATCTATTCTTTGCATGGCAATTAAAAGGCCCATGGGATCATTGGGATATTCTGTCAAGACCTATTTGAACATTTTAATCTTCTCAATGTCATCTTGGTCTCTTGACCATATGAAGGGCAAATACTGGCTAGAGAATATTTGTTATATTGGGGGGATTTATGAAATCAAGAGCAAAATCAATGACAACTAACAAAACCTTAACCAAACTGAAAATTAATCGCTCGAATAAATCTCTTTACGAAGATATTCATCAAGCCCTTCTGTTTGTATTTTTGAACATCTATCTTTTTTTGATTAGTAAGAGTCCTTGATAAATATATGGAGTGTTGTTGTTTCTAAAGTTTTAGAAGAGACGTTATGAGATTGTGTTTATAACTTTATAGTGAGTTTATTTGCAAATCTGATTTCTTCATTTTTATTATGTATTTATGGTATGGCTATACAAATTTTCACGCTTTTTAACTTTTCAAGGGTGGACTCTGATCACGATTTTCGTGGATCTGTTTCTGGATTTATGAAACATATCCAAAAAATTAAAAACTCTTGGAAATGTATCCAATTCCAAATCCAAAGTTTCCGATATTTTGAAATGACACAAAAATGTTTTTACAACGTTTTAGACAAGGAAGGTATCCGTTTCTGTTTTGAAAACGAGGATCTGCATTTCCGGTAACTTAGTCCCAAATGTCTAAAAATAGTAAGTTTTTTGCTGGGAACTAAAAATTCAAAAATTTTAGTCCTTGTCAAGTATGTGCTTTAGAAATATTTCAGACTTGAATTTCACAGTTATGCAGTAAATCCTAGCAATCTAAAATGTTAGATCTAGGTCAAATTAGAAATGTCCAAGTGACCAAAACTTGTGAAAACTTAGATTTTGCAATTTTAATCGATTTGACCAATTAGAATATGATTTTAGGGCTTAGAAATTAATAATTTAATTGTCATAATGAAACTGAAGCAAAATAAGGATTTGGAGGTCAAACCCTAAGCCCAAGGCCTTGAAGATCCCACTGTTGAAAATCGTTGAAACTTTGGGATTACCTTGCCGCTTGCGAGATATGAATTTTGAGACTTTAATCCTGCAAAACTGCCAAGTATTTAGCCTTAAAACTTCAGATTAAGGTTTCAGGGCAATTTTTGGGCAAAAGAGGCCAAAAATTGGAAAACAAGGTCAAGGGAAGCAAATTTCAGGGGATAAATGTGCTAGGGCGATAGATCAGGGCACAAGGATGGAGAAAATGGCCATGAAGGGCCAACGCTTTGCCAGTATGGCTAGCGTTTGGGCAATAAAGGTTAGGGAGCTAAGGCCAAGGCCTAATGCCTAGGGCCTAAAGGCTCTACAAGGGAGTTGCATACCCTTAGAGGATTACAGCCAAGGAAGAGGAGGAGGGAGGGCCGAGGGAGGAGGGCTAAATGGAAGAGGGGAGGCTGAGAAGGTTAGGAGAGGAAGTCACAAGGGAAGGAGGCCGAGAGGATGGAAGCCAATAGGAGGAGAGGCTAACGGCTAGCCTAAGAGGGCCGAGGAGAAGAGGAGGAGGGAGGCCGAAGCCTCAAAACCTCACGACAAGGCCTATAGAGGCCCTAAATGAAGACGCAGAGAGCAGAAAGGTAGACGCTGGGGCTAGGAGGGCAGAACCAGGCTAGAAACCCTGAAAAGTTTAAAACCTTTGCTCCAATTTTTTTTTTTATGCTTCAACTCTTTGATTTTCTAAATTTTTTTCCTTGGAAATCCTGCACAAAATTCCAAGAAACTAGCTCTTATCCTCAAGGGCCTAGATCTAGCTTTTCTTCCACTTAACTCCTTGATCTAGCATGCAAAAATGAAAATAGAGATATCCAAAACCCAAGTATATACAAAATAAATCTAAAACCCCAACTCAAGTTAGCAAAATAAATTACAATTTAAATTTACAATTTTATTTACAAAATATACATGGGTTTTCAAATGGATTTTGAGAAATATTTTTTTACTTTAAAGAATGGCTAAAATGTTTCAGAAAAATTAATGATCACTATAGCCCAGGCAAAGATTAAATCCATCATATAAAAACTAGAGATCCAAGCAAAGTAATCCTTGCCCACGGGCTGTGAACTTGGAGACCAATGATTGAGTACCTGCAAACACTATGTATTGTCTCAAAATAATAATCATAAAGCACCACATAGGAATCCCGTAGTCAATACATACCATAGATCAACAAAACAAGAACACTTTGTGTTGCACCCCAAAGTATTTTATTATGGAAGAAAAAATAGTTCCCAACGGGGCAATAGTTTACACAATGCTTCAACAACAATTCCAGCCAGAGATAAAGATGACTAGAGACTCAATTGACTTTCTAATTTTTATAGATAAATCCTCCAAATAGAAAAATAACTGCTAGTTTCTTTGTTCCTTGTCAAAATAATCTTGGCCGTTGATAAACAATTCAAGATCTTTTAATCCTGGCTCTTGATTTTTTATTTTTGAAGAATTTTCGAATTTATCATTTAATTCCATTTTAATTAGCTTAAAATTAATTATTGTGAGCTAATTTCCTAAAAAATTTGACTTTGATTTAACCACCAAGGTCCAAGGGTCCAAATTTTCTTGAAAAATATAATATTCCCTTTGTGGAGAACCTTTAAAAATTGACTTTTTTAAGATCCACGAATTTTTCCATTTGGACAATTTATTTTCGTAAGACAATTTAACTTTACTCTAATTAATTAATTGTCTGGCTTAGGATTTAATTTTATTTTGCCAGAAAAATTATTTAATTTACACATGAGGGGATTAACTATTTTTCCAACGCTCTAATACATATGATTTTTTATTTACAAGACTCAAAGAGGAAATACACATTTGTCTTAGACCCACAAGACACATAATCCATCTGCGACACAATATGATTTAGTAAACCGAGTGATTTGTAATAAAATAATTTAGCCAATTAGCTTAAATTATTTCCAAACCACTTTCACATTAGACTCGACTAAAACACTAGGACCCATCTAATACTTTGACAATAGATTTCACCATAGCTTTGGGGGTTTAAGCTGGAGGGAAAAAACTCTTCTGATTAGCCGTGTCGAAAAGCACAGGTAATTAGTGAGGTTTAAAAACCTCCCAGAATGGAATTCGTCATCAAATTATAGGCTTATCTAGGTTGTACTAAGATCATTTACAATATATGACTTGCAGAATGGGATGACCATGACACATGGTCTGTTGATATGTGATCCGATCCTTGTTGAAAAAGTTGGTATTTCCGCTTCCCCGAAGCTTTGACAATTTGAGTGCAACAAGTAGAAAAAGCTTAGCATGCCTAACCAATTATTTTCATTTGAGTGAAGTGTTTTGTTAAGGCCATGGTAGAGGAGTTCAACAAGCAATACCACCAACATCAGCAAAGTTCAACAATTGATGGCACCAACATCAAGGTACTTAAAGGGCTTCATGCTCTTGATCAAAAGCCAATCTTATACCCTCACGCATGACAAAATCAATTGGAAACATTGCAATCCCCTAAATATTGAAATCTTGTAAACCATTAAGTTTGCTGGATGTTGAGTGATATCTAAAAATCTAGTTTCTCCATATGAAATCCAATGAGGTCGAAACCACTCTCAAACATCTTGAGTTATTTCATGATAATGTTAAAAATTTAGTAAAATGATGAAAATGAAAGATAAAGGAAATGCCACCTTTACTTTAAGAATTTAACATTACCATTGATTGCCATCATTGTTGGGGTTGGGATGTGTGAGGCAAATGAAAGGGGAGGCACCCTTTTAAAGGCTTGGAGGGTCTATTTTTGGTGGGAAATAGCCCCTAGTTTCCCTCAAAACCGCTCAGAAAAGTAAAAAAACAACTCGCGTGGGGTCTGCGGCTGAGCTAGCCATAAACCCGCTGGTTTATGACGATACCAACTGGTTTATGGAAAAACAGACTGGTTCTGTTATAAACCGACCGTTTAATGCCAAAACCCTATACCACACACATAAAAACTGGTTTTCGTACCAGTTAGGTACCTCTGCCTAATGTTTTGGCCTGTTTGACTGATTTACAGTTCTAACCGGCCAGTTTTGAATTCTATGGATTTTCTGTGTAGTTGCTTAATGATAAATGTGACACAAGAAGAATTGGTTAAAGAATCATTAGAAATAATTATCAGATTAGAAAGTCATGAAAAATCAACGCTTACTCCTTTTTTCCTTGCAAGATAATATGTTATTCACTTATATATATGTATATATATATATGACGTGTCGGCCGATGCTTCATTTTTGGGAGGTGATGTTTCTAAACTTAGCTGTTTTGGAAACTCCAAAACGTTTAGGTGTTTCGTGCCACATAGCAATATGACCTTTATGCTGACAAGTAGAAGTTACATGTGGTTTTATCACAATGATTATTTGGCATAGATTTATAAATTTTTAGTATTCGAATAGTGTGGCTTTGTTTTGAGTAATTGACTTGACATTCTTAAAACCTGTGGTTTTCTTTTGAGTAATTGACTTGGCAATTGACATTATTAAACCCTGCGGTTACCTTTCGAGTAATTGACTTGGCAATTGGCATTATTAATACCTGTGGCTTTCTTTCCAGTAATTGAATTGGCATTATTAAAAATTGTGGTTTTCTTTGGAATGTGAATTACATTACAGGGTTTACAGATTTTGATTTTCTTTTGAGTAATTGACTTGGCAATTGACATCATTAAACCCTGCGGTTACCTTTCGAGTAATTGACTTGGCAATTGGCATTATTAATACCTGTGGCTTTCTTTCCAGTAATTGAATTGGCATTATTAAAAATTGTGGTTTTCTTTGGAATGTGAATTACTTTACAGGGTTTACGGATTTTGCGTTATCTGACTTTTGGTTATGTACCTTGCAGGGATGTGCATCAAAAATGGATTGAAGGTGGAAATTATGATCTCTGTATAGAAGATGTCAAGGATGAGATCTGGGATATGGTCAAACCTAGTGACCCCTTGAGAATCACTCTTGCAGATTTACTCTCTTGCAAACAAGGAGGCACTGTGGCTAGCATGCTGATAGATGTCCGTGGATTCTGGGCCCATGACAACCGAGAAAACCTTCTGCAGGAGGAAGAAGAGGCAGAGGATGAATCACTCTGTTAAGAGGTCATGCTACATTGCCATGTTCCTTTGATCATGAATACAATCTCGAGGGACATAGTAAAATTATGTCTAACATCTAACAGTGGTTGGATATACCTTGGTTGTCAGCGATTGCTTGTTTGGATCCTCATCATATGTACAATTTTCCTGTTATTTTTGTCTGTATCATGTTAAATAATAGATGTCTATAATCCTATCTGTAAGGCCAATTGAAGTTTTTACTAATGTAATTGTCATTCTTCTCTGACCAGTATGATTTGCAGTTTCTATGGTTTTGGGGTTCATGGGTATACTGTTCCAACCATTAAGTAGGTGATATATTGTTTAGACATGTATTAACGGTATGAACATGATGCTGATGTAGCATGCTTTTGCATCAAAAGTTCTTCTGACATTGCCTGGTAAAATATTTTTAATATGTTTATTCGAATGCCAAAGTAGGGAGGAATATCTCTCCTTTATGCTCTGTTTCTTTTTGTTATTTTGAATGTGTTTTTCCTTGGTGTAAATATTTTTGGACAGCTGACTAGTTGGTTCTCTCTGTCAGAAAGGACTCGAAAGTCATATTATATTGGTGAGAGGTGAGTTTATTCAATTTCTAGAACACATCCAGCAGTGGCACAGGTGTGCTATGCAATTTGGTATGTTTGTGCTCAAAGGGTGAGCCATTGCTTTTGGTGTTGCTGTCAGCTCATCTCAGGTGGTGTCATCGATTCCATCTCTTGTATTTCTTGCTGCATAGCAATATTCCACAATCGACTATAATATATACACCATTTACCTTCGAAAACAAATCTTAATTTTAGTGTCTAGACCATTTTGTGAGTCACAATGTGTGTCATTGCCATATCGAAAATAAGTTCATGTACTCATTGCAACCATAGTTTCAAAAACGACCCGGTGTGAACTGTTAAGCGGTCAAACTTCCTGGTCAGATAGCCCTGGCCATTGACCTGGTTACACGGCTGGTCTGTACCGGTTAGGTACCAAACTGGTACAAACCGGCCTGAACTGGCCTATTCCACTGCTGGTTTAGTACCTAACCAGTACAAACCGGCCTGAATCGGCCAATTCCACTCGTAACCGGCCTGGTACAAAATTGTACTCTCAACTTCTCCAAAGATACAATCAGAGCTGTATGATTTTCCATTATATTTTACAACAATCTCTGTACTGATCGAAACCCAACTGTAAGATATGGTTGCATGCATATTCTATGACAGATACTAGCTGTGGCTTCTGATCTTTGTTTGGCGGTTAATTTAGAATACACTTGTTTCACAAAGCCATAGTCCCGTGGTATGCGAACCACGTCTACATGGAGAAATCAGTATAGAAGCTTCATGTTGTGAGGCCACTTGTACTAGTTGGCAATTTCTAATTCATATCATAGACAGTTATCAAAAGCATTTACACCTTGCTCCATCTCCACTTTTTAGTTTTAATTTTTATTATTTTGTGTGATCTGATGACAGGTCTTACTTTTAGAAAGGGAAAGTTTGCTCCAAGTGTTAATGATTTCATTCCTTACTTTGCAAATTTGCAGGATTGTGGCATCATAGTTAATTTTAATGATTTCATTCCTTACTTTGCAAATTTGCAGGATTGTGGCATCATAGCTAATTTTGATGGATCGTCTGAGAAGAAGGATGATGATGGTATTACTGAATTTTCTTGTATTTGAGAGTAGTCTATTTTGTGACAATCAAGGCACCGTTCAATATATTAAGAGGGATGGTATTAGGGATGCTATTATGCATGCGATCATGTATTTTGTTGTTGAAAATGTATTGCACTTGGTGCCATTTTGATATATTCACCATATACATGACTAAACTTTGCATATTTTGTCTCTAATGCTTTGGAATGATGGCTTGAAATCTTAAAAATATTTTTTCGTTAAAAAATAATTAGTTGATGCGTTTGTTGAAGTTTGGCTCGATCTTGTTTGAGTCGTGGTTAGATAGGTGTTCCAGTTCAAAACCTGGTTCTGGTTTTTAAAACTATGAGTGCAATATTAATACACTTTAGAGATGTTGGAAGAAGAATTTTAAAACATCAAGAACAAAGTGTTTTGCAAGTGACCTGTGAAAGTCCATCTTTTCTATTTTCAGTGATAAGACAAAAAATGTGTACATTGTTGAACGAGGCTTTCAACAAACTAGAGCACTGAGGCAACGAGATTACCAATCATATGAGAGATTCACCATATTTAAGAAGGCCAAAATATTAGAAAACTCGGGTTTATCATGCCAAGAATGAACTTTGTGGATATTATTCAATAAGGAGGTGTCGAGGCTGCTTCTCCTATGTTGTTCGCTTGCTCGACAATATTGTGCTGAGTTTTTTTTGGACTTCATGAATCTTTCAGAGCACCGAAGGAAACCAATAAGAAATCTGTGTATTAAAAATAGGAAACCGATGACCATTTTCATAGGAAGAAAAGCAAAAATGCTAGGATGTGCAATGTCTCCTCTTGTAGGGCATCTAACAATCGTAAAGCCAGAATAGTCCCTCGTTTTCCTATGTCTTTGCTTTGCACAAGTTTACACCTTTGTTTTTTTTTAAAGGAAAATGCTGTCCCCACATGTAATAATGAGATCATCGGACGGGATATCTATTTTCTGCAGTGGAAAAATTCAAATTGAAGGATTCGCCGTGAAGAAGGGGGATCCATGTTCCCGTTAAGATCTCTTTTCTTCCCGTTAAGAACTAGAGTATATATATATATATATATTCTCTCAAAATTACAAAACTTGCGAGAAGGCTTTTTATGGTCAAATTTAATTGAAAAACCAATTATAAAAGTCACGAACAAGAAAGGATTATAAAGTCACGGATAGGCGGGACTAATAATTAGAGTTTCGATACTTTTTGTTTGTTATATATATATATATATATGCGCGCATGCAAGAAACATTGCAGGATCTTTTTTCCTTTGGAATATCTAGATTGTGAAATTTTAATATTGTTGCAGTTAATTGGTTATTATTTTCTTATCAATTGATTAATTGTCTACAATTTTTTTTGATGTAAATACTGAATAGAACACTATTACAACTTCACAGAAAACAAATAAATCACAGGAACTAAGAAAACACTGCATACACAAAAAAAATGAACATCAATATTTTTGGACAAATGTCCCTGGAAAAACCTGTGTCAGGAAAACTAGTTCTTCATATGAGTATTTTTATTATTCTTCAGCAAAATTCTGCAATTGAAAATTACCATTGTTTGTCATAAATTAGCAACCACTGGAAAAATATTTCTGATACTTTTGCAAGTCTTTGACTTTTTAGAGACAACTTGGCCCTGCTAATTCAATTTGGCCTCCCTCTAGCTCACTAAATCGAACCATGCATGCGGCCTTGGCAACTCAGTCATCTTTGACAAACTCACACTGTTGGAAAATAATCTTGGCCTACATTGAAATTTGAATTTTAATGGCAACCTCAGCTTCTCTTTTGCAAACTATTCACTCTGACAAATATCTCTTTGCTCCGGCAACTCTGCCTCTCTAAAGCAACTCACACCACTGGAAAACTCAACCTCTCTATAGATAAAATCAGTCTTTTACAAACTCTGGAATGTACAATGAAGAATTTATTTTAGCAATTATGTCTTCAATCATTGTTGATCTCGATCTGTTGGTGCCCTCATGGGTTGTTATCATTGCAAATCTGTCTATGATCTCTCTTATGTGTTCTCCAAGTGCCCATAGATTTCGTCTTATAATATCTTGTTGAGCAATCAATGACAATGATCTAATCTCAGTTGATGACTAAGATCGTCTTGACCCCATCAAATGACTTTTCTAGAAATCACTAGAGGAAAATCGATTTACCTCAATTAATCTCAATTAACTAAGCTATTTCCTTAAGTTAGGAAAATTAATAAACTGGCCAATTAATTCTAATTAAGGTAATTTTCCGTAGATGTTTTGATTTTTTATTTTTATCTCTGGGTATCGGAGAAAATTAATCTACTGGTTGTTAGCTTCATAGACATAATATGAGACTAGAACACTTGTTCGAATTGCATAAACTGACATAGATGAATGAGGGTTTAGTAACCAACCACCATAGCAACTGGTAATTCATGGGGACTTCGCCTAATTTGAAACAAGATATTAAAGAAAAACCTTGTGGGATCCTCTGTGTTTTTTGGAATATCAAAATACCTCGTGTTATCCCACCTGTATTCTTTGGAATATCAAGAAAACATTGTGGGATCCCTCCCCTCTTCTCTAGAATATCTAGAGGGAGGAGGGTTCAAGTACTGCCAGCTATAGCATTTGACAACCTATGGGTATTCGGTCGGATTTAAAACTCCATTGGAAAATAACTAGAAAACTCTTGGTGAACTTCAACATGAAACAATGTATTAGAATTGATTAAGCTAACCCATTAGACTTTTAAAATTTGGATGGCATTGGGGAAGGCTTTGATTGACATATGTGCACATAGGTCATGAGATTGTTTAATATAGTTACTCTAGGTGCAACCACATGTTTGATTATTACCTCAAGGTTAAAAAAATTCACTAAGAATTCGAGCTATGAATGTGGGGAAGCAAATTTTTGGTGTTGCTTGAGGTTTCCTTGGGGAAAAAAAATCCTTCAAGGGTTAGCTCAAGTGGATTGACTTGACATGTCGAACTTGCAACGAGTATAGTGGTCACAAACTTGGATTTATTAAGAATGCCATCTACGAATGTGGAGAAGCATCTTTTGGTTGTTGCTTGAGGTTTCCTTGGGGGAAAAATATTTAAGGTTTAGCTCAAGTGGTTTGACATGGCATGCTAAACTTGTAATGGGTAAAGTGGTCATGAAGTTGAATCCACCTGCGTCCCTTAGGGTTAGGTGTACATTTACTTTGATCACCATTCACAGAATGTGGGGAAGATCTTAAAGGGCTAACTTGATGAAATCTTTCATAGAAAAGGTGTAGGCGTGTGTGTTAGCTTGGCTTATAAGTAATGTTAGGTTGGATGTTGTTGTTTTTATTGGCTTGCATTAAAATGTAATTTTAAATCCTTACTATCAATTTGAAACTACAAGGGGAACCTTGTACATTGTATAATGTTAGATTCTAGTAGCATCAAACAAGTGTTTTAGTATTGAACTCTGTCTAAGAGACTAAAGAACACAAGATCTCCAAACCCAGAAAAGGTTTTGCAAGATAAGCTTGTGAAACACTTTAATTAAATAAATCAACTATTATTTAATTTTTTCACAAGTCTAACTTAAGAACATTGGTTAATTAATGTGAATTAATTAAGGAAGACCGAGAATGCTTTAGAGACTCACATGGATCAAGTCTAAGATGATCTCAGTCGTTGATAATGATTTAATCATGGTTGTTGAAACTCCAATAAGAGATTATAAGAGCAAGTTGATGGGATGGAGATAGATACATGTGATACAAGAGGGGAGCGAGTTCCTTTGCAGATCGATCTATCTAGTTGCAGAGATTTCAACAAGGAAGTGATTTTGAGCCAAAGGAGGAGAGCATCAATGTTTGGGGGAGCAACAAAGAGAATTTTGTAGGAGTTCCCAACAATTTTCAAGTGCCAGAGAAGTAGGAAGAGGGAGGTCGAAATTATTCTGCAGAGAAGTCGAATAACCAGTGCGAGCAACCAAAAACACCAGTGTGAGTGCCAGAAAGGGAGTCATTTCAGTTGTTTTAGGCCAGGAGATCTCCCGAAAGGCAGAGCGAGTCATTTCCAAAGGTAGAGGGAGGTTGAATGGCTTAGTTGGAGTCGATTTGTAGGCAATACAAATTTCCCAGGACAATAGTGTGAGTTCTAGGCAAGCCATGTAGCCGGAGAGAACGGGCAGAGGCTAGAGAGGCTGAATTATCTATCGAGGGGGATTTTTTCTCCCTATTATTTTTGCGAGATTATTTCCAAAGGATTGCCATTTGGGAATCCAAATTATTGTGCTCATATTTTTACTGCTGCATAATAATAAAATAAACCCTAATCTTCTTCATAGGTTTTCCCTTTGGGTTTTTCCGGGGACTTTTCAATCCAAAAATATTGGTGTCAATTTTATTGTATGTGCATTGTTTTCTTATCTTCCAGTTTTTTCTTCCGCATTGTATTTATTTTTGTGGTGAAGATTGCAATTGTGAGTTTATCAATACTTGTCGTAATGACAAATAAACTATAATTCAATTAGAAGATAAATTTCTAGTAATTGCAATCATAAAATTTTCACATGGTATTAGAGTAACATTGAAGATCAAATCATAGGCTCAAAAGCGAGAGGAGAGAAATTATGCAGCTTCATAGGGAGATTTGGGCACAATTTCTCCAGATTTGTGCAAGCCATCCAAAGGTGTGAATTACAGAGGCAGTGAGGTTTGATTTCCAGATCTAGGTGGAGGAAAGTTCGAATAGCCTTTGGAACAGAATTTGCACGCGGGATTTGGTAAATATAGGGTTTCGGTGAGGAGATCAATTAGTTTTTTGAGCAGATATGGACATAATAAATTTGCAGCAAGAGTCTTTAGCTATAGATTTGTGCAGGGATAGGAAGAGAAAAAACACTAAAGGAAATTTCCAGAATTTCTTAGAGGGTTTCTAGATCCAGATCTAGGAGGAAATCCATAATTTCCAGAAGCAGGAGGTCGTAGTAGTTTTGTTAGTCAGTTAGTGTGAGCTTCAAGGAGCAACAATATGTGTGGCAATTTTCAGAAGAGGACTTCAAGAAGGTAGAGCGAGTTGCCTAGTTGAGGTAGCAGGCAGTGAAAATATTAGAAAAAGACATCCAGAGGAAAGCAGGAACAAATATACGCATTCCTAAGAAAGTGATTAGTAGAAGTAGGACACGTAGGAAGGAGATTTCCAGCATTTTCTTCTCCTCTATTCTCAAAGTTAAAGAAGGTCGTTTTATATGCAGAAAGAGGGCCAAAGCAAATAGATCGAATAGCTAGATTACACAATTTGTAGACATAAAGCATTAATTTCACTTCCAACTATTGGATCTATTTATTGGCGGAGGTGTGAATAGCTTCAGAGACAGAGGTAGGTAGCATATTCACCAGATGTAATTTTCAGGAGCATTTCTCAGTGAGCAGTGTGAATTGCCGGATCCAGTGCGAGTTGCAAGGTCCATTGCGAATTGCAGAAAGAGGGTGCGAGTTTGTAGAAGAGGCTGAGTTGGTTTTGCAGAGGAAACTCTTTCTAGAAAAGATCGTATGAGTTAGCCGAAATGCAGATCTAGGCAGCAGATCGACTTCTAGTTGTCAAAGGAAGTGCGAGTTGTCTAGTGTGAGTTGGAAAGTGAAGAACGGTCTCGGCTAGGGACTAAGCTTGAAAGGAGATTGTGGGGCACCAGATCTAGGAGTATGAGATTCTAGTGTGCTAGAATGGGTGTTGAATTTTCTAAGTCTATTCGTTAGAAAATTAATCTGTATTCTGTTGGTTTATTTCTTCTACTTGTTTAAAAATCGAACAAGTTATTTAATACATTAAATACCGAATAAACACAATACAATCACAACATCTATAGATCATCAACTAAAAGAAAACAAGCACACAAGGGACACTGTTATTTTTGGACAAATATCCCCGGAAAAACCCAATGCGGGAAAATCGGTGCAGCTGTTCAGAGGGTTATATTATTATGCAATCTATCTGAGTACATCTGGGTGCCTAACCGACTCAATTGACAGAGAAAAATATATGACAACAATACCTCTATATCTGGAAACAGGTATTCAGAAAACCTGTTCCACGAAACCCTCTCTGGCACAACTGAAGCTCAGCGCTGGCCCTTTTGGCCACTGTGTCAGCCTCTTGTTGACCTGCGTCAGCCCTAGGACCCTTTGCGTCAGCCCTTTGAGGCACTGTGCAACCTCTGGGAGCCTCTGTGTCACTCCCTCCGCCCTTTGCGTGGATGACGCACTCCCTAGGCTCTACACTGCCTCTGCTGGGCTTTACGTAGCCTGGACTGGCTGCTGCTCTCGCTCTCTCTACTTCTGTGCTGGTCTCCTAGTATTGTCTCTGCCTCTCTACCCAGTACTCACTTCTCCTTGCTGCTGATCACTGATTCAACTTTGCTTAGCAACCTCGCTTTAGCAAAATGAATGACTAATCGCTCTGGTGTATTCTCCAACTGACCCTCAAGCCTGCTCTTATACTTTTCTCGTTGGTTCTTCAACGGTCGAGATTAAATGTCTAATCAATGGGTAAGATTAGATTTGGCTTGATCCATGACTGTTGGAACATTCTAACCTAGTTCTATATTAATTCCCATTAATATTTTATTTTTCCTAAGTTTAGGCTTAGGAACTCCATTAAAAATATTAATTATTTTAATATCTCCCAAACTGATTAGAATTTGCTTAAACCCTTTCTGGGTCTTAGAGATCTCATGTGCTTTAGCCTCTCCACCAATTTTCATGGCTAGACCACATTCGATGCTATCCCAAATCAACACTCCCTCTTAGCGAGGATCGTGCTCTAGTAATACTCCACACTGAGCATTACTCTGATTATCTACCACCAGTACCTGTGCTGATGCTAGGCCTCCCCGCCCAACATCTTCTGCACTGCTGCATCCTATACTACTACCCATGGCTCTACCACTGCCACTGTTGCATCCGTACGACAACTGCCTCTGCATCCGTGTTGTTGCTGGCCCATACTCCTAGCATTGCATCTGCACTGCATCCCCCTCTCATCATGCTCTATAGTGCTACTGCATATTGCTATTGCACTGCAACTCAGTTACTGAGAAGTGAGTAACTGATCCACCCAACTTTTGACATCCTTGTCGGGCTAGAAACATTTTTGATGCTGAAGCTTCCTTTGTCGCTAACAAGTGCTCTCTCTACTGACCTCTACGCTGCTGCAATAACTCCCTGCATCTAGCACCATTGCACACCTCTCTGTGCCATCCTGCACTAGTGCAACACTCCGGTGCCTCTCGCACTGTTGCAGGCTGCTAGCCTCGCGCTATCTGGGGACTCCTACACTGTAGCACTCTCTGCTGCTTCATCTGCATCCGTCTCTACCCACATCCGCTAGTCCTGCTACTCCTTTTCGGGGCTCTGGTAGCAAGGTATAATCCAAAAGGTTGGGTACCTCAAGGATCTTTCCGTTCATCTCTTGTAGTCCGTCTGACTACAGCTCGATGTCTCCCCAGTTCTTCTCAAGTGGCACATGAGCACTCATGGCACAATCATCATCCTCCTAGACTTCTTTCTACGCCTTCGCTGGCGTTGTCTTCAAGTCAGAAGACTCTCCCTCACTCTTCTTCCTTGGACACTAATTCGCAAAATGACCCAATTCCCCATAATGGAAGCACTTGACCTTGGAGAGGTCCATCTTCTTCCTCTTCTCCTACTTTCCTGCAGATGCCAGAGTCGCATCCTCTTCTTCCTCCTTCTTAATTCTGACCCCTTTGCCGCTACTCCCTGCCTTGGTCAGCCGTCTGATCTCTTCTTAAAGAAGAGCCGCCCATAGTTCTTCCCAATTTCGAAGACTCGTCCTGCCGAGTATGCTCTGGGAAAATACCTCCCAATCCTCTGAGACTATGTTCAGTGCGGTCCTTACCATCAATTCCTCATCTGGTGTGGCCCCTATGGAAGTTAACTAGTCACAGATCTCCTTCAATCAACCGAGGAAGACATCTATGTGCTCTCCCTTCTGCATCTGGTATGCCCTTAGCTGATTCTCCAGCACGGAAATATGCTGGTACAATGTCTTCAAAGTGTCACGCATCTCCTTTGTCGTTTCCTTCTTGACAATATGTGGTACTACATGATCCTTGACCCTATCAAGGATGATGCACTTTGCCTTAGCCATTGCCTCCTTGTACCTATCATTTTCTATCGGTCAACTAGGATAGCCATCATTCTCAAGGCGAAGCCCTTGATGCGATGTCTGTCTAGAATGGACAAGATCTTGGCCTTCCAAACCATAAAGTTTTACGCTTCGTCTAGCCTATCCTGATTTCTCAGCCCATTCACGACCATCTCGCTGCTCTTCTCTGTCGACTCCTCCGAGTCTCTCTACTTCCCTCTTGGAAGTCCTCTGTTTGACTCCTGTTGAGTCCCGATTTCACCCCTGGAAATCCTTATGTCAACGTCGAGTTGCCCCACTTCGATCGTCTATGCAATTGCAACACTGATCCAGATTTCTTGGCTAGAAATACTCCTCGACAACAACTCCCTCCACCTTTGTCTTTCCTTGTTAGGTATTGTTTTGACCACAATACCCCACCAGCTTTGCTTTGCAAACTACCGACAACCTCGCATGCCCCAACAACTGAAGGATTGAGCTTCTTGGCTTTGCGCAATTACGACACCGGCATAACAATTCCGTCAACCAACTGCGTCAACCCACCTAGCCTCTGCGTGGTTCTACATGAGCCTGTTTTTGCCTTCCTCAGCCTCTGTGCTGCGCCTCTCAGGCCCAGACTGATGACGCAGTCCCTCTGTGTCACTACTTCCTTTGTCACTTTCTGCAAGGATCAGCTCTGTCACTCGGGACAACTGAATCCGCTGCTCTTGCTAAGCTTATGCCTTCAATGATCTTGTGATCTGCAACAACGCTCTGATACCATGTTGAATTTTCTAAGTCTATGAGTTAGAAAATTAATCTGAATTCCGCTGGTTTTTTTTTCTACTTGTTTAAAAATCAAACAAGTTATTTAATACATTAAATACCGAAATAAACACAATACAGTCACAACATCTACAAATCATCAATTGAAAGAAAACAAGCACAGAATTGACACCCTTATTTTTGGACAAATATCCTCGGAAAAGCCCAATGCGGGAAAATCCGTGCAGCTATTCAGAGGGTTATATTATTATGCAGTCTATTTGAGTATAATTGGGTGCCAAACTGGCTCACCCGACAGAGAAAAATATACGGCAGCAATATGTCTATATCCAGAAATAGGGATTCAGAAACCCTGTCCCATGAAACCCTCTCCGACACAACTGAAGCTCAGAGCTCACCCTTCTGGCCACTGCGTCAGCCTCCTGCTGATCTGCATTAGCCCAGGACCCTCTACGTCAGCGCTCTGAGGCATCGCACAACCTTTGGGAGCCTCTGTGTCACTCCCTCTGCCCTCTGCGTGGATGACATAGACTCTCTGGGCTCTGCACTGCCTCTGCTGGGCTTTGCGTAGCCTGGATTGGTCGCTGCTCTCGCTCTCTTTGCTTTTGTGTTGGTCTCCCAGTATTGCCCCTGCCTCTATGCCTCATATTCACTTCCCCTCACTGCTGATCATTGTTCAACTGTGCTTAGCAACCCCGCTTTAGCAAAATGAATGACTTAGCAAAATGAATGACTGATCACTCTGATGTATTCTCTAATTGACCCTCGAGCCTCATCTTATACTTTTCTCGTTGGTCCTTGAACGACCGAGATTAGATCTCTAATAGCGGCTAAGATTAGATTTGGCTTGATCCATGACTTTGGAAACATTCTAACCCAGTTTTATATTAATACCCATTAATATTTTATTTTTCCTAAGTTTATACTTAGGAATTCCATTAAAAATATTAATTATTTTAATATCTCCCAATCTGATTAGAATCTGCCCAAACTCTTTCTAGGTCTTGGAGATCTCATGTGCTTTAGCCTCTACACCAATTTTTATGTCTAGAGCACATCCGATGCTACCCCAAATCAACAATGGGTCGGGTCCAATGAAGAAGCAGTAAGGAGATCAGTGAGATCAATGGTTGCAACAGGGTCATCACCTTTGCTACATGAGCCCATAGTATCATAGAAGCAGTGTAGTGTCAACAGGTTGCAATCAAATGACAGTGGCAGAGCTAGTTGCGATCAGTATAGGTGAGACAATTGTAGAGCTAGTTGCAGTGACAACATGTAGTGTGAATTGTCGAGTTGCAGGCAGTAGGAGTAGTTCCAGCCAAAGAGGTTTCTAGTTTTGCAGAGGAGGAAAGGAGGCTAATTCAATTCCACATTAGGGAATTTTGAGGTCTAAAATGAGCCTCCTAAGGAAATTATAAAATAATAGTGGAAATAATAAAATAAGATCAGATTACATCATCAAATTTTATAGGGAAAGAAAGAAAACAACTATTTATTCAATTTGTATTTTCAACTTATTTCCCTATGGGTTTACTCAAATTTCGAGCGGAAATACTCATTGGATGAAAAAATTGATTCTTCATCCAAGAAGTACCCATGTTACATACTTGCAATGGTTCTTACTACACGAAAAATGAGAAATACATGGAAAATGTTATTACAATAATGTTTTTTTCATGTATTTCTCATTTTTCATATAGCAAGGTCCATCGAAAGTATGCAAAATGGGTACACCTTGGATGAGGAATTAAATTTTCCATCTAACGAGTACTCCCGCTTGAAATTTGAGTAAAAACATAGGAAGATAAGTTGAAAATAAGAGTTGAAAAATAGGTTTATTATTTTATTAGTTTTTAATCTTTTTATTTTTTTTACTCCAAAAAATGGTGAATCACCCCCATGGTTGACATCATCATCTTGAATCCTATTGGTTCTTATAAAGTTTATTTTGGTTGTACATTTTTCTTCGGAGGCCCATTTTAGACCGCAAAATTCCCTTAATGGCAGATGAAGCTGAGGTAGGTATTGTGAATTGGCTAGTTGCAAAGAGAGGCACAAAGCATAGTTACCAATCAAACGGGTAACAAGTTCTGTCCATAGTTCCAAAGTTCTCACTCTTTAGAGGTAAAACAAAATCATCTGATTTTGAAAAGTGCTGATTCAGAGTACACCTTTTTTTTTAGCATATTTTTGACACTTTATTTCTTAATGAATATAAAAATGTTAGTGGTTTTCATGTTGATTTCGAAAAGCGTTGATGAAACATCAACTATTTTTTTGGGTTTATTTTTGACATTTTAAATTTTTTAATATATTAAGTATGGATATATTTTTTTTAAATGTTGGTGATTTTCATGTGAATTTTGAAAAGGGTTATTGCGCTATAAACCTTTAATTATTTATTTTAATCAATGACATATTTTTTACGCTTAAAAAAAACAAAATTTACTAATAAAAATTTAAACAAAAAAAATTAGAAAAAAATTTAAAAAATTAAGAAATATAAAAAAATAAATTAAAAAACAAGATTTCAAAAAATAAATAATTTAAGGAAACAAATTTAAAAATTTAAGAAAAAATAAAAATGAAAAACAAATAAATAAAAGAAAATTGGATAATTAAAAAATAAGCCATTTTTTTAAACATTAAAATTTAAATAAATAAATAAAATTAGAATAAAAAATTAAACAAAAAAAAATATTGACAATATATATATATATATATATATATATATATATAAAATAAAAAATAAAAAAAATAATTGATTAAATATGCTATCCCCAAGGGGCCACGAGCTAGGACAGTAGCTACTGGAATTTCTAAGTTTAACCCATTAGAAATTCTCCCTGTACTATCTGGTTTATTTCTTCCTACTTGTCTAATTACTTAACAAGTTATTTACCATGTAAATACTAAAAATAAACACAAGTACAGTATCAATATCTATATATCATCAACTGAAAGGAAACAAGCACACAAGTGACATCGTTATTTTTTTACCAATGTCCCTAGAAAAACCCAATGCGAGAAAACCAGTGCAACTATTCATAGGATTTTATTATTATGCAGTTTTCAGAATACAACCAGGGTGCCAGAAATGGCTCACTCAACAGAGAATGCCCGCGGCAGTAGTACCTCTGCTCAGAGACAGATATTCCGGCTGATAAATCCCTGAATGAACGATCCCACAACAACAATTGCAGCTTCCACTGCTCTGTGTCACTTTGATAAGGACTGCGTCACCCTATCCAGCGCACTAGCTCCCAGTTTGTCCCACGAAATCCTCCCAGCGCTACCTCTTGGCCCTGCGTCAACTCTGCTAGCCTCTGCGTTAGCTCCTGGAGCTTCTGCGTCAGCCTCTAGACCCTCTGCATCTCACATGCTAGCCTCTCCTGGCTCTGCGTAGCTCCTAGCTGCCTCGGCGTAGCCTCAAATTGCCTTTGCGTCAACTGCTCCGGGCTCTTCTTTGTCTCTCTGGTACCAACTCTGCCTCTCTGCTATGTATTCACTGCCCCTCGTTGCTGATCACTGATTCTATCTCTCTTAGCAAACCCCACTCTAGAGAATAGAATGACTGATCACTCTGGTGTGTTTTCCAACTGACCCTCAAGCCTCTTCATATAGTTTTCTCGTAGGTCCATCAACGGCCGAGATTAAATCTCTAATCAACGGATAATATTAGATTTGGTTTAATCCATGACTTTTGGACCCTTCTAACCCAGTTTTATATTAATACCAATATTTTATTTTTCCTAAGTTTAGATTTAGGAACTCTCTTAAAAATATTAATTATTTTAATATCTCCCAAACCGATTAGAATCTTCCCAAACCATTTCTGGGTCTTGGAGATCTCATGCGCTTTAGCCTCTCCACCAATTTTAATGGCTAGAGCACATCCGATGCTACCTAAAATCAACACTCCCTCTTAGTGAGGACTATGCTCTAGTACTACTCCTCACTGAGTATCACCCTGATTATCCAGCGCTGGTCCCTGTGTTGATGCTAGGCTTCTCCACCCAACATCCTCTGCGCTGCTGCTCATGGCGCGATCACTACCACTGTTGCATCGGTACGACAACTCCCTCTGCATCCATGTTGTTGCTGGTCCATATTCCCAGCACTACATCCCCTCTCATCATGCTGCATCATGCTGCCTATAGCATTGCCACTGCTAACTGTTGCTCTACAACTCAATTACCGAGAAGTAAGTAACTGATCCCTCCAACTTTGACATCCCTGTCAGGCTAGAGACACTCCCGATGTTGAAGTTCCCTCTGTCGCTAACAAGTGCTCCCTTTACAGACCTCTGCGCTGCTGCGACAACTCCTTGCATCTTACACCATTGTAGACCTCTTTGTTCCATCATGCATTGGTGCAACACACCCGTTCCTCTCGCACTGTTGTAGCTTGTTAGCCTCGCACTGTTCGGGGACTCCTGCACTGTAGAACTCTCTGCCACTCCATCTGCATCTGTCTCTACTGACATCTACCATTCCTGCTACTCCTTTTCCGGGCTCCTGTAGTATGGTATAATCCAAGAGGTTAGGTTCCTCAAGGATCCTGCCCCTCATTTCCTGTAGTTCGTCTGACTACAAATCGATGTCTCCCCACTTCTTCTCAATTGTCACATCAACACTCATGGCACAATCGTCATTCTCCTCGACTTCTTTCTCCACCCTTGCTGGCACTGCCTTGGTCTTGGAAGACTCTCCCTTGCTGTTCTTCCTTGGACACTGGTTCGCAAAATGACCCAATTCCCCATAATGGAAGCACTTGACCTTGGAGAGGTCCTTCTTCTTCTGCTTCTCATGCTTTCCCACATATACTAGAGTTGTACCTCTTCTTCCTCCTTCTTGATCCTGATCCATTTACCACTACTCCTCGCCTTGGTCAGCCGTTTGTTCTCTTCTTGACGAAGAGCCTCCCACAGTTCTCCCTAATATGGAAGCTTCGACCTGCCCAGTATGCTCTGGACAAATACTTCCCAACCCTCAAAGACTGCATTCAGTGCGGTCCTCATCAACATCTCCTCATCTGGTGTGGTCCCTATGGAAGTCAACTAGTCATGTATCTCCTTCAATCGACTGAGGAAGATATTTATCCACTCTCCTTTCTGCATCTGGGATGGCCATCACTGATTATCAAGTAACATCTTCCTCTACACGAAAGTGTGATGATACAATTTCTTCAGGGCCTCCCACATCTCATTTGTCTTATCCTTTTCGGCAATATGCGACACCACATGATCCTTGACCCCATCAAGGATGATGCACTTTGCCTTGGCCATTTCCTCCTCGTACTTCTCATTTTCAACTGGGTCAACTAGGATCACTATTGTTTTCAAGGATAATTCCTTGATGTGATATCTGTCTAGAATAGACAAGATCCTGGCCTTCCAGACCACAAAGTTGGACGCCCTGTCTAGCCTATCTTGATCTCTCATTACATTCACGTCCATTTTGCTGCTCTTCTGTCGACTCCTTTGAGTCTCTCTACTTCCCTCCTGGAAGTCCTATGTTCGACTCCTGCTGAGTCTCTCAACATCCCGTCTGGAATTTCTCGGTTCGACTCCCTCTGAGTCTCAATTTCCCTTCTGGAAATCCTTTTGCCAATGTCACGTTGCCCCACTCCGATCGTCGTTCGACTCCTGCTGAGTCTCTCAACTTCCCGTCTGGAAGTTCTCGGTTCGACTCCCTCTGAGTCTCAATTTCCCTTTTGGAAATCCTTTTTCCAATGTCACGTTGCCCCACTTCGATCGTCTGACACTGATCCAGATTCCTTGGCTAGAAATCTGCCTTGGCAGCAACTCCCTCCACCTTGGTCTTGCCCTGTTAGGTACTATTTTGACCACAGTACCCCATCAGTTTCACTCTGCAAAACTACCCACAAACTCCTATGCCCCATCAACTGAAGGATTGAGCCACTTGGCTTTGTGCAATCCCGACACTGGCAAATCAGCTCCCCCAGCCAACTGCATCAATCCTCCTGGCCTTTGCGTGAGCCTTATTCTGCTGCCCTGAGCCTCTGCATTGGCATCTCTCTGGCCTAGACTGATGACACAGTCCCTCTGCGTCACTCCTTCCTCTGTCGCCTTCTGTACGGACCAGTTCTGTCACTCTGGACAATTGAATCTGCTTCTATTGCTCTGCTAGCTGATGCCTTCAGTTATCCTGTGATCTACAACCATGCTCTGATACCATGTTGGAATTTCTAAGTTTAACCCGTTAGAAATTCTTCCTGTACTATTTGGTTTATTTCTTCCTACTTGTTTAATTACTTAACAAGTTATTTACCATGTAAATATTGAAAATAAAGACAAGTATAGTATCAACATCTACAGATCATCAACTGAAAGAAAACAAGCACACAAGTGACACTATTATTTTTGGACCAATGTCGCCGAAAAAAACCAATGCGGGAAAATCAGTGCAACTGTTCAGAGGGTTTTATTATTATGCAGTTTTTAGAATACAACCAAGGTGCCATAAATGACTCACCCAACAGAGAATTCCCTCGGCAGTAGTACCTCTCCTTGGAGACAAATATTCTAGCTGATAAATCACCGAATGAATGATTGCACAACAACAGTTGCAACTTCTACTGCTCTGCGTCACTCTAATAGGGACTGCGTCACCCTATCTGGCTCACTAGCTCCCAGCCTGTCCCACAAAATCCTCGCAGTGCTGTCTCTTGGCCCTGTGTTAGCTGTGCTAGCTTCTGCGTCAGCCCCTAGACCCTCTGCGTCTCACACGCTGGCCTCTCCTGGCTCTGCGTAGCTCCTGGTTGCTTCTGCGTAGCCTCCAGCTGCCTCTGCATCAACCTCTTCGGGCTCTACACTGTCTCTCTAGTAACAACTCTGCTTCTCTGCTATGTATTCACTGCCCCTCACTGCTGATCATTGATTCTTACTCTCTTAGCTAACCTCGCTCTAGAGAATAGAATGACTGATCACTCTGGTGTGTTCTCCAACTGACCCTCAAGCCTCCTCTAATACTTTTCTCATTGGTCCACCAATGACCGAGATTAAATATTTAATCAATGGATAAGATTAGATTTGGCTTGATCCATGACTTTTGGACCCTTATAACCCAGTTTTATATTAATACCCATTAACATTTTATTTTTCCTAGGTTTAGACTTAGGATCTCCATTAAAAATATTAATTATTTTAATATCTCCTAATCTTGTTAGAATCTGCCCAAACCATTTCCGGGTCTTGGAGATCTCATGTGCTTTAACCTGTCCACCAATTTTCATGGCTAGAGCACATCCGATGCTACCTCAAATCAACATTACCTCCTGGCCCTAGCCCGAGACCCTTGGCGGCCGTGGGTTGGTGACTTTGGGGGTGGTGGGTCAGCGCAGGTAGTGTTGGTGACATTGCAGGGTGGCACAATGTAGTGTCAACAAAAACGTATATGCAAAGTGGTTTAACTACAGGGTTAGCAGATGATTCAGAATATGTGTAGTAGTTTGGTGGATAGTGACAGGTTGTTTTAAATATCAGACACCAACAGTGTGGCTCAGCTACAAAGAAGTAGAGAGAGAATACCTTCCTCGCTAAGACGGAGTGTTAGATTTTGGTAGCATCAAGCATGTGTTCTAATCTCAATCTATGTCTAAGAGATTACGGAACATGAGATCTCCAAAATCCAAAAAAGGTTTCATGAGATAAACTTGTGAAACAGCTTAATTAAATTAATTATTCATCATTTAAATTTTTCTTAAACTAGGAAAATTGGTTAATTAATGAGAATGAAATAAAGAAGATCGAGAATTATTTATAGACTCACAGGGATCAAGTCTAAGATAATCTTTTCCATTGATGAGGATTTAATCATGGCCATTTAAGCTCCAACGAGAGATTATCAAAGCATGACGATGGGATAAAGATATATACAATTGATACAAGAAGGGAGCGAGTTCCTTGGCATATCGAGCTATCCAGTTGCAAAGATTCAACAAGTGAGTTTGAACCAGAGAAGAAGATCATCAATGATTGAGGGAGCAACAAAGATAATTCCAGAGAAGTTTCCCAACATTTTTCCAGTGCCAGAGTGGTGGGAAGAGGGAGGTTGAAATTATTCTCTAGGGAGGCCGAATAGCTAGTGTGAGTAGCCAAAAACCCCAGTGTGAGCGGAAGAAAGGGAGTCATTTTAGATGTTGGAGGTCAGGAGATCACCCGGAAGGTAGAGCGAGTCATTTCCAAAGATAGAGGTGTTAGATTTTGTAGCATCAAAGGTGTTCTAGTCTCGAAACTTTATGGAGAGGCTAAAACACAAGAGTTCTCTATAACCCAGAAATCGTTTCTAGAAATTCCACCTAGAAGTGTGTCAATTAGATTATTAGCCTATTTTAAAATATTTCCTAAGTCTAAACTTAGGAAACTGGGTTAATTAATCAGAATTAATTGATATAAGGCGCGAATCATCTAGAAACTCACACAGATCGATAGGGAACTAATCTCATCCATCGATTAAGATCTAATATTGGTTGTTGGAGGTCTAACAAAAGATTATAAGAAGTTGATGGGTAGATGGAGAACACACACTAGAGATTGATTTCCTTGGAGAGTACAATTTTTTCGGAGAGTAGTTATTGCCGAAAGAGTTCGAGCTTCAGAGGGGAAGTAGAGACAAAGCGGAGCAGGGACTGTTAGGCCAGAGGAAGATTTTCTAGGTCTAGTGAGTATTTTGCAGAGAGACCGATAATTTCTCTAGGAGGCTACGTAGATGTAGCGTAAAAGCCTCAAAAGACAGTTCAATTTTGTTGGAGGGGAAGATGTTTTTAGTTCTAGAGGCTAGAAAGAGTTTCTAAAGTGTTAGAGAAGCATTGTCCTTGTCAGCAGTAGGCACAACAGCTAGATTGGTAGTCGATTCAAGCAACATGTGTGGTAGACAACTCCAGAGTGACGTAGAGTCTGCACAGGCCAAGTTGGACGACTAGCTTTTCAGGAGCAGTCAAGTGTCAGGATTGCTCGGAGTGAGGGTAATTTCTCTTAGATAATTTTTACTAGTATTTTCTTTGTAGGATTTCCAATTTTTGACATCCAAAGTGTATTGAGATAATTTCACTGCTACATAATAAATAAAATCCTCAGCTGCTGCATCGGTTTTCCCAAGTTGGGGGTTTCTAGGGAATTTTGTCAAAAAATAAGTGTGTCAATTTTTATGTGTGTGTGCTAGCATATTTCTCAGATTTCAGTTTATCTTTCGCATAATTTAATTTGGTGAAAAATGCACTGAATAATTATTCGTTGTTTGTATGGGCAAATACACTGTTAATTAAATTACAATTAGAAGAATAATTTCCAGTTGTTGTAATAGTTGAATTTTTCACATGGTATCGGAACAACTTTGATTAGATGGGAAGCTCAGAAGCGGAAGCAAAAGAATTTGTTGTTTAGAGGGAGAAGTAGGATGATTTTTATGGGGGCTGCGCAAAGCCTAAGCCAAACAGTTCGAATTGCTGGGCATATTATTTTTTTAGTGCAGGTTGACAGAAAGATTCGGCTTGCTAGATTTAATGATTCCAGCAGGAAGAGGGAGCAACCATCCAATATTTTCGCTAGGCAGATTCCTTGTTTGGGCGCATAAGGGTTTTGTAGCAATTTGTAGTAGTAGAATCAACGCCAAGTGGAAGAGAAAGAACACACATATAATTTCTCTCAGAGGGTTTCTAGCCTAGAAATCCAATTTTCCCAGTTGTAGTTGGCAGAAGTTGTAGGAAGAGTTTCTCG
Source organism: Pinus tabuliformis (assembly GCA_031772625.1). Lineage (NCBI taxonomy): Eukaryota > Viridiplantae > Streptophyta > Pinopsida > Pinales > Pinaceae > Pinus > Pinus tabuliformis. The sequence goes on along the minus strand of CM062808.1, from coordinate 397,309,199 downwards.
CTCTAGAAGGGAGTACGTGCGGAAGATTCAACAACCAAGCAGAAGAAGAGAGATATTTTCGACCATATTTAGAGATGGCCACAATTGGGCTCAAAGATCATGATAGGGTGGAGGGAGCCTTCAACTATGTTATCTGGAAGGCTAGGATGTCCTTTCTTCTAGATGAATATGGCTTGAAGACCTATGCGAAAAATGAGGTAACAGTACGCTAGCACCGAGATTAACTGAATGATTACAAGAAAGGTATGGCGAAGGCGAAACAATTGATCTTGGATGGAGTTCGAGATCAACTTGCATCCATTGGGGAGGCACCTCAACCAACAGAGCTTGTACGTTTGGCACTATACAATGTCTCGGAGGAGTGGTAGGTGTTTTTCCAAAATATCTTGCGCAGAGACACATTGCTTAGAGGCGGTAGGATGTGGTCAAATTTACACCAGGAGGTGTTGAGACAAGCTCTATTGAAGAGCAACATCAATGGAAGCAAAAGTAAGGGTGTGAAGGGTGAAAAAAAATAGGAGAATGTGGCCCTAACATCAAAGGGTCAAGAGGAGAAGAAGAAGAAGAAAGACCTATCTAAAGTCAAGTGCTTCAAGTGTGGCGAGTTTGGCCACTGCAGTACTCAGTGTTCTCTCAGGAAGAAGGACAAGTAGGAGAAGCAGGACCAGGAAAAAACATTTGTAGGGATAGACAAGCCGTCGTCTAGGCTTGAGGAATATTTTTTATGTTTGTAGCTATACCTTGAGGAGTGAGGTGGGGCGATATGTAGATATACTCCTAAGGTTGTTGAGTTTTGGAAGGATCCATTGAGGTGTCCTTCGCATGGATCATTACCTTGCTATGGGGGCCCACAATATTCAATAGCAGGATGGATCAGTGTTAGTGATGCAGTCAGATTCCATAGTGATAGTTGCATACTAGTTATAGTCAGGTGTTGAGGAGTGCAAAGCAGTGTTGAAAACAATGCAGGAGGCTCACTAGTAGAGTCAGTAGCAATGTAGATTCCCAGTGGAAAGTGAAGAGGCTAGTAGCAGTCAGGACCGAGGAGACAAATGTAGCATGAGACACAATTGATTTTGTATTTTGGATGCTTCTCAATTGTAGTAGTTGTAGTTTCAACAACAACAAATGAGAGGGAGTTACAATGCAAATGTAGAGTTGGAAACAACATAAAAATGTCAACAGAAGCACAAATGCAGCATCAAAGTTGTGCAGTGGTTGGTGGGTAGTAGCCAGACATCAACAACATGACAGAGGGTGATACAGAGACAAGGTATTGTAGCAGCGATGAAACACTAGAACATCTTCCTCGCTAAGAGGAAGTGTTATTTTTTGTAGCATCAAAGGTGTTCTTGTTGTCGTACCTTACTCATCCTCCCTTTTATTCTTTCATATAACAGAGGAGATTTATTCTTGTATGCAAGGAGGGATTTCAAACTCTAGAAAAACAAAATGGGAGTAAAAAGAAAAGCAAGGCCTAGGCATATTCAAGAGGAAATTTGAAGAAGAGATCAGGAGGATTGGTGCAAAGAATAACATAATTTGAAACCATTTTTTAGGCATAATATGAGCTCAAAGACCACATTGAACTCACTCATCCAGAGTGTGCTATGGAAGAACTTTCCAATGGTGTGTAGAAGTTTGAAAATGGCCTCCTGGTTCGTGAGATAGAGCCAGTCAAAGTGACCACAAGTTAAAGCATTGCAGACTTGAGATATGTTTAGGTGAGCCTTTGGTGTGTAGCCAAAGTTGGCAGTAGTGCCAAATTCGGTGACAAGGTTGGTGAAGTTTCTATGCGAAGCTCCGGTTAGATGTGGCCAGCATGTCAGTGGCAGAAAGCAACTCTATTGGCCACAAGTGGAATCCACTTGATAGTAACAACCCAACGGAAGGTTAAGCGAGAATAAAGTTAAGTGCCGAGAGAGGAGGAATAACATGACATCATCCCAATGAGTGAAGTGTAGAAAATTAGCAATATGACATAAAGGGGATGCGTTGGGTTAAAGGGGGCTCTGACCTTAGTGGCAGGCACAGGTTCTGATGGAGAAGTTGTGACCAACGATGCGAAGCCATTATCAAAAGAAAAAGGCCTTCGTAGGGCTCAAAAGGGCTAAGCACCCAATAACTTAGGTCATGGTCGCGGAGACTAGTTGTATGGAGGAAAATAGGTAAATTTTAAGTAAAAGGGGTCCACCCTGACATTAAGTGAAAACAGGGAACTGGCGAGCAATTTGCAGAAAGCACTGTTTGCTTGGTCTAGGAAAGCACTGCAGGGGGTAATTAGCATAGCGGATAAATTGATGCTAGACCCCGAAATGGTCAACATCAACTGTCAAGTATGGCCTATCAATGACTAGGATTGATTTTGGGGGGGTCTGGCCTCACTCTTCATTCACCCTGCTGGAGTAGGGGGATTGTTAGAGAATCTAGGGCAAAGTAGCGCTGTGATGATTCTCTGAGACATGATAACAATTTGTGAAGTCTTGTTACTTTTTCTTAGTTAGCTCATACTTCTTATTCTTCTTATTAGTGCATATGTGTGTGCTTCATCAAAATGCTACCAAAACAAAATAACAAGAACACAGAATTTGGCTCTTTGCCAGGGGCAAACCCTCTCCACTCTTGAGAGGGAAACCCTTTGTAATTTTTCTCTTATTGAAGCTTCTTATTTGAACAACTGCCGAACCCTAGACCCTTGACTAAGATATCCTCCAAGCATGAGTCAAATCCTTTCTCTTTCTGCATTGTCACTTCCGACACATCTTCCGGTACTTCTTCCGGCACTTTGTTTTCCAGGTTAGGATACCCTAGAATATTAGGGCTCCTCTTCTTCGTTATAAGGAGATCCTTCTTTACCGTCCTTAGGATATCTTGTAGAGCCAATTTCTCATCCAAAATATGCCTCTTATGCTGCTGCCCTAAATTGCTGTCAAGCCCTTCCTGTACCTCGCGTGTGTGACTGTTGTAGCCTCCTTTTCTTCTTTGTTGGAGTTCCCTTCTTCCTTGCTTGAAGGTCTTTCTTCTACGCTAGTGTAGTAGGCCTTATAGGTCTAGTTTCAACCTCAACCAAGGGTGGATGTGTGATTGTAGTTTTGTACTACCCTAGCTACATGAACAACTTCAAATTATCACACGTCACTGTGTATGACCTGTTGTGCTCTACAACAACCCCCCATTTCATATCATTTTTATTCACAAAACTATCATATGAAATGGGTCCCTTTTAAGTTTTAATTGGTATCAACTTTGTATTATTCAAATATGTTCGAAAACAAAATGGAAACATTACAAAAAACCTCTTTGACAAACCAATTTTGGTCTTATAATATAAATAATCAATCTTTTATCATTGCGATAAAGTGATCGCAAGATCGCATATCACAATGGCAAAGGAGGCATAACTTTAAAAAACATTGGTTTGCCCCGACGCGATAACGTGCAATAGCCTATCGGACATCGGCAATCATAAGTTCCCATAATTAAAGTGCATTTCGATCCGATGCGATGCGATATCGCTATTGGCGATCGACAATATACCATGTACGCTTTTAAAGTGCCTTTCGATCCGATGCGATGCGATATCACTATCGGCGATCGGTGATATACCATGCATGCTTTTCAAAGTGCCCATACTCCCAATGCGATGCGATGCGATATCGCTATCGGCGATCGGGGATTTCAAAAGGTGTCAATATAATGATTTAAGTTTTTCCCCGACACCTGATTGCGATAAAGCCTAAAGCGCAAACTTCAAAAAAGCCGTTAAAGCAGAGGGATATTACGATTAATTCATATTAAAGGCCTTATCTTTCGAACAGTGATTTACCTGCGCTCAACCGCCAAAACATCCAAGGCACGCTTAAACAAATCATTTGGCCGATTAATGATATGATGGGCATTTAAAGGATTGGCATGTTTTAATGGCCATTTAATGTAATAGTAAGTCTTAAAATCTTCTCATAGATTGTATCCGCGGCCACTTTAAAGTTAATCCCTCATCAGGCATTGATCAATATATCTCATTCGTATTTGGTTTTCGCTATCAATTCTCTGTGTTACGCTTATTTCCACTACTGTGCAGAATTCTTTCGAAGTAATAGGTTCAAGCAGAATGGGGAAGAAGTCTAAGAAAACCACAGTCGCTTCCACTGCACCAGCCACAGGACAAGCCGTCGCTGATCCAGCAAATAAAAAGAAGGGATTAATATCTGATACTACATGCTTAGGACTCGCCAAGACCACTTGGCAAAGTACCTATAATTTGATCGAAGCCGAAGAACCAAAGGTGACGGGAGTACAAGCTACAGCGGGTTCCAGTAGAAAATCTGATGGTACTTTGAAAGACTTGGCCGACTCTTTCCTTCATCGGATAGCGGCTCGGGAGAAAATTCTCCCATATACGGATGTAGTAAAGTGGGCAATTGAGGAAATCCCAATTACAGACAGAACTTTCTGCACCAAAGATGGGAGAATCTTCGGTTCAATCAAAGCTGATGATTTAAGGAAAATGTATCATTTGCCTGAGCCAGAGAAGAAATACAGCAAGGCATTTCTGGAGAAATTCCGAAATGAGAACGAAACTGAATCCGAACCCATTCAGGAATGGAGGCAAAATCCGACGAAACACAAGCATGAAACTTTCGGTAAGTACTCTGTGGATTCTCTTTGTTCTCCTTATTGTTATGCTGGGATAATGATGTGTAGATTGTGGGGGTTGCATGATTCTGCTAATTTCACTATAGAAATGGTTCCCTTGATGGAAGTGACATGTAATAGCGAGATAATGGATTGGGCAACCATACTGTCAGATAAGCTAGCGAAATCAGTTCTTAGTTTTAGAACTAAAACTTCCGTCTCAGAAAGGATTATTCCCCCATTCTACTACAATGCCTATATTCTAGATACCCTGTGTTTTAATTCTAAGTTTCCTGTACTCGGCTGGAGGTGGAATCCACAAGACCCCACGCCTATTCACATATACCACCAGAAATTGTGGAAGACTTCCTACAAGCACCATTTGTACCAAGTCTGTAACGGCTTCATGTTACCCATTCATTATTCTATTTTTAATAAACCTGCTCCCAAAATTTCTTACCAAGCAGGGATTGATTTAACATCAATAGGAAGATGGTTCGGAGAGGAGAAATTTACTTATGTAAGAATTTTCGGCAGCCAAGCCGAACCTCATGTCCTTCCTTTGTACATACCTGACAAACTGCTGGCAAGGGAGATAGCCTATCAGATCATTGCCGAGGGAGTTACACAGACTCTCAAGAAAAATAAGAAGCAGGTCTGGCCCTCCTTTCCTCTGAGATGTGGTGTCTACACTTTGCATGATTTCAAACATGCAGAAAAAGAAGCTGCAAAAATCAAATCATTAACTCTGGCAACTCTCCCAAGTAGGCGATTTGATCCAAACAAAGTCGCCTATAATGCACTTGAACATGCCAAATTAACAAAGTTTGATCATGTAGAAAACCAGTTTGACGACCTGTTCTCTTCAGCTGAATCAATGTATCAGGTTAGATCGCTGGCCATAATGCAATACAAAGATGAAGGGTTAACTGAATTCAACAGACTTAGAGAACAGAGGTTGCAAAATCTGCCTGTAGATCTGTTAGCAACAACCCCAGCAACAAAACCAAGCGAGCCTGAACAACAACATTCAAAGGAACCTCCAGTTACAACAAAAGAACAAGAGAAAGCGCAGGAGGAAACCCAGACTGAAGAACAAAAACAGAGCAACATAGAAGTGAATGTGGATACTCATATTGATCCAAAATTGCTCCAGGAATGGCAGCAATTTGATTCTATTATCAGTAGTCTGGAATGTTCAAAGGACATCGAAACTTCGAAAGCAGCAGATACACAGGAAACCACTTCACAACAGGTTCCAGGTGGAACCAGCGGCCTACCCAGTTCAAAGGAAGTAGAAATAATACCAAAGGACCCCTCCGATCAAATTATTTTGCAGATAGAAGAAATTCCTCCCTTGGATGTCTTCTATAGCCCAAAGCACAAAGCTGTGGTAAAACGACAGAGGAAGAGAAGAAGGACTGATCAACCTTCCATTTTCCTAGAACAGACAGTCACGGGCAATGTGGTTTGGAAGGAGGAATTTGACCCCTCTGATGACCTAACAAAACTATCACAATATGCTGGAGCCTATTTGGCAGCAACAATAGACAAATCATCAGAGGTGAGTCTTTTATTGAAAACAAAAGACCAGGAAATCTTTTTATTGCAGGCACAGCTAAGAGAAGCACAACAGAAAGCGGAGCAGGCAGAACATCAATTGTTAACACAACAACAAATAAATAATCAATTAACTCAACAATTGTAGGCAGACAAACAAAGGATTGATCACAGCGCAATCCAGAAGCAGAAAGAGTTGTCTGAAGCCTTGGCACAACTGAGGGCAGCAAATGAACAAATGCTGAAGACAAAAGATGAGCAAATTTCTCAACTATCAACACAGCTTGAGAAAACAAAGGGCGTCCCACAAATAACCGAATTCAAATTAGAAGCATTACAGGTAAATAAGGCATTAATAGCCCAAATCAAGCTTCTATGTCAACAAATCGCCCAGGCGGAACCACTATGCGAATTGACGGCATCAATAAGTGAAAAAACAAAAAAGGCTAGAACAAAATTGGATCAAGCTGAAGAAACATTAATTGAATTTCTTCACTGGCAAGGTACAGATCAGGGACAAGCGGCAAATTTACCAAGAATTTTAGAGTCACATAAAGAAATATTGTTTACAGAATGGCAGTCCCAGTTAATGAAAGCAGAGAGGGCAATTTCAAGATGCAAATCAACCACAAGTAATTTGGTTGAATTGGTTAATAATACTCTCTACTTGTCAAACATGATTTCCCAATGCACTCCAGGTAAATTGACAGCGATGAAAACATTGGAGCAGTCATGTTATCCAGATCTAGAGGAAAAGGGGAGATTAATTGCTGGAATTAACAGCTTAACATGGGATACCTATTGGTTCTTCTTGGTAAAACCACACAATCAAAGAGCCGCCCTCAAATGCCTTACAGATGCAATCAGGTATTTTATCCCCGATATTCAGGATGCCACCTATGCCGCCCAGCTTAACTCTCGCTTCAACAGACCGCCCGAAGTGGAGCCGATGCTTGCGATAAGTCAGCTCAGGTTTAAAGGCAAACAACCTACTTGATGATTCATGCCGCCGACTGCCAGGTTGCTGAGAAGAATATGTTCAAGATCATTTGATACCAATTAAGTAGGATTTCAGTTTCATAGATAGTTAGTTTAATTTAGTATTTATAGACCCTTTCATTGTTTTGGAAAGGGTCGTAAAGTTTTGTACTTGACTTAAAACCTGAAGTTGCACTACTGTACTTCAGGCATATTCTTTTATAAAACTGGACCAATCATTCTGATTTTGGCAAAGAAGCTTTTATGCAAATGTGCACTACTGTCTTTGTTTGAAAGTATTTCTGCGTTAGAGGAAGAATTTCAAATAGCGATTGATGTTGGAGAGTGACTCGCAGCTCATATGGTACTATTATCTATGTCTGAATCCATTCTTTTTATATGAATTGTTATTTGATCGCCTTTGCTATTATCAAATATATATATGTGTTTTAACAACATTTCTTTATTCTCTCCACTATTGGATGTTTATGGTAATGCTTTTCTTTTAATCATATATGTATTGATGATATAAATGATGAGTGTAGCAATATTGCGTTAATCACCTTGTTTAACTATTTAAGCAAAGTAATCCTTGAATGAGTAAATGTCCGTGTTTATTAGATGGAGTCATCTACATGCCTGTTAATAAACATAGATCATCAAGCGCTACACCTCAAAGTACAATAGTTCCCGAGATTAGTAGTAATTATTTTTTATTTCGCTAATAAATTAAGTTATTCGCCTATCATTAGATTAGTCAATCAATCATTCATTCATTCCGTTTATTCATTGCTGGGAAACTGGTCCCATTATCCCCAGTCGGAGCCACCATTCCAAACAGAAAAGGAGATGTATTAAGGTCCGGACCGGGTGGTTATCCCCCAATGTTGATACAACGATTTTCGAGGCATCAACATGACCCTAAAACTAGTGCCTTATCCTTTACTTGTGAGGCTACCTTCAATGATGGAGTGGGAGACTTTTGTTGACCGAATAGCTAGCCCAAACCATAAAGAATGTACCCCTGTTGATCTGGCCGCAAATTGTCCTTAGTTTCTTCACACGTGTGGCTGCAGAAACCATAGAAAGCAACGCCTTAACTTTGTTGTTCTTCCTTGTTCCTTCGCTGCCCTAACATACTTCTTATCCACCTTTACTTGGTTGTCCTTCTTCCCTTTTGTCACCTCCTTTCTTGTGGATTTCAGAGCTTGAGTGTGTGTGTCCAAATGAGGAGTGGACAACCTCTATTTATAGAGGTCTGTCCCTCCTCTCTCAAGCCGACATGTCTGTCCATTAGGCCAACTTGACTGTCTTCTAGGCTGACTTGACAGTTGCATTATATTTCACATTTATTCATCATTTTTTTTGCTTGTAGACTTCGTTGGAGCTAGGAGAGGATTTGACCATGCTTGGAGTTATTTCCTTGACCTTGTATTATGACTTACATGATGTAACATGCCCTCAAAGGGTCTTTTAATTATTACATTTTGACTTTGACTCTCTAGAAGCACTTCAAAATGTGCTTAACCTATTTTCAATGAGCAAGAAACTCATTGAAAAATAATACAAAAAATAATTTCTCTTTTCTTGAATAAGTAAAAATATCAAAATTACATATATGAAGACTGAACCTAGTTACATATTCTTCAACATGGACCACACTTGCCATCAATACGCCAACACAACGATGAATTCAACGAGTGAGCTTGTTTTTTTTTGGTCCAAGGTCCTTACCTTCTCCACTTCCTGTTTAATTCAATGGCTCCACGTGTCTCCTATCCACACGCCATGCCACCATCCTTCCCCCGCATATATTGTCACTGCCTGGTTGCCGTTAGTGTTCAAATTCTAATTTGTTTCAATGGTATCCCATTTCACCTATCATGTGTTCGATTCCTTTCATCCATCAGCCAATGCAGAGCACCTCCAACGCCACCACACCAAATCACGTCTGCCCTAGCACGGATTTAAATCTCGAAGGGTGAAGGTTAACACCATACAAGAAGGGCCAACTCCATAAAAGAGGCAATTTAAATAGTTAGAGGGAGAAAATGATAGGTGAATTGGTAGGTAACAGTGGGAGGAATAAAATAGTAGAGGTGTGGCTAGATTATCAACCCACCATGAACATAGTTAATGGAGCTTGAGTCTACCTTAGGAAATAAGAAGAATCAACAATGGAGATATTTTGTTTTGTCAATTATGACATCTCATGTTTTTCATGTTTTGTAAATATTCATTTCAAGAAGGAAGCAAAATCTGTTAGGTAATTATTATGACAGTTAGGCCATTCACATGCTCAAACAACTAGGTATTTTAGACAACTGTAGCATTCATGATATTTTTGTAACTATTTGTTGGGACTCTCTCCCTATAAAAGGGAAGAGGAATTCAATAGTAAGGTTTCAATTTTCCTGTTCGAGAGGCTGTAATTGTTTTGCAATTTTTTCAAGTTTCGGCCTATGAGATGTATTTCATTCTTGAAGATTAGTGAAGAGGTTTCTAGTGATTCCAGGCATTGGGATATGTAGTATGTGTTCTACATGTGTGTTTCACTTCATGTGTGTTTTTCTTCTTAAGAAATTGTGTAATTGTAGCTGTTGGATTCACTCTTAAATCACATATTTACTTATGTTGTAGCACGCGATACCTGTGAGAATGCAGATTTACCTATGTTATGTGATAACGTGCGATACAGATAATACCTGTGAGATATTGAGTTGAAAGCCTTGAAACATGCTCCATAATTTCTGCACTTCATTTCCTTTATCTTTTCATGATTCAAACTGGGATTTATTGCAAAGGATTCTGTGTGTCCAACCCTCTACACTGGGTTTCTTCCTTATATTTCTTCTTTCCACCTTTACTGCAACAGCCAATCAAGATGAATTCTCTATGTGTAGGCCACCAGATCTGAACATTTACTCTTGGGAATGATATATTGTTTATGTGTATATTGAATTTGCCTCCGAGAAGGGTAATTGCACCAAATTTAAATCATTTTACATTTATCTCTTGAACAACACTGATTCATCTTCAAGATAGATTAAGATATCTTAGGCATTAACCCTTATCCTCAACCAAGGGGTTGTCTCTACAAGCGAAAACACTAGTCCTGAAACTTTGTGGAGAGGCTAAAACAAAGTAGTTCTCCATAACCTAGAAATCGTTTATGGAAATTCCACCTAGAAGCATCTCAATTATATTATTAACCTATTTTTAAATATTTCCTAAGTCTAAATTTAGGAAAAGGGGTTAATTAATTAGAATTAATTGAAATAAGGTGTGGATCATCTAAAAAATCACATGGATCGACAGGGAAATAATCTTAGCCACTGATTTAGATCATTTCTTGGCTATTGGAGGTCTAACAAAAGATTATAAGAAGTTGATGGGTAGATGGATAATACACACTAGAGAGTGATTTCCTTGGTGAGTTCAAATTTTCCAGAGAGAAGCTGTTGTCGAAGAGTTTGAGCTTCAAAAGGGAAAGAAAGACAAAGAGGGGCAGGGATAATGAAGCCAGAGGAAGAATTTCCATATCTAGTGAGTACTTTGTAGAGAGGCCAATATTTTCTTCAGGAGGTTGCGTAGAGGCAGCTCATAAGCCTTAAAAGACAGTTTGATTTTGCTGGAGGGAAGACGTTGTTAGTTCCAAAGGTTAGGAAGAGTTTCCAGAGTGTCAGAGAAGCATTTTCCTAGTCAGCGATAGGTAGGAAAACTAGTTTGGTAGTTGATTTAGGCAGCACGTGTGGCTTGAATCTTAAGAGTGACGCAGAGGCTACACGGGCCAAGTTGGACGAATAACTTTTCAGGGAAGTCAAGTGCCAGTATTGCTCCAAGTGAGGATAATTTCCCTAAGATAATTTTTGCTAGTATTTTCTCTGCAAGATTTATAGTTTTTGACATCTAGATTGTACTTAGATAATCTCACTACTGCATAATAAATAAAACCCTCAACTGTTGCATTGATTTTCCCAAGTTGGATTTTTCTTGGCACTTTTGTCTAGAAATAAGTGTGTCAATTTGTATGTGTGTGTGCTAGCATATTTCGTAGGTTCCATTTTATCTTCCACATAATTTAATTTGGTGAATATTGCATTAGAGAATTTGTATGGGTAAATAAATTGTTAATTAATTTACAATACAAGAATAATTTCCAGTTGCTGCAATAGTTGATTTTTTCACAAGAAGGAGGCTAGATGACTTTGTTTGAGTCGAATTGCAAGAAATATGAATTTCCGAGGAAAATTATGTGAGTTCAAGGAAGGCCTTGTTTCAAGGGAGAGAGAACAAGTAGGCTAGAGGATGGCCAAATTTGTCTCTAGAGCGAGAATTATTATCCATATTATTTTTGCCATATTATTTCTATAGGATTGCCAGTTTGGAATCCATATTATTGTATGCATATTTTCACTGAAGCATAATAATAATATAAACCCTCATCTGCTACACTGGTTTCCCTTCCAGGCTTTTTCTTGGGACTTTTCAATCCAAAAATATTGGTGTCTATTTTATTGTGTGTTGCATTATTTTCTCAGCTTCCATTTTATTTTTTGCAACATATTTTATTTTTTTGGTGAATATTGCAATTGTGATATTGATATTTGCCATAATAACAAATAAATCACAATTTAGTTAGGAGATAAATTTCCAGTAATTGCAATCAAGGAATTTTCACTTATAACACTTTGTTAAGCAATGTGTGAAATAGGTTAGATGGACAAGTTGTTGGTTCAAATAAAGGGACATGATCAATCCCTACAAATCAAAAAGGAAAAGAAAAAGGTGTAGGGGCTAATTGTTCAATTTGTGATTTAGGAGCATTATATACCTTATAGATGAAGGATTAAGATCCAAGTTTTGGAATTAAGAGCCAATCTTGAATCTTTAGGGTTTTTAGTTTAGGATCAACATTAATGAAGAATTTGGGGTTACAGGGTAAATGTTGAGGTTAGTTAAGGGTTAGGGGTAAAGGAATGAGGAGGAGGATGGAGGGTTATGATTGTGTGTTGAATACTAAGGGCTGAGGGATAAGGAATAATGATTTATAATCAAGGTTAACTATTTAGTGTTAAGTTTCAATATTTGGGTTTAATAGTTGAGGGATATTGATTATGAATTTGAAGTTAAGGTTAAAGATTTAGGGTTAAGGTTAAAGATTTAGGATTAAGGTTAAGGACCTAAAATTCATAAGTTGGAGCTTTAATTAAGTGTTTTGGGTTAAAATTTAGGATATAAAGGCTTAAAATAATGTGTTAAGGACGAAGGTTTAGATTTTTAGGTTAAAACCTAAGGATTGAGTTTAAGGGTATAAGGCTTAAAATAATGTGTTAAGAATGCAGGTTTAAACCCTAAAGATTGATTTTAAGGCTTCAAAATAAAAAACAAATGTTAAGGATTTAGGCTCACAATCTGACTATTTTTAATAATTTAGAGTTAGGGTGCAAGGGTTTATGGGTACATATTGTTAAGGATTAATGCTAGCATATATAGGCTTAGAAAGAAAGAAAGAAAGGAAGAAAGAAAGATAGCTTAAATTCCCTATATTTATTTATCAATAGACTTGATTACATATCATATTATGACTCCAAGGAGGGCATATAGAATTTCTTCACTTTTTTTTGGGTAAGTAGTGTGCTAAACCCATTAGAAGATATGCATAACAATGGATTTAACACAAACAAATTTTCATTAGTTCAATCCACATAATCACAATATTTTTTAATAATAATTCTTGATTACATATAGTGTTATAACCCTGAGGGGATTACTTATGGGGTTAAATATATATGTAATAGGGTCAATACAATAATTAATGAGCCATATGTGCAATGTGTGAATAGGTATGTAGAGATCATATAGTCTTTATTAAAGACACATGATTTGGATCTATGAATGTAATTGGGTATTTGGGGTATGGTCTCATATTTCTTAAGGAGTTATTGTGTAATTCACCACTATTATCTTTTGGAGTTTTTCCCATGCTCATATTATTGTACATTATGTGTACTTTTGTTATTTTTATGTATTTGTATCACAACATATTGAATGTTTGCATTCTTTGTTTATCTTTCGACAATCATTGCGTAAGAATATACTTAGATATCATTAAGTTGTTGCTTTCTAATCCATTAATGTATGCTATTTTGAGATCTTTCATATAAAGCTTGTAGAGTGAAAAAACCCCTTTTATAAGAAGATTCCATTTTTGATCATGTGGTTATTATGCATTTAAAGGTTAAATATTTAGGCTTAATGTTTATGGTGTATGGGTTTAGGCCTCTAAAATTAAGGGTTAGGGTAAAGGGCTAACTTGAAAGTTTTGGTGTGAAGGTTTAAGGGTTAAAGTGAAGGTTTGGTGTTGCGGGTTTATTCTAAGGTTTAATTTGTAGGGTAGGGCTATGCATTGGTTTTAGGTATTAGTGTCTACTAAGATTAATGATCAAGGTTTAAAACTTAGGGTTGGTGTTAATGCAAAAATTAATGGTGTAGAGGTTAAAGTGATATAGATGAGTAATGCAATTCTTAATCTAGGTGTAAGGAATGGACACTAAAAGGTATTTAAATGACCAAATAAATCTATGAAGACAACTAGAGGGATTACGAGAAACATAACTATGGCTATAGCCAAAAATCTAGTAATATAGGGAATTTAAGCTAAAAGACTAGGCTTAAAAAGTTAGGGATGTGGAATCTCCACTTGGTTTTCATAATAAACCAAAAAACCAAACAAGAGAGGAACATATAGAAAATATGCATGTAATTGTTCTATAGAATAGAAAAATCATGAAGAAAGAATAAATATTGTTCATTTACATTTTTTAAGTCATAAAATAGTCTATTGTTCATTTGCATTTTTTAAGTCGTAAACTAAATTGTTCATTTGCATTTTTTGAGCCATAACCTAGTCTAAAATCAAACTAGAATAAGGAGATGAAGTACACAAAACATGAAATTGAGATTTTGTATTTTTTCTTATGAAAGTACAAAATGGAAAATTAGTTAATAAAAATATCCATTAATTGACTTTCCTTTGATGTTAAGTAAGATAAGAAATATAGAGTAAATCTAGACATATTCATTTAGATAGATGGGTTTATAGATCCTTAACAATGCTAGTAAATGGATGCTTATTGGAATGGATAAAAGGAATAGGAAACACCACACAACTGGACAATCAAATTAAACACAAAGTTTGGTGTTTCAAACTCCTTAATTTACACTTTTCACTTACAAAATAGTCACAAGGTTTCTTTGATTTCCACAAAATATAAGAAAATTAGTTGAAAATAGTGACTAATTTACCAATAAGTTACAAAGAAAATGAAATAGGTAATAATAAAGTAAAATATCATTCCTAAATAATTGTGAAAGTTAATGCCTATCTACCTTTAATACAAATTTACAATCATAACCTCAAAATGAAAAATTTAGTTATGTCATTCTTGTTAAACACACACATGGCAAACACAAATAGGAAAGATAAACAGGGGAGTTCACTTATTATTAACAAATGATAGACATTTATAGTACATGGTGTGACCCTTGGATTCATATTCCAAGTGGTCTCTTGGACTCCTTTTGGATATTTAGATTCCACACCAACCCTTAGAGGATTAGGTGTCCAACATTACCCCCTAATCTGAAGGGTTATGTATGAGTCCAAGAAGAGAGCTGTAATACAAAATGTGAAAAAAATTCATGGAAGTACTAGGCTGAATGTGCTCTTTGAAATGTTGGTATAAAGGGTGGTGGCTTAAGGATGACCACAAACACTGGAACGCTTAGTGTAGTTCCCAGAACTCTTCCAAGTCTGGCATGAAGCTCAATTCTTCTGCTAGAGGAAGTGCTTCTGATGTTTTGAAGAGGGAAACCTTCAACCATGAAAGGGAGGTCTCACTCCACATAAAAGGGAGAACTTCAACCTGAAAAGGGAAGTCTCAACCTGTGATGGTTTAAGGATGACCAACAACTCTGGAATGCTTAATGCAATTCCTGGAACTCTTCCAAAAGTAGCAAGAAGCTGAAGTATTCTGCTAGAGGAAGTGTCCCCAATTCTTTGAAGAGGTGTCACAAACTGAAGGCATTCTCAGGGGCATCTTTGTCACTGGCTACAACTTTGAATCTGTTATGGCAGATTGTGGCTTAGGCTCGCTTGATGTGGCTTTGAAGCTTGTAGATGACCATCATTTCCCCCCCTGTCAGATACAAGGTGAGATGATGGAGAAAAATCAACTGCAAGATTGTTCAATACTCTAGAACAAGTTTTAACATGTGACTGGAAAATCTTCTTGGTTGTTGATGCCCATTGCCAAGAAGTGATCCATCCAAGATGAATCTTTGTTCTTGTAGGAGGTTTGTTTTTTAAGCACTTGTTTGAAGAATGACTAGTTTTATGACAGTGCTTACATGGGTGAAGATCAAAATAGTGATCTTTCAGATGGCCAACTTGGTCACAGTGTTGGAATTTAACAATCTGTTACCGTGGAAGAGGGGCAGAATCTGGAACAATTGAAGGTGAACTGTCATGAAGTAATCCAGCACTCTGAAACTGGATGGGCTTTGAGTAATCTGGAATATGAAAGGACACGTCCTTGTCATATCCAAGACTAGTCTGTGCGTGTTGTGGACAAGCTCTTCCCAAGGTATGATGATGGGCTTGGGAAGTGCAAACTGAACTTCTGCATATGCATACTAACTTTGCTGCTTTATTGGGAACTGGATCAATGTCAACAATATTGACTTGCTGCTTATGGGAGCCTGTTTCCTTGTTCTGAATAGAAACAGGTTCAGAATGATGACTATACCTCTGTAATTCTTCCTGCTGCAGTTGAGATTCAAGCTGCAAAAAATCAATCTTGTCATGTACATCTTGTAAACAACTATGAATATCGGTGAGAAAATCCTTGCTGATTTTGATTATATTATCCATAGTAGAGAGTATTAGATTGTCCAGTAACTCTAATATTGCACCAATTGGAGCCAATTTTTTTTTTTGTTTAACCTCAAAAAATAGTAAAACAATGAAGACCTCAACACACTCCAAACTCTAATACAATGCTAATGGCAATAGTTTGCCTTTGATCGATGTCAAAATATTGTGTAAACAGGGTTGCTTGAATGAAACCCTGAACTGTTTACTTGTTACTAACAACTCTGTGGATTCTTCTACATACCTTTCTCTGTTGGAGGCTTGCATTCAGGACAAAGCTTTACCAAAAGCCAAAATAGTACACGCTCACATTAATCAGATCGGAATTAAAGCAGACAATCTTTTACATAATGCACTTGTTAAAATGTATGTTAAGTGCGAAAAGCTGGCAGATGCTCGTAGAGTTTTCAACCGAATGCTTCAACGAGATGAGTGCTCGTGGACTCTTATGATGGCAACCTATGCAAGGCATGGCTTTCCTGAGGAGGCATCGTCATTGCTTCACCAAATGAAACATGCAGGCGTCCGAGCCAATAGCTTGACCTTCACCATATATTGCACCGCAAGAAGTTTACAGTACTGCACGTTCCATGGGTCCAGTGAACGACATATACATTGATTTGCATACCAATGTACCAATTTTGTCAAACCGATACTCCTCCTGTCATTGAAACTAACAATCTCTGCGCAGACCATCAATCCAACGTTTGTAAACTCTAGTTGGTTTATTGAGGATGAAATGTGAATGGCACATGCGCTAGGCACTGAAGTGAAAATGCATATGGCAGCCCCTCAATCAAAGCAGACATCCAACATAGGCCACTAGTTTGAAGTAGAGACAACGTTATACAACGTGTCCTTGATATTGGAACTGGGAATGGACTATTCCTTCATGAACTTGCAAAGAAAGGATATTCAGACTTGACTGGAATGGATTACAGTGAAGCGGCTGTGGAATTGGTTAGAAATCTTGCTGTTCAGGATGGATTTACCAATATCAACTTCCTGGCAGATGATATATTGGAATCCAAAATACAGAGATAGTTTAGACTTGTCAATGATAAAGGGACTTTAGATGCAATTGGACTTCATATTGATGGTGCAGTTAAAAGGATTATGTATTGGGGTTCTGTTTCAAAGCTCGTGCTTCCTGGTGGTTTACTGGTTAAAGTATGGACAAAGTATCGAAGAGTAGTCGTATGGGAGCTTCGATAGGACTATGGGCTATCATACCATGGGCGTATGGGAGAAGCGTATGCTCCGAGGAGCTGTGTATGCATATCATGCCATCACCTTTCTCATGTCACTCCATAGTCGGCCTTCAATTACTATACCTCACGTGAACAAAATTTCTTTTTTCTCACTGAAGTAGCATATTGGTCACAGGATCAAATCAGCTGGAAGGCCGATATTTGGGTTTGCTGCTTGAGAAAATTAGGATCGCTGTCTCAATGACAATGGAAGCTACCGTGGCTCAGGCTGCTTGAGAAAATTGGGGATCGCTATCCCAATGTCAATGGTCAATAGTAATAGCAGCAATGGAGTGAATTCTTCCCATTCTTCCTCTGGAGAACCTAATTACATATTTCTATATGGAGACTCAAGGCTTGATGCTCGTTTGTTGAGGACACAACATTTCGCCAGGATTTGAACAACTTGTGGAGAAGATCATCGTTCAGACTATATCCAGCGGGGACATTCATAAACTGAAGGCCAACTCTGGCCAGGCCGTCACATCGCATATGACACAGAGCTGGAGAACCGACTACACCTTCTCTCCGAGTTCATTCTTCAACACAGAATATGATACAAACGATATCAATTATTTTGAAATATCTTCAAAAAGCGACACCACGACAATTTCATGGTCTTCAACGCAACGCTCCGATGCCAAAACCCATAACACTCAATTCAATTCTTTTTGTAACCTGCAAAATCTGCTAGATTCTCTGCAGAAACATTCTCATAGATTTCGCTGAAAATTTATAGACAACAATCATGGCAAGATTTCAACATTCATGCACCTTCCAAATTTGGAATCTAGTAAAAAATAGGCTTGATATAGAGGGATGCCCACAACGTATCAAAAACAATGTAAACTGATGTGAGAGGCTCAAGGGAGAGGAACCGACAATAGTGGGTTCACCAAACTAGAGTCAATGTGTTTGCAGAGTGTGGCCAATGTAAAACGTAGTGTGGTGCAAGTATAACATATGGAAAGGGCAAAGTATACCACAGTGGATTGATTGTATGGGAGAGCGATAGGCTGAGCGTTAGGTTGAGAATGGCAGGTAGGTTCTGCAGAGTTGACATACTCTTAAAATACCCAGGCCTCTATTTTTAGATTGCTCGAATGTACGTTACATCCAAAATTGCAGAACTAACAGTTATATGAATGTAGAGAAGTTACAAAGCAGATATATAAGACCTTGCGTATGAGGGAAAAAATGCTAGTTTTTCTATATTAGGACAATGGGCAGAGGTACAGGACTGGCATGTAACAAGTGGCTCACATAGACAAGTGGCTCATACTTGAGCAGGGCAAGAGATTGCTTGCTCTGATACTATGTTAAACACACACATGGCAAACACAAATAGGAAAGATAAATAGGAGAGTTCACTTATTATTAACAAATGATATACATTTATAGTACATGGTGTGACCCTTGGATTCATATTACAAGTGGTCTCTTGGACTCCTTTTGGCTGTTCAGCTTCCACACCAACCCTTAGAGGATTAGGTGTCCAACAATTCTATATTTTGGTATTATTAACATCAAAACCAATCTTAAAATCGAAAAATTGTGCTACTAGTACTACTTATTTTTCTCGCTTAAAATTAGCACCTTTTGCAACCATGACCTTGACAACCTTGTAATATTGCTAACAAAAACAAAATCAACCATTAAATCGAAAAGTGAGATTAACACCACTATTTTTATTTCCAAGGTCAAAAATTACAACTCCTTTGAAAGAATGACATTAACAATTTGTACTATTGCAACAAAAAAACTTAAAATCAACCCTAGAATCGAAAATTAATGCTCTCATTGGCATCACACCATTTTTGTTGAATCAAAGTTACATATTCTTTTAGACTCATGCCATTGATGCTTAATACTCGTAAAACCAAAATCCTAAAATTAATGCTCGAATAAAAAAATGTACTATTCATAACACCCTTTCTTTTATCATATATAATATTATAACAAATTTTTAAATGATGGAATAATCAACTCTCAAATACAAAAAAATGTTAGTCATAATACACTTGCTTTTATTGGGTATAAAGTTACAACATTTTTCTAGGGAATAGTATAAAATATTTAAATTATTACCCAAAAAAAATCATTCAAAATAATAAATAAACTATACTTTTGAAATATATTTAAATTAAAAATATAATAATAGGTTTTTAAATATTTCTTTTTAATATATTTAAATTAAAAAAATAATAATAGGTTTTTAAATATTTCCTTTAAAACCTAAAGAAGTTAAATATTCAACCAAACAATATTGATTTAAAATAAATAAATTAAAACAAAAATTAAAAAAAAGAAGAAGCAAGAAACGGTACTTAATAAAAAATTGACTTAAAAAATAACACATTTATTTAAAAAAACAAATATTAAAATCATTAAAAAAATAAATAATATTAATTAAAAAGAATAAATCAGAAACAAAATCAAACAAAAATAATTAATTTTTTTTGGCCAAGGCTAATGTTTAGTCTTCCATATATATATATTATTTTTTAATATATATATAATTAAAATATTATTTTTGAATATATATATATATAATTAAAAAAATTTGTTTGATTTTTTAATTTTAAATTAAAACGAAAATAAAATAAAAGTGTAGACAACACCATGTTTTAATTGAAGTGTTAATTAGGTTTTGGATTGTAATGAAATTGGTTGTGTACGTCAATGTATTAAACAATAACATTATTTTGAAATAATAAAGTTGGTGGTACTAATAATTTTTGATTTGACAATCAATTTTGAGGTATTATTTAACAAGAATATTGGTGGTCAAGGTTATGGTTTTAAATGAGTTATAATTTTAATATTGGAAAAAGAATTTTGATGGATAGTAATTCTTTTTATTTTGGGGTCAATTCTAAGGTTTTTATTTGTAACACTATAAATCATAGTTGCATATTTTTGTTATTTAAACCTCATAAAAATGTGTCGGTGGTGGCATTTTTTTAAGGTGGGTATAAACAATCACTAAATACAATGTTAAAAAAATGAGAATTATAGAGAGTTGTCATCGAGTTGGTTATTAATAAACCATAAAGAATGAAATAGCTAATAATAAAGTAAAATCATATTTAAATGTCAGTGGAAGCATGATGTATCTCTTATAAATTCATAAAGTTTTTTTTTTTGTCTTGTTTTAAGGAAACATTGTGCTATGCATGAAACACCCTAATCACAATAGCAAAAAAATAGAAAGAGAAGTAACTCCACGTTTACCTCATTTTATAATATAACAAGTGCACATGATTAAATGATTTCTAAAACTCTGTGTCCTTGCTATATATAGGAGATAATGAGTATATTTACAATTAAAGAGTCTAGTTGATCATTAAAGTGCTTATCCAATCAATAAGGACAACTCTACTATAACAATACAAATTTAATAAATGAATATTTAAGGCTTAACATCCCCCTCTCTTTAAAACAAGTGTTAGACTCAATATTTGATTAGTTTTGGATATCTATATATGGAAAACTCATTTTCCAATATTGTTTTTTCTACTCGTAGGTTCTTCCACTTGGTGAGGTACTCAATAATTTCTTAATTTCACGACTACTTGATCCATTATTCAAGGATTGTTTTAATTTGTAGTATGTTTTTTTCTTCTTATTAATCTCTAGCATAACAATTTAAACTAGGATCTTGTAGAGAATTTTTGGATGAAATTGAGTAGAAGAATTTTAATTTGTCTGACATTTTGGGTAGATACTCCACCCATCATCAAGGATTAGAAAGCAAAATGATTATAAACAAGTGCTAATAAACCTTAATAGAGAAGAATATTAATTATCCATTAGGAATTTAATAATAAATTAATGAAGGTAGTCGCTAAAAAGAGAAGGTCAATTCAAATGATTAAATTGAGAATGAATAATCAATAAAATAAGAAATTTAGCATAAAAATTAATTAATTAAAAGAAATGAAATCAATAAGAAAAACTCAGGTTAAAATGATAAAGAAAATGGGGAAGTTCAATGACCAAGATAGTGACATTATAGGATGGACCAATGTAAAATTAATAAATTAAAAAGAGATATATATATATATATATATATATATATATATATATATATATATATATATATATATATATATAATGGACTAAATTGGAAAAAGGCAGGAGTGTGAAAGAAAAGTAAATTAATGAGCTTGACCTTCTCTTTTTAATGGCTACCTTCATTAATTTATTATTAAATCCATAGTTTCTAATTGGTATTATTTTCCGTTAAAGGCTCATTATCATTCATTTGTTATCATTCAACTTTTTGGTCCCTGATGATGGGTGGAGTGTCCACTCGAAACGTTGGATGGACTAAAAATCTTATAAACTATTTTATTAAAAAATTATCCATAAAATGAACAATTGTGAAAATCCACACTTTCTTAAGATCTTGTAATCAATTATCGTTTTAAGGCGAGAAACATGGTATATTATATGCACATGTATAAATGGAGGCAACTTCAATTTGTATGCTATGCTTTCAATTCTTTACAACACCTAATAGGACCATAATACTTGTGTGTTAATTTATTATCCTTTTGTGCTTGATGGGCATCTACTTGTATGGTTGTGGCCTTAGACATTAGAGAAGTTTTGAGGTTTAAAATGGGCTTCTTAAGGAAAGTTATAAAATAAATAGTTAAGCTAAGATAATAAATTACAAATTGTGATTTTTCAAAGAAAAAGAAAAGAAAAGAAAACTATTTTTTTATCATATTTTAAACTTATCTTCTAATATGTTTACTCAAATTCAAGTTTCCGCATCAAATGAGTACCTACACTTCATGATTTTAAAAGACCACAATGAGATATATTGAAAATATA
Source organism: Pinus tabuliformis (assembly GCA_031772625.1). Lineage (NCBI taxonomy): Eukaryota > Viridiplantae > Streptophyta > Pinopsida > Pinales > Pinaceae > Pinus > Pinus tabuliformis. The sequence continues at coordinate 397,286,996 of CM062808.1, read as the reverse complement.
TGGAAAAAAGTGTTTCTTTTAAAACACTTTTCTCCACGTGTTTTCAATATATTATTGCATTGTGGGCCTATTAAAAGTATGCAGTGTGGTTATTCATTAGATATAGAAATTAGGAAAGGGTGCCTATGCTTGAATTTTGAAGATACTTGTAATGAGATAATTAAAAAACATGATTAGATTTATTTATTTATTTATTGTTTCCCCTCCAAAACTATTTCCCCTTGTTGAACTCACAAAAAAGGATAATATACCAGATTTAGATGACTTGTGTGATTATTTCAATTAAACACATCATACACAAATACAATTCTTAGTGACCCTTGGTTTTTATCTACCAGGAGGTCTCTTGGACTTCCCATAACTGTTGGCATTCAATTTAGGCTTTTCGCCTTCCTATCAAGTGAATAAGCAAAGTTTGCATAACCAAAGAGGATTATGCTTCGAACATTCCCCATCTTAATCCGAAGGGGTGTATATGAGTCCAAGAAGAGAGCTGAAATATAAAAGTGCATGGAAGCCAATGATTAGATGTGCTCTGTGAAATGGTAGTTTAAGGAAGACCATAAACAAAATGAGGTAGTTGAAGGAAAATTCTTCTACTAGTGTTGCTTAAAGGATGACCACAAACCCTGGAACTTGGATCGAAGAAGTTCATGGAACAATTTCAAATATGTCTAGAAGTTAAAGTTTTATGTGAAGTGGAAGTGCTCCCTGGTGATGGTTTGAATATGATCACAAACAAATGAGATACATAGAAGAAGCTAAATTCTTCTATAGGTGGTGATTTAAGGTAGGACACCAATTAAATTATCCTCATGGAATATGAATCTGTCTCTTGCTACAACTCTAACTTTGACTCTAAGCTCCAATTTAGGCTATGGCTCAAGCTCTGTTGATATATCTTTTGAGCTTGTAGCTGACCATCAATTCCCCCCTATTAGATACAAGGTGAGAAGGTAAAGATATATCTATTGTGAGATGTGTAAATACTTGAGAATGAACTCTGTGACAGATCAATATATCTTTCTTGGCTGTTGAAGACCATTGCCAAGAAGTAATCCATCCAAGGTGAATCTTCTCTCTTACAAGAGTCCTGTGTTTGGAACATTTGTCTCAATGATGAGTATGTTTTCTACAATGATGACAAGGGTAAATATCAAAACATTGATCTTTCACATGGACAACTTTATCACAATGTTCGAATTTGGCAATTTGAAGTTGTTGTGGAAGAGGATGTGGAGCAAGTGAAGATGAACAATCTTGAGGGAACTTAAGACTTTGAACCTAGATGCTTTTAGAATATTTTGAAATGTGAAAGGTCACATCCTTTTCATATCTAAGATTGGTTATGTTCTTGTTGTTAATAACTTCTTCCCAAGATCCGATGATTGGTTTGGGAAGTGCAGGTTGAACTTTTGTATCTTCATGTAAATCTGCTCCTAAAATGGCTTCATTGATTTGATCAAGTCTTGGCTTCTTATAATAGATTGTCTCAAACTCATAAGGAGAATTGTTTTGAACAAGGACCAATTCAAAATGGTGACTATTTTGTTGTATTTCATCTTGTTGGAGTCGAAATTTGAGCTACAAAAACTCAATCTTGTGTCGTGCATTTTGTAAATAGGTTCAAAAATCGATGAGAATGATTTTTTTGGTTTTGATTGTATCATGAACATAGAGTGTATTATAGTGTCAAATAACTTTAATAATCCATCAATACTGGGAATATTCTCAAGGAGAACAAATAAATCGTGTCAACTTCAATGAAAAATACATCCATTTACAGTGCAAATTCAACAAGTAAAAGATGGATAGCTTCCAATGCTAGATAAAATAGTTTCCAACCAAAGCACACAATGGTTCTAAGGAAATCAAAAAGGTTTAGTGACCAAAAGGCCCAAAAATTTCTGAATGAACTATCTTCATTTCTAATAAATGAATTTCCTAACCAAAACACATAGTAGAGGTACTAATAAAAGCAAATGTACAAGGGAATCGATAAAGTTTGATCTCTGTTATCAAGCTAACAGTTCCGATGCAAACATTAGAGAAATTCTGAAGTAAAAAATGGGCCTCAAAACAAAAATTTACAACCAAAATCAACTTTATAAGAACCAATAGGATTTAGGATGATGATGTCAACCATGGGGGATGGTTCATCATTTTTGGAGTAAAAAAGTAAAAAGAGTATTTTTTTTTCAACTCGTATTTTCAACTTATATCCTTACAATTTTACTCAAATTTCGTGTAGGAGAATTCATTGGATGCATAATTTAATTCCTCATCCAAGTTGCATACTTTCAATGGACCTTGCTACATGGAAAATGAGAAATACATGAAAAATGTTATTGCAATCACATTTTTCCATGTATTTCTCACTTTTCATGTAGAAGGGTCCATCAAAAGTATGCAACATGGGTACTCTTTGGATGAGGAATTAAATTATGGATCCAACAAGTGCTCTCTCTCTCTCAAAATTTGAGTAAAATTGTAGGGAGATAAGTTGAAAATACAAGTTGAAAAAATAGTTTTTTCTTCTTTCTCTCTAAAATTTGATGATGTAATCTAATATTATTTTATTATTTCCACTATTATTTATAATATTCCTTAGGAGGCCCATTTTAGACCTCAAAATTTATCTAATGTTCTTTGCAGATAGGATTTTGATGGAATGCGATGATGAGATATGGTGTTATGAACATTTTGGCAGTTCACCCATGAGGATATTTGATTACTAATATAGATTCACAGTCATTTCATGAGTCAAACCCGTCACTTGTTGAAGCAATAGGTCATGTATGTATTCATTATTTTTTATTATATTAATTGTTATGGGTGCTTGAGTGGTCAAGTGACACCATAATGCGGGGCCCTGAAATCTTCTAAATCAGAGCAAATGCAATTCAATATTTCCAATAGATGCCTATGATCATCATTATCATAAAATTCTATACCATCATAACTTCAACAAGGAATAACAACAAAAATTGGAATGGAACATAATACTATTCCATAGTCTCATGGAAATGCAAACAATCTTATGAATGTCTCTCATTCAGAGTACATGGATTTTATGATGTTTTCCAACTTGATTACAAACTAAAATGAAATTTAGTAGGCTCTTATTTGAGAGAGCCTTTTCTTCATATTTCTAGTTGTGCAAAAATAAAACAAAATGAACATCTTGGAGGCGTTAAAACAATGTAATTAGCAAGGTCAATTGAAATTCACCTTCGGGAATGCTTAACTATGTCAAGGATAAAGGTTCCTACTTGCCTTAACCTTTTGCTTTACCAATTTCCATTGATCATGTTTAAAATTTTCTTTTCTATCCTCAATAAAATGGGTCACTTTCTCTTGATTTTCCACAATGCCTACCTCCTACTGCTACTTGGATTCTTTAAAAAGAGTCAAGGTGATTGGATGTTTGAGGGTTACATATTCTTCCACAACCCCATATGATGCTCACTTTCATTGATCTTGTTGCACATTGTGTTGTCATTGATGACAACATGATTTCATTGATTTCAAAGGGAATGTTTGAGATAATAGTAGTATCGTTCATGATGCCTAAGGAAGAAACATGACTCTCCATGATGTAGTTTTAACAACTAGGATTCTTATAGGATCTTATCAAAGGTGCTTGAGGTTATTTGATGTTTTGTTGTTGTTGTTATATGTCCAAATGTTCTTATAAATTGTATGGTTTCATAGGTATCATTGATACCTTTCCAATGATATACCTTGCTTTGAAAAATGCCTCCCATATGAGAAGTTATTTCCATTTGAATTTCAACATTAGTTGGAGGCCCAAACTATGGGGCAGACACCCAATATACCAATACGTTAAAAGTGCACACCTTTTGGCACATCCATGGTACACTAATCATGTTGAAAACAAATGATTGAAGAACTTGAATGATCTTTAACACTGTTAAAGACTGTGCATCTCTGATAGATCAAATAATATAGATAAACAAACTTGTGCACTAGTTAGTCAAATATCAATAACCAATAAAAGACTGACTTGTGGGAGTTTGTGATTGGATAGATAAGATGATGTGGATAACATGTGTCCACTTATTCATTGACACATGGAGCAATGTGATAGGCTATAGGAAATGGAGTAGACAACACAATCAACATGATGCATTAACATATGACATCAACAATGATGACATGGTGTCACCCAAGACTGTCATGTCGCTGATACATTTGGAGCTTTATGATCAGTTAAACCTTTGAAAATAGTTGTGTTGATGGCAGTGGAAGATGTCAACAAATAAGGGGTCTCCTGATATGAAGTCCCAACTAGATCTCACACCATTTGAGATAAGATCCCCATCCATGAATTCAACCCAACAGGCATTAAAACGATCTTAAAGATTAGCCTTAGCTACAATCAACAACACAAGAGAGCATGCACATAACTTTGAGATAAGTAACTAAGTTAGCTTTGTGAAATGAATTTCAATGTATATAAAGTACTTTCATGAATGGGAAAAGAAACAGTGAGCCTTTAGAATAAAAAATAATAGTACTATCCTAGTAAAGACTCACACGATAATAGAAAGAATAGTTAATTAACTTGCAAAATAGTTTGCAAAGTAACAACGGTCATCAAAGCAAGTAAGAATATGAATACAAACATACATCGTAAACATTAAAAGAATAGTCTTACAACATTCACAATACATGCATGAAAATGCGTCAGCTTTGAGAGCTTCAATATATTAACAAAAAGTTCCAAGATACACAATTATAATGATGTAACGCTAGCCCTAATAATGGAACATGAAGCTACCACTTTCTCCTCCAAAGAATGATCTTCTCTCCTATGATAAGCTAGAAAATCCAAGACTAAGAATTTAAAAGTCTAAGCCCTTTGCTTGAGGAAAGAGGTTTTATTTATAAAAAGTGATGTGACCCTTCACCGCCCCATATGACTCTTGAGCTTCTGCATGACTCTTGAGCTCCCATATGACTGATCCAATAAACCAACCCACAAAGAAACTTTTTATTAAAATAGATAATAACTGTAAGGACTACATTGTGGTGGACAAACTTGTCCTCTTACAAAATGCGACTTGTTACTTATAGTATTTTTTAGTTACAATACCATGGGTCAATTCCATGGGTAAATTAATACCATGGGTGGATGTCACAATACCACGGGTCAATTCCATGGGTGAATTAAACCATGGGTGGATGTCACAATACCACGGGTCAATTCCATGGGTGAATTAATACCATGGGTGGATGTCACAATACCATGGGAAAATAACATGGGTGAATGAATACCATGGGTGGATGTCACTTACAATACCATGGGTGGATGAATAGCATGGGTGGATGCCATTTTCTATTTAGATCATTCCTCCCTCCTTAAGAAGCAATGGTCCCCATTGCGTGAAGTTCCCTCCTGCGAAGCCTTTGTTGAATATGAAGAGCCACTGAAGAGAAGGGTTTATTGTGGTTAACCCATAACCATGATGAATAAAGATCCGAGGATAGAGATACCCTATAATGCTTATGGCCAACTATGATACTGACAGTGTGCGGCCTAGCAAATAGACTTCAATGAACTGCGGGTTTGTGGATGACCCATAACCATGATGAACGAAGATCTGAGGATAGAGATACCCTGTAATGCTTGTGATCAACTGTGATACTGACAGTGTGCGGCCTAGCAAATGGAATTCGCTGAAGTGTGGGTTTGTGGATGACCCATAACCATGAAAACGAAGGTCCGAGGATAGAGATACCCTGTAATGCTTGTGACCAGCTATGATGCTACCAGTGTGCGGCCTAGCAAATGGATTTCGATGACAAGGATTTTGTGCAGTTGACCCATAACTGTGATGTTGGTTATTGATGAAGTAGTAGGTGCCTACATAGCTTGAGGTGGGAGGGAATGTCTCCAAATAACCCAAGCCGAATGCTGCTATGATGAAACTAATGAATGTGAACTAGGTGACTACTAAAGCGAGGTGGGAGGGCATGTCTCCAAAGGGAACCCACTCCGAATGCCACGCTAGAATTAAAATGGACATAACTCGGTCAATATAACTCAAAATATTTATTATAATATGTTTTTGGAAACAGAAGGATCATTTTGCATCTTCCCATGTGTTGGAAATCCTTATCCGGACACTTTGAAATCTTAGATTCGTGTTGCAACTGTTCTGCTGTCACAAAAGTTATGAAAAAATAGCTGATTTTATATCAACGATATCTCCCACATCCGGACTTCGATTCGACCCATTTTATTTTTTGAAATTGGGTGATTTTTCGAGAGGAACTCAGATATGTAGTCATTGTTTTGAAATTCTGCATAAAAATTACAAAAAATTATAGGAGAGTCGTTGTCCAACAGTTGTCATCAGAAAAAAAAATCTACAACATTGCTGATTTTAAATCAGCGATATCTCCCTCATTTGAACTCTGATTTGGCTGATTTTTTTTCGAATTTTGGTATTTTTTCGCAAGGAATCTAGATTTGGTATTTGTTTTTGTAAATTTTGTACCAAATGTTTTAGATCTGATCTGCGAAGTCGTCGCCCAAAAACATTCCTGCAAAAAAATGAAAAAAAGAAAAATTCTTCTGCTTGGCCCAAGAAAATGCTCTGTGGAGGACGTAGCACATGCTTGAAGTTTGTTGAATATTGTTGCAAAATTTGAAACTGAAATATGCATCAAACCCTCGTTCCCATGGAATCATAACTTTCTCTGATACCACTGATCTGAATGGAAAATGGCAGCAACCCATGGTATTCATCCACCCATGGAATTTACCCATGGTATTGTAAGTGGCATCCACTCATGGTATTTATCCACCCATGGTATTATCCACCCATGGTATTCATTCACCCATGGTATTTTCCCATGGTATTGTGACATCCACCCATGCTATTCATTTACCCATGGAATTAACCCATGGTATTGTGACATCTGTTATCACTCAGATTTTCCTCTGAAGTTATTGGAAGAAGGAAAGGATCTAAGGTAACCACAAACCAACTTTTAAGTACAGAATCTAGCCAATCTATACTTAGAGAGGGCTCTCTCTTTAAGATTTAGCTTTTTTTAGTAAGGTATTAGGCTAGGTATGAAAGCTTGGGGGTTTTGATTTTGATTGGTGGTGGAATTTAGGAACAAATGGGTAGAACAGAGTATTTCAGGCCATTGGGCTATGGAGTCAACTGAAGATGGCTAAACTGGATTTGGATAATTCCACAAAGGAGGGCTTCACAGGGCAAGATAGCTAAACAAGGATCAAATGGTAACTTGAAAGAATGGAATGGCTTTGAAAGGGATGAAGGGCAATTAAGAATCCTTCAACAAGTTTCAAAAGGAGGGAAAATGAATGATCACTAATAAAAAGAAATTAAGAATTTCTTATTAAATGATCATAATGATAAACTAAGAAGCAAAGAGCAGTTAAGAATTCCTTGCCTATGATAGTTTAGAGGAAAACATTTAGAATAAAAACGATTTTAAAGATAGATTGCAATTAAGCACTTTCTGAAATATACTTTTTCGTTTTAATATTCAGATATGAACACAAGTGAAATAGTAAACCAGAAAACAATAACACATGAGATATAGAATACTTATTTGTCTGATGTTTGACACATGAATCCTGTAAAAAATTCCCTTGCTTTATTTCTTCATCCAACCAGCCATACAAGAGTTGATCAACAACTTTTCTTTTCCAAAATAATAAGTCTATAGAAATTTCTAAGAATCCACCTACATTACTCCGAATGAGGGAGTATTTATACAAAATTTACAATAAAATATCTCATAACAGAGAGAGATATAATCTAGGAAAGCTAACTATATGTTACATAAAAGTAGAGACAAATGGTCTTGAAGATAGAAGATAAAAGTGAACTCGTGGCTTGTTGTCCCTGTTTTTGTGAACGAGCTAGAGGCAGGCCCTATAATTGAGCATCTTCATGTCTTCTTTGTAATTCTGTACTGGTTGTTCTGCTTTTCATCTCCTTACTAATACTCTTTGACCTATTCTGATACTCTTTACCTGTTTGATCCTTATTCACCTTCTTTACCAAAATTGACAATGGTAAATACTAAAAAATTTACTTTTTTACCAAGGTAAATTACAAAATTTCTGTCATATCAGCCCACCAATCATCCTTCGGTATTCTAGTCCTTTGGAGCTTCCTGAATATTTCATCAGCCTCTATATATTTTAAAAAATTAGGCTGAACTGGAAACAAATGTTTTAATTCATGTTCAACATAGAAAAGGTTCTCTAGACTGTCATAGAGAACTCGACCTGTGGGTAGTGCCTTGGGTGTAGATGAACTGGCCTGGTTATTTGCATATTTAACCAATTTGTCACTATAATCTTCATGCATCATTAATTTATCATTAATAACTAAAGTACTGGGAAGTCCTTTGCTCTGTAAAATGCCAAACGTTTTCATAAAATCATCAATGTCCTCTTGCATGTTTTGGCATTTTCTTTCTAGGTTCTGCATTAGACCTCTTTTGGTCAAGACCTTCTTAATCTCTAGGATAGTTCCAGTTCTATCCTGAATATTCAGCTCTTCAAGCTAGTGCATGGTCCTGCTGTTTAAAAAATTTATCAGCCTGACATCTTCCTCAGGCTTGCCTCCTAGTTCAACCTTGGTCTTGGCAATTTCTTCAAGAGCCAATTTTACCATGTTAATTTGTTCAAAAATAATTTGTATGGATGACCAAACATCATTTATTGACTGAGTGATGTTGGTCCAGAGAATCTTCCTAATGTTTGTTAAGGCTTCTCAAAGGTGAGGTCTTTCTCTAATGTTTTCACTTGCTGTGCCAAGCCTTTATTCTTCCTTACCTCTTCAGCAAAATTAATCTTGGAAACATCATATTTCTGTTCTAAAGTGACAAATTTTTCTTTTACCTTTTGGAGTTCAGAAACTTGAAGTTTCATCTCCTCCATTGACCTGATTAACTCCTCTGTACTCAAACCTGAAGTTCCTGCTGGTGTTGTTCCTGTAACTGTCTCTGCTGTGACCAAGGGGACATTTGGTGCCAGAGCTGTTCCAAGTGTTGAAGGGACTGCAATGGAGACTATTGGTATCACATTTTGAGGCTGAGAGGTCGACTCTCCCTGCCTGCTTTTCAATGATTTTTCTAATTCTTGCTCAGTCTCCTTCAACTGTTCATTAAGCTTGAGGACTAAGTCCATAAGCTCTTCTTCAGATTTCTTTTGAACAACTTCTACAGTTTGTGGATGTCTTGATGGTGGCAACTTTAACTGCTTTCTCAAGGCAGCTATGTCTTCATCTTTCTTCTTTATTAAGGCCTCTGCTGCCTTTACATCCTTTGGGTTATGACCCAATCCAATAACCAACTCCTCCAATGATTTAATTATATTATCTTTAGCCTGTGAGGAGGCTCTTTCTAGCTATAATTGAGCAGTTGTATTATTCAAATAATTTTCTAATCTTTGGGCCATCATAGCTTTACCAGTCAATGTTGAATATACCATTTCCCCTGTCTACTTGTGTAGTTCAATCTGATCTAAGGGGTGAATGTCCTTGGCCATGACCTCAAAATCAGTTTTGAGGTAGTCTGCTATTGACTGAGGCTGCTGTACTTTGGGCTTGAAGAAGCTCATCTGCATCTTGCCTTCTTTGATGTCATAGGCTGACATCAACCTGGTTTGATTTGTAGGGGCGATTTTCAAATACTAATCGTAGACTTGGGCCCTTAATGGTTCATTTTTAGCCTTTATTCTTTGAATTTCTTTTTAATATCTAGGTTCTCATTTACTAAAGGCCTGAAGGATGACACTTCAACACTTTGTTGCCTTTCCAGTTCATGTCTCTGTGAGCTAGAAGGTGTCCCACCCGCTGGGAAAGTACGTTGGCTATCTGCACCTTCTTTTCTTTAACTCTCTGTAGTTTCTTCAAAAAAATCCTCCTCTGAATGAGGATTTAGCCTGTGCCTCTTAGCACCAGGCTATTTTGATGGGCCACTGGCAGGGGTAGCTACTTCCCTGTCTCTCTTTTTGTTCCTTTCCTCATTTAGTGGAGTTTGTAAAATTGGGGTCTCTCCAATGTTGATTTTAGTTGGGTGGGTCTGTGTTTGAGCCTGCTTCTGAGAAGTTTTAGGCTGCTTTGACATGGTTGATTTTTCTGTTGCCTGAGTGCTGGTCTCTTTTTCTTATCATTGTGATGTTTCTACAAGTGGTGTAGTAGTCTACTGTGAGTGCCTTTGAGAGGTATCGGCTGTTGAGGCACTAATCCCTGATGTTGACTTTTTAGAAGTCTCAAAATGTACCTGTCCAAAAAAATCTAGGTCAAGTGTTTTTTCAAGATCTTTCATTACATTTTCTATGTTGACTTGCTCACTATATATTTCTACTAGGGTTCCTTCCCTCCATTCATCCATATTAGCAAATTGTTCAATCTCTGGAATTCTGTGATGCAAGTATGGTGACAGTCTATTTTCCATCCTTCTATCACAGATGAAATTGTGGGGATCATATGGAGTCCAACTAAAAATTTTGTTTAATTTCATGTAGTCTTCTAAGATTTGTTCTGCTGCTCTCCATGCTTCCCTATTGTTGCAAACAAATGGGCCTAGATGATCCTTGATTCTGAGTTTTGCTTTCTTCTTGGCCTTAGTAAAATGTATCAAATCTGAATGTATCATTTTTCTATAATATTCCAAAGCAAACAATCTCATTGGAACATATTTAGGTAGCTTGAATGGGGAAAGCTCACACCCATATACCTTGATTTCCGTGTGATTTTGGTATAAATACCAATCACCCACTTTGTACTGTTTGGATAGCTGTAAGATCCTTTTGATTTCATCATTAATCCTTGGGGGAGGACTTCCTATCAGCAAGGTAGTTACTGGGTGGACAAACTGGTCATTGAACCCATTATATGAATAAGGGCAAGCAAAAGATTCATGGAAAATGGAAGACCAAAAGATGACAGATCTAGGATTACCCTTTGTATCAAGCTTCTTGACAGAAAAAGGGAATTTATCAGACTGATGGCAGAGGATGAGGTGATATATGAAGGTGGAATACTTGAAAACCTTCTCATTCTCCAATCTCATGAATTGTTCATGGATCTTGTCAGCTATAAATGAAGCATAATCATACTTGATAGTAGGAGGTTGTCTTGGGGTAAAAATAGACATCAATACTAGGGTCAATTCATCTACATATTGACTAGTGTTGAATCCCATGACTGCAGATATCATATCAACTATGATTTTGCCTGTATCTGTGAAGAAAACTGACATATAAGGAGGGGGATCTTTAGGTTGATGGTCTTTTACTATGAAAGTTTGGCAGAGGCGAGTGAGCTCAGCTTGGGATAATTTGGTTGATTTCTCAAGCAAATTTCCAAGGGAAATGGGGGTGAGGGCTTGATTAGGATGAAATTGCAGCATCTCATTGATTGATTCAACAATTATTGTGAATAGGACTGTTTGGTTAGGAGACATTATGGCTCTGCGGTTGGGGTCATAACTTGCATGGCACAGATGGATTATTTCTGGGAAAACATGTATAGAGGGGAGAAAGTACATTGGGAGATTGGATTCCCATAGTCCTATGGCATCATTTCCATTCAGGTGATTATCTCGGCATTGGAAGAAAACTTTGAGGTGGTTTTTATCAGTGATTAGGTCTTTTATTTGAAAATCCTTGTCTGCCAGAGGTAGATAGTCTAAATCACGATGAGGGGTGATAATGGGAGCAACGTTTAGGGCTACTGGGGTTTCCATTCTAGTTCTTGTGGTTTCAGAAAGGAAACTGAGGTTTTCGTTGTAAAATTGGTGAAACCAAGGGCCTGGGGGATTTGAATTACAAAAGTAGTAACAGAATTATGGTGAATTTTGGCTTTTTAATCAATTTGTAGGGAAAAACAAGTATTTGCAGGCGAAGATAAGTATTTGCAGGGTTTTCTTGATGGAATCGGTAAATACCTGCTTTCGGGACGGGAAATGGTATACAGGTACAGTGGGTACGAAAGGAGTCTCTGAGCGGTGTTGACTGCAAATTTTGAAGCAGGTTGGCGGCTGGGAGGAGTTGGTCAACCTCGTCGTTATATTTGCATGGATGTACAGGTTCGTGAAATAGAACGACAAAATGATTTGTTTTTTTCTTATACAAAGTCATGAATTTGGTGGGTTTCGGGATTTGGATGGATGATGTGAGCAGGAGGAATTGACGTTTTGTCATTTAGTGGGAGGCGGTAAGCGGTTTCTATCACACCACTTATGGTGAGAGGGCAGTATTGGGGCTTATCCGTGCAATACCATAGAATGATTGATGCGTGGGGAGGCACTGTACATAAAAACACTTTGCGATCACACACTAACGTGTGGTCGCAAAGGGTCGTGCAACATGCAAGACAGTCGTTGGATTTGGGAGGTGGTGATCGGATGGTTATCGGGGATGTGAAGTGATGGGGTTTTAATGGAGGCAGGCCCGATATAATTAACGATTATTTAATTGTATCGGGGGTGGCAGGATTGGTTAGGCAAGTTATTAATTAACCTTGAGGGTTGATTAATCCCCTTTTAATGTGGCGCGGGGTTAGGGCTGTTAATTAGCTACTGATTAACTAATTAATCCTTATTTAAAACGTATTATGGTTATATTTTAACCAAAGGGGTGGGATATATAATGTTTCGGGGTTTTTACATAGTTAAATAATACGGGAATGTGTATATTTACATAGGGGATTTATATATTAATAAGTTAATGGTTAATATGACATTTGAAATGGAAAAGCGCTAAGTATAAAACATTTGGTGTGTGTATTTAAACTTAGGCTAAAGTGAAAAAAAGGGTTTTTATGGAAAATATTGTGATTTTCCTAAGCAAAATAGGATTTTACTTAGGAAAACTTATCAAGGGAATGAATGATTTATGAATGGGTGAATATTGATTTTAAGTACTTAGGCATCATAAATTATTGGGCCGAGGGTCCGGTCCCTCCAGAAGTCAAAGAAATTCTCTAAGCCCCTCTAATTTGATAAATACCTTGGCACTTAGGGGAAATTAGTGAAACTTTAGGGAAATGAGTAGGGGGGTTAATTATTTTGACTTTGCTTTGGCTTGAGATGCCTTCAATGTAATACATGCCTTTGCCTTGTGATGAAAGTAAAAGATTAACACATTTAGAGTTATCATTCACCACATATCATTCTGCATCCATCATCTACTTACCCTACCTACTTTAACCTAGCATTTTTACTTCTTTATTTGGGTGAACTTAGACTGGCAAACCCTTATCAAAATCTTTTTTTCTTTTACATGGTAATGCCTATCTAAGTCTACACTTATTACATCCAAGGGCTCAGATTAAAATGTTGAGCTCCTTTTTTCACTCTACCTATCTACTTATCTGTCAAGATTAAACTGTTTGGTCAGATCTTTATTCTCTATATCTAAAACATGAAATTGAAAACATGGAATAACCAAGATTAAGCTATTTGGTAACCATGGATTGTGGCCTAGGTAACAAGTTGCACACAATATTTTATTATACAAAGTGAAAAAGTAGTGGCATTTAGACTTGCACACTTTCCTTGGTCTTTCTTTTTGGTGGGGTTCATTTTCTTTCAATTTTTTGACCATCTTTTTATTCTTTTCACCCTTTGATTTTTCTTTTAGGGTATACCTCCTTTACATTTTTTAAATTTTTTGATTTTTTTCAAATATGGAAAACCTTTGCAACAGTAAAGGTATGAACATATTACAGTCAATCATGATATATGACACCTATTGGTATAGGGGAATAACAACATCCACCCATGGTATTTATTCACCCATGGAATTGACCCATGGTATTGTGACATCCACCCACGATATTCATTCACCCATGGAATTGACCCGTGGTATTGTTACTGAAAAATACTATAAGTAACAAGTCACATTTTGTAAAAGGAGAGATGGTCCGCCACAATGTAGCCTTTATAGTTATTATCAGTTTTATTTAAAGTTTATTTCTGGTTTTATTTACTGCGTGTTTTGTCATTTTCTTTCTAGAATTGCAATTCTTCAGACCTTGGGGGCATCCCCCACAAGATCCATTTCAATCTTTTAGATCTTGGGGGCTTCCCCCCAAGATCTAAAAGATTGAAATGGATCTTGTGGGGGAGGCCCCCAAGGTTTGAAGAATTGCAATGCTAGAAAGAAAATGACAGAACACGTAGTAAATAAAACCACAAAGAATTTTTTTATTAAAACCGATAATAACTATAAAGGCTACATTGTGGCAGACCAACTGTCCTTTTACAAAATGCGACTTGTTACTTATAGTATTTTTCAGTTACAATACCACGGGTCAATTCCATGGGCGAATGAATATCGTGGATGGATGTCACAATACCACGGGTCAATTCCATGGGTGAATTAATAACATGGGTGGATATCACAATACCATGGGAAAATACCATGGGTGAATGAATACCATGGGTGGATGTCACTTACAATACCATGGGTGGATAAATACCATGAGTGGATGCCACTTAAAATACCATAGGTAAATTCCATGGGTGGATGAATAACATGGGTGGATGAATACCATGGGTTGATGCCATTTTCCATTCGGATCATTCCTCCCTCCTTAAGAAGCAATGGTCCCCATTGCGAAGTTCCCTCTTGCAAAGCCTTTGTTGAATATGAAGAGCCACCGAAGAGAAGGGTTTTATGTGGTTAACCCATAACCATGATGAATTAAGATCCGAGGATAGAGATACCATCTAATGCTTGTGACCAACTGTGATAATGACAGTGTGTGGCTTAGCAAATGGACTTCGATGAAGTGTGGGTTTGTGGATGACCCATAACCATGATGAACGAAGATCCAAGGATAGAGATACCCTGTAATGCTTGTGACCAACTGTGATATTGATAGTGTGCGACCTAGCAAATGGACTTCGATGAAGTGTGGGTTTGTGGATGACCCATAACCATGACAAACAAAGGTTCGAGGATAGAGATACCCTGTAATGCTTGTGACCAATTGTGATACTAGCAGTGTGCGGCCTAGCAAATGGACTTCGATGACAAGGATTTTGTGCAGTTGACCCATAACCATGATTTTGGTCGTTGATGAAGTAGTAAGTGCCTACATAGCCTGGGGTGGGAGGGCATGTCTCCAAATAACCCAAGTCGAATGTTGCTATGCTAGAACTAATGAATATGAACCAAGTGCCTACTAAAGTGGGGTGGGAGGGCACGTCTCCAACGGGAACCCACTCTGAATGTTGCTCCATAATTAAAATGGACATAACTCAGTCAATATAGCTCAGAATATTTATTATAACATGTTTTTGGAAGTAGAAGGACCATTTTTCATCTTCCCATGTGTTGGAAATCCTTATTTGGACACCCTAGAATCTCCGATTCATGCTGCAATTGTTTTCCACCATCATAAAAATTGTGAAAAAATAGTTGATTTTAAATGAGCGATATCTCCCACATCTGAACTCCGATTCGACCCATTTTGTTTTTGAAATTGGGTGATTTTTCAAGAGGAGCTCAGATATATGATCCATTTTCTGAAATTCTGCACAAAAACTTCAAAAAATGATAGGAGAGTCGTCGTCCACCAGTTGTCGTCAGAAAAAAAATTCTACAACATAGCTAATTTTAAATCAGTGATATCTCCCTCATCCAGACTCCGATTTGGCTGATTTTTTTTTTGAATTTTGGTATTTTTTCGTAAGGAATCCAGATCTATTATTTGTTTTTGTAAATATTGTACCAAATGTTTCATATTTGATATGAAAAATCACCGCCAAAAAAAAATCCTGCAAAAAAATTAAAAAAGAAAAATTCTTCCTCCTTGGCCCAAGAAAGTGCTCTGTGGAGGTCGTAGCGCATGCCTGAAGTTTGTTGAATATTGCTGCAAAAATTTGAAATTGAAATATGCATGAAACCCTCATTCCCATGGAATCGTAACTTGCTTTGATACCACTGATCCAGATCTTGGAGGGAGGTCCCCAAGGTCTAAAAGATTGAAATGGATCTTGTGGGAGAGGCCCCCAATATTTGAAGAATTGCAATGCTAGAAAGAAAATGACAGAATACGTAGTGATCCAAATGGATCCTAAAACACTCTCTAAGTTTTCATGAACTCTTTAAAAATCATGCCAAAGATTCAAAGTCTTATAAATATCAAGCTATCGGAGGGAATCCTCAGACAGTTGTAATGGCGATCAGTGCGGATCAACGAGGGCCGTCGATCCAGTGCGCAGAGCGGCGGACCATGGTAACGTGCATTGACACCAACCAGAAAATGTAGGGACAAATTGAAGCAACGGAGGTAGTTTCCGATATGCAATTCATATCGCAGGGAAAACCGCTCAGTGAAGAGAAGCCCTGAGCACCCAAACCCTAAATAATTATAAAATGCGGAAGGTTTTGTTTCGGTTCCGTCGGAGCGGGATTCCACAAAACCGGTAGGATATCGGAGGGGTTTCGAGCGGTAAGTGGTTTCAACTGAGTTCCGCCCGATGCCATACAATGAGTGCCACGCGTCCCGAGGAAGAGAGAGAGAGAACCTCTCACATCAGACAGATAAACATCATGTTACTTAGTTGCCCGATATGAACAATGACCATTGGATCTAGGGCCCCCAGATAAACGATGGAGATGCGTTTCGATGGATGACTGGATTTGATAAGGTTATGAAGCGTGGTCACATAGGATTTGAAGTTTGATATGGACGATGCGTTGGCAGAAGGTCGTGTTTCGCAGACATTCTTGGAGTTAACGGAAAAATGGTCGTTTCAAATATTTCCAAGAGAACTGACACTCATCCGTTGTGAAATAGGTGGCCACCTCCCTATGAGGTGTTATACAGTGAATGATTACGCAGGACAGAGGGATTCAAATAGACAGAGGCAGGGGAAGCGGAAAGCCAGGAAGCGGAAATGATCAATTAGGAAGCAAATTGGCTTAAAAGCCACAAACTGATAGAGAGAGAGGCAAGCGAAGAGCAGTAGGCAGTAAGCCGAAAGCAGAGAGAAGAAGCCGAGTTGACCTATAGAAGCAAAGGCAGCATCGGGCCAGGATTAAGATAGAGACAAAGAGAGTCAGAGAGTCTACGCACTCCAGAGAAGGCTTGAGAGGTTCAAGCGCACTCCTCTGTAATGCCTGTCATGTATGAGTCTCAGATTGGGCTCATACTGCTGTGACCAATAGAGGTCGAGAATTAGTAAGGAGATTCTATGTACTCCAGAGACTTGGGGGATCCATGTACAGTCTTGCTGATCTATATCCATTGCGTGAGACTCAAATTGAGCTCACTGTTGTAAAAATTCTACTTGAAAACATAATAGAGAGGCCATCGCTGAAGGCTGGACCAGGAGACGTAGCCCAGGAGTATTGGGTGAACTCCTTATTAAACTTGTTGTGTTTATATATGTTTCCTATTATGTTTTCCTTAACTGCTTCATTACCTGTGTATTTCGCAATCTTATCGATCCGTTGCATAAAATAACATAGGCACATCCATGCACATGAGTCTGTAATACCTTATTGTTTGTCTTAGATCAATTCTAGATCATGTAGTAAATAAAACCACAAAGAAATTTTTTATTAAAACCGATAATAACTATAAAGGCTACATTGTGGCGGACCAACTGTCCTTTTACAAAATGTGACTTGTTACTTATAATATTTTTCAGTTATAACACCACGGGTCAATTCCATGGGTGAATGAATACCATGGGTGGATGTCACAATACCACGGGTCAATTCCATGGGTGAATGAATACCATGGGTGGATGTCACAATACCATGGGAAAATACCATGGGTTAACGAATACCATGGGTGGATGTCAATTACAGTACCATGGGTGGATAAATACCATGAGTGGATGCCACTTAAAATATTATGGGTAAATTCCATGGGTGGATGAATAACATGGGTGGATGAATACCATGGGTTGATGCCATTTTCCATTTGGATCAATGACTCTTGAACTTCTCTATGACCTTTGGATTACCTAATAACTCTTCACATTCCTCATGTGACTCTTGGATTTCCACTCACACATTTTACATTTTCTTATTATTTTCAAAATACAAAATTACATTTGAAAAAAATGTGACCATATCCATACATCAAATAAACACATCTAATTCAAGCTTAAGGAAACTACAACTCAGATACTATGACATGTAGCTTTGTAGTAAGATGTTGGTACCAAGCTTTATATTTTGCTACTATGTATCTAACCTTTTGCGATAAATTAGGATTATATCTGAGATTTGAGATTTCCCTCTACTGCATCTTGGTATATCGTCTTGGAGTTTTTTTGAATGTTGTTCCACAACATGACTAACTTCATATGTAGCTTGGATGGCTCAACTACGTATTTCAGAACAAAGTCCTTTGTCACCTCTAACTCATCCTGAGTGGTCTCCTATTTGATACTATTCAAGAACTCTTATACCTCCTTCCTTATAGTGTCCGTACTTTTCACTTCCACAAATGCATCAACATAAGGTATTTTTTGCATTCTCACCAAGCATCCAATCCATGGTTTAGTCATGCATATGCTGACATAGTATTGGTCACAAAATTACTGAGTTTCTCATAGACTTGTATAAACATCCTTATCTCTGCTTTGTCCATTTCAACATCCCACCTTCCTTTTCTAACCAAAACTGTAGGTACATTCAAATACTTTCCCCCCCACTCCTTGATGGAATCTATAGCTTCATAGGTTTTCTTCAAGACTTTCACATTCTCATGCGGTCCTTTATGTACTTCATGCAAGGGAACCAATGCCTTATGTATAGAGATCATCTCCTCATACAATTTCTTCATCGTGTCTTCCAACAACTTGAGTTGTTTAAGTATGGTTCTTTTTAATCTCTCTTTGCTATCACTAGTGGAAGGAGTTATCTAATTCTCTATAATGAGATGATAAATATGTTTCTTTGCTATAGCGAATTCCTTCTCTAACTGTTCATTCCTTTTCATCAGGAAATTTGTATTCCTTTTTTTGGCCACTACAAAAGTTGTATTGGCTGAAGTGACTGCTCTAGGATTTTTCCCAGTGTTTGACACAATCACCTTTTCTATGTTGATGGAAACATGATGGTTAGAATCATTCAAAAAGTACCTTCATATTTTCTATAAAATCTTATTCTTCAACTCATTGAAGGTGAAGTTGGAAATATCCATGACCCTATCATCACGTGGAGGAAGAATCCCCATTTCACTAAAAGGGATGACCACCAGTTAGAGGAGGTGTGGGATAGATACTTGGTTTTCAAGTGATCAACTCAATATCTACCAATTGGTCATCCTCTCTTGTTCTTCATCTATATTCTGGTCCTGCAAGTCTTCCTCAATTTTTATTGCAAACTCTTCCTCTTGTTTTTTCCTCTGATAATAACTTATTCTACTCCTCTTCTTCCCTTTGCTTCTTCAAATATTCTTCTAAGATTTTGCTTCTTTTCTCTTCTTCAATTCTTATTTCTTATTCTTCTCCATGTCTTCCCACTTCTTGTTTTCCTATTCTTCTTTATGTTTACATTCCTCTCCTGCTTGCACTCTTCTTCCTGCTGCTTTTTCCTTTATTATTCCCATTCCTTCCTTTTCTTTTCTTCTTCAATTGTGCTCTTGGTATGTGGATCAACTTTGAATTTCCTACTCCTATCCTTTTCTGGATAATGTCTCAACTTCCTCTTTGGGCCAACATTAACCTGAAAGAACACTTCCTTTTGGGTCCCTTATTAATCAATATCTAGTACATGTGTTGTATGAGAAGGTCCTACCTCATCACCAGGTCTAACTACTGTAGAAGCGTTATACCAATTCTTAATATTCTCCTCATCTTCCCAAGAGTCAGAAACATAGGGCTAGGTGAAATGCAACTTTGCACAACGTCCCTTGCATACACCTCGAAGGTCATATCAATGAAATCTTATCTCTCTTAATATTAGGTGGTTGAGTTCGAAAATCTTTGTTTCTACTGCCTTCAATTTCTTTAGCTCATATGACCCTAATTGTAGAGGGAAAAGGGGCCAAGGTGACTTCTTCTTCTTTTGCAACAATTACGACAATCCTGAGCATAGCTGGTAGCCAATATCTTGCATGACTACCTTTCCTTTCACATACTTCAACATAAGATGTGGAGGTTTATAGGATCAGAATATTCTGGTATATGTGCCTTGAGAAGAAGAAAACCAATTTGCAACTTCGGTAACAACTTCTTTGACCTTGTCAGTCATGCAGGGTGCCTCAACTTTAAAGATTTTCTAATAAAGCACATCAATGAAGTACTTGACTATCTTGTCATATACTTCTCTATAACTTACTTCTGATAGTAGCTTGAAATGGATGTTGACAGAAGGTTGTTTTCAGGTCCATTTCTACTCTAGACCTGAAAACTCATGTCGGGTGCATTTCCCATTAAGAAAGTATGCATACATATAGAACTTAGGTGCTCATTTTGTGTAACCCTTTTTTCCTTTGATACATTTATCTATGGTTGTTGAGCTAGTATATCTGACTAGTTAAATATCTTTCCTTCTGAAACAACCAAGTTGAGCATATAAATCCATCCTTCTTCAGATAATTCAGTTCTCTCACGCCCATACAATATTCATCACATAGCCATGAGGTATTGATATACTTTCCTTAGTGATATTGTCTTGTGGATTCCCTCAGGCTTCTGGTGAAATTTCTTGGTTCTTGTCACCATGTCTTAAGAAAATTATTTGTACTTAAATGAGACCAAGCTACGTAGAACCTTGAGTTAAAGTACTCCTTAGGAATCGAAAACTTGTAATAAGAGTAAATATCATGGGGTTAAAACGCCATGAGCTCTTGCCCACTTTCACTGCTGAGAATCATATTCTTGGAGTTTAGATGCCGCAATATCCATCCTATAACTTTTGCACATGGTAAAACTAGATATCTGCTAGCAACCCTATGGAACTTGTACCTCTTGATATTAATGTATACTTATCTACCCTCCAATTTTTTTGGGAACTCTTTCTTGATAAAATCATTGTTTATGATTTTCCATGTGATGGTGGTGGAATTGTCAATGAAGCACTTTGTGTTTGACATAATAGGTACTCTTAGTCCAGAACTCTCCATTACACCTTCGAAACTGCTTTCATTGGCCTCCCTTGTTGGTCCTTAACGTGTGACTAGGGGCATCATGTTGGTGGAAGATGAAAAACTAATAAGATTTTTATTTGTAGCACCTCGAAGTGGAAATTCACTCATGGAAAAAGAAAAATTAGTTCAACAAAATACCACATTTTCTATCAATTCAAAAGGCAGTTACTACGAGAGAATATTGCACTAGCTCTAAGCACAAGCATGCAAGTTTGAGGCAAGGTGACCTTACTGGCCACTGGAAGTGAAATTTGTGTAATGGAAAGGAAGATAGACTGAGTTTGAGTGCATGTTAGATCATCAAGAGATAAAGGTTATAATTTTAGGTCTTGAGGCTGCCAATGTGCGATTGTTGGGAGAGAGGCTTCTCCTTTGCGTAGGTTGCATTAGCAGTTGGAAGTGGGTTTCATGTTGCTGAATAGAAGTGCAAAATGTGCAATAGAAGGCTAGGTTAGTGCAGTGAGAAAACATAGCGAGAAAGGAGATCAAAACTGCTGACTAGGAGAGCATAATGTCAAAATGAAGGGAGATAGGTCCTTTGATGTGCACATGTCACATCAGTAGTAGGTAGGGTTTGAAAATTTACTACTTGGAGGAGAGAAATGCATTGGGGAAGGGATGAAGGCACAAATATTATTGAAAATGACTAAGTGTTAGAAAATAACAGGCAAACAAAACCATGCATGCATTCATATATACAATAGTGATCTTAACTGGAATGTGAAAGGTCATGTAATGGAAAGAGACACTAAAAATGACACATGAAAAAGAAAAGTGACATCTGCGGAAGATAAAATAAGAAAAAGCAAATTTTTCAATGGAAAAATCAGGCAAAAATGACACATGCGAAAGAAAAAGTGACACATGCTAAAGAAAAAGAAAAAAAATTGACAATTGAGAAACTTACCGGGAAAGTTGCACACTTGCAACCAAGAATGCTCCTAGTGCTCAAGGAATGCACAAATATCCAAAGAAAATGATGAATGTGAGAATGAGCTCTAGGTTGAACTCCTTATATAAGAAGAGCACAAATGAAATTAGGGTTAGGGTTTGTGAGGATGCTCAACACATGGAGGAAAAATTGGAGATAAGGATAAGCTAATTGCCACTTGTGATAACACTAACTTAGGAAAGTGCACTTTCACTATCAACAAGAGGTGCACATTGACTAGCAACAAGGAGTGTGTAGTCACTGCCAGCAAGGAGTGCACAATCACTGTCTCTGAGAACTGCACAATCATTGTCTCTAAGAACTATGAAATGACTATCAACAAGAGGTGTGTTGTCTTGTGTTCCAAGAGTGCACATTGGCTATCAATAGGGAGTGCGCTCTACTTAGTGGAAAGAAGTGAGCAATTACTGCTTGGAAGAGGTGCAATTATCAAGGCATCAAGAGCTAGGCATGTGAAAGCAAGTAGTTGCAACACTTCAAATTTCTAGAAGAATACTTGAACACTTAGAAATATAATACCAAGGATGACCTCAATGACTTAGAACAAAAATTCACATGATATTAAGGGGCTCCAAAATTTAGATATAGGAAAAAATTTGGAGGGTGTTGTAGTAGCTACAACATTTGGCAATTCACTAGAAGAACCCTAACTTCTCTGCTCGGGTCTAACTTTACACACACGGTTTAGCTTTTGGGAATTATTATCCCATCCCATAGATTACCATAGATTCCCTACTTAGCCCGATTATAGATATAGTCTCTTTTGTTCCTCTTGTCGGCTTAACACCTTCATAAATGTAGTCATACCTCAATGGTTTTGATTAGGGAGTGGGAGTGTGTAAATTATGTGAGTTAAAGATAATCGAATTCAAGCTTCTGTGATCCATAATTTAATTTGGAAACAATTTAAGAAGAAATCACATTGGTAGATTTAGGCCGATGCGTTTCGAACCAACCAGTGTGGTTCATCATCAGGACAAGATGAAAAATCAGATCATAGCAGAAAGTTAAATAGGGAGTCAAGACCTACTAACAGCTAAGGGAAAAAACGGCTAGATAACGACTATATTTGACTGGATGGGAAAAAAGCTGAAATACTAATTTATTTATTATTATTATTAATATTTATTTATATATTTATTTATTTCAATTTATTTTTATAATTGGATCATTATGTGATAATATCTAACTAACCTAACCCCTAAGATAAAAATAATTACTATTTATCTATTTATAACTAAATAAATAATATTAATATCTAAATAACCTAATATTATAATATTATCTAACTAACCTAACCCTAAAAATATAAATAATTATTAATTATTATTAGTATTAGTATTTATTTAAAAAGATAAAAAATAAAAAATAAAAAAATAAAAATGAATGAATATTGAGCTTAAATGAAATATGAATGAAATAATTAGTAATAGAAAGGACATAAATAATTAAATTGGTTGTAATGTGAATAATCAAATATAATTTTAATTTTACTTGTTTATTATTATTATGTTATTTTAGTTTCTATTTATTAAAAAAAATAAAAAAATAAAAAATAAAAAAAAATAAAAAAAACAAACAAACCTCAGGGGTGAATTAAGAAAAATAAAAACCAAAGGGAGGAGAAGGAGAAACGAAGGGAAGAAAGCTAAGAGGAAAGCGTCAGAATCCAACAACTACTAATTTTCCACCCATCGTCCCTATTGAGATTATTAGGCCGCCTTTCAATTTCTATGGCTTCCCTGAATTTATGGTGATGAAAGTGAGGAATTTTCGCAATGACCTTCGCCTCCTCAATGCAAATATGATGATTGGTCTTCTCAGCATGCTCTGCTAAGGCCAAAGAATGGGTCCTACCATGCTTGATATCGACAACATGTTCCTTAATCCTCTGATTAATGGATCAGCCTGTTTCACCAATGTACGATGTTCCACAGGAGCATGGGATGACATAAACTCCTTTCAAATCCTTAGGGTCCACAGGGTCTTTAGCTGATTTTAAGGAACTTCTTAAGGTGTTAAGGGGTCGAAAGGTTGAGGGAACATTGTGTTTCCTGAGGATTCTAGCAATCCTATTAGTTGTCCCTTGGATGAAGGGGAGGTGAACTCCAGAACTACGATCAATAGGGTCTTTCTTGGCCTTATGACTCTTGCTAGCTTTGAGGAAGGCTTTAAGGCCTTGTTTCTTACTATAACCATTATTGGAAAAAACCTCTAAGATATGGGATTTCTCTCTATAATAATGCTTGACATCAGAAACCCTCATAGCATGGGTAGCTAGAGTGCAAAGGACCCCCAATTTTTGAGCAGGGAAATGATGGGACCTAACATGAAGATACTACTCGGTATGGGTTTTCTTCCGAAATACTTGATGGGAAAATGAGCCATCCTCTTTCTTAGAAATGAGGACATCTAGGAAATGAAGGCAATCATTAACTTCTTTCTCCATGGTAAACTTAATGGAGTTAGATTGATTATTAACATGCTGAAAGAAGAGATCTAACTTATCTAGACCATGCTGCGAAATAGAGCAAGTATTGTCTATGAATGTTTTCCAAAGATTAGGTTTAAGAATCAATGAGGCTAAAGCTTTGGATTCAAAATCTTCCATAAAAAGGTTAATCTTTCAAGCTTTTCTTTTCCTCCTCCTGTTTTTAAGCTTTTGGAGAGAGGTTTAAACTTTGCCCTTGCCCCTAGGAAAATTCTAGTCAATGACATTATGTGTGATATTGAATTTGGGATTAAAGGCTTACCTGATAATACTAAAGATGTTATCAGGAAAGACTGTGCGGTTATTCTTAGGAAAGCTAAACCTCCAAAGCATAACATCAACAAGGAGGAATTTGAGGCCCTAAAATCTTTGAACAAGAACCAAGACATTGTGGTCTTGAAGGTTGACAAGGGTGGGGCCGCTATTATCCTTGATAAGGCATATTATCAGAAGAAAATGTTGGATCACCTAGAGAACAATTGTAGCTACAGAAAACTCGATAAGAATCCTTTGAAAAATATCTCTAAATCGGTGGCTCTAGCTATAAAATCCAGTAGCTCGGTTAGCTCCTTTAGCCACAAGCTTATCGAGAGTAGCCCCATCACTCCCAGGATCTATGGACTTTTGAAAATACACAAGGAAGGAGTCCCCCTTAGACCCATCGTCAACACCATAGGTGGGCCAACCTACCTTTTAACGAAATATTTAGCTGCCAAGCTTAAGCCACTCGTTGTTCTCATAGAGTCATTTGTTAAAGACTCCTCATCTTTTGTCAATGAGTTAAGGGATATGAATTTTGATCCTGGAGACATTCTGGTAAGCTTTGATGTTGTCTCCTTGTACACTAATATCCCCATCAAAGAAGCCTTGGATGTCATCTTTCACCTTACTGATCCCGACACAGCTAGATTAGTCGAGATTTTCCTGACTTCCACTTTCTTCTGTTTCGAAGGTGAGTTCTATGAACAGACATGTGGTGTGGCTATGGGCTCACCCCTGTCCCCTATTGTTGCTAATATTTTTATGGAATATTTTGAATCCAAAGCTTTAGCCTCAGCGATTCTTAAACCTAAGCTTTGGAAAATATTCGTAGACGATACTTCCTCTATTTGGCAGCATGGTCTAGATAAGTTAGATCTCTTCTTTCTACATCTTAATAATCAATCTAAATCCATCAAGTTTACCATGGAGAAAGAAGTTAATGATTTCCTTACTTTCCTATATGTCCTCATTTCTATGAAAGAGGATGGCTCATTTTCCCATCAGGTATTTTGAAAGAAAACCCATACTGAGCAATATCTTTATGCTAAGTCCCATCATTTCCATGCTCAAAAATTGGGGTTCCCTTGCACTCTAGCTACCCGTGCTATGAGGGTTTCTGATGTCAACCATTATTCTAAAGAGAAATCCCATCTCTTGGAGGTTTTTTTCAATAATGGTTACAGTAAGAAACAAGGCCTTAAATCCTTCCTCAAAGCTGGCAAGAGTCATAAGGCCAAAAAGGACCCTATTGATCGTAGTTCTGGAGTTCACCTCCCCTTCATCCAAGGGACAACTGATAGGATTGCTAGAATCCTCAGGAAACACAACGTTCCCTCAACCTTTTGACCCCTTAACACCTTAAGAAGTTCCTTAAAATCAGCTAAAGACCCTGTGGACCCTAAGGATTTGAAAGGAGTTTATGTCATCCCATGCTCCTGTGGAACATCGTACATTGGTGAAACATGCCGATCCATTAATCAGAGGATTAAGGAGCATGCTGCTGATATCAAGCATGGTAGGACTTGTTCTTTGGCCTTAGCAAAGCATGTTGAGAAGACCAATCATCATATTTGCATTGAGGAGGCGAAGGTCATTGCAAAAATTCCTCACTTTCATCACCGTAAATTCAGGGAAGCCATAGAAATTGAAAGGCGACCTAATAATCTCAATAGGGACGGGTGGAAAATTAGTAGTTGTTGGATTCTGACACTTTCCTCTTAGCTTTCTTCCCTTCGTTTCTCCTTCTCCTCCCTTCGGTTTTTATTTTTCTTAATTCACCCCTTAGGTTTGTTTGCTTGTTTTTTTTTTTTTTGAATAAATAGAAACTAAAAAAACATAATAATAATAATAATAATAATCAAGTAAAATTAAAATTATGTTTTATTATTCACATTACAACCAATTTAATTATTTCTGTCCTTTCTATTACTAATTATTTCATTCATATTTCATTTAAGCTCAATATTCATATATATATATATATATATATATATATATATATATATATATATATATATATATATATATATATATATATATATATATATATATAATAAATACTAATACTAATAATAAATAATTATTTATATTTTTAGGGTTAGGTTAGTTAGATAATATTATAATATTAGGTTAGTTAGATATTAATATTATTTATTTAGTTATAAATAGATAAATTATAATTATTTCTATCTTAGGGGTTAGGTTAGTTAGATATTATCCCATAATGATCCAATTATAAAAATAATTTGGAATAAATAAATACTTGAATATATAAATAAATAATATTAATAATAATAAATTAATTAGTAATTTTAAATAAATTAGTATTTCGACATTTTTCCCATCTAGTGAAATATAGCCATTATCTAACCATTTTTTCCCTTAGCTGTTAGTATGTCTTGAGTCCCTATTTAGCTTTCTGCTATGATCTGATTTTTCATCTTGTCCTGATGATGAACCACACTGGTTGGTTCGAAATGCGTCAGCCTAAATCCACCAATGTGACTTATTCTTAAATTGTTTTCAAATTGAGTTAAAGATGTTCAAAGTTTTAGGTGTCATCTCTAATGTTGCCCCACTATCGATAGACGTTTTCAGTACCCTAATGAAGTTTCTTGCATCACCTTTCTGCACATGAAGCCTTTCTCTTCTTTCATCGTTTATGTATTTTATTACTTTATTCTTCATTGGAATTTTATCGGCATTTATATTGTCACGAACAAAAGAGGGATCTTAACTTATTTTCAAGCGAGAGAAGTTGTTCCTTGTTTTTCAGGGACTCTTATCTCTCTCTCTCTCTCTCTCTTCTCTCTCTCTCTATATATCTATCTATATATATATATATATATATATATATATATAGATATGAAATTGATTTGCTCACTTAAGTTTCGTCCTTTCCCTTCTCTACTTGATTGAATTGACACGTAAAAAACCAATAAATATGAAAGTTCGATTCAAGGAAAGATGATCTCATTATGCGTATGAGCATAGTATATTTTCTAAGGATTTTGTTTGGGATGAGTCACATTTTCCATCTAAGAATCATGGAATCTTAAAGAGATTTAGGCTCAAACAAAGAAGGGGAGTAAAAGCTAACCAAGCATTATCAGTTGTCAAAATTCTCTCTTATATATTTTTGCACATTACTTCATAGCCAAATGATATGACTTTCACACAAAAATTATTTATGTACAAACCCGAAAAGAGATTGTGAAATGGAAACTCAAATGAAAATAAAAGAAAATGCAAGGCTATAAAATTGCAAGAAAATACAACAGAAAAAAAGGAAAACAAAACTAAAGCTACACCTAAACTAACATATAGAAGGTCAAGAATATGTAAAGTCATATTTCCAGTGCAACCACAAAAGTTGATCCTGGCCTGTAAGCACGAGGGTAGGATCAATTAATACCATCGTGAGAGAATGTGAAAGAATGAAAAGGTTTACTTGAACTATATGCACATGAAATTGAAGGTTTGACATATGGGAAGAAAAATATGTGAGAAATTCCTCCTTTAACCAGTCTGCAATCCTACCTTGTTGATAATCATACAATCCTTGAAAGCAAGATAAAGAAAAGTTGAAACTTATAATTAGTAATGAGGCTTGCCAACTAGGATTATTAAAGCCATTCAATGATTAGATCATGATAGTTAATTGAAAATTATTGAAATTCTAAAGGAAAATAATTTTCAATCAGTGCCATCAAATTATAAAGAGAATTTTGCAAGAGAAATTTGATCTGATCTCATTCAAAAACCTTTTTAAGATCATGAGAACTTAACATAACCATCAACAAAGGCTAAAACGACTTGAATCCTTGAGAAGTTTCTAAACTATCTAATGATGGATCATTGAATTTGGGTGGCTTAGAAAAATCGATAGGTAGATATGTGCAACTATCATTAGATGTATCAATGAATACATAAAAAACACCAACAAGTTGATCAGATCCAACATTTAGCTCATGGAACTCCTCATGAATAAAATATCTTGATGAATTAAACTGAGGACTTCCTTGAACATTCAAAGTTTCCACTCCTTCCTCCTCATCTATTGAGGATGAGAAATAAAACAAATTGTGAACATCATATTCCATCGTCTCATATTCTAATCATGAAACAACACCATCCCATACCTAAATGTGATCAATACCATATAGATAAATATCTAAAGAATTCAAAGAAATAGATGATATAATAGATTCATCAAACACATCATGTATAATGAATAATGTGTTAAGGGTGGAGAAAAAGTGAAATACTTAGATGGGGAGTCTTCAATTGCAATTGATTCTGATTCAAAATCAAAATGTTACACAATGATATCACTTTGCAAAAATAATTGATCATCATAGAAAGTATCTTCACCCTTTTTCTCTCTATCTATGGAATGTAACCATCCTATACTTGACTTCTGTTAGAATCAGTAAATTAAGAATCAAGATAGTTCTATAGAATTGATGGTGAAGCAAATTGATAAAGAGAATCAAGACACAAAGGGTCATAAGGTTTAAATGATAGAGGATCAAAGGTATCCCTTGCAACAACAATATCATCAATCAAATTAGATTCAAGATTTAACTTGTGCTCATTGAGATCTTGATCATGAGGAGGAGATGAAGAATATGATTTTCAGGTTTCCTAACTTCAACATCAGTACACGAGATCTCTCTATTCTATAAAGTAAAAGTAAGTAGTGAAGGAACAAAAGATACAGATTCCTCTTCCGAGATTTAAGATGCCTCATGACTAAGATGAGTTTGGGAAACTAGATTTGGGATGAGATTTGAAGATGGATCATATTCTAATTGTTACAAAGAGATCTTAACCAAATGCTGGAACTTTTCATTCATAAAATCTCAATCCACATCTTCTTCAGAAAAATCATAATAATTATGAATAAATCCTTCAACAATATCCTCTAACGATTCATCAGACTTCATTCTATGTTGATTAATTCGTTTATACACATTTTGATAGTTGTACTTGTCAAAGGTTTGATGAAGATTGTCGAAAAGTTGTTTAAACATGTTATCATAATTTTAGTCAATAGTTTTAAAGCATTGACAGTTTCAGCGTCAACGTCGATTTGTAAAAAACAATGTTAAAGCATTGACAAATAGAATATCAACATTATTGTAAATTTTGAAAATAAAAATGCATTGACAACCAAAGTAGCATTTCATATTTTTAAAAATGGTCAATTAAACTCTAATAGCTGGAGTATTAGTGCTAAATCTAAAAATTCAATTTTTTTATGTCTAGAGAAAAGTGATGATGGAGCACACGTCAACAAAGGAATGATAATCTATCAAACGAGCACTGACTAAGCAGATGTCAACCAAAAACTCTTTTTTACTATGTTTTTCCTATAAAAGGAAATAACTTCTGGTGCGATTTCTGAAAATATGGAAACCAATTTTTAAAATATGAAAGAGCATTGTTTCGAAAATGGACCCATTAACAAAAACTTCTTTCAGTTTTTACACGTGTAATGGTGAGAGATTCGAAAGGATCATTGAAACCTATTTTTCAAGATTTTGCAATTCAGTTTTTTCTTGTTTTAAAAATAAGTTTCCTAACAACTAGGGTTGAATGTTTTAAAACCCAAAGAGGTTTTTGTTGGGAACTGGCCCATTAACAAACAAATATTTTAGAGGTTTCACAACTATCACAGTTTGAGAGTTTCAAATGTAACTTTGAAGCCTAGTTTTTAGGAATTTGCCAAAATTAATTTGTTCTATTTTTAGAAAAAAACACCTAATCAGTTGGAGAGCCACCTCATCAATTCGACTTGGGGCCATATATTATCTCCTTTATTATTTTATTTATTAAGATATGGATAGATGAAAATGTTTGAGATCCATTATTTTTGGATCTTGAACAATTTGTAATTTTTCTATAAAGACAAAGTCTTTATAATGAAGAAGGGTTGGTTTTGTATTAGAAGACTTATTGTGCATTGTATATTTCTGAAAGTTTAGTGAAGAAACTCTGATTTTGTAACATAGATTATTGTGTTGAGAAACTTTGGATATGTGTTCTCTTGTTTCTATTTTCTTTTCTACGTTTTCATATGTATGATCTTCTATGACTAATAAGAGTGAATGAACAAAATTCATAAGTATTGTGCTTTGTTTATATTTTCATTCAACTATATCTTTCGGCTTAGTTTTATAGAATTCATCCCTACAATTCTCTTATAAATATATTATTGCCTTCATCTTCTACATTCCATCTCATCAATTAAAATCTCAAAGTATCTCAACTACCCTACCTCTGTGAGATTTTTGGTTTCTTTTCTTGTTAAGCCAAATATTTGTCTCCATGCCCAATGAAATTATATTAAACCCTACCAAAATTTTGAAGTCTTGTTACAACATACCTATTCATTTTTTAGGTACATAACGAGTCACATTTGAATGAGTTATAGAAGGGACCCCCCTTCGAATTGAATGGGTTAGATTTCAATTAAAAGATTGGTTAGAGGTTACCTTAGAGTTTTTCCCCATAACCAGGGTTTTCTCTAAGAGATAAAAAAACAAATGAACATAATCAACAAGAAAGGTGTGACACCATTGCTTAACATGACCTTCAAGTGTGAGGGTATAATCTGTAAGAAACATCTTCACAATTCACTTCATAAGAATCCCAATATTTAAGAAAATGAAGTGTATGCTCAAGAATGGATGTTCCACCTTCACCATCGAAAATCAATTAAGAAAAGTTATGAATGATTTATGTGGTTATTGTAAGATTGTGTTGTAGAGGTTACAACCACCCTCTGAAATTTTTCCTATGCTTTGATTTTGGAGCCTCCCTTCTTATCCACTACATCTCATCTCACACTAATCCAGGTATTCATGCTTCGATTGAGACTTATTTTTTCATTTTTTGCTTGTGTTTTTTCACTTAGCTCATTCTTCCAAGTTACAAGCTGATCTCCCAACTTGGTCTCATAACAGTTCTGGGCTTGCCTCTAGAAACTGCACAATCCTTGAGGGAAATCAACCTTGATGATGGGAATTTCATATTCATGATTACCACTGACCCTTGAGCTTAGAAACCTCACAATCATGGGAGGCAACCCAACACTAAGCCTAGAAATTGCACCACCCTCATTGAGCTCAGAAACTGCGCAATGCACTGTGTCAGAAAGTTGCACAGTTCCCTAGAACTGCGCAATCTTTCCTGATAGTGTGCACGGAAAGTTTCCTTGAAAAAGAAAAAAAAGCATCCCTAGTAAATATGGATCTATTTTTAGTATCCCAAAGGAGGCACTTGCGTTATTTTTAGAAACTTCCACGAAGTGTCGCTTTTTCCTTAATTTTAGGCATGCACATCATAAACCATAAATTATCCAAATCTATTTAAGTGATGCTTCTAGAGCTCATTTTCATGCTTGATCTTGGAGCTCTAGCATTCCTGAGGAGATCAAGGAACCTTCGCCACAGTCATCGTCGCTTTTGCGGGCGATTTTTGCTTTTGTAGTTTTTTGCTATTTTTTCTATCGCTTTTTGTCGTTTGGCTTATCTGAGTGTTGTTTCACTTGTTTCTCTTCATGGTTGCTGGAGTTTTGACTTGTTTTAACTTGTATAAGTGTTTTTTTTTAAAGTTTTAGATTGCCTTTCCCAAGTGTCGCATTAGTTTTCCTATTTTTTATACCAATGTTCACCGTTGCGGCAACTCTCCTCACTTACTTCATTTTCCTTCCTTTTGATTAATTACTGCAATTGATTCACATGAATTTACTTTAAATTAGTCAAATATAAACTCAGTTTCACACTATCTCTCAAGTTTTCTCATTTTCCACACTTCCCTTGAGTAGATATGGATTTCCCTTGGTTGAGTTTCACTTTGCCCAGCTAGCACTGCGCAATCGTAAGGCTCAAGCCACAAGCTTGGCCTCTAGAATTACGTAGTGAAAAGTCCAAGATAGCTCCAACTACACACTGCACAGTTCTAGGAGCTAGTACGTCTTCTTGGCCATTGAGAATGCGCAATGCACAGTCTCTCCCAGGCCACTTACTAGATTGAACTGCACATTGTGAAGGCTAGGAAGTCTTATTGGACCAATTAGTGAATGATGGGAGGTTATTCAACTGGTCAGATTTGTTGGCTTTATATTTTAAGGCCCATGTAGCATAGGCTTGAAATCCACCTAAGGGTGAGCAAGAAAGGTTATATATGTTTGCTTATTTACTGGATGCAGTCTGTGCACAACAACAGTTCCCTGGCATGAACTGGACATGGATACCACCAGAAAATGTCATGAAAATATATTGCAAGTTTCTTTCGGAATGTAGTTATTGGGGAGTAATGGCACAACTGACTTACCACTTCATCATGCCACTTTACAAGCTTATCTTTGAAGAAGATCCACCTTGCATGTCACAAGAAGAAATGGAGGCAATAACAGACATCGTAGATTGGTATGCCTCACCAGGTAGCACATTCATTAGAGTGTTTGGTGGAGAGAAGCCTCCACATGTCTTACCAAGGTATGCCACTAAAACATTAACCATGCAAGAAGTATCATACCATCTCAACACAGGGTTGTCAGCAGTGTTGCACAGGAAGAAGAAAGCACCATGACCCACTCTTCCTTTGCAGATTGGATTCTATGAGATAAAGAACTTGAAAGTAACAGTTGTTGAAGCTAAGGAGATAGTGAAATTTGAATTCGATACTAAGGACTTTAATCCATTTGATCCCTGTAGTATTTTCAAGGACCACTGTACGAGAGTTCACTTTCCATGGATCGACAGGGCATTTCATTGGTCAGAAGAGGATCCTTGAAGGTACTACTACAATTCCTCCAGAACCAATGAGCCACTTAGTTTAGCAGGGACTTAAAATGCATGTATGTCTTTGAATCACAACGTGTTTGAACACCATGGTACATGCGCATAGTGCCTTTCATGTGCTTTTCATTTTTACTTTTTTTGCAGGTTCATTCAAACTTCGAACATTTTGGTTTGTATTGGCTTATCTTTCTTGTTTTTTGGTATGCTTGTATATATTTCTTGACGTCCCTTCCCTCACCTACATGGGCTAGCCAGTGTGTCAGTGGCTACATCGAAAGTATCACTTTACGTAAATGGACTATGCTCCATTTATGTTAAGAGTAGAAGTAGTGTTTCTTTTATTTTGTTGTTTCTTTGATTTTCTTTACTTTGTTTTGCCTTTACCACGCTTCTTTCCTTTGTTTTTTTTCTTATTAGCTGTAGGTTAGTTTCCGCATGAAATCACGTTTGGATTTTAGGCAAGCTAGGTCAATTCCAAGAGGAAGTTGTGCTTCTATCAACGCTTGGTTATCTGTCTATTCCCTCTATTTATG
Organism: Pinus tabuliformis; assembly: GCA_031772625.1. Lineage (NCBI taxonomy): Eukaryota > Viridiplantae > Streptophyta > Pinopsida > Pinales > Pinaceae > Pinus > Pinus tabuliformis. The sequence continues at coordinate 397,252,794 of CM062808.1, read as the reverse complement.
TGAATATTTCATTTCTGCTAGTCGATGATACCCTGATGGAAATATGTTCCTTTCAGAGAGAGTCATGGTGAAATCTTGATGCTTGCACTTTTAACTAGTACCATCTACTCTAATCGGTCTTCCATTTTCAGTTAAAATTTTTCAACTAAGTCAAGTAGAGTAAGGAGAGGGGGAAAACCTTAACAAGTATGTCAGATGTATATATACATATCCTTCTCTAAAGGAACATCCTCTTCTGCTCTCAATAAGTTGGGATACTTCTTCCACCCCATGAAATAAATAAGTTCCTATGCACAATACTTTGAACAAATAAAAACTGAAAAATTGAAAAAATTAAATAAAGGGAAAAAGAAGAGAAAGGCTTCTTTCGTCGAGAGGTGAAGCAAGTAGCTCCATTGGGTTACTTTCCAGGCTTTCTGGAAGCAAAACAATTCTTGTGTTCTTGAAGTGCCTCTATTGAGCTATTGTCTAGGCCTACTGGTAGGGGAGCAACACCAAAGATGAAACTAAAACTATGACAATCTATATTACTTATGCATCTATATACTCCTCATCCCCAATTGAAGCAACTTAGTTTGACTTGGCTTGGTATGTGTGATTCTAATGAAGAGAATGGTAGGGACTATATATTTAAATCAAGCTAAGTGAAGAAAATATGATAATCAAAGAAATGAACAATACTTCCAGAAGAGTTAGACCTATTTTGCATGAGACAAGATCCATACAGAGAGCTGGAGTTCTACCAATGTGTCACCAATGTTGTAACGACTACAACGACCCTCCAATTTTTTTCCTACGCTTCGATTTTGGAGCCTCCCTTCTTATCCACTGTAGCTCATCTCACATTGATCCAAGTATTCGTGCTTCGATTGAGACTTATATTTTCATTTTTTCTTGTGTTTGTTCACTTAGATGATTCTTCCAAGTCACAAGATGATCTCTAACCTTGGTCTCACATCAGTTATGGGCTTGCCTCCAAAAACTATGCAATTCCTAAGGGAAAGCAACCTTGATGATGGGAATTTCATAGTCCTAATTTCTAGTGAGCCTTGAGCTCAGAAATTGCATAGTCATGGGAGGCAACCCAACACTGAGCTGAGAAATTTCACAACCCTCATTGAGCTCAGAAACTGTGTAGTGCACTGAGCTAAAAAATTGCTTAGTTCTTCATAATTTCACCCTAGTAGTGTGCATGGTAAGTTTCCCTGAAAGGCAAAAAAAAATTAAAAAGTAAAAAAATCGTCCCAAGAAAATAGGATCTATTTTTAGTATCCTGAAGGAGGAACTTGCGTTATTTTTAGAATCCTCTGCCAAGTGTCGCTTTTTCCTTGATTTTAGGCATGCATGTCATAAACCCTAAATTATCCAAATCTATTTAATCAATTATTCTAGAGCTCATTTTCACACTCAATATTGGAGCTCTAGCATTCTTGAGGAGATCAAGGAACCTTCGGTGTGATCGTCATCGCTTTTTCGGGTGAGTTTTTCTTTTGTCGTCTTTTGCCACTTTTTTTGTCGCTTTTTGTTGTTTGTATTCTGTGAGCATTGTTTCACTTGTTTCTCTTCATGGTTGTTGATGTTTTGACTTGTTTTAACTTGTAGAAGTGTTGTTGTAAGTTTTAGATTTCCTTTCCCAAGTGTCGCATTAGTTTCCATTTTTTTTTTCCACCAATGGTTGTCATTGCGACAACTCTCCTCACTTACTTCATTTTCCTTCCTTTTGATTAATTGTTGCACTTGATTCACATGGATTCACTTTTACTTAGTCATATATGCACTCATATTCACACTCAAATTTTCTTATTTTCCACACTTCCCTTGGGCAGATCTGGATTTCCCTTAGCTGAGTTTCACTTTTCCTAGCTAGCATTGCGCAATCCTAAGGCTCAAGCCACAAGCTTGTCCTCTAGAATTGCAAAGTGTATAGTCCAAGCTAGATCTAATTGCACACTATGTAGTTCTAGGAGATAGTCTGTCTTCTTGGCCACTGAGATTACATAATGCACAATCTCTTCCAGGCCTGTAACCAGGCTAAACTACGCATTGTGCAATTTCAAGCCCTAAGCTTCCAACTTGGTTGCTGGGACTGCGTAGTGTGCAATTCCCACAGGTAGCCAATACCTCTTTCTAGAGAAAATTGTGAAATCCTCCCCATCTGATGCCCAATTTTCTACTTGAACTTTCCTTGTAAGTTTATTTTCTTAAAACTAACATTTTCTTTCCATGAGTATCCTTTCTATCCCATAGGCACAACAGTTGTTGAAAACCTCTCCAGTAGTCATTTTTACCATGGCATCTAAGAGAGATGCTTCAAAGGAAATCACTGAGAGAAGTACTGGGGAAGCAGTTGAGAAAACATTAGTTGATTTTTCAGTGTATGAAGATACTCAGTTGTTTATAGAGAAGGGATCATCACTGACATGGCAACATATTAAAGGTGCTTTTGAAAAGGACTTTGAGGGAGACTTAGAGGACAGACAAGTTTATATTAGCGTCTGGTAGTCAGGGCTATAAAAGGTTTCATGCAGGTATCCCACCTTCTCGTGTGTAGATATCATCAACTAGATTGTCTCACACATTGATAAGAAGACCATGACATTGAGCAGTGCCAACAAGAAGAAGCTTGTCATATTTCGCTTAGAAAACTTTCATCAAATGTATCACTTTCTCGAGCCATTAGAGTGCATGGACTCACTCTTTTATGCCACCCACAACTATGTGAACACAAGAGACATTGTCAAATGTTGGGTGAAAGAGCCATCAAAGTTTTGACAGACACCCACCCATGTGTACAAGAAAAAGTCCCTTAAGAAGGCTTACCAGCTCTTGGTTATCTTTGCTTGCAAAATCCATGGTCAAGAGAGCACGAAAATATTTCCTGAAGGGTGGGAAGTCTTATTGGACCAATTGGTGAACGATGGGAGGCTATTCAACTGGTCATATCTATTGGCTCAACAATTGAAGGTCCATGTAGTATAAGCTTAGAATCCTCCCAAGGGTAAGCGAGAAAGGTTCTATATGTTTACATACTTACTGGATGCAATTTGTGCGCAATAGAAGTTCTTTGGCATGAGTTGAACATGGACACCACAAGAAAATTCCATGCATATCTATTGTAAGTTTCTTTCAGAAATTAGTTATTGGGGAGTAATGGCATGACTAACTCACCACTTCATCATCCCAAATTACAATATTATCTTTGAAGAAGATCCACCTTGCATGTCACGAGAATCAATGGAGGCGATAATAGACATCACAGATTGGTATGCCTCACCAGGTGGCACCTTCATTAGTGTTTGGTGGAGAGAAGCCTCCACATGTCTTACCAAGGTATGCCACTAACAAACTGATCATGCAAGAGGTATCATACCATCTCGCCACATGGTTTTCAACAACGCTGCACAGGAAGAAGAAAGAACCATGGCCCACTCTTTCTTTGTAGATTAGATTATATGAGATAAAGAACTTGAAAGTTCCAGATGCCAAGGCTAAGGAGATAGTGAAATTTGAATTCGACAATAAGGAATTTAATTCATATGATCCCCATTGTTATGAAACCATCTCACAAAAGATAGAAAAGAGAGATCAATGCCTTAGAATTCATCCTCTTTGAGGGGGGCAACCTCCTTTACTTTACACACATGAACAATTATTGGATGATACAAATGACAAGCCCTCCTTTCTATATATAGGAGTCTAAGGGGCCATAATATAATCAGATCCGACATAACAATAATAATATAAGGGCACAACAATAACAATAGTGGGCTTCTATGGGGCACAATAATAACATATGGAGACTACATTGGCACAATAATATAATAAGGGGGTTGCACTATTAACAATAGGCATTACACTAGTAGTATAGGGACATAACATGCCCCTCTCCCTCAAAAAGTGTTGTCCTCAATGCTTCAGTAGTTTAATATTCTTCTGTATAATGTTATCATCCATCCATGTGAAATCTTCAGCGGGTAAGTTCTTCCACTTGATGAAATACTCTGAAATTGATTGATTTCGTAGCTTTTGATTTCTCGGTTCTGTGACTGCTTCAGGTTCCAATATGGTTTTTCCTTCCTTGTCAAGTTCTGGAAATATTGTTTGAACTGGGATCTTCTACAACTTTTGAATGAGTTCCCACCCTGCTTGGTCATTCTTCCATTCATCCCTTGCTTCATTTATTGAATTTGGTTGGATAATTATACCAACCTCTTGCATTTCTGCAACCATACGTTCAATTTCACTCCTTTAGGCATGTGGATACCTGTAAGGCCTGATTTTTGGAGGAATTCTTCCTGGTATCAAATGAATAGCATGATCATGATCATGAATAGGTGGGAGGCCTTTGGGAGTCTCAAATACCTTGGAATGATTGTCCAAGACTTTTTGGAGATCTGGAGAAATAGATGATTTCAATATGGGAACCTCTAGCGAACATAATTGTGTAATTAAGACTCTTTGTTCTTTCTTTAGAAGATTTGTGATTCCATTAGAGCCAATTACCTCTCTTGGTTTCCTTGTGATACCCCTTAATTCAACTTCCTTTCCTTTCGAAGAAACTTTCATGAAAAGTTATTGAAAATTAAAAGCTATTGTACCCAAGGGTTGTAGCCATTGGACTCCTAGTACAACATCAGCACCACCCATTGGAATGGAAAGAATTGGGATATTCAATACATATTTTGCCATGGATAGCTTGGTATTCTCGCACTTTCCAGAGAAATTTATGGTTCCTCCACTTACAACCATCACTTGACACTTTGGTGCTAGATATAGGAAGCAATTCAATTCCTTGGCTATCTTACAATGAATAAAATTATGGGTACTGCCCGAATCAATCAACACTATTCGATTTTTCTTCTTGATATGTCCATCTATCTTGATAGTTTGAGGAGTGGTAATTACGGCCAATGCATTACAAGATATGGTCAGGTTCATTTCCTTTTTCTCTAGGGTTTGTTCTTGGTGTATATCCTCTTCTTTTGATGTTTCTTGTTCCTTTTCTTCCTCCTCTTCACCATCTATGTAAATTACTTTCTTCTCAGAACACTTATGACCATTAGTGTATTTTCTATCACAACTGTAACAAATCCATTTTTCTCTTTTTTCTTCCAATTGTTGTGGTCTCAACCTTGTAGGTTATGGAAGGCTAGGGGAAACAACACTTCCATAGTTGTGAGTGGTAGGGTTCCTTGTTGCCATAATTTTGCTTTCCATTTTTCTTGCCAAACTGAATGCCTTCTCCAATGAATCAAGTTCCCAAAGGCGAACCTCATGCTGGATGTTATCCTTTAAAGTCCCTATGAACACATCAATCCTATGCTCCTCTGGAATATCTTTTACCCTTATGTTCAATTTTTGGAAGTCCTCAATGTGATCCATCATTGAACCCTTTTGTTTGAGATTTATCAATTGGCTAAAAAAGTGTTGCCTTTTGTATCCTCATAATGTGCTATCATTTCTTCCGTAAAAATTTCCCAAGTGAAAATTTTTTTATGAGAACAAATCCATCGATACCATACAAACTGATTTGGTTCCAAATATATAGTTGCAATACGTACCTTTTGTGTGTTTTGCACATTATGGAAGTTGAAAAATTGCTCCATTTGTAGTATCCATGTTTTGGGATCCTTGCCATCAAACTTCCTCATATCGGTCTCTAGAACATGGTGGGTCTTCAATCCAACGTTAGAGTCTATGAAATCATGATTAACATTTATTTTGTTCTCATCATGAGTTTCCTATACTACCTTTTTTCCATTCGTAAACATTTCTTGTAGCAACTTTGTCAAATCTGTCTTCAAATCATCCATTTTTCCTTCCATTTTAGCTTCCAAACCATCCATCTTAGCTTCCACGACATTCATCTTAGCTTCCATGTCTTTCTCTAAACCCTCCATTTTATCTTCCACGCCTTTCTTTAAACCATCCATCTTAGCTTCTGTTACTTTTTGTGAGAGTGAATTTTGTTGCACTTGGTCTCATAATTTTGATATATCATGTTGCATTTCTTCCTCTTTTTTCATTTTGTAAGAGCTCGATATTGAATCTGTTGTATCTTTGTAATTGCAGCTCTCCAAGATATGAAATTTCTTCCTGTGGTAGTTCTCTGAGTCCTCTTTCCAATGTCACCAATTTGATCAAAATTGTATTCTCCAAGAAAGATTTATTCCCAATCTCATAAGATGACTTGATTATATAATGTTTCAGTAGAGCGAACTTGTACGACGTGCCACATGTCACTGTTTTGACCTTCAGATCTAAAAAATATACACAAAAAACTAAAGTCCATCTTCTTTCTGTAACTTCTTATGAAATTTCAATCTGATGCTTAGAGAGAAAGTCATGATGATTTTCCCAAGGTCACCTATTTAGAATGTAATTCAGGATTTTGCAAAAACCCTAACTTCCTCAGATTATATCTCCGAAAATATAGAGACAAAAGATCTAAAATTTGGACCTGAGTGTTGGAACGATTTAAGCTCAAATGGGTTTTAATTTTAGAGATGGAACCTTCATAGAAAAAAATTATAGCGAAAATTCCACGATGACTTGTTTGAGATGAAATTTCGGAGCTTGCAAAAACTCTAAATTCCTCAGATCATATCTCCGAAAATATAGCGAGACAAGATCTGAAATTCAGATTGAAGGTTTAGACCGATTTCTTCTCAAATGGGTTTTTGTTTTAGCTTCTGAAACTGCATAGCGAAAACGTTATAGCGAAAATTCCACGATGACCTGTTTGGAGCAGCGAAACCCTAGAATCCAAAGCTCTGATACCAAATGTTATGAAGCCAGCTCACAAAAGATAGAAAAGAGAGATCAATGCCTTAGAATTCAGCCTCTTCGAGGGGTTAACCTCCTTTAAATTTCACAAATGAACAATTCTTGGATGATACAAATGACAAGACCTCCTTTATATATATAGGAGTCTAAGGGGTCATAATATTTTTTTTCCCAAGGAAAAATCGTAATCTTTCATTAGATTTGAAAAATTACATATAGTAGATGCTTGACAGCATATGCATCAATTGTCTCTATCAATTATGTCAAAATAACCATTAAAAACCATTCCTGCAATGGCTGAAAAAAGAAACATTATCACCACGCAGGGTGATAGCCAGAGTGTGTCTAATATGTATATTAAAAAATTGTGAGATCTAGAATATGTACACCATGCAGGGTGACCTCATAAATAAACTATGATATATATAGTATAATATATAACTGAGAAACTTCCAGCAAAAATTTAGGTTCCATCAACGCGATGATATGCCTGATCTATGTATGGCCTATGATAATATTGGTATTGTGCAGTACCCCTCTGCTCATGTATCATCCACTGTCTTTTGGGAAGTAGCGTGGTCTCCTTGGAAAGGCTGTCAGTGCTATCATTATGCTCCCTATAAATATGATGACATATGATGGAATTAAATTGTGATTTGAAATATTCACTTCATCCAAAATGTTTCTAAGTGTGTGTGCATGGCAGATTGTGATATTATTGAACCAATTAATAATAATTTTGGAGTCTTCGAAAATATGTATGTTTCTGCAATCATGGCTAAGAGAGAAATGTAATAAATGGCGAAGGGTGATAAGTTCTGCAAAGTTGTTTGTTCCTTCGCCCAGTCCCAGCTTGACCCTGTAATAATGATGTTTTGAGAGGTAAAGTAGAAAGCCACCCCCACACCCATGTTGCTGTGCAACTTCATCGAAGAAAGCCCATGGGATGGAATGGTCAATGAGTTTGGGAGCTAGTTGTCTACGAGGACGTGGCTTTATATATCCGGGGAGCTCGTGATATGAAGAAACAATTTTTGTAGTGATAAACTACCATATGATTACACAGTCATCAAAGATCTATCTGTTCCGTGCCAACCATATTGACCAAAAAATAATCATAGGAAGGCAGAGAAAATTGGATCCTGAGTGCGAGCTATGCCAGGAATGTTAGGCTTGTATGATGTTATCCCCTTCCCAACTTCCAGAAAAATGAATCTCTGCTGCAACGGATCTCCAAAGATTGATCGTCATTTCGCATTTTAGAAAAAGGTGCTCAGTCGATTCGGAGGCTTGCTTACATAGAACACACTAGTGTGGTTTGTGGATGGCTCTGTGTGTAAGGGATTCCCCAGTGGGTACTTTGTTGCTGAGGATACACCAAAAGAAGAGCTTGGTTCGGGGAGGGGATTTGAGTTTCCAGATGGCCTGCCACCAGTCATGCATGTGCTCTGGTTTTTTGTTCTGTAGCAGTCCCAGATAACCAGCCTTTGGTGTGTAGGATCCGTTTTCTGCTAGGCACCACATGATTTCATCCGAACCCTCCTTTATTCGGATATGTGACTCGATCAATGCAGTAGTGTAATTGTTCCATAATTGGTGCCAGTGAGGTGGAATATTTAACTGAATTGTAGATTTCCAGGCTTGTGTGAAAATGGAGGTATTTCCCTGATTTGCTATATGAGAAATCACATTGATGTCTCTCTGATTTAAGTGGAGGATAAGCTCTCTTGGAAGTTGGAAACGCCCACCTCCCCCTGTCCAGGGGTCCAAACCAATGCGCACTTTTGTGCCATCATTTATCCTCCATGCTAGATGATTGCAGATGTGTGGGAGAGAGTGGAGTAGTGCTTTCCAGACCGATGAAATACCAATCCTTGTCCATTGTGGCAGCCTTACCCAATCCATGATTTGGAGAGGCCATATATATTTATGATATGTAACAGAAGTCCAGAGATTCTGTTTGTTGAGGAGAGTCCAACCCATCTTTGCTACCAGGGCTTGAGCAAAGAGGGTTAAATCTTTGAGTCCCCATCCTCCCCATTTTTTGGGCAAGGCGATCTTATTCCAACTAACCCAGGCAAATGTTCTCTTGTCCTGATTACCATTCCAAAGATATCTGCTGCAAATCTGTTGGAGGTGAGCAAGTATACTTCTGGGTATCCATGCTAAAGCCATCCAGAATACAGGGGTAGCCTCCAAGACTGATTTTATAAGCACTAGTCTTCCAGCTCTGGACAAGAAGTGGTGGCACCAATTTGTAAGCCTTTTCTCTAATTTAATGACCAACCATATCCAATCTGCAATTTTTTGGCTCAGGGGTTTGATCCAGAAGCCCAAATATTTGAATCCATAGTCAAGCGGGTGAATACAATAGGGGAAATGCTGTTGTGCAAATTGGGATTCCTGGATAGATGTATGAGCCAGTGTAATGGTAGATTTCCCATGATTTTCCAGCATACCAGTGGCCCTAGAGAAGGTGGATAGAAGCTTATCAAAGGCTATCAAGTCTCGAATGCTACCATCCAGAAATATCAGGACATCATCGACAAAAAGGAGGTGTGTGAGATAGCATTGATCATTTATTTTCAGACCGAAAAGTCTGCCACTTCGCTTTTCATGTGCTATTAACCGACTGAGTCCTTCCATGACAATGAGGAAGAGGAGGGGGGATAGTGGACATCCTTGTCTGAGTCCCCTTTCAGCATGGAAGAAATGTGAAGCAGAGCCATTTATGAGGACACTGAAGGAAGCTGATGAAATGCAAGACATGATCCAGGTGGTGAAAAGATGTGGGAATCCCAGATGTATAAGAAGCATTTTGATGTATAGCCAGCTAACACGGTCAAAAGCTTTTTCCAGGTCAATCTTTAGAATGATGCCTTTTAGCTTTCTGGATCTAATAGAGTGAATAGCCTCTTGTGCAGTGCCAATGGCTTCATGGATCTGTCGGTCTTCAAGAAAGGCAAATTGTTCAGGTGAAATATGATGAGATAGTATGGGTCTCATTCGATTGGAAATGATCTTAGAGATGATTTTGTAGAGACAATTGTAGAGAGAGATGGGGCGGAAGTCATTGAAGGATGATGGGGAATCTGTCTTGGGTATGAGGGCAATGAAAGTGGAATTTATGGCATCATACAATTTGCCTGTAGTCCTACACTCCTCCACAACATTGAGCAGGTCTTGACCCAAGAGATCATAGAATGCCAGATAAAACTCAATAGTCCACCCATCTGGTCCAGGGCTTTTATCTTTTTTGAACCACTTCAGGGTCCCCTCAAGTTCAGTAGTTGATACTGGTGAATTGAGTTCTTCTGCCTCCTCATCATCTACAAATCTAGGGAAATAGCTAGCCACTTGAATAATATCCGCTAGATTGGTCTCTCGAGGAGATTTGTATAGATTTTGGAAGTGTGTGGTACCCAAAAGAGATAGCTTTTTGAAGGTGTCAGCCATACCTCCATCCGGAAGAGGCATTTTCCAGATTGTGTTAGCTACCTTTCTTCCCTTTGCAAAGTTCTGAAAAAACTTTGTGTTATCATCTCCAACTTGTAGCCATATTTCCCTACTCTTAAGTCTCCAGGATTCTTCTCTTTCCTTCAGTATCTTGTCCTTCTTTTTCTCAAGCTCAATGAGATGTGATTTCTCATTTGCAGATGAAAATCCCTTGTTGCTGTCATCCATAAGCCCAATCAATTCAGATTCAATCTCAGATAGGGTCTGGTCATCCCTCAATTTTTTCTCCTTGGCCCAGGTGATGGATAGGTGTTTAAGCTGAGACAGATTGTGGCAGAATCCTTCAGCCAATGATCTGTGGCTCGAGATGGGATGAGATTTCCAGTAGTCTGTGACCATCTTGATGTATCCTGGATCTTGTAGCCATACATGATTGAATTTGTATGGGGCCTTAGGTTTGGATTCAGGTCCAAGGATCTCCAAGTATATAGGGAGTGGTCTGATATGCCCCCAGTGCCTACCCATTGCCTATATCTATTGAGTTGCTGCAGCATGGGCACCTTTATCAAAAATCGATCAAGCCTTCTAGCCAGTGCTGCATCCCCTATTCTTCGATTTCTCCAAGTGGGCTGGGGCTTGATCATAGGGATATCCGTGAGGTTGTGCAGCTCCAGTGAATCCCTAAAGTATTCAAATAGGGGGTCTACTTGTGCTTGGGATCCCCAAGATTCCCCAAATCCTATGGAGAAGTTAAGATCACCCCCAAAGACCAGATGATTGAATGAAGTGATTTCAAGTTTAAGGAAACACTACCAGAATTCTTCTCTACGCTTACAAGGTCCATATACATTTAACTCGGATATTCATACCCAGGTCAACAGAGAATATATCCATACCAATGAACCCTAATCCTCCCCAGGATGCTGAAACTTTTATAGTGTGCGGGTCATATCCAATGGCTAATCCCCCCGATCTACCCGCAGCATCAAGAGAGTAAAATAGCCAACTGGGTTTTAATGATACTAGGGTTCGATTGATGAGATCGACATTCCCCAGGGTTTCTTGCAGCATGATGATATCCACAGGTTCGACTTCAAATAACCTACGCAGGGCTAGTTTTTTGGAGGCACTAGCCATGCCTCTGCAATTGAAAGATAGCCATTTCATGGTGGAACCCTCCCAGGGGTGTTCATAGCTCTAAGAACCCCTTCAAGAGTGGATTGTTTGCCAGTGACTACTTCTGCCCCGACCTTCTGGATGGCTTTCGAAAGGTTAGACTTTCGGCCACGAGATGATTGAATAACTGGGCTAGGGAAAGTGAGACCTAGTCCTGTGGGATTAAGGTTCTCCAAAATGAATCGAGATCGAAGGTTGTATGGATGAGACAAAGCCACTCAATCCATGGCTGATGGGAGGGGGAAGGATGGGGGGGAAGGAACAGATGGAGAGGTGGTGGAAATGGTGGGAGGAGATGATTTAATTGCACAGGGAATGGAGGGAGAAATGAACATAGGAGATGTTGTATCTAATAATGCACAACAAGTAAGTGATATAGATTATACAGATTAGATAGGAAGAGAGTAAGGAGGAGTACCTACTTTTCTTGCGGCCTCGGCAGTAGTAGCTCGGGCACGAGTCATCCGAGGCGATGGAGTCATGTGTGCTTCTTCCGCAGCCTTGGAGGTTCCAACCTGATCAGGTGCTCTGTGAGCCGAAACTAGAGTACTGGCCTGGTTAGCTACTGCTTTGCCTTTATGGATAGAAGGTGTGCTCGGAGGATCAAATGTTTTCATGATCAATGGACATTCCTTGTAGATGTGCCCTACCTTGTGGCATCTTCTGCAGCGAAAAGGGACACCTTCATAGTCCAAAATCTGTATTCGAGTGTAATGCCTCCACTTTAATGTAATTTTCTCCTCCAGGCCCTCTTGCATATCCAAATACACCAGGATATGAGCCAAGGTTCGATTCTTGGTCTGAACATAGGTCTTATCGTAGTCAAGGTAGGTGCCAAGCGCATTCCCGATCCTAACAAAAACTGCTTTAGACCAATACTAAAGAGGGAGACCTAGTAATCGAACCCAGATGGGTCCAGCTCCTATTTTCTCCCTTTTCGGGTCGAACAATGGACTCCATCGTTTAAGGAGGACCGACGCCATCTCAATATGCCAGTATTTCGCTAGAACTAGGTCTGTGTAATCCTCTTTGGAAAAATGCAGCACAAACCATCCCCTTGGTAGATTCTAGACCTCTGGCAATTCTTTGAGGGTACTGCCCCAAATTTCCTTGACCCAGAGGGTTAATCTCTCCACAGTGTAAGCCCTTCCCCGGACATGTCCAACCAGAACCGTGTTGGCCTTGTTCACAACCTCTCCCATCGGGATGTCCTCTCCAAAAGATATTGTGAGTTCCTTTGAGGTGGCTTTCACACACTTTACCTTTTGTTTCCCGGTCCGCGGAGCTGATGGATGTCCCTGCAATGGATCCGTGGATGTTCCAACCTCCTGTTGCTGCTGAGGCACTAATTTAACCCTAATCATGGGGGTTTCAAAGCATCCAGAAGGTAGTGTGCTAGGTTTTGGAAGATTGGTACTATGAGGGTCTCCAAATGCCTGAACCGATGTCTGCAGTGGGCAAGATGAGTACGATTGGATGCCCAAAGGGCATGGATTGAAAGAAGGCGATGGAGGGGTGATGGTAGTGAGCAAGTTCAGGGTCCCGGGTGAGAGTGGAGGATAGTCAAGGCTAGGGGAACCAATGGAGAGCGAGCTGAATTGTAAAGAGGAAGCGGTATGGCTAGGAAGGGTGACTACCGGAGTAGAGCAAGAGGGAAACGAAATGGAATGTTGGGGCGAAACAGAGTTATATGGATTAGGGTTAGGGCTTTGAAAGATGGACTGACTGGAAAATGGGTCCAGGGAATAATCAACCTCATCGAATTCCATGCTATCCTCCATGTTAAGGTAGGGAACCGACACTGAGAGCACTAGGAACAGTTGACCGTGATTCAGGGAGACGGAAGGCGAAAAATGTCGGAAGGTTAAGGGTTTGGTTAGCTGCAAAGTATCGTCGAATTAACCTAACCTTTCGCTAGGCAGGTTGTGTGTGTGAACCCTTTCCATCCCTCTAAGGGGGTCATAATATAATTAGAGCCAACATAACAATAATAATATAAGGGCACAACAATAACAGTAGTGGGCTTCTATGGGGCACAATAATAACCATATGGAGACTACATGGGCACAAACATATAATAAGGGGGTTGCACTGATAACAATAGGGGTTACACTAGTAGTATTGGGACATAACACCCGCAATATTTGCAAGGAACACTATATGAGATTTTACATTTCGTGGATTGGCAGGGAATTTCATTGGCCAAAAGAGGATCCTTGGAGGTACTACTACAATGCCTCCAGACTCAATGAGCCAGTCAGTTTAGTAGGGACTTCACAGGCTGCTCCATCGATGACAACAACTCCAGAAGAAACAACAACAGAAGGTGACAATATCATACAAGACAAGGGGAAGAAAAAGATTGTTGACAGTCTAGAGGGAGAACAAAGCTACAAAATAAAAGCATATCCTATTCTTATGAAATAATAATTGGCATCAGGAGAAACAAGGAATCAAAGGATCAAAGAGATAGTAGAGGAAGAGAGAAAAATAGAGGTTGTAGGAAGCATAACTGAAGTTGCAGGAGATAAAGAAGAAGCTGAAGGAATGATAGGAGTTGAGGAGGAAAGAACGAGAAGAGAATCAGAAGAACGAATAGGAACAAAGGAAAGGAATAATGAAAGAGGAAACAATGCTGATACAATTTGAAGAGTAGGGACATGAACAACCAGTAGCTGAGTAGGAAGGTGAACATATGCAGGATCAGGAGCTTACTCTTGAGAAATTGATTAAAGTGACTGACATGGAGATGGAAAAGGAGCTACAAAATGAAGATGTTCATCTGATGCGAAGAGAACCACATGCCATCCTATAGTCTCCACCACCTCTAACAAGAGATCCAACCTCGAGCAAGCAAGGGGATACTGTTCTCCTTGATGATGATCCGGTAATGGATGTCTATGATTTATCATTCGATGATTTTGAAAGGAGGATTGTACAGGAACAGAGGAATCACTTTCCGGATGATCACACATCACCTACATTCATTAGAGAAAGGGTGATAGTTTTGGACACTAGGAAGCATCCAAATTCCATTGTCGAAGCCAACTTGACCTATGTAGGAGCAACACGATCAAATTATAACAACCTTGATGAAAATTCCATGTAATAAAGGTTAATAAAGGAAAAATAATAACCATGGTTGTAGGGACACTTATTCAAAGATGAATGTTGGGAAAAACTATAGTGATGGGGATCACTGGTTATTAATTAATGGCTAAGGAAATTGGCAAAGGAAATGGAAAAGTTTTTGGAAAGGAAAAATGGCATTTTTGGCACATTTATTTATGAAAATAATGGAAATTAGGAGAAAATGGAGGTGAAAGGCCACAGGTTTCATGTGAAGATGAAAATGAAGGAAAATAATGGAAGATGAAGAAAATAAAGGCCTCATTAATAAAAAGTCTTATGAAGATTAGTTCACAGACTTTTGTCAGTTCAGTTTTGGAGCACTCTATCTATTCTCTCTCTCATAATATTGGAAACTTAGAGTTTTCTTGGAGCACTCTTGGAGGACTGTAGCATACTTCAAGTTTTGGAGCAAGAAGGCAAATGAAGAGTAGGAAATCACAAGAGGACATTGAGATAAGAAATTACAACGGGTTTTTCGTGTAGGTACTGAGTTTCATGTATGTTTTCCTCACTAGTTTTGGCATGCATGGCATATGCATGTGGTTTATTGGTCATGATCTGTCATTGGCATGGAGGATTTCTTGGATTGACAATGGATTTGCATAGATTTTCCATTTCCTGGATAACCATGATGTTGTGGGTTCATTTATTTATTTTTTTGGTTCGTTCTCATGTTTCCTTTAGCTTGGGTTGAGTTACTAGTTCCTAGAGCCTTGGTTGGACAAATTGATCTGATAATCACCCTATGAGTGACCTCAGTTGAATATTTATTGAATAAAGGTATTACAGACTCATGTGTTGGTGTGTGTGTCTATGTTATTTAAGCAACAGATCGATCAAATCGCAAATACACAAACACTTAAATGGAATGGCATTTTTCTCTCATTTTCTTCATCAATAATAGATTGAGCAAAATTACTAGTAGATGCTTCAGAATTCTTACCTTTTATACCTGTGGCTGCAATAGTTGTTTCATCTCCTGAGTCTGACCCCAAATCTTTCTGAATAGCTGCAGCAGTCTTCTTCTTCTTGCCCTTAGACTTCTTAGGTCTCAGCTCTGGATGCAGAATCCAACAATGTTCATCATCATGCCCATCCTTTTTACAGTGAGTGCATGAAGCTTTGCTTTTCTGTGTAGTGTTAGCCTTCATTGCTTTCCACTTCTACTTTCTCTTCTCCTTGCTCTTGCTTGTAGTGGGTTGGGATGGTCCCCCAACTTCTGGATTTCCATTCTTTCCTCTAGCTTCTAGATGATTAGCTTGTACAGATACCTCATCTATACTAGTGGGATTAAACATGAGGATGGTATGCCTCATGTAGCTATGTAGACCACCAATGTACTTCAAAAGAGTCTCTGGTGAGTCTAATGATATACCCAACATCAATGCTCTCTTTCTAAATTCTTGAGTATACCCTTGCACACTTTGCCCTTTCAACTGTCGAAGAGTTTGCCAACTCATCATGGCTTGTTGCATGTAGGCCAATGGATAGAATTGCTTTTTTATTGCAGAAACAAATTCACTCCAGACAGAGATAGTCTTACCATGTCTTTTCATATCAGCTTGGGTTCTACCTTCCCACCAAACCAAGGCAATGCCTCCTAGGCGTAGGCTTTCTAGCTGAATCTTACTCTTGTATGAGTCTATGTTTTGTACCCTGCAATACACATCAATTTGTCTAATCCAATTGTCCAACTTTTGAGCATTTAGCTCTCCATCATATATAGGAAAATCAAATTTAACATCTAGCTTGATAAAAAATGCTTTCTTATTATGCACATGGCTATTAGGGGGTGTGAGAAAGCTTTCCTCTTTCCCTTTTCCTTTGGAGTGGTCATGGAAATGAGACTCATCTTCTTCTTTATCTTGTTTAGAACCTGAGGAGTCTTCATCCTTATGCTTTCTAAAGTCTTGATACATTTCTTCTACCATAAACTTTATAGCTAGGAAACTTTCTAGGAATTAAGGGTCTGGCCCTACAGAACCTTCTTCTGACATTATCTTCCGAGGATAGACTCTCCCAATTTCAGGATTAGTTTCCACCAACTCTCCTTCTCCTAATTTGAGCTTTGATCTAGTGAGCATTCAACAGCTAAACCAACACAAGCTTGTCCAACCTTACAGCCTAGAGTTCTGATACCACTTGATCTGATAATCACCCTATGAGTGACCTCAGTTAAAGATTTATTGAATAAAGGTATTACAGACTCATGTGCTTGTATGTGTGTCTATGATATTTAAGCAACGGATCGATCAGATTGCAAATACAAAGACACTTAAATGGAAAGACAACATAGAAATACAGTAAGCAAATACAAGAACACAAGGAATTAATAAGGAGTTCACCCTATTCTCCAGGGCTACATCTTCGGTCCAGCTTTCAGTGGTGGCCTTATTTTATTGTGTCTTAAGCAGAGAATTACAATGCAGGAGCTCAATATGAGTCACCTGAAACAGATTTGCTTGGCAGGGTGGTTCTTGGATTTCCAAAGTCACTGGAGTGCACAGACTCATTTGCCTACCAGCTCTTTGACCTCTCTGGTCTGACAGATCCTCTCGGGGATGGCTTGAATCGCTCAAGCTCTCTTGTTCTCGATGTTGCCTTTGGTCAGTTTGGCCCTCCGTCTTCTTACTGCTTTTGCTTCACTGTCTTCTTCTCTGTGTTCCGTCCTCCTCTCGGGGTTCTAGTCTCTCTGTCCCTCTGTCTCCATATGTGTTCTGTCTCTGTTCATGGCTTTAAACCCATTCGTTCCCATGTCTATTCAGTTCCTCTGTCAAATCTCCTTCTGAAGTTGTGCTTAGAGTTCCCTGTTCAGCGTCATCATCAGGCTCAGAGGGAGTGGCCACATGTCCTCCTGTAAAGTGCCATCTTGCTTCGTCGGTTCATTTCTTTAGTTACATTCATGGAATGAGTCTTCCTCCACCGTGGCGGTCAAATGAACTTCAAATCCGCTTAAATCATGGCTTATTCCCTCATCAATTCCGCTTCTCCATCAGGCGCGATGTCAATCGTCCGATCTGGATCCCCTAGATCCAATGTCGTTCGCTCATTTTGTGCGGTTGACTTGCTCGACCGTTAGCGTGCGATGAGCGGTGATTTTCTCTCTCCTCCACTTGCCATGCATCGATCGCTGAGTGGGATCACTCCGCTTCCATCCAAAACCGCTTACCGTTTGAGGGCGCCTCGATTAATACCACTGGTTTTTCGGAGCGCGGGTCCCGCCTTGTCCTTTAGTGCTTTTTCGCTTTTCGCCCTATGGTTCTCCGGCTCTCCCCATGACCGAGTGCTCAGGGCTTCCCCATTTTAAGCCTTTTCACCCAGCGATGCACGATAAACACTAAGCGTGCATCAAAGTCCACCTTCGTCTCCCGATCCGAGCCTCCCAAGGGCTAATTCGGCCACCTGTGTAGTCTCCATGGGCCTCGGTTAGCGTGCTTTGACCGAGGTCCTCGTCGTTCCATGCTGGCTGCCATTCCCATTGGTTCAGGGTGTTTTTGATTGTTGTTTTGAATTCTTTGATATTTGTCCCAACCTGATACAGTCATGGTTCTTTGACAGTTCTTTATGGATCCAATTCGGATCACAAATGCTTTAGTGCTCTATAACAGACGGGGTTTAGTTACTAGTCCTGGATCCACCTTGGTTGGAAAAACGATCTAGAGCCCTTGGTGGGTTGCATTACTAGTCTTGGAGCCTTGGTTAAATAAACATTCTAGATCCCAGAGATAATTGTGGGTTGAGTTACTAGTCCTGGAGCCTTGGTTGGAAAAACCCGTTGTAGCCCTAGAAGGCTTGGGTAGAGACCAATATGGTGATGGTTTTTGATGTCTGACCGTGAGGTGGAATCACTATTTCATGGGTTGAGGTGGTTTGGCCTCTAGAAGCCCTAGATGGTTTTAATTGATGTGTTTTATGAGATCCCACATTCATGCTTGGAATATGGCACAGGGGTGACTAGCTGAAGAGAGCTATGGCTCAACCATGTCTATGGTTGGGTGGTTCGTGGATGTCCCAAACCTGGTTGGCCTTTACATCATTAATATGAGGTTATTTATCCTTGTTAATTCATGAGTATTATACTTTTTTATATTTGGATGATATGGCTATTGTTTCCTTGGTAATTTTGTTGTTATTATGCTAGTTATGAACATGTATTATGAAAGTGGCTATGTATGGCTCTCATCATGTTTTTACTTGTAAATGAATGAACAATGTATCTATGGCCTAATATATGAAATTGCAGCTAATGTGTTTAGGCATCAATGGTTCTTAGTGATTCTAATCTAAGTATGAGACCCCTATGCTCAGGTATGTTGTTTAGACCTGTAGATTACATATTTGTGACATGTTTGAAAAAATGCCAGTTATGGCTAATAGGGGTCTAGTCTAGTCCTTGTCAATGTTTTTGCAAATGTATCATGGTTATGTTATGTAAATTCATCGTTGAAGGTATCATTGAGTTTTGGGCAGTGACCTAGGCTATGGGCTTGAAAAAGTGGCACAAATCCTAGAGTCACAGGCATAGGTCTGAGGAGAAAAGTTCCGAGACACATGCATACCCATGTTGTGGGAGTGTCTAGAGTCTCCTGGACGCATGCTTGTCCATATCAAGGGAGAATTTAGGGGTTTAATGGTCTAAAAACTTAGTGGGACCTAGGATTGGTTATCTAAGTAGTTGGGATGGCTCCTGGGAGTTATGTTGCTGATGTGGAAGGTTTGTATGGTGTGTTTCTGTCAACTCCACTTCCTTAGATGACACATAGGGAGTCAAATCATATCATAGTAACTTCTCGTCACATGTTTACCCAGGTTGGTTGGTTACTTGGTTAGATGTAGGAGGAGGGTGTTACAAAGTGGTATCAGAGCATGGTTCACCCATCAGAATGGATGGGATGTGTGTTGGTCATGCATTCATGTCAGTTTCATATGTGTTTCTTGTGTTGTAAAACCGTGTGCTCGTTGCATTTGTATGGTATGTGTTATGGTTGCAGGGAGGTCACCATGGGAAGTTGACGGTGTTGTTTTGGAGTGTGTCATCATGAGATTATGGTTGATTATGCATTGTTTATGCACGTTAGTATTCACATGTGGTCAAGTGTACAATGATGTGGTGGTTTCTTTCATGCATGAGGTCATGGTATGTGTAGTATATATGGTCATGTAGTGATGACTGGACTCTAGCTAGAATGCTAGTTATATGGTTACATGCTTATGTGTTATATTTCTATATGTTGTCATGATTATGTGATACATGTATTTTTCTGATTTGTTGATCTTGCAGACGAGGTATCCTCCCCAAATTATGCTAACGTACGTTTTTTATTGTGATTTGGTTTATATGACATGATATAGCTTGTAGGAATAATATTAAAGATGTTTAGCATGATGGTATACTACAATTCCTGAGACTCTCCCTATGGATCAGATGAGCAATGTGGTGTTGGGAACTCTTCTGATTTGGAAGACACACTGAGAAGCTTAAATGTAGAAATAAGGAGTTCAAGGTAGACAATGACATAATCATACAAGCATAAGAGAAACAAGCAGAGGTAAATGCAACGATACTTTAGAATTTGTTAGAATTGTAGCGACAAGGACCCCTTTCGATCATCCATGAGTAGGAGGAAAAAACTAATGGGGCATATGGAAATGGGTCTCCTTGTGGGTATATGTCAGATAGAGATGATATGATTAGAGATGGAAGGTCCTTGGATACTCCCTATAGGATAGGTGATGGAAACAGGTACTATTCTAGTTTTGGTTTTGACAGGAATTATGATTAGCATCATTATCATCCTTATAGGAGGAGTGATAGGGGATATTTGTTGGGTGAGTTTAAGAAAGAAAAGTCACCTACATTTGATGGAGAGATGAAGAAATCACAGGATGCAAAGGCATAGTTTCTTGGTATGAGGAAGCTATTTAGGTTGCGTGATTACTCAGAGAACATGAAAGCCATAATAGTTACATTTAGTGTCAGAGGTAAAGAAAATATTTGGTAGGAAGATGTGAAGAATTTCAAAGGTATTCATGAGGATGAATTGACTTGGAATGAGTTTGAGAGACTATTCAAGAAGAAGTACCTATCAGAGAGATACTTTGATGACAGGGAAAAAGAATTCTATGAGCTAAATATGGGATCGATGACAGATGAGGAGTACACTAGTAGGTTCTTGGAGCTACTGAGGTATGTACCTTACCTCAAGGAGGAGAAGGCCAAGATTCAAAGATTCACTAGTTGATTATCGATTGCATTCAAAGACAAGATTGAGTTCGATGAGCCTATATCATTGGAGGAGTTCATCCGAAAGCTAAATAATTTCTATGAACAATCAAAGCACAGATTTGAGACTAAGATATATTGGAAAGGTAATGCAAAGAAAAAAGGAAAATGAGACAAGAAGCGAGCAAGATCTCAGGGTACAGGTAATAAAGAGAACGCAACACCATCTAAGAAGTTCAATGCATCTGACAGAGGATAGGGAATTCGATCCGAGGAGAAAAAAAAACAGCCTGTGGGGTGTTGTACCTGTGGAGGAGAGCATCATAACAGAGATTTTCCATAACAATAGGGTGGTAGACCACAAATCTATAGTGCTCAGGAGGCACAAACAGTGGGAGATGTTGGGTAGAGTATTCCCAGGATATATGCAGTGCTAGATAATAGATAGGTAGGCCATTAGGCATCTATAATTAAGATGGATGGTAATATTTTTGATCAAGTTGTTTCTATTTTGATTGACCCTAGATCTAATTATAGTTATATTAATCCTGACCTGGTGGATAAGTGTGGTTTGAATAAAGAAATACATGCAAATTCTTGGTTAGTGCAGTTAGCTACAAGTACAAAGAAGCGAGTTCATCATTGGGTAAGAACTTGTACATTTTATTTGAATGGTATGCCTACCTCAACATATTTGAGTGTATTATGGTTGGGATCATACAATATGTTATTGGGCATGAATTGGTTGAACATTCATAGAACCAAGGTGGATTGTTATGACAATGCTATTGAGTGCTTGGATAACAATGGAGAATAGAGAGTCTTGCAGGGTAAGAAGAAAGAAACATCAGTGAAAATGGTGAAAACTATGCAGGCCAAGCGTAGTCGCAAGAAAGGGTGTGTGTTATTTGCAGTGCACATTTCTAGTGTAAAAGGTAAGGAAGTTGAGGATGAAAATGTTTTGAGAAGGTACCCATTTCTACAGTAGTTTCAGGATGTATTTCCTGCAGATATTTCATAGTTTCCACCTCACAGGGAAGTAGAATTTTCTATTGAGTTTGTGCCAGGGGAAGCTTCGGCATCAAAGGAACCTTACAAGATGAGAACTCCTAAGTTGGTAGAGTTGAAGTTGAAGTTAAAGGAAATTTTGGATAAGGGATACATTAGGCCAAGTGTATCACCATGGGGCGCACCGGTACTGTTTATGAAAAAGAAGGATGGTACACTGAGGTTGTGCATTGACTACAGGAAGTTGAACAAAGTGATCATCAAGAAAAGGTACCCATTACTAAGGATTGATGAATTTTTTTGATCAGTTGAAGGGAGAAGCAGTGTTCTTGAAGATTGATCTGAGATCCGGATATCATTAGGTATGCATTAAAGAAGAGGATATCTACAAGAAAACTTTCTGGACTAGGTATGGGCATTATGAGTTTGTTGTAGTTCCATTTACTTTAAATAATACTGCAACTACCTTTATGTGCTTGATGAATAGTGTGTTGCATCCATATTTGGACAAGTTTGTTATTGTGTTCATTGATGATATATTTGTATATTAAAAAAAAGAGAGCATGTTGAGCATTTAGAAATAGTGTTGCGATTGTTGAGAGAGCATCAGTTTATGCTAATCTCAACAAGTGCAGATTCTTTCAAACTGAGGTACACTACTTGGGACATGTGGTTTCCAAGGATGGCATGGTAGTGGACCTAGAAAAGCTAAGATCTATCATGGAGTGGGAAGGTCCAAGGAATGTGGATGAGGTGAGATATTTCATGGGGTTAGTAGGTTATTACAAGAGGTTCATTAGGAACTTCTCATAGATTGCTTATCCTATCACATCATTGCAGAAGAAAGGTAATATTTTTGAATGGAATGAGGAGTGTGCGACCAATTTTGAGTAGCTCAAGTAGTTGTTGACACATGAACCAATGTTAAATATCGCAGATCCATACAAAGAATTTGTAGTATGTATAGATGCTTCCAAGAGTGGACTTAGAGGAGTACTTATGCAGGAAGGATAGGTAGTGTGCTATGAGTCATGAAAAATGAATGGGCATGAGAAGAAATATCCAACACATGATCTTGAGCTAGCAACGATTATACATGGCAACATTGAATATGTGGAGGCACTATCTTTTGGGTAGGAGGTTTGTATTGACGAGTGATCAAAATGGGTTGCAGTATCTATTTGACTAACTGAATATGAATGGCAGGTGGGCTCAATGGTTGGCCACGATCAGTGAGTTTGACTTTAAGATTAGGTATATCAAAGGTAAAGAGAACAGGATGGCATATGCTCTTAGCAGGCGAATACATGTAAATCACATAGCAACTACGAGCTCCTATGGTACATATTTACAGGAAAGGATCTTGCAGGCAAGTCAACAGGATGTCAAGTATATGGAGATTGTGCACACATTACAACAGAGTTTAGGTAGTGGTACAAGTATAGGTACAGGTATAGGTAAAAATTTAGGTGCACAGGATGTGGACTATCATCTCATGGTAGATGGATTGGTCAGGTTTAGAGACAGGATATATGTGCCAGACAACAGTGAACTCAAGAAGGTGATCTTGAGGGATTTTCGTGCGAGACCATATTTAGGTCACCTAGGATATTAGAAGACGCTAATAGTAGTGAAGAAATTCTATTATTAGCCGAATTTCAAGAGAGATGTAGCAAAGTTTGTGGCTAGGTACTTCGATTATCAGTAGGTGAAGGAAAAGTGTAAGAATCCAGGTGGACTGCTATAGCCAATTTTGATTCTAGAGTGGAAATGGGAGGTCATTTCCATGGAATTTATCATAGGTTTTCCGAGGATAGTGAGACAAAATTATTCCATCATGGTAGTAGTGGACACGTTGACAAAGGTAGCACACTTCATTCTAGTAAATTCTACATTCTTAGCGAGTGATGTAGCATAGGTCTTCATCCTGGATGTGGTCAAATTGCATGGAGTGAAGAAGATTGTGTCAAATAGGGATGCAAAGTTCACTTCCAAGTTTTGGAAGAAGTTATTTGTAGGTTTGGGCAAAAAGTTGGCCTCTAGTAAAACTTATCATCTACAAACAGATAGGGTCAACAAGATATTGGAGGACATGTTAAGGATGTATGAAATGCATCAACAATGGAAGTGGGAAGCGTATCTTCCACTAGTATAGTTCAATTACAAGAATGGGTATTAGGAATCCTTGAGGATGAGTCCATTTGAGGCATTGTATGGGCAGAGTTGTAGTACTCCCATCAGTTGGAGTGATCCAGTTAACAGGGTGTTGATTGGACTGTACATGCTGGCAAACATGGAGCGGGAAATGCAAGTAATCAAGAAGACTTTGAAAGTAGCACAAGATAGGTAGAAGAGCTATGCAAATTAGAATAGGTTGTTCATGGAGTTCCAGGTTGGGGAACATGTGTACTTGTGAATCGAATCGAAGAAGAGATCCTTGCAGATTGGATCATGTGCCAAGCTGGCACCCTGGTTTTGTGGACCTTTCAAAATTATTAAGAGGATTGGTCCAGCATCCTATCCACTTACACTACCTTCGACAGTGAAATTCCATGATGTTTTGCATGTGTCATTACTTAAGAAGTATGTTAAATATGTTGATCATGTGATTGACTAGTCTATATTGAAGGTGGATGCAAAAGGAGAATTCCCGCTGGAACCATAGTGTATTTTGCAGAGAAATATGCTCATGCTATGGAACTGAGAAATTGAGCAGGTTAAAGTGAAATGGAAGAACTTTGGGCCTGATGAAGCTGCATGGGAGATGGCAGATCAAATGTAGGCTATGTATCCTTCCTTATTCACTGGTTGAACAAATGTTATGGTATATTTTTTTGGTACATGTTTTGGTGATGTTTGGTATATCTACGTATGTATATGGATGTAAATACCACCATGAGCTATGTTATAAAGCTCCAATAAATGGTATGGGTGTCATGTCATTATGATGTTATACTTGTTATGTTGTCATGTTGGTTTTCTTCTTAGCAGGATGATCATTGTAAATACTGCAATGAGCTAAGTTATAAAACTCCATGGGCATATGTTTTTCTTACAACAACCTTGTTGGTTGTAGGTGTTGTTGAAAATCGAGTATGATGTTCCCCCAGGGGGGGGTTCTATAACAAACCTGATGAAAATTCCATGTAATAAAAGTTAATAAAAGATAAATAATAACCACAGTTGATGGGACACTTATTCCAAGATGAATGTTTGGCAAAAGCATAGTGATGGGGATGAATGGTGATTAATTAATGGCTAAGGAAATTGGCAAAGGAAATGGAAAAGGATTTGGAAAGGAAAAATGGCATTTTTAGCACATTTATTTATGAAAATAATGGAAATTAGGAGAAAAGGGAGGTGAAAGGTCAAAGGTTGCATGTGAGGAGGAAAATGAATGAAAATAATGGAAAACGAAGAAAATAGAGACCTCATTAATAAAAAGGCTTATGAGGACCAGTTTAGAGACTTTTGTTAGTTTAGTTTTGGAGCTATCTCTCTATTCTCTCTCTCATACTCTTGAAAAATTAGAGTTTTCTTGGAGCACTCTTGGAGAAGTGTGGCATACTTTAATTTTTCAAGCAAGAAGGCAAAGGAAGAGCAGGAAAACACAAGAGGACATTGGGATCAACAACTACAGCGAGTTTCATTTGCAAGTATTGAGTTGCATGTATGTTTTCCTCACTAGTTTCGGCATGCATGGAATATGCATATGGTTTATTGGTCATGATCTATCATTGGCATGGAGGATTTTCTGGATTGACAGTGGATTTTCCTAGCCTTTCCCTTTCCTGGATAGCCATGGTGTTGTGGGTTCATTTATTTATTTTTCTGGTTGGTTCTCATGTTTCCTTTAGCTTGGGTTGAGTTACTATTTCTTGGAGCCTTGGTTGGACAAACGCTCTGGAGCCCTATAACAACTAGGGTTTAGTTACTAGTCCTGGAGCCTTGGTTGGACAAACTGTAATGACCTGGTGAAAATTCCATTTAATAAAAGTTAATAAAGTAAAAAATAATAACCGCGGCTGATGGGACACTTATTCCAAGATGAATGTTGGGAAAAACATCCTAGTTTGGGTGTTCATTGGTTTATTATGGCTAAGGAAATTGACAAAGGCAATGACAAAGGCTTTGGAAAGGAAAAATGGCATTTTTGGCACATTTATTTACGAAAATAATGGAAATTAGGAGAAAAGGAAGGTGAAAGGTCACAGGTTGCATGTGAGGAGAAAAATGAAGGAAAATAATGGAAAATGAATAAAATAGAGGCCTAATTGATAAAAAGGATTTTGAGGATCAGTTGGTACCTTTTGTCAGTTCAGTTTTGGAGCTCTCTCATTATTCTCTCTCTCTCTCACTCTTGGACACTTAGATTTTTCTTGGAGCACTTTGGCATTGGATCAAGAAAGGCAAAGAAGGTAAGAGGAAGGAAAGAGCAAGTAAGGAAGAGCAGGATCAAGTAGCTACAACATGATTCTTGGCAGTACTGATTTTCATGAGTGTTTTCCTTGCTATATTTGGCATGCATGGTAACATGTGGTTCTTTGCTGCTACAGCATGGGTTTTTCCAGGTGTGACAGTGTTTTTAGCCTAGTCTTACCATTTTCGGATAGCCATGGTGTGATGGGGTTCTCATGTTTTGGTTGAGTTGGATTGTTGGATGGATTCAAAGCTGAGTGAGGTGGATCTCTGAATAATAGAAAACATGGCCTAGTAACCCTTGAACTGTATTGTGGATTGCAGTAAAGCCAGATTTTGTGTTGCCTCGGTGGGCCTAGGAATCCTTGACTAGTGAATGGCGGTATATACGGTAAATACTCGAGGTGGGTGCTCGCCATCATGCCTAGTAATCTTGGGATGGGATATGTGGTAAACCATAGAGAGTGGATCTCAGTTTAGATCCTAGTGATCAAATGTGGATTGCGATAAAGCCAGAGAGACTAGGAGACAGGGAAATTCCTCATGGTGTAGGTGGATAAATATGGTGGAATCCATGTTTTTATTTTGCCAAGTGATTTGGTGGAGATCATGGTACAACTTGTTATTACATGTTCATTTTTTAGCCTAGTGATCCATGATGGATTACAGTAAAGCCTAGTTTATATTAATGAGGGTAAGTTGGTTTATCCTCGGGATGCCCTGGTTGGTTCTTTTGGTTTGAGTCCCATAGTCATGCTTGGAATATGGCACGGGGGTGAATCACTGAAGAGAGAACTAGCTCAGCCATTCTATGGTTGTGTGGAACGTGGTAGTCCCATCCTAGGTTGGCCTATGCATTCATTAATAAGAGGTTCTTTCATTGACATCTTATGTGTAAATGTATTGATTTATATGTGGATTTTATGGTTGATGTATCCTTGGTATTTATGTTGTTATTATGCTGGTTATAAGCATGTATTATGACAATTATGATGTATGGATCTCCTCATGTTTTGATTTGTAAATGAATGAACAATGTGTCTATGACCTAATAGATGATAATATAGCTAATGATATAAGGGAACAATGCTTCTTAGTGATTCTTTGATAAGTGTGATATGCCTATTCTCAGATATGTTGTTTAAACCTCTAGATTTCATATTAGTCACATGTTTGACGAAATGCCTATCATGGATGGTAGGGGTCTAGTCTAGACCTTATCAATGTTTTTATAAATGCATCATTGTTATGTTGTGTAAATTCATTTCCAAAAGCATTAATGAGATATGGGCAGTGACCTGGGCTCTGGGCCTGCACAAATACCGGAGTTGTAGGCACAGGTTTGAGGAGAAAAGTCCTTAGATGCATGCATACCCATGTTGTGGGAGTGTATGGAACCTCTTGGATGCATGCTTGTCCATATCAATGGAGCATATGGGGGTTTAATGGTCTAAATATTTAGTTGGTCTCAGGGGTTGGTTACCTGAGTGATTGGTTTGGATCTTGGGAGTTCTGTTACTGATGTGGAAGGTCTGTATGGTGTGTTTCCATCGATTCCACTTCCTTAAGGTCACCTAGGAGGTTGAATCCCATTATAGTGGCCTCTTGGAAAAGTCCTCAAATGCATGCATACCCATGTTGTGGGAGTGTATGGAACCTATTGGACGCATGCTTGTCCATATCAATGGAGCATATGGGGGTTTAATGGTCTAAAACTTTAGTTGGTCTCAAGGGCTGGTTACTGAGTGATTGGTTTGGATCCTGGGAGTGTTGTTACTAATGTGGAAGGTCTGTATGGTGTGTTTCCATCGATTCCACTACCTTAAGGTCACCTAGGACGTTGAATCCCATTGTAGTGGCCTCTTGTCACATATTTACCCTAATTGGTTGGTTACTTGGGTAGATGTGGGATGAGGGTGCAACATGAATGCTTTGGAGTCCTTGGTGGATTGAGTTACTAGTCCTAGAGCCTTGGTTTGACATACGCTCTAGAGTCCAGAGACATTTGTGGGTTGAGGTACTAGTCGTGGAGCCTCGGTTGGAACAAACTCTTTGGAGCCCTAGAAGTTTTGGGTAGAGACCAATCTGGTGATGGTTTGTGTTGTTTGAGCGTGACGTCGAATCATTATTTGATGGGTTGAGGTGGTTTTGCCTTTGGAAGTCTTGGATGGTTTTGATTGATGTGTTTTATGAGCTCCCATATTCATGCTTAGAATATGGCACAAGGATGATTGGCTGAAGAGAGTTTTGGCTTATCCATGTCTATGGTCAGGTGGTTCATGGAAATCCCAAACTTGGTTGGCCTTTACATCATTAATATGAGGTTATTTCTCCTTGTTAATTCATGTGTATTATACTGGTTTATAGGTGAATGATATGGTTGTTGTTTCCTTGGTATTTCTTTTGTTATTATGCTTGTTATGAACATGTATTATGACAGTGGCTATGTATGCCTCTCATCATGTTTTTACTTGTAAATGAATGAACAAAGTATCTATGGCGTAATATATGAAATTGTAGCTAATGTGTTGAGGCATCAATGCTTCTTAGCGATTCTAAGATAAGTATGAGACCCTTATGCTCATATATTTTGTTTAAACTTATAGATTACATATTTATCACATGTTTGACGAAATTACCATCATGGCTATTAGGGGTCCAGTCTAGTCCTTGTCAATGTTTTTGAAAATGTATCATGGTTCTGTTGTGTAAATTCATCTCTGAAGGTACCATTGAGTTTTGGATAGTGACCTAGGCTTTGGGCCTAAAAAATTGGCACAAATTGCAGAGTCATAGGCACAAGTTTGAGGAGAAAAGTCCCCAGACGCATGCATACCCATGTTGTGGGAGCGTCTGGAGCCTCTTGGATGCATGCTTTTCCATATCACGGGAGAGTTTGGGGTTTAATGGTCTAAAAAGTCGAGGGCTAGTTACTTGAGTGGTTGGGATGGCTCTTGGGAGTTCTGTTGCTGATGTGGAAGGTATGTATGATGTGTTTCCATCGATTCCACTTCCTTGGCAGACACATAGAGAGTGTAATAATATCATAGTAACTTCTCGTCACATGTTTACCCCGGTTGGTCAATTAATTGGGTAGATGTGGGAGGATGGTGTTACACAAATGTCCAGTATTTGATGTCCGAGAATGAGAAACTAGCACAGAACTTGCAGGCTTTCATGCAAGAGGTAGAACAACTCTAAGAAGCAATGAAAAATGTAGTTTCCGCACAGGTTAACTTGGAGGAGATGAGACCATCCATACTTGTTGAAGTATCAAAACTTGGAGAAATCATGTGGAAGCTCTATGATGAGTTTGTCATCGTACATAAAGCAATAGTCTGTTTGCATGGCTTACAACAATAGAGAAAAGAGTTTGTTAAAACTCTAAAAAGCATACAAGCTGCAATTGCCTATGTGCAAGATTGGACAATGCGGTACAAAGGGGGACCACTTGACTTAGTGAAGAAAATGAAGCCACAGGCAGAGATGGAGAAAGAGAAGGTTTGAATGTTGATTTAAAACAACAAGCAACTTGCCTCATTCATTGGCAGCATTCAAGCCTCATATGTACGATTGTTCAGTAATCTGGATGTCTTGGTGAGAACACACCATATCCCATCATTCGGTTCCCTCACCAAAGCCAAATCCAAGAACCAAGTATACAGGAGGTTGAAGAGGACTTGGAGTTGAATAGAAAGAACATGTATAATTTCATCGCTGGTCCTGTCAAAGTCAGAACAATGTTGCTCATGCTTGAGAAAAAACTGGACACAGGTTCCAAGACAGTGTACTTGTATAGCATGGAGGCTATATTCCACTTCTAGCAAGACATCGTTACGCAGTTTGGGGACATCACCACACAGTATCAAGCTTGGAACCAATATGTGTCTGAGAAGTAGCAAGTGGAGGTTGTTGAGCTAGAATTCTCCCAAACTCCAACATCATAGCGTTATGTCTTGTTAGGCTGTCAAGTTGTCTCTACCATATTTTATCTTATATGGGTACAAGTGTAAAATGCAATATTATTTGTAATTATGTTGTAAGTGAAATTCCAAGTCCCAATATTGGAAGATGAAGATTCATCATGTGATGTAATATGTCATTTTGTAAAGAATTTGAAGAGTCATGAGGGTAGTCCAAAGGTCACAAAGGGGAGTTAAAGAGCCACCCCCATCTTGTTATAAATATAACCTCATAACTCATGTAAGAGGCTTTTGGGAGCCAAGCTTTTGGCTAGGCTTAGGCTTAGGAAGAGCTTGGGAGTATTGTGAAGAGCCTTGGATTCTCCATAGCGTAGAGTGAGTATACTTCTTTGGAGGAGTAGGTGTTCTTGACTGTAATGTTCCACTATTGGGGCTAGTGGTCATCAATGGTGTATGTATGAATGGAACTTTCACTTATAATAATAAAATCAGAGCCAACATGCTTTCATGCATATGTTGTGAATATAGTAGGACTATTCTTGTTTTATTTTCAATGAATGTTATTTAACTTACGCTTATGCTTATGAACTATTTTTTTACATTTCTATGAATCTTGTTGAATGTGTGTTGTCGTATTAATTCATCACTTTAACTTGTGTACTATTCCGCATCTTAGCTTGTGATGTCATTTCTCTCATGTGTTCCTTTCAAGCTGCATACTATTACAGGCTTCCAAGGGGCACACTTCCTTTTCCCTTCATGTGTTGGAACCTTCATGCATTGCACTTGACTCTCTGCAGGGTCACACACTTTCTCTCACCCAAAATTATCATACTTCCCTCTGTACATTTCCGTAGTCAAGGAATAACATTACCACCCACAGTTGGGACTCTTACTCCAAACAGTGTGAGGTATAGTTGGGACTTCATATCATGGAGATTCCATGAATGTTGGTGGGTCCAACACCATAAAAATATTGCAACTTTTATAAAAACACCTTGGGATTATGATTTGGGATAGGAACTCCATTCAGGAATTTGGTTTGACCACCATTAGAATGATATTAAATATTAGCATTTGCTGCAATCAACAATACAAGAGAGCATGCACACAACTTTGAGATAAGAAAGTAAGTTAGCTTTAAACGTCAATTGAAATGTATATAAAGTACTTTCACGAATGGAAAAAGAAAGAGTGATCCTTTAGAAGAAAAGTAATTGTACTATCCTAATAAATACACACACAAGCATTGTTAGGTCCCTATAATACTAGTGTATTCTCCTTATTATTAGTGTTAATGTAGCCCCCTATTTTTATTGTTGTGCCCATGTATCCACAATGTTGTTATTTTTTTTCTCCATAGAACCCCACTATTGTTATTGTTGTTCCCTTACATTATTATTGTTATGTAGGCTTTGATTATATTGTGACCCCTTAGACTCCTTTATATACCAAGGAGGTCTTATCATTTGTATCATCCAAGTATTTTTCATTTACGTAATGTAGAGGAGGTTTCCCCCTTGAAGAGGCTAATTTATAAGTCTTCGATCTATCTTTTCATATATTTTGTGAGTTGGCTGCATAACATTTGGTGTCAGAGCTTTGGGTTCTAGGGTTTCACTTCTTCAAACAGGTCATATTGTAATTTTCGCAATATTTTTTTTTTATAAAATTCACCAAAATCTTAAATTGAGACCACATGGAGTCAAAATATTGATGAAATTTGTGTACAAATTTCAGATCTTGGTTCACTATATTTTTAGAGATATGATTCGAGGAAGTTAGTGTTTTTACAAGCTCCAGAATTCCATCTCAAACAAGTGACGTAGGGAAAATCGTCATAACCTTCTCTCCGAGCATCAAATTTGAATTTTGTAAAGAGTGACTGAAAGTGCATTGAATTTAGTTTTTCATGTTTAATTTTCAAAGGCTGAATGTCAAAACATTGACATGTGGCACTCAGTACAAATTCTCTCTATTGAACCAGTCTATAATCAGGTCATCATGGGAGATTGGGCATAACTCTTTCTTGAAGAATCCAATATCGGTATCAGTTGGGGGTTGGAAATAAGGCTGAAAGTGATATCACGATATGGAATTTAAGACCTTGGAGATCCAAAAATACAAAGGTATAATAGTTTCAATATTGAGCTCCTTAAAATAAAGAAAAATGTGTGTACTTTTTAAAAATTTTGTATAACTTTTGTTTGAAAAATCAATTTGAAGTGATTCAAAGGGAATAGTGAAGCATAGATATCATTGTTTGACTCCAAGATGCCTCGAAAAAAAACAAAAAAAGAGAAACCTAGTAAGAAACCAAAAATATCTTCCATGACACATGAAGAAGAGGAAGAAATGCAACATTATATATCAAAATTAAGAGACCAAGTGCAAAAAATTTCACTCTTGCAAAAACTAACAAAAAATGAATTGGAAGCCATGATGAATATTAAGATAGACTTTATAAAAAGGGACATGGGAGTTTTGAATGATGGTTTAAAAGCAGACATGGAAACAATGATGAATGTCAAGATAGAAGGGTTGAATGAAGGTTTGGAAAAGTTGTTAGAAGAAAGGATTCAAAGTGGTGACAAGGTAATCCATGAGAATCATGATGAGGATGAAAGGAATATGAATTATGATTTTGAAGAATCCAATGTTGGGTTTAAGAACCACCACATTGCAAATATCGATATAAGGAAATTTGATGGCAAGGATCTGGTAACATGGATACTACATATGGAGTAATATTTTGATCTCCATGACATGCAACACACACAAAAGGTACACATTGCATCGTTATATTTAGAACCCAATCAGTTTGTATGGTGTTAATGGATTTTTTCTTTGAAACCACTTGTCACTTGATCAATTTTTACAAAGGAAATGATAACACATTATGAATATATAAAGAGAAACACCTTCTTTAGCCAATTGATAAATCTCAAACAAAAGGGTTCAATGGCGGAGCACATTGAGGACTTCCAAAAAATGAATATCAAGGTAACTATATTCCAGAGGAGCATAGGATTGATGTATTCATACTGAATTTAAAGGATAAAATCCAACATGATGTTTTTCTTTGGGAACTTGATTCATTGGAGAAGGCATTTAGGGTGGCAAGAAAAGTTGAAAGAAAAATTATGGAAACAAGGAAGTGTACCACTCACAACTATAAAGATGGAAGTGTTGCTGCTCCTAGCCTTCCACAACCTACAAGGTTGAAACCACACCAATTGGAGGAAAAAGAGAAAAAGTTCTTTGTTACAATTGTGATAAAAAATACACTAAAGGTCATTAGTGCGATGAGAAGACATTATCCTACATAGATTGTGAAGAGGAGGAAGAAAAGGAACAAGAAACATTAAAAGAGGAGGATATAGACCAAGAACCAAACCTAGAGAAATAAGAAATGAATCCGACCATATATTGTAATGCATTGGTAGGAATTACCACTCCTCAAACTCTCAATATAGAAGGATATATCAAGAAGAAAAAGGTAATAGTGCTAATTTATTCGGGTAGTAACCATAATTTTATTCATTGTAAAATAGCCAAGGAATTGAATTGCATCCTATATCCAGCACTAGAGTTTCAAGTGATGGTTGCAAATGGAGGAACTATAAATTTCTCTGGAAAGTGCCTTAATATCAAGCTAACCATGGTGGAATATGTATTGAATAATCCAATTATTTCCATTCTAGTGGGTGGTGCTGATGTTGTACTAGAATTACAATGGTTACAATATTTGGGGACAATATCTTTTAATTTTCAATAAATTTTCTTGAAATTTTTTTGGAAAGGAAAGGAAGTTGAATTAAGGGGCATCATAGGGAAGCCAAGAAAGATAATAAGCTCTAATGGTATTAAAAATCTTCTAAATAAAGAACAATGAGGAGTGATTACACAATTATGCTCACTAGAGGTTCAAACATCGAAATCATCTATTTCTCCAGATCTCCAAAAAGACTTGGACAATCATTCCGAGGTACTTGAGAGTACCAAAGGACATCCACTTATTCATGATCATGATCATGCTATTCATTTGATTCCAAGAAGTGTTCCTCCAAACATCAGAACTTGCGTATATCCCTATTCCCAAAAGAGTGAAATTGAACGTATGGTTGTAGAAATGCTAGAAGCTAGTATAATTCAACCTATTCAAAGTTCTTTCTCTGCTCGAGTAGTATTGTTGCACAAGAAGGATGGATCATGAAAAATGTGTCTGGATTATAGGGAACTCAAAAATATCATTATTAAAGATAAATTTCCCATTCCTGTCATTGATGAATTGTTGGATGAATTACATGGAGCAATTTACTTCACCAAGCTAGATCTTCATTGAGGATATCATCAAATTAGAATGAAGATTGAAGACATTTCGAAAACAACATTAAGAACCCATGAGGGTCACTATGAATTTTTGGTCATGCCTTTTGGACTTACTAATTCACCTTCCACATTTCAAGGTTTGATGAATTCCATTTTCAAACCCTTAGAAAATTGTGTTAGTCTTTTTTGATGATATTCTAATCTACAAGTAGTCTTGGAAGGATCATGTTCAATATGTTGACATGGTGCTCAAACTATTGGAGGGGAAACAATTATATGCAAAAACCTCCAAATGTTTCTTTGAAGTATAGGAGGTGGAATATTTGGGTCATATTTTATCTCATGAGGGTGTTAAGGTAGACCGTAACAAAATTAAAGCCATTAAGGAATGGAGAATTCCCACAACCATAAAGAATATTAGATAATTTCTTGGGTTGATAGGGTATTATCACAAGTTTGTTAAGGATTATGGGAGAATAGCAGCACCTCTAACAACATTACTGAAGAAAGATGCATTTTCTTTGACTCCAGAAGAAACTAAGCCCTTTGAATATCTTAAAGAGGCAATGTGCCAAGCACCTGTCTTAGCTACGCCAAACTTCACAAAAACCATTATTGTGGAATGTGATGCCTTAGGAAATGGAATTGGTGTTGTTTTAATGCAAGAAGGAAGACCCATTTCTTTTGAAAGTCGTCCAATAAAAGTAAAGTATTTACACAAACCTATTTATGAGAAGGAAATGTTGGTAATACTAAAGAAATAGAGACCTTACCTAGTGGGAATACATTTTGTGGTAAAAATAGATCATGATAGTCTTAAATAATTTTTGGAACAAAGATTATCTTCAGAAGAGCATAAAAAATGGGTCACAAAGATGTTGGGTTATGACATTGAAATCATCTACAAAAAAGGGAGGAAAAATGTTGTTTCAGATGCACTCTGAAGAAGGATGAGGATGTGAAAGCATTGCTTTGTGCCATTTCTATTATCCAACCTGATTGGATAACAAAAGTAAGGGATTAATGGAAGAATGATGAAGAGGTATGGACACTCATTCAAAATTTGTAGCAAGACCTCAATACATCTTATACATTTAGCTAGAGGTACGATTCATTATGGTACAAAGATCGATTATACCTTTGTAAGAATTCCAAACTCAAGGAAAAGATTCTTTTGGAATTTCACACCTCCCACTTAGGAGGGCACTTAGGATTTTTAAGAACTTACCATAGGTTCAAGAAGGATTTTTTTTTGGGATGGCCTTAAATCTGATATTCAGAAGTTTGTGGCATAATGCTTGGTTTGAGAACAAAATAAAGTTGAGACAATTAAGACCCCATGTCTATTACAACCTTTAGCCATTCCAATTCAGTGTTGGGAGGAGGTCTCAATAGATTTTATCATAGGTTTACTGAAGTCTGAAGGAAAGAGTGCCATCAAGGTGGTTGTTGATAGACTTACCAAGTATGCACACTTTTGTGAATTATCTCATCCTTTTAAATCCAATACAGTTGCTACTGCATTTATGGAAACAATTCAAAAGCTATATGGAAACCCAAAGATTATTTTAAGTGACAGAGATCCCATTTTCAGTGGAAATTTTTGGACAAAATTATTTTCTTGTTTTAGCACTCAATTAGATCATAGCTCATCTTATCATCCTCAATCTGACAGGAACATTGAGATAGTGAAAAAATGTTTGGAAGGATATCTTCATTGCTTTGTATCTGATAAAAAAACACAATGGGTCAAGTGGTTACCTCTAGCTAAATGGTGGTATAACACTTCCTTCCATATTGTAGCAAAAATAACCCCATTTATGGAACTTTATGGATATAATCCACCATCGATCACATCACATTTAAGAGAAAATTCTAAGGTTCAAGTAGTGGAAGATCACCTCGAGCATCAACAACAAGTTCTCCAAGTCTTAAAGGATAACCTCACTCTAGCACAAAATCGAATGAAACAACAGGCATATCAACATCGCAGTGAAATAAGTTTTGATGTAGGCAACTGGGTATTTTTACGGCTACAACCACACAAACAAATTTCCCTCAAGAAAGCTAATAAGGATAATAAATTATCACCCAAGTAATAGTGTCCTTAAGATTTGTTGTAAAACATTGGTACTATGGAATACAAATTGGAGTTTATTGTATCTTCCTGAGTACACCTAATTTTCCATGTTTCATGATTAAACAAGGTTATTGGTGACAATCTCCTAGTTCAAACAGTGTTGCTAGAACTTGATGAAGAGGGAAAAAAACATATTTTATCCTGAAGTAGTCACAGAAATAAGAACCTGACAACTACAAAATCGATTAATTTCAGAGTATCTCATTAAGTGGAAGAACATATCTTCTGAATATTCCACATGGTAGGATGAAAATTTTATACAGAAGCATCCATAACTACTTAAGCGTTGAGGAAAACCCTTTTTTGAAAGAGAGGGGCATGTTAGGTCCCTATAATACTAGTGTATTCCCCTTATTGTTATTGTTAATGTAGCCCCCTATTGTTATTGTTGTGCCCATGTATCCCCATGTTGTTATTGTTGTTCACCATAGAAGCCCACTATTTTTATTATTGTGCCCTTACATTATTATTGTTATGTAGGCTCTGATTATATTGTGACCCCTTAGAATCCTATATATACCAAGGAGGTCTTATCATTTGTATCATCCAATAATTGTTCATTTATGTAATGTAAAGGAGGCTTCCCCCTCGAAGAGGCTAATTTCTAAGTCATTGATCTATCTTTTCTTCTATTTTGTGATCTAGGTGCATAAAAAGCATAGAAAGAATCCTTAGTTGAACTGAAAAATAGTTTTCAAAGTAAAAATGATAATGAAACCAAGTAAGAAACAAAGTGTTTTTGGTAAATTTATGAGTCTTATGTGTGAAGGAGTGTTATTTAATTTTACTGTTTAGCATATCAAATATAAAAAACACAGCAAGATAAATTCACATAATATAACACAATAGCTGATAAGGCAGTTCACCCCTCTTGGGCCACATCTGCTGGGTCCAAGGCCTCCAAATGGGCATGTCCTTGCTCTTATTAGATGCTAAAAATGGTTATACAGTGATAATAAAGTCTAAATAGGAAAAAAAAGCTGTGAAAATGAGTTTAGAACATAGAAAACAGTGAAGAATGACTTTTTTTTCACCTCCAATGGCTAACCATAGCCCAATACAGCTCCAACACTCCCCAGGCCCTAATGGCTCTCCAAGCTTCTTTGCTGAAAAAACACCTGAAGATGAGCTCTGTTGGCTCTGAAACCTATACCATTGGCTCTGGAATGCTTAGAATAGCCAAAATAAAATAAAAAATTCGTTTCAAAAGGATCTCCCTAGCCAAAGTTATGACCTCTAGAAGTTTTCTCCAGTTTGGCCAACAAAAACTCCACTAAACTTGGCTAGACTACATTTAGGCCCAATATTTTTGGAAACTGCGCCTAAATTGTAGAAATTTTGAATAATTTAACACATATTCAACAGATATTATCCTGATCATGTACTATTGTGGAATACATACACAATACATAAGCTCCTCTATGTTGATCATCAATATAGCAACATCAATAACAATAAAACATCAAGAGCATTCACACATTAACACAGTATGTAACCCGGGGAAAGCATCTCGCTAAAAACTCCAACTATCTGTATATTAATGATTGAGACCATGTAACATTACAAAGTATAATGCTTATCACAAGCAATCCAGTACCAGCTCGACCTGTTACACACAATACAACTAAGATCTGATCTCCAAATCTATTCCACTGCTTGCCTGCCTCCACTGCTCAATACCTGCTCAAGAATCAATGAGAATGGTTTACCAAACTCGTATTTCACCTCCAAAGAATCACTCACACTGTGTTAGACGTGAGAAGAGGCTATAATACTGGGCAAATACATGAACAAACTCATTGGCATACTCAATCCCTTGATTGTGCAAATCCTCATGCACAACTATAGTCACAACTGATAGCAATTTGGTCCTCTAACACCTGTCCCTGTTGAACTGAACATGCACTGACATGCAACTGAGTTAACTGATGTATTCTATAGTTGCATTATGAGTTAATAATTAGTTTAACAACTCATCATTAGTCTATTTGTAGTTAGACTAATTACAACTAGTTTAACCAAGTCAAACTGAACACAACTCCATCAACTCTACAATCAACTCCACCAAACTCAACTGATTGAGTTCTAACTGAAGTCATGCATGCAACAACTCAACTGACTCATAGGAAAAGCGTACTTCCTTCTGACAGTTGCATGGGCCACATCTGTAGCTCAAACTGAAGTGCTCCAAGAGAATAAGGTCAAGTTTATAGTCCAAATATTATTATGAGACAATAATATTTGACTTTTCTAATTTGGATAGCCAGTCTAAAAATAGACTTTGATCACTCCTGCTATGATCACTCCTGCTGTGGTCACTCCTACTGTGATCACTCCTGCTGTGGTCACTCCTGCTGTGATAATGCCTGCTGTGGTCACTCCTGCTGTGATCATCCCTGCTGGGATCCAAAAATAGAACTTGCGCCATAATTTGCCTGCGGGCCCACTTAGTGAAGGCGACTCTTTTCACTAAGCTCCATCATCTTGTTGCAATCTCAACACTCCCTCTCAACAAGATATGGATTATCAACAACCCCTATCCTACCTCGGTGGTACTCGAATTTTCTCCTGGTGAGAGCCTTCGTCACAATATCAGCATCCTGATCCTCCGTTGGAATGTATGAAAGCAACATGATCCTCCGCTACACACAATCTCTGATATGATGGTACCTGATGTCCTTGCTGCCATATACTCGGCCTCTTGAGCTCCCTGCCCAATCTGCATCCTCCTGTCTGTACCAAGATCCATATCCCATTGTGCCTCTCAAGTAGTGCAATACATGCTTGCCCGCCTTCCAGAAGAGCTTGGTAGGCTTAACCATAGCTTGTGAAAGCTGGTTAACTGCATAGCATATATCGGGTCGTATATTAACCAAATACATCAGCGACCCCACCAACTGTCGATAAACAGTGGCATCCACTTCTTCTCCTGAAGTGGCATCCTCCTTCCTCCAACCTCTAGGAAGAGGAGTATCAATAGGCTTGTAGCCATGCATGTTGAACTTCTCCAGTATCTCCCGAGCATACTTGCCCTGAGAAACAAACAGTCCACCACTGCACTACCATATTTCCAATCCTAGGAAATAGTGAAGGAGGCCCAAGTCCTCTACGAATCCCTTCTGCCTTGAAGAAATCCTTAAACTCGTCCGAGATGTATTCACCACCATTATCGCTCATAAGAGCCTTCACCTTCTTCCCCGACTCCTTCTCGACCAATGCTTTGAATTCACAGAACTTTGAATATGTCTCGCTCTTCTTCTGCATGAAGAAGATCCAACACTTACGAGAGAAATCATCAACAAAAATCACATAATACATGTGTTTTTTGTCGAAGCAACTGAGAAAGGTCCACACACGTCTGTGTGAATTCTCTCAAGGATCGTCGTGGCGTGACTATCCTTCTCGTGAAAGGTGGCTTTCACAAACTTCCCCAAAGTACACCCCTTGCACTGATTTGACTACGCAAGAGTGCCTTTAGGAAGCCCTGTAGTGATCTGCTGCAGTATCTTCAAGGCTCCATGGTGAAGGTGACCCAATCTCCTGTGCCACAACTCGCCATCATCCCGGCTCACCAATCCTTTTGCCTTGCCTGCCATTGCTACGCATCCATCTACATGCAACTCATAAAGGTTCCTCACTTGAACCCCTATCTTCTGGGTCTCACCTGTTGTCTTGCTGCGCAGGAAAGCCTTTCCCTCACTGAAAACAACATCATACCCCTTGTCTTCTAACATCGCCACTGAGATAAGATTCTTCTTCAATCCTGGAACATGCATGACTTCCTTCAATACGAAGGGTTTACCAGACTCCTTCTCAAAGGAAATGGTACCGATACCGGTCGCACTGTATCTACCATCATCACCCATCTCGATGTGCACTCCAAGATCTCTGTCCTCCAGATCAGAGAACAAATCTCTATCTCCCATCATGTGAAAAGACGCACCACTGTCCAAGAACCACACTGATCCCATCACACTTGAAACCAAGCATGTGATCGATGAAAAATCAAGGTCAAACTGTGAGGCTAGAGCCTCTCCTACTGAAGATCCAGCAGCCTGCTTGTTCTTCTTCTTCTGCGGAAAATTAGTGGCATAGTGTCTGTGCTAGTGACAATGAAAACACTTCACCTTGGACATATCCTGCTTCTTGCCTTTCGCACCAGATTGAGAAGATTTCTTGCTCTTCCCTTTTTTTTCTTTGGCAGTGAAAGTGAAATTCTCTTCATCAGCTCCCTTTGACGAAGATGCGTCCCTGGTACTCCGCCTGATCTCCTCCTGCACAAGATCTGACCATAGTCTTTCCCATCCTGGCAATTTCTCCCGACCATTGACAGAGTCCTGATAGGAATTCCAACTCTTCGGAAGACCAAGGAGAGCCAAGCTCACCAAGTCCTCATCATCGACAGTAACCCCCACACTTCCCAGCTCATCTCGACACTGAGTGAACTTCGTGAGATACTTGGGCATACTGTCACCCTTATCGCATTTGATGTTTCTGAGTTTATCTTTGAGCGCCAGCTTCCTATGATCGCTCTTGCTTTGGAATAATTCTGTTAATGATTTCCACATCAAATATGGAGTAGCCTTTCCATGGAGGCTGGACACAATGTGATCCTTCACGCTATCCAACAGAATCCTTCGACATTTTGCGGTCTTCTTTTGCCAAGCATCAGCTTGAGTAGCATCAGTAGGCTTTGGGACATCCGTGTCTATGAACTCCTTCAGCCCGTTATCATCCAATACTACCTCCATCTTGTCCTTCCATGCAATATAGATTGAGCTGCCCTCAAGAGCATACTCCAATCGCAATCCATTGAAAGACATTGTTGCGTTGCCACCAAGAAAAACACCGCTACAAATTCGAATTCCACCAGCAACCAACTCAACCGCCTCGGATCTAAGATTCGTGAAAACACAATATTTCTCGTACAGAGATTGAATGTATGGGCATTCACCGGATACCTCACCTTCCAAAGGAAGGATGAATCCAGAGGATACCTGGCTCGATTACAGACTTTGCCTGAAGAAATAGAATGTAAACACTTCTTGAATAGTGGATCTGATGATCAACAGCTCTGATACCATGTAGAAATTTTGAATAATTTAACACATATTCAACAGAGATTATCTTGATCACGTACTATTGCAGAATACATACACAATACATAAGCTCCTCTATGTTGATCATCAATATAGTAGCATCAATAACAATAAAACATCAAGAGCATTCACACATTAACACAGTATGTAACCCGGGGAAAGCATCTCGCTAAAATCCCCAACTATCTGTATATTAATGATTGAGACCATGTAACATTACAAAGTACAATACTTATCACAAGCAATCCAGTACTAGCTCCACCTGTTACACACAATACAGCTAAGATCTGATCTCCAAATCTATTCCACTGCTTGCCTGCCTCCACTGCTCAATACCTGCTTAAGAATCAATGAGAATGGTTTACCAAACTCGTATTTCACCTCCAAAGAATCACTCACACTGTGTTAGACGTGAGCAGAGGCTATAATACCGGGCAAATACATGAGCAAACTCATTGGCATACTCAATCCCTTGATTGTGCAAATCCTCATGCACAACTATAGTCACAACTGATAGCAATCTGATCCTCTAACACCTGTCCCTGTTGAACTGAACATGCATTGACATGCAACTGAGTTAACTGATGTATTCTATTGTTGCATTATGAGTTAATAGTTAGTTTAACAACTCATCATTAGTCTATTTGTAGTTAGACTAATTACAACTAGTTTAACCAAGTCAAACTGAACACAACTCCATCAACTCTACAATCAACTCCACCAAACTCAACTGATTGAGTTCTAACTGAAGTCATGCATGCAACAACTCAACTGACTCATAGGAAAAGCGTACTT
This sequence comes from Pinus tabuliformis, assembly GCA_031772625.1. Classification (NCBI taxonomy): domain Eukaryota; kingdom Viridiplantae; phylum Streptophyta; class Pinopsida; order Pinales; family Pinaceae; genus Pinus; species Pinus tabuliformis. The sequence goes on along the minus strand of CM062808.1, from coordinate 397,210,305 downwards.
CCTTCTGACAGCTGCATGGGCCACATCTGTAGCTCAAACTGAAGTGCTCCAAGAGAATAAGATCAAGTTTATAGTCCAAATATTATTATGAGACAATAATATTTGACTTTTTTTTATTTTGGACAGACAGTCTAAAAATAGACTTTGATCACTCCTGCTGTGATCACTCCTGCTGTGGTCACTCCTACTATGATCATCCCTTCTGTGGTCACTCTTGTTGTGATCATCCCTGCTGTGGTCACTCCTGCTGTGATCATCCCTGTTGTGGTCACTCCTACAGTGATCATCCATGCTGGGATCCAAAAATAGAACTTGCGCCATAATTTTCCTGTGGTCCCACTTAGTGAAGGTGACTCTTTTCACTAAGCTCCATCATCTTGTTTCAATCTCAACATAAATTGGTAGACTCTACCAAACTGACCACCATTTGACCATAACTATAGGCAGTAACCACACGCATGTGACCATGTACTGGCCCTTAACTCTCCGGGTTAACGTTATCTGCAGGTTTAGCCTATGGTTTTCACTCCCAGGTCATATGGTTAGGGTTTGGCCCCTTTTTGCACCCAACCAACAAATAGGCGGGCTGGTCGGGCCTGTGGGCTAGCGGCCACCCGACCCAGGATCAAATCTTGTGAAGTGCATATAATTTTTTCATACCATAGACTTGTGGACTTGGGGCCACGTGGAAGTCTCCGGTCTGGCCACGTGTCAGTTTCTAATTGGTCCTCCAAATAACATATTCTCGTGAATATTCTATGGAATATTTTTATTTATTTATTTATTTTTTTAAATTCAAATTTTGCAGTTTATTGGGCATTATTCAAAATGCGATAACTCCTCCATATGGTGTCGGATTTGAGTTCCGTTCATGGCTATAGGATCATTTCAATGAGGCCTATCTGGTCGTTCTGGTTTCAACCAATTCTGAGCAATTCAAAATTTGGGCATTTTTTTCACTTAGGACATGATCACTTGATCACACCTCCAAAATGGGAAGCTTTTGGACCCAAAAATCTCTCTGATTACTGAAAATGGAGACGAGGAGATTGATTCTCCACTCTTCCAACCTTGAATAATTGAAATCTTCTCGAATTCATCAAATTGAGCTTCTCATCAAAAGATAAATTTTCCCTTGAATTCACTGACCGAACATTGCTAAGATTGACTGAGTCATGATGCAAATTCCTGAAATTCGGAGAACAACAACTATATTTTGCAGAAAGCATATTGTTTCTACTATGGTCAAACTTCAAAGAAGACTTAAAATAAAGTTCACCTTGCCAACTGTTCACATGGCGTTTTTTTGCTGAATGAGCCCTGTACTTGTGCCGAATCTTGACCAAGTTTTCTCACCATACCAATCTGCCATTCTGGAACCAACATTGACCCATGCTGAACTGTGTGCCCTCTTTGCTTGCATTCCTTTCCTTCTCATGGAATCTTGCACCGCTTTGCACCGACACTTCATTCTCTGCACCGATCGACACCAAAGGTATCTTGTGCAACCTTTTGTCAGCTTCTTTCAAAGGCGAACTGTTATCAGACTGAAACATATCATCATTTATATCAGCAATAATATGAAAAGGAAATTGTACAAAACCTTGTTGTTTAACCATCAAAAAACTCAGATTTTGACTTGCATTAACTAGCCTTTTCAATTGCCTTGCATGGACTATAGAAGATTCTAGCTTCTTCTTATGTGCTTTGACAATGTACTCTTTCCATCCTTAAACAAGTGATACTTATTCTCATGGCGATGGAAGATTGCCTTTCTGTCAAATAAATATGGACTACCCAACACAACACCTGTAATGTCAAGTAGTACTACATCCAGTTCAACCCAATCAACATAATGAGTTTTTATGGTGAAGCGCAAGATGCACTTCTTTGAGACTTGTAAGTTTGCATCCTTGCATATCCACCCAAGTGGATAAGGCTTTGGATGTGGAATTGTCTCAAGTTTCAGCTATTTGACCAAGTCTTCTGAGATGAGATTAGCTTGAGACCCACTATCAAAAAGTGTGTCTATCTTTGTGTGGTTTGAGATTATCCTCACATGAAATATCTCTATCCTCCTCTTTTCATTTTGAGTTTGTTTGTGACAATTTAATGTGCTAGAACTGGGATTTTTTTCTTGTACAACCTCTTTCCCCTTTATGTTCTTTAATACCATGGCGATACTTTTTGTCTCACCACCTGATTCAAACCCTAAGTCCTATTCAACAGTTGCTTCAGTTTTTCCCTTTTCTTTGGTTTTGTCTTTGGTTTTATATTTCTCTGGTTTTAGCTTCGGATGAAGCTTCCAATAGTGGTCTTCATCATGGCTTGTTTTTGACTAGTTCTTGCAAAATAATTTCCCATTTTCCTTTCTAGAGTTTGCAATTCTTTTTCTTCCTTTACCTTTAAAATCACTATCCTCTTTTCCATCAAAAGTGTTTTTCCCTTTAGCCTCTAAATGCGTAGCTTGTACACAAAGTTCGTCTAGACTAGTAGGATTGAACATAAGGATAGTATGTCTAAGATAGTTGTGCAAACCACCTATATATTTTAGCAAGGTGTCTTGAATTTGAAAGTCTACCCCTAATAAGAGTGCTCTTCTCCTAAAATCTTGAGTGTATTCTTGAACACTTTGTCCTTTAAGTTGTCTAAAAATTTTCCAATTCATTATAGCCTTTTGTAAATGAGCAAGAGGATAAAATTTCTTCTTAATTGCGGAAATAAATTCAGCCCATGATAAAGTAAGCTTACCATGTTTTCAAATTTCATCCTTGGTCTTGGCTTCCCACCATACCAATGTTGCTCCTTCCATCCTTAATGAGGTTAACTGAACCTTGGTTTCGTCATCATCTAAGTTCTGAATCCTTAAATAAACTTCCAACAGTCTTATCCAGTTGTCAAGTTTTTTTGCATTAACTTCACCGTTAAACATGGGTAATTCAAATTGAATGTCTAGCTTTAAAAATGGACTTTTTCCAGAAGATTTAGGCTTATGAGGTTGATTTACAGAGGTAGAGGATGACGATGTAGAGGAAGAGGATGACGATGGAGATGGTGGATCAACATTTCCTCCATGTCCTTTCTTTGAATTATCATCACCTTTATTTCCTCCTGAAGATCCCTCTCCTTCTTTCTGATGTTTAGACACTTCTCCAACCAACCTATCATTCCTTTCTTGGTATAATATTCTTACCATCTCAGTCATGTCCAAAAAATCTTTTTTGAATACCCATTCTTCTTCTCTTGGATCCATGCCTTCAAGAACTTCTCCTTCCCTTTCATACATACTTGAAGCTTCTTCCAAGGCTATTGAGGGTGAATTAGAAGGTGGAGATAATGACACCCTGGCCCTCCTTGGTTGAGGATTATCTTCTGCTCTAACCAATTGTCCTTTCCCTCTTTGACGTTTAAGCCTGGTAAGCATTAAAACTTGCAAAACAGTAAAAAATATCTTTGCACAAAACTAATACTCAAAACTAAGCTCTGATACCATCTGATTTGAAAATGAAACTACATGTTTTTGCTGTTCAAGGTATTCATTTCCATTAAATTATATGTGCAAACTATTACTGATGTCTTGCAATTGAAACAAAGTGTTTTTGGTAAATTTCCGAGTCTTATGTGTGTAGGAGTGTTATTTCATTTTACTGTTTAGGATATCAAATCTAAAAAACACAGCAAGATAAATTCACATAATATAACAAAGCAGCTGATAGGGAAGTTCACCCCTCCTGGGCTACATCTGCCGGGTCCAAGGCCCCCAAATGGGCATGTCCTTGCTCTTATTAGATGCTCAAAATGGTTATACAGTGATAAGAAAGCCTAAACAAGCAAAATAAGCTGTGAAAATGAGTTCAGAACATAGAAAAAAGTCAAGAATGACTTTTGTTTCACCTCCAATGGCTAACCATAGCCCAATACAACTCCAACACTCCCTAGGCCCTGATGGCTTTCCAAGCTTCTTCATTGAAAAAACACCTGAAGATGAGCTCTGTTGGCTCTGAAACCTATACCATTGGTCTGGAATTCTCAGAATAGCCAAAAAAAAAAAAAAATCGTTTCAAAAGGATCTCCCTAGCAAAGTTATGACCTCTAGAGGTTTTCTCTAGTTTGGCCTACAAAAACTCCACTAAACTTGGCTAGACTGCATTTAGGCAGCTATTTTTGGAAACAACGCCTGAATTGGTGGACTCTGCCAAACTGACCGCCATATGACCATAACTACCGGTGGTAACCACGCACATGTGACAATGTACTAACCCTTAACTGTCAGGGTTAACGTTATCCGCCGGATTAGCCTGTGGTTTTCACGCCCAGGTCATATGGTTAGGGGTTGGCCCCTTTTTGCGCCCAACCCAACCTTTAATAAACTTTAAATATGTATTATGCCCATAGTTGGTTAAAAACCAATGTATAGGCGGGCCGGTCGGGCCCGTGGGCTGGCGCCACCCGACCCGGGGTCGAATCCTGCGAAGTGCATATAATTTTGCCATACCACAAACCTGCGGACTTGGGGCTATGTGGCGGCCTCCAGGCTGGCCATGTTTCAGATTCCAATTGGTCCTCTAAACAACATATTCCCATGAATATTTTGGGGACTATTCCTTGGAATATTCTTTTTAAATTTTTTTTTTTCAAATTTTGCAGTTTATTGGGCATTTTTCAAAATGCGATAACTCCTCCATACGGTGTTGGATTTGAGTGTTGTTCATGGCTACAGGATCGTTTCAACGAGGCCTATCTAGTTGTTCTAGTTTCAACCAATTCTGAGCAATTCAAAATTTGAGAATTTTTTTCACTTAGGACATGATCACCTGATCACTTATGTAGAGTGATCATCTCCTCAAACAACTACTTCATTGTGTCTTCCAACGACTTGAGTTATTTAAGTATGGATGCCTGTAATCCCTCTCTGCTAATACCGATGGAAGAAATTCTCTAATTCTCAGCAATGAGATGATCAATATGTTTCTTTTCAGTAGCCACTTCCTTCTCTAACTATTCATTCTTTTTCAATAGGAATTTTTTGTTCTTTTTTGTGGCCACTATAAAAGCTGCATTAGCTGAAGCGACTACTCTAGGATTTTTTTGGTGTTCGACACAATCATATTTTCTATGTTTATGGAAAAAAGATGGTAAAGATAATTTATGAAGTGCCTTTGTCTTTCCTGTACAATCTTATTCTTCAACTCATCAAAGCTGAAGTTGGAAATATTCATGACCTTATTATCAGGTGGAGGAACAATCCCCATTTCTGTTAGGATATTCCGACACATAGGATATAGTTAAGTTCAACTTGGTCTAGTATAGAGTTAGGTTAGAGTTAGGTAAAGTGTGTTTCTTTACCGTTGTACATTTTGTAACTTACAATCCGACGGTCACGATATGTAGTGATCCGACGGTTCACTCTCACCTCGGTATTACCGACACTTGATCCGTGGCTTGACACCCGATTGGTCCATGAGTTCTATTTAAAGCGCATGGAGGGTCATTGTTCGGGTAATCCGTGCATGAGAGAAGCTTATGTAAATTTTCATTCTTTGATTAATAAATTGCCTGTAGTACCCACATTGGGACAGGCCGTGGACTGTTTCCCTCCTTGCACTCTGAGGGTTTTAACCACGTCAAAAATACTGGTGTATTGATTTGAGATCTGGTTGTGAGCGGTGTCCTTTTGGTATTCTTTCTGTGGAACTTACCCTGTAAATTCCTACATGGTATCAGAGCTATTTGAGGGCCGCGTCCGTTGGTGATCCAAATCTGAAGCCGGTAGAACTGCATGCGACTGTCGTTTCCTAGATCTGCTGTTTCTGACTGCTTTCGGGCCGAGAGGACTGCTCTGTTGCGTTCGGAGCATCTGTTCCAGTGAGGAACCCCTTTCGTTTCACGCGAAAAGGTTTCCGGTAGCCCTAGCTGCGTCATTTTTCAGATCGGGAGGTATACAGTGTTTTTTTTTGCAGTTTACTGTTATTTTCTCTCTGCTTATTTCGGTCTCAGTTTATTTAGCCTTTTTTTTTAACCGGATCTATACCTTTCATTTCTGCATATGCTCTTTGCCCTGCGACTCTGTGCGATCTGGGCAAATCAGAAACAGAAAGGAAGGATTTTTCTCATGCGTATGCTCTTTTCCCTGCACCTTAGTGTGATCTCGGAAAATCAGAAACATTGAGAAAAATATTTAGTTTTTCGGCTAAAGCTAACTTTGAGATTTTTTTTTTTAAATTTCTAGTTTTTTGGCTAAAGCTAACTTCGAGCCGCAAGGTTTGTTTTTCTTTGCATATTCGTGTGGGTTTTGTGTTTTGTGTTTTGTAGGGAAAAAGAGCTTTCTCAAGGCAAGCACGCAAACCGAGGCCCCCCCCTCTCTCTCTCTCTCTCTCTCTCTCTCAAATTTTTTGTATAGATCAATTGGTTCAAAGCTATTTTAAGAGAGTAGAGGTCTTGGGTTCAAGTCTCCATTTTGTGGGGGCGGATTTTTTCATTCCCGCACATTCGCGCACTTTGCCGGCTACTTCAACAATTATTTTTCAAAAAGCCATAACTTCTTCATCCGGAAGCCTTTTTCAGAGCCGTTTTTTTTAAAACCGCCTATTTTTTCGAGATCTATCCATTGGAACACCTACTTTCAGCATCTTCAGCTTCAGTTTTTTTTTTAAAATGGAAAGCCCATGCCAAGTCATTCTTGACAGCACTAACTACTTCCAATGGGTAGCCTACATCGAAGATTTACTTAGAAGTAAAGGTCTCTTCAGAATAGCCACAGACCAAGAGAAGAAACCAAAAGATGAATACAAGGCGGCAAAATGGGAAAATAGACAAGATCAAGCACGTGGTTTGATAGGGATGTCTATTTCTCCTGATCTTAGATTCCACATTGCGGAACTTGAGACTCCTCATGAAGCATTAGAAAAACTTGCTAAAGTTTTTGGGATTAAAAATGAAATTAGAGCCCATCAACTTGAAAATGAGCTGCTTACTTTGGATCCTAATAATTTTTCTTGCATTGAAGATTTCTTGTCCAAATTCAAGAACCTTAGATATCTCCTGGAAGGTGTTAAAGTTAAGAAAGACGATGGTAACCTTATTTATTCCATCCTTACTAAGTTGGGACCAGCCTACTCTGTATTTGTTTCCACTTTCCATTCTACAAGAGAAGCTTTCATTTGTCAAGGACAAGACTACAAGCCCCCTTCCTTTGACTCCTTTTGTGATTCCTTAATAAGAGAACAAGAAAAACTCTTACACCTTGGTCTTCTTAATCTTGGAAACTCTTCCACGAAAGCGTTAGCCGCCCAGCAGCAACCAAATTCAAAGAATCCTAAGAAGTCATATCCTCAAAAGAATGGTCCTAAACCATTTCAGCCTCAAAATGAAAGATCATTTCAGCAAAATGATAAGACCAATAAAAACAAATGGAAGAAGACTGATAGACATTGTAACTTTTGTAATCGAGATGGCCACTTAGAATCTAAATGCTTTAAGAAGATGGAAGCCTTGGAAGCCGCAATGAAGAAACATAACATCCATGTGGAGCCTACTTCAACTTCAACTTCCGGAATGGCACTTTCTGCATCTCATTGTCAATCATCTCAGTCTGGTTATGCATTAAATGTATCTTCTTCTTCTTCTCATTCTCATGAGTGGCTCATTGACTCTGGAGCCTCTTGTCACATGGCCAAAAGCCAAGCCATGTTTTCTTCTTTAAATGATTGTAACACCAAAAATATATATATTGGTGATGATAGATCTCTTAATGTTGTAGGGACTGGAACTGTTCATCTAGACAATGGTCAGTTTAATGATGTATTATGTGTTCCAACCTTATCCTGCAACCTTCTATCTGTCTATCAGATAACTCATTCAGGTGAAGGTAAAATTGTTGAATTTTCACCTCATGATGTTGTAATCAAGGATCTAAAAGATCCTAAACAGATTCTAGCTACTGGTCTTGCTGATGATTCCAAAAGGTTGTATAAGTTTCACAACTTTGGGTCATCCAATATTCCCTCAGTATTTGTTGCTCATAATGATGAAGTGAGCAAACTTTGGCATGAGCGATTTGGTCACTTAAACTATCGCTCCCTTCAGCATCTATGTAAAGAAAATATGGTGACAGGTCTTCCTATGGTATCTTGCAGAGATGGTGTTTGTTCCGGATGTGTACTCGGAAAACATCATCGGGACAGTTTTGACAAACGTGCCTCTTGGCACGCCTCAGCCCCTTTACAGCTTGTGCACAGTGATTTATGTGGTCCTCTTCCTGTTGCTTCATTCTCTGGCTGCAAGTACTTCTTAACTTTCATTGATGATTTCTCCAGACGCACTTGGGTATACTTCTTAAAACTCAAGAGCGAAGTATTTACCACTTTTTTGGCCTTCAAAGCATTTGTTGAAAAACAATCTGGACATCAAATTCTTAAGCTAAGAACTGATAATGGTGGAGAATATGTTAAAAACACATTCATCAACTTTTGCACCGAAAATGGAATTCAAATGCAACATACTGTTCCATACACTCCACAACAAAATGGTGTAGCTGAAAGGAAAAACCGCACCTTAAAGGAAATGGCTAATTGTATGCTGCAATCTAAAGGACTCAGTCTTAGTTTTTGGGCCGAAGCAATTAATTGTGCAAATTATATAATCAATCGCACTCCTACTAAGGTTCTAGAGAATATCACTCCAGAAGAAGCTTGGAGTTCCATTAAACCAGATGTAAGTCACTTTCGTGTGTTTGGAAGTGAAGCATGGGCCCATATTCCAGATGAAAAGCATAAAGCTTTAGAACCTAAAAGTGAGAAATGTACTTTTGTTGGATATTCTGAAGATGTAAAAGGTTATAGACTTATTCCATTTAAGTCCAAAAATGTTATCATTAGAAGAGATGTAAAATTTGATGAAAATAAATCGGCCTGCGAGCCTAGTCCGGCGGATGTGCCACCTCTTCCTATCTCTTCTATCTTTGAAAACATTTCTTCTTCAGATGATGAAAGCGAGGATGATAATCCTCCCCCACCTTCTCAGGATCCTCAACTTCCAAGATGGGTCCGTGCCACTCGGGATGCAGCAGGTGATCTTGCCGGTGATCCTACAGATCAGCGACGTACACGTTCTCAGTTTGAAAGAGCCTCTTCTTTACTGGCTCAAGCTCCAGTAAATCATGATCCTGACACTTTTGCAGAAGCTTCAGGCCATCCATATTGGGAAGCAGCTATGAATGAAGAATATCATTCATTGATGACAAATGATACATGGGATCTTGTTCCTCTACCAAAGGGACGCAAACTTGTTAGATGTAAATGGGTTTACAGAACCAAGTATGGACCAGATGGGAAAGTTGATAAACATAAAGCTCGTCTCATTGCTAAGGGCTTTTCACAGGTTGAAGGCATTGACTACACTGAAACCTTTTCTCCTGTTGCCAAAATGAACTCCATCCGCCTTGTTCTTTCCCTTGCTGCCTCTTTAAAATGGGAAGTCCATCAGATGGATGTTAAATCTGCCTTCTTGCATGGGGACTTGCAGGAAGAAATCTATATGGAACAACCCATTGGCTTCATACAAACAGACTCCAGCCTTGTTTGTCGACTTAAGAAATCCCTTTATGGCCTCAAGCAAGCTCCTCGGGCTTGGTATGCCAAAATGGATAGCTTTCTTTTAGAATCTGGCTTTTCTAGGTGTCATTCTGACAATACTGTCTACACCAAGAAAGAGGGCAACTCTCTTATCATCCTTGTTCTTTATGTTGATGATCTTATTCTTACTGGTAGTGATCCCAACCTTATAAACCATGTGAAGTCCAGCCTTAAAAAGAAATTTGAAATGACAGACTTAGGACATTTACACTATTTTCTCGGTCTTCAAGTCTTGCAATCCCAAGAGGGTATTTTCCTTTCCCAGTCCAAGTATGCTTGTGATATTCTTCGTCATTTTCACATGGAAGACTGTAAGCCAGCCCCTTCTCCCTTTCAGTCTGGAGTCAAACTTTCAGTCTCTTGTACCTCTCCTGAAGTTGATGCTACCTTATACCGTCAACTTGTCGGAAAACTCCTGTATTTAACCCATACTCGTCCTGATCTTTCCTTTGCTGTTGGCCTTGTTGCGCGTTTTATGCAAAACCCCCGTGAAAGTCATTGGAAAGCAGCTAAAAGAATACTTCGTTATGTTCGAGGTACAGTACAGTTTGGGATTCATTACAGTGCCAAAGCAGCTCCTCTGTTAGTTGGTTTCACTGATTCTGATTGGGCTGGTGACCTTGATGATCGGAAGTCTACTGCCGGTTATGTCTTCACTCTTGGTTCAGGACCTATTACATGGGCTTGTAAGAAACAGGCTGCCATTTCTCTTTCGTCAGCAGAAGCAGAGTATCGTGGTGCCGTGGAAGCTAGTAAGGAAGCCTTGTGGCTTCGTCAGATCCTATCAGAGTTTGGCTTTGAGCAGCAGCATTCAACCACACTTTGGTGTGATAATCAAAGTGCCATTCAGCTATGCAAAGATCCAGTCCAGCATCAGCGCAGCAAACACATTGAACTACACATGCACTTCATCAGAAAGCTCATTCATGACCATGTTCTTGAAGTGCAATATTGTCCAACAGATGATCAGGTTGCAGACATCTTCACAAAGGCTCTCACAGAGGCGAAGTTCACTAAACTTCGATATATGCTTGGAGTTCAGGAAGTTGTCACTAAGGGGGGATAGGCTCTAGTGCCTCCTTCCTTCTCCTATTGTGTCATATTTGTAAATCCTTCAATCCTATCCCAAGTTGTTCTTAAGGGGGGATGTTAGGATATTCCGACACATAGGATATAGTTAAGTTCAACTTGGTCTAGTATAGAGTTAGGTTAGAGTTAGGTAAAGTGTGTTTCTTTACCGTTGTACATTTTGTAACTTACAATCCGACGGTCACGATATGTAGTGATCCGACGGTTCACTCTCACCTCGGTATTACCGACACTTGATCCGTGGCTTGACACCCGATTGGTCCATGAGTTCTATTTAAAGCGCATGGAGGGTCATTGTTCGGGTAATCCGTGCATGAGAGAAGCTTATGTAAATTTTCATTCTTTGATTAATAAATTGCCTGTAGTACCCACGTTGGGACAGGCCGTGGACTGTTTCCCTCCTTGCACTCTGAGGGTTTTAACCACGTCAAAAATACTGGTGTATTGATTTGAGATCTGGTTGTGAGCGGTGTCCTTTTGGTATTCTTTCTGTGGAACTTACCCTGTAAATTCCTACAATTTCATTGAACGAGAGATGACCATCAGTCAGAGGAGGTGTGGGACGAATGCTTGGTTGTTTTGTGATTGGATCAATATCTATCACCTAGGTATTCATCTATATTGTGGGTTTGCAAGTCTTCCTCCTATTTCTTCTTGTTTTGTTTACGACCCTCCTCCTGCTTGCGCTCTTCTTCCTGCTATTTTTTCTTTGCTTCTTCCCATTCCTTCCTTTTCTTTTCTTCTTCAATTGCGGCCTTGGTATGTGGATCAACTTTGAATTTATTACTCCTCTCCTCTTCTGGATCATGTCTCAACTTCCTCTTCAACCCAACATCAACCTGAGTGACCACTTCTTGTTGGGTCCCTTTTTTTTCCTTCCAAGTTTTTTCAAACAAAGATCACATACTACTTTTGCATAAATATTGACATCCTTAATGGATTTAAATACCAGAATATTTACATACCTATTTCTTAATTCTCCCAAAATTCAAACTTAGGTTGCACGGGGGGGTTTTCAACACACAACCTTTCTAGATAAGGAGCAAATTCTAGCTCATCCTTATGAGGTTGTTTTTCTAGAGTATCCTAAATTTTTAAGGAAATAAGTTCTTGTTCTGGAGAAGTATCCTCATCATATTTCTCTTGGATAATAGGAGAGGTTTAATTTTGAATCACCATTAAAAAAAAAATGGATATCTTTGTAGTCCATTGATGAAAGGGTATAAGTAGGAAAAATAGGTAGTTCAACATTGTAGGCATCATGGACTACTTTATTGTTCATGTTAGGTATAGGTTGGTCAAGAAATTGAGGTATCTACTGAGTTGTGAAGGTTGATTTGAGGGCATATGAAGATTTTGCAGATGCATTTGGGGTGGAGCTTGTGGTGCCATATTTTTAAAGGGTGAGGGCCCTTTATAGCCTGGGGCCCAACCTTGATTTTTCATATCATGGGGCCAATGTGGCCATGGCATAGGAGGGTACCATCCAAAATTTGGATTAAAATATTGGGAAGGATCAGAGGATGTAGGTTCATATGATAAAGGGGGCCTTGGTTTGTTTTGAGCCACAAAGAAAATATGTTAACTTTCCTCATTGACTTATTGAAACATTTCCTTAAGCCCTAGTAGAGAAGGACAATCATGAGTAGAATGTTTTTGCTCGCAATTATTACATGCCTCAAAATTTTTCAAAGAACATTCTTAAAGAGGATGTTTCTTTTGAAATTTGGAGAAAAATATAGCCAATTCTAACTCAACCTCCTGCTCCTTCATTTTATCATGCAAGGTATCTGATTAGGAGCTAAGTGTGCCGATGACATCAGTTTTGAAGTTATCTAATGGGTTCCCTAGAAAAGCTTTAGTCACCTATTAATCCTAGAGACCACATTCCAATAAATCTTTCCATATTTCAAGCTCCCTCTAGAATATTGCTTACAAAGGTCATAAATATCATCATATGACAGCACAAAAACATCTCTTACCCCCATAAATTTTTGTGTTTTGAGGCATTCCTCTCATATACCTTTAAGAAAAATGATACACAAGTTTTCTGGGTCTAGAGTATTTTGTTTTGTTCTTTGTGTATTATACTAGAACCTATCCACATAATCTTCCATACTTTCATCATCCACTTGGGACATTTTGAATATTTCTTCTTTAATATCTTGGACATTACAATAGTCCTGATAATTCTTCAATTTTTTTTTCTTCCTATCATCCCAAGTTTGGATGGAGTTCCCCCAAGTCCCATAAACCAATGGAAGGTTGCATCCTTCAAATTTGCAGGAAATAATTTTAATTTATGAGCATCTGTAGAATAATCATAGCTACAACAAAGGACATCAAACTCAAACATAAAAGTGTCTGGGTCCTTCTTAGACAAACCATGAAAACTTGGAAGGGAAGAGAGAGGAATTTTCTTCATTTGAACAACTACATTAGGATCTTACATGAGGAATTCAAAAGTAATTGGTCCCTATTGTCTAGGTCCATTTACTCCTTCATCCCCCATAATTTATTCTCTTGGATTTTCAGGGTTCTGAATTTTATTAAACCCTTTGAAACTTTCTAGTTCCTCATCAACATAATTTATTCCCTCCTCAGTGTTTCTCTCTTCGGTGGTTGCCCCACTATATTATTTTGAACTAAATTTACCTTTAAAGGATTCCTCTTTTCACTTGCCAAATGTTAGTTACAGTGGATCCTACCACACCACATGTGGGGGTCTTAGCGGGCATTTTCTTCTTTCTACCTATGGTGTTCTAGTGCAACTATCATGATCTAAATGTAAGATATTCAAGATGTAGGCTACTGAAAGGGAATGATTGAAAATTTTCCTTTGGCCACCTCTACTCCTAGTATCATTCCTATTTGACCTAAATTAGGGAACCTAATACTCTTGAGTGTCACCTTGGAAACAGTGAAAAAAATGATGATGTGAATATTTGATTCTTATATAAGGCAATATTGGTATTCCCTTATCATTTAATTTTTCAACCTAGGGTCTACTAACTTGTGAGAGTCTTAATGTTGTATGCACAAGAATTTAAGTTTTATCCCCTTCTGTATGCAGAAAATTGGACTTAAGGAAAACTACTGGTAATATAGAACCTAATTCTTGTTAGGGCCTAAATCAATACCTTGGTTCGGCTATGTGGTGCCTCATGTATTGAGATAATACTTAGCTCAATTTCATTGTTCCTACTAAGGTTAAGAAATTTTGCAGGGCCACAGTTTCATAGAAACTGCCACTGATTTTGTAGTAACTAAATTTCACAGCACAACTATGAAATCATTGCCTTACACACTCAAAATCAAAACATGGCCCAAATAAATTCATAAAAGGAAATTCAACAAACTATTCAAAATAAAAATCAATACAGCATAAGAAATGAAGTTAACATACACACAACTGCATAAATTAAACACTAGTGTTTATATCTACTTTGCAGTTAAACGAAATATGAACTATATTATATTTAAAGAGCATAAAATGGACAATGCATAAGGATTTACCTTGAGTGGGCCCAACTCAGGGTTTGACCTATGCCCGAAGACTTATAAATTCACCAACATTGAAACTTTGGCAAGTAATCCAAAACATCCACTAGAGGGAGATTTATATTAAGAGACAAAAAAATTATAGAGTAAATCCACATGCTATCTATTGTTTTTATAATATTTTTAGGGTACATATTTATAGAAGGAAAAGGAAATCTGAGTCTTGACAATAGTTCGAGAGACCATTTACAAATATGGGGAAGCTAACTTAAAAAAACTAATATAGTTTTTCATGTGAAACATCAAGAACCTAAATAAAGGGAAGGCTTAACAAATAGATTATGATTAGAAGTAACTATCATGCTCTTGGCACTATAACGAATGTTACGTGTTGTGGCATATTAGACATGATTTAGTTGGTGGAGAAATAGTTTATCAAACCATGTAGTGCCTTCCTTAAACTCATACAAAATAATCATACTAGTTGGAAATAAACCTGTACATAACATCCTCACAAGTGTGAAAGTGGCTACGACCATATGTATCGTGTTCCTTACAAATGTTAAACTTGACCTTGTTTCTCCTTATGTGGCATGCCTGTCAATTCTCTAAAGGACACCTGTTCCTTTGCTAAGCTTCCACCATGTTTTTCATCACATGAAACTTGGTAACAAATGGTTACTTATACAATCATTTGAGTTAGCGCCCATATTATTTCATACTTACATAATATATTAAAATGACTCTTAAAACATTTTTAGTTCTAGTTTAAAAACAATAGTAAGATAACTAGTTAATAAGCAATTCATACCTTGAGGTACCCTAAATTTATTTACATGGTTTTATGCTAGTTTATGTTATAAAATGTAATATACCCAGGGGGGATAATATGGGGTACAGAGGGAGGTATCCAAGGGAATAATGCAATCTAATAATGTAAGGATGATAAATAAATGGGATATAATTAATAAATAAAGTGGTTAACCCACATTATGCAAGAGACCACAAGTAGTTAGGGAATAAAGTGATAAGCCCATTTTATTGGATGTATGGTATTGAGAGATCCGTGGTAATTACCCATGGTATTGTATGTATAGAGAGGCTAGAGACTCTCCGTTGAGACATGTAAAGGACTGTTGTATTGACAAACATATGGCCTGTGGAGTGATCTCCTTCCTTTAGGAGTAGTTTTATGGTGTTACCCAACCTCAAGGGTTTTTTGAAGATATTAATAAAGATATGAAGTTCTAGCAATCTATTGTGTCATTTCTTGGGCATATTTTGCATTTTTATATATTTGCAGGTTAAATCTACTATAAGTGCTATCAGAGCTATTTCTTGGGCAATGCATTTTTTTTTGTAGGAATTTTTTGGGCAATAAGTTTGCAGATCAGATTTGAAAATTTGGTGCCGAATTTACAAAAGAAAATTTAGATCTGAATTCCTTGCGAAAAAATACCCAATTTCAGAAGAAAAAAAATAGTAGTCGAATCAGAGTTTGGATGAGGGAGATATCACTGATTTAAAATCAACTATTTGGCAGAAATTTTTCTTACAATAATTTGTGGACGATGACTCTCCAGTAACTTTTTGCATTTTTTGGGCAGAATTTCAGAAAACTAATTGCAGATTTGAGATCCTCTTGAAAAATCACCACATTTCAAAAAAATCAATCAAATAGGAGTTCAGATGAGAGAGATATTGTTGATTTAAAATTATATGTTTTTCATAAATTTTTGGGACGATCAATCAGTTGCAATGCAGATATGATTTTTTAGATTGCCCAAAACATGATTTAAATCACTTAAAAAGATGCAGAATGGTTGTTCCATTTCCGAAAATAGGCTATAATAAGGATTTTGAGCGATATTGATCGAGTTATAGCCGTTTTAAAATTTCTGAACAAAGTAAGTAAATTTTTTCAAAACTCTCATTCTACTTCAAATGTTCTACTAAGCTATTTTTTATAGGTAAATATGATGGTCCTACTATTGAAGAAATTATACAATATCACAAGTCTATATGCCTAGTGATTTGAAAATCCATCATAGGGGATCATTTGAAAGATGAAACAGCTATATCGTGGAAGTCACTTGACATACCTTCACTAATAAAACTTCCTGATTAATAATTTGAAAAATTCCTTTTGGACAAATGGTCTCATATGAGAAAGAACAATAAGAAATATAAATTATTATTTTATACTAATATCTCCATATTACAGGTTCATGGATGCATTCAGGAAGAGAAGATCATTTTGTATATCAATCCTAATTGCAAGCGTAATCTTAATCAATGTTATTTTAGAAAAAAATTGCAAGTTCCAACAAAACATATCGAAAAAACACAGGTGGATAATGAGAATGTTCAAATTTATAAAGATTTGAAGATTTCCATGGATAAGTATGTGTTGCATTTTGGCATTTATGCTTTAGACATGGATGAGGCAGATATTGTTGTGGGTTATCCTTGGATGGATTTAGTTAGTACCATCAATATTAATGTACAAAAGTAATTTTTGAAGCGATGGTATAAAAAGAAGAAAATTACCCTGCAGGATATTTCCATTAGGAACCAGGTAGAGACTGTGGATGTAGAAGAAAAGAATGACACTAATACATTAGATGCTGAACCTTTGATGGTAAAAAACCAAACACAAACATCAAACCAGGTACCAAAAAAAGCACCAGACACCTGTCGAGCCGTAAAAAGGGTCTTTTTCACCTCTAATTACCTCGCATTAACTTATCAATCCAGGAACAATTTGTTATCTCAAAGAGTGTACTCAATTTGAGGCGGTCATTTGTCAGAGTAATGCTAGTAGTATAGTGCTCAAGAAAATACAAGAGTAAACGGATGCTTAAAAGAAAATCTACTTACAGCAAAGCACTTTAAGACTTCAATCATGCATTCAGAAGACTAAGTAAATTATCAGTCAAGGGTACAGTAACAATAACTCATCCCTCTGTAAACTGATGTAACTGAAGACAATCAAGGAATAGATCATCAACCTGGGAACTAGACAACGAATGTCAATGCTCACTACAGTTTTAGATCATTCAACGCAATGGAAATGCAAACAACAGGAAATGGAACAACAACTAGGAAATGGAATAGCAACTAAGAAATAGAACAACAACTAGGAAATGGAATAGCAACTAGAAAATGTAATAACAACTAATTCTTATAAACAACAACACTTTAATCTACAGGAATAAGTGCAGCAATCGTATCCTATAGAAATCAGAGAGCAATCCTTACTCTAAGAACAAATCGGACAGCAAATGGAAATAGAATGGCAACCAATTAGCAATGAAATATAGAACAACGCTTAAAGCCAATCGTGAATGTACAGTAAACTAAAATAAATAACTCACACAACACACCTTGATATTAAGAGAAAGAGTAATCTGACTCTGATACCACAAATATAATCTCAGTTATAAAGGACAATGATCACAATTCATAATGGAACAACAATGTCAATTGAACAGCAATCGTAATTAAGTATAAACTATAGAAGAATACAGTAATACCAACTTAAGAATATTACGGCCAGGTTACTCTACAATTGAACAAAAATAGCATTCTGTAAAGAACAGTAATGTTACATCAATGATTTAAAGGAACAACAATGCGTCATAAAGTCAGAATGAACAATACGACATTCCTATGAAAAAAACGATTTTGTAAATATAATAGAGCTGTAATATAAAATAACAAAACACATCAGATTACCGAACAAAGCTGATAATGAAAACCATGCACGAACTAAAGATAATGGTACAAGAGCAAGTGTTCCACCAGGGCTGGGCCCTTAGCCTCCAGGGATACACCGCTTGAGATTATTCCAAGATCAAAGATGGAACAACACCCAGATTTATATTAAAGCATTCAAACAAAGTTACAGTGGAGCACTTCTCAACAGGAGTTGATGATCAAAGTTTTGAATACAACGAGAAATTACATAAGAGTAACAACAACCATCCATCAGGCTAGCAGTGCTGCCCCTTTTTATAACAGACGAGCGGAGACATCAATGATGCAAAAATAGTTAAGATTGCGAGGGATTCACCAAACTATTAATTCCAGTTATCCCTTTGTTCTCTTGCGCTGATTCGATATCTCCTTTTCCTTTCCTTGGATGATATGCTTTAGTTTGGATCGCCTTGTCTGCATATGGTTTCCTGCCACAGGGACAGCAGTTAACTCTGCTCTGTCTTTTTCCTTGGGATGGCAATCTTTCGTTTTTCCCTTTTTCTGCATAAGAAAATGGCGATTATTAGTTATTCTGCGTTACATACAAATCTCATCGATTTTGTCATAATTTCTTCTTATTTACCTAGTTCATGATGCAAAGGGATTATGAGTTTTTAAAGAAAAGATGACAAAATAATCAATAAAACATACCTTCTTCATTACTCCACACACCCCCCTGCTTACTCTTTTTCATGCCCTCATGAAAACATTGTAGTTGACATGTAAGGCAGTGAGAGAGTAAGCTGGAGACGGGATCTCATGTGGTGATCTATAGCCATGATGCCTAACTAGGTGTTCAAAAAGATGGCCTGTCTGTCCCTCAGGCATCTCATACAACGCTTGGTACCTAGGTGTAGGGTGCCAAATAATCGGACTCCTGAACCTATATCCTAACCAAGATGGCCTTGCCCTCAAGATAAGTTCACCATAGAGGCTCAAGCGATCAACGGATAACTTAAAGTTTTCATAATTAAATGGTTCCCTGAGTTGGATATTTGGATTAGAGGTCTGGTATTGAAATTTAGCAGCTGCAATGGCAATGTCCTTAATGGTAAAGAAGTATTCTATTTCTTGCCGATTGATTTTTGTATGAATGGGTCCTAATGCTTCAATCACGCCCGGAGCCCTCATGAGACTCCTGTGTTTATTCCATAACTGTAATGGATCTCTAGGCTCAGCTCAAACCCATAAGTCTAATCCGTTTTCTTGTCTTTGAAAGGCATTATAGGCTTTAAGCCATTTGATTTGATTAACCCCAAATGAAACAAATGCCTGCAATTGGATATCCCCAATGAAAGGGCTGGGGTTCTACTCTGTCTCTTGATCTAACACGAGGTTGTGCAGATAAAATTCACACAGTAGTCTTTGAACCTTTACTTCATAGTGCTTACAACAATTTATGAAATCATCAATAGTACTAATTTGTATAGGGGCTCCTGCTTTGACAGCCTTAATTTTCAATTGCAAATATCGTTGCATTAAAAACAAGGCATAATTATTAGCAGGGGCTCTACATGCTAGGACATCAATGTACAAAGAGCATAAGGTATCCATCTGCTTGATAACTACATCTAACCTATGAGTTACCTTTGCAACTTTCTCTTCTTCCTTTCGCCATCCTTCAAAGGCCTGGCTTTCGGATAGATTGACATTCCTTAGTTGTTGTTGTAATTCTTCATACTTTTCTCGAGAAACCATTTGTTCTGTGAGTTTTTCTACTGCTTGTTGAGCCTGCATCAAACCCTCTCGTAGGGTTACTGTCCTCGGATCACTATCCCACATAGTAGTGGCAAGTGGAAGATTTACTTGAATCTTCTTATTGCGTCGCCTCATGTTTATAGTCTTCATTCCTTCAGAGGACCGTGCCTCTGTCTGAACTTCCTTGTCACAGGCTAATATATCATCTGTTTGCACTTCAACATGAGCAACAGTTGAATGTTGTTCCTTTTGTTTTTAAACGACAGTCTGAACTTCAACAGGGTTTTGAACCATAGACTGTTCTTCAACAGTGTTTTGAACAGCAGATTGTTCTTCGTCAGGGTTTTGAATAACAGGCTGGACGTGGGTCCTCCGAACCGTTTTCTTGGGGGGTCTCACTGGAGTGGTTGCATGTCTTACCCCTGAAGTCATTTTTTCTCTCTTTCTCATTTTCAAAACCCTGATTTGTTGTCGAATTTGTGCTATCACATTCAGCAATCTTTTTTATTCTTTTCGTAGTCTTCTAATTTCTTCTGTTTCCTTAGAAAGAACAGTTGTCTGTTTAGTCGGGCTTGGGCTGTCACCTTGGCCAATTCCCCAGTTTTATTCTTGGGGTGCTCCTTCGCTGTTTTGTTCAGGTTGCTCCGGAGTAAAAACCCTAGCTGGCTCTGTTATTTTCTGGGTGACTTCTTTTTCCACCCCTTCTTCTTCCTGGAATTCTTCCGGTGTAGTCTAGCTGGGAATAGATTGTTCCTCCTCTATATCATTTTTTTCTCTTGTCATACCTTCATCATGAACATGATGATTCTCTTCTTCTACTTCCCTGTCGCGTAATTCTTTGGGTGCATTCTTGTCCTGAGCAGAATGCTCTTTTGGTTCTTCCTCAATATGGAGGCCTAGCGGGCTGAGAGGTTGGGCATATTCAGCCATATTGGATAGAATGTTGGCCAATTCATCCTCTTGCAATGGGCTATCTTTGCGTTGCTTTGTTTCTACCTCCTCCTACCCAGGCTGCTTGGCCTCTTCCTCCGTTTCTACTCCCTCATTTCCTTCCAATCCTTTCTCATTCTCTTCTCCTTCTAATTGTGGGGGTTGCTCAACCCTTGAATCGTCTATCTCCACTGGTTGGCTAGTATCCCCTTGGGAATTTTCCAGCCTCCCTCTAATTCGTGCCAATTTGACTGAATTCCTCCATTTCAAAGGTCTATCTGGTGTACTAGTTGCATGCTTACGTTTTGGGGCCGGCATAGTTAGTCCCCCTTCTATCGTGGCAATTAGCTCTTCCCAGCTGCTCTATTACTGAGCAAGACTGTGGCAAACTATTAGCCGTATCATCCCATGGTGACATACTACCGACTCTACATGTTGTGATTTCCTCATACTTTGGACGACATCATGAAGTAATGAATTTAAAAATGCAGGTAAGTTCACAGAGCATTTCTCTTTTAATACAGCTAAGAGTTTAATGTGTCGTGGTCTTACCATGTCTTTCCTGCCTTCACAGGTGATGTAGCTCTGGATGATCTTCGCCAATTTTGCCCACGGATCGCCCAATGCTACTGGTAGGACTCCCTTTCCTCTGATTGTCAGGTTCTGGCCTTCATCTTGGAAAATCTTCATGATCTTTCGTAGTCTCTCCTTCTTTAGAGTCTACATAGGTCTAGTGGCTGGCAGTCCCTAGATCTCTGCAATTACGTCATTAGTGACTGCTATGTGTCTCCCTCTTATTGTGGAGTGATATTCTTGCAAGTTCTGCAAGAATTCTATTGCTACGGTCTCGTTGGATTCCTGTAAATGATTAAGATAAACTAGCCATCCTACCCTTGTCAGGGTTTCCCGTGCAGCATCAGAAACTGTCAATACCTGTGTTTCTCTCCGAATTGATCTTCCTCCCATGCTTTAGCTCACTGTAAAAATGTAGAGATGGCAATGGAATAGTAGGCTGTTCAAACTATTAGAAATACAGAGGAAATAACGAAACAACAGGGCTCATTCAAATCCTAGGTAACTTACTAGTTGCTACAGATCATAATACAGAAATGGCTTAGGAACAGCAAGCCATGCAGATTGAAAAACAATATACCGTTGAGCCTTGCTATTTCCAAGTAAACAGTTTTCCGAATAACAGTCTGACACGTATACCAGTAAATTATGAGGTCACCTACCCCCCCCCGCAATGTGATAGGCCATCCTCAGCCATCAAATGAGGGAGCAGCGTGCCGACTTGCCATAGTACAGAGTCAAAAAGGAACAGCGTATGCCGAAATTTCATGTTTTACAAAAGGAGCAGATTACCGAAATCGAGGTGTATAGGGATCGCTTAACAAATAAGAGAATGCTATGATATGATGCGAGGCTGGGAGGATAGGACAGCTGATGTGCACAAAAAGTCCGATGCGGTCATTATCAACTTTTTCCATCATGATTGGCTATAATAGATTTTCATGTGTTTAATGGTTCAAGGAAATGATATACATAATCTCATGTGACATATTACAAAGGTATAAGACAAAGAAGGGTGTTAATGATTACTATTGGTGTATAAGGAATGTGACTTCAATACCATTAACAGGGCTCTGTTGCCGACAGGTGTCCATAGCCTTGACAGAGTTGTTTGTTTCACCCATGGAACCATGATCCTTTGTGTATGTTTAGGAAGTGCTGTACAATGTCAAAATGGAGGGCATTATGCTGGCTTGGTAACCAGTTAAACCATAATGTCATTCACTAGGAAGGAGTGAAAGGTAGGCAGGCCGGCTCGTGATGAGACCTCCTGTTCCAAGGACTCTTTATTTTTTCTGATGTGCCTCTTGGATCATATCCCTGGTGTGGTGGCCATAGTGGGAATGCCACTTCACTTTCTTCCTTATGATCATGGTAGGTTGGCTCTTGATGAGACCCCCTATCCTGCATTTGACAACCCATAAGTTATATAATCATTTTTCTCTTTCTTTTTTTTTTCTTTTTATAAAGTACTTTCCTATGTATACACAAAGGGTGGTTCAACACTCCTTAAGAGTAGGAATGGTGGAAGAAGTCTTAACATCTCAATAGAAAAATATACCCTTTGTTCTTATTCCTTAATAATGATGAAAGAAGATTATGGGAATTTTTAAAAAAAGAACCACCATGATAAAGATAAGCAATCATATCAGTATTAGTAGGATAATGATAGCAAAAGTGATGGATAATTGTGTCCTTTCCTCTTTCCTCTTATCAATTCAAAGCAATTTCCTGTAAAAATAGCGATTTTCATATGATTTACTGATTTCGGTATGCTCTAGTTTTGTATCCATTGCATAAGTGTATAGCTGTGCTCCAGAAAGACTCGAAATTATCATATTTTGAGAAGAACGGCAGCTGTCCTTTAATTGGAACAGCAAGGAGAACAAGCATCAATAAAAGGAATACGAGAATGTTGTTATTTCAAGAAGGAAGAGCAAAAAGTACAAGTGTTATTCCTTTGGAAAAGGAACAACAGAAAATGCCATTGTCATTCCTTTGGAGAAGGAACAACAAAAAAACGCAAGTGTTGTTCCTTTGGAAAAGGAACAACAAAAACCAAAAGTGTTGTTCCTTTGGAAAAGGAATAGCAAAAACACCAATGTCGTTCCTTTGGAAAAGGAACAGCAAAAACCAAAAGTGTTGTTCCTTTGGAAAAGGAACAGCAAAAAAATGAAAGTGCCATTCCTTTGGAAAAGGAACAACAAAAACCAAAAGTGTTGTTCCTTTGGAAAAGGAACAACAAAGTGAAAAAGGAACAATTAATACAAAAAGTGTTGTTCTTTCAAAAGAGGAACAACAAAATGAAAGTGTTGTTCCTTTGGAAAAGGAACAGTAGAAAAACAAAAGTGCACACAAATGTTGTCCCTTTGGAAAAGGACCAACAAAAACAATAGTGTTGTCCCTTTTGAAAAAGGAACAACAGAAAAATACAAGCTGAAAGAAAGGAATCAACAAGATAGTGAAGGTGTTGTTCCTTCTAAAAGGAACAACAAAAACAATAGAATTGTTGATTCTTCAAAAAGGAACAGCAAAGTGCAAAAAATATGTACAAAGAATAATTTATGATAACAAAGCAAAAGAATTATGTACAGAATGTAAAAATAGTTAAATCACTTTAATGAACCAGAGGTGAGAAAGATTTCTCTTCCTCCACCAAAATTTGCATGTCGAAATCTTCGCGAAGTTGCTAGTAGAAGGATTCCTGAGTAAGTGGTTTGCGGTATAGTCGAACTTGGTGGCCGTTTGCCTTGAAGGTATGTCCAGATTCGTCAATAGTGACTAGAGTAAGGGTGCCATTATCATGTACCTTCTGGATTTCATATGGCCCCAGCTAGCGAGTCTGAAGCTTCCTGGGAAAATCTTGAAACCTGGAATCGTATAAGAGTGCCCAATCTCCCTCGCGGAAGACTTTATTTTTAATGAGAGTGTCATGCCATTTAGCTCGCTACTGTTGGATCAATGCAGTGTGTTGGAGGGCAGAGAGCCTAGTTTCATCTAGCTCATTGATCTGCTGTAATCTATTAATCTGTGCCTCGTTTAGATCTAGGCCGATTTCTTGTGTTGTTCGTAGTGTTTGGATTTCGAATTCTATGGGAAAAATGGGTTGCTTTCCAAACACCAATTGGTATGGTGAATAGCCGGTAGTGCTTCTCCATGTTGTTCTGTAAGCCCACAAGGCTTCTGGTAGTCTTGCAGCCCAATCACGTCTATGTGACGCAATGGTTTTTGTTAAGATTGCTTCTATTATTTTATTGCTGCTTTCTACTTGACCATTTTCCTGTGGGTGGTATGGAGTGGTGGTTTTGTGCTGGATATGGTAGTTTTTGAGTGTTGTAACAATCTTGTTACTAGCAAACTGTGGTCCACCATCTATAATTATATCTCTTGGAAGCCCATATCGCAAAAATATATGGAACAGGAACTGTATGACAGAATCCTCTGTAGCTCTCGACAATGCCTCTGCTTCAACCCATTTGGTGACATATTCTGTTGCCACCATAATAGATGTTTTTTGGTTCGAGGATGGGTTAATTGGACCAACAAAAGTGAGTGCCCATTGCTCGAATGGTTCAATAACCAGCTGTGGATTCAGGGGCATTTCGTCAAACTAACCAGAGCATCCTGTTCTTTGGCAACTATCACAAGCTTGAACGAACTTCTTTACATCTTTGAAGATCGTAGGCCAATAATACCCTTTTTGGAGAACCTTATGTCCAGTTCTCCGATCGGCAAAGTGTTCGCCGCATGGTCCATCGTGGCAAGCTTTCAAAATGTCAGAAATTTCATCCTCCCAGACACATCTCCTGATGTGCATATCTGATCCTGTATGGAACAGGTAGCCCCCAATCCAGGAAATTCGAGCACTTCACTGGACAATCTGTTTTCGTTCATTGGGGGTCAGGTGTTTCGGTAATTTGCCTACTGCTAAGTAATTCACAACATCAGCATACCAGGGTGTTTTAACAGTGACAGCGAATAGATGCTCATCTAGAAATTGATCTTCAACTGTTGTTGCATCCACCGGTTTAGGCATCTGCGAGAGAAAGTCAGCTACAGGGTTTTCTTTTCCAAGGCAGTCTTTGATTGTGATATCAAATTCCTACAATAAAATCAACCATCTGGTTATTCTACCATTTGTGATAAGTTTATTTGTTAAATAATTTATGGCAGAGTGATCTGTATACAAAATAATAGGATATCCAGTAATGTAATGCCTAAACTTATTGACAACATGTATTACAGCTAGAAATTCCTTTTCAGTAATAGTGTAATTTAATTCAGTAGGGGATAAATTCTTGCTAATATAATAAATTGCATATGGTTTTTTATCTTCTTCCTGCCCAAGGATTGCTCCAATAGCCGTATCTGAGGCATTTGATGAAATTTGAAATGGCAGGTCCCAATTTGGTCTTCTAAGGGTTGGGATGTTGACACAAGCCTCTTCAAATCCTGGAAGCACGATCACATTTTTCTGTCCACAGAAAGTCAACATTACCTGTCAATGCATATAGAGGTGCAACAATATGCAAAAAATGTTCTATAAATCTTCTATAGTAACCAGAAAATCCAAGAAAACTGCATACCTCTGTTTGAGTGGTAGGAGTGGGAATTAGCAAAATTATTTGAATTTTGGCTAGGTCTACCTGTATGCCAGCTGCTGAGATATAATGGCCTAGAATAAGTCCTTTAGTCATCATCATATAACATTTTTCATGGCTCAAACAAAGCCTAGTGGCAATGCAGCGTTGGAGAACTTTTTCCAGTGTGTCCAATGCTGGAACAAAATCATCTCTGTATGGTGTAAAATCATCCATGTATACTTCGAGTCCTTCATTTATTAAATCTAAAAAGATGTTGAGGATAGCCCTTTGAAATGTGGCAGGAGCATTGCATAAACCAAAAGGTAAATCTCTGTAGGAAAATGTTCCCCAAGGACAAGTAAAAGTGGTTTTGTCTTGGTCTTCAGGGGAAATCTGAATTTGATTGTATCCACTGAAGCCATCTAAGAAAGAAAAGAATTTCTTTCCTGCCAGAGTTTCTAATACTTGGTCAATGAATGGAAGGGGAAAGTGGTCTTTTTGTGTTGATTTATTTAGTTCTTTATAATCTACACAAATTCTCCACTTCCCATTCTTCTTTGGTACCACGACAAGTGGAGAGACCCATTTACTATTGGAGACGAGATAGATGAAGTTCACATCTAAAAGTTTTTTAATTTCAACTTTTACAATGTCTTTTAGGTGAGGATTAAGTCTCCTTTGTGGTTGGCAAACATGTCTCACATCTTTTTCTATGTAAATGTGGTGTGTACATAATTGGGGATCAATTCCTTTCATATCAGGATAGTCCCATGCAAATGCTTCTTTGTATTTCCTCAGTAGTTGGATGAGCTTTTCTTCTTGTTCGGGAGTCAAGTTGGCATTAATGTTTAAAGTCTTTCCTGGGTCAATTTCTACAATTTTACTATTTGAGGTAGAGGTAGTAGGTATTGTTTGATCATGCGTATCTTTAAGAGGATATTCTTCTAATTCATTATCAAATGTTGCTTCTATCATGTGACATTCTATGCAGGATCTGGTTTCAGTTTGGCTAATAAAATTGTTAATGGCATCATCTTCTGTTTGGTCTTTAAAATCGAGGGCCTCTTCTATGGTTAATGGAGATCTAATATTTTCGGTGAGGTATGATACAGGATGCTTGTTAATTTTTATTATTGTGACACTTGGCTGTGCTAGGGGATATAAAGCTAGATTCTTGATATTTTCCCCCTAGCTATGGTCATACTGCCTTATCAGCAACCAATATAAGCATCGGCAGTTGTAAGCCAAGGTTTTCCTAAAATCAACAGATGTCCATCAAGTCGAATTTTGGGGTTTATTATCAAAAAATTGGTCGGATACTCCCGGAGTCAACGGATACCATGACATCATGTAGTGTGCCTTCTGACCGAACCATAGATCGGTCAGCTAGTTCTAATAAAGTGGAGGTCAGTTCTACTGATGTAATGCCCAGTTTTTGGCAAGTGGTGGTTGTTAAGATATTAATTGTAGCTCCTAGATCAACTAAGGCATTTGAAAAGGTTTGTCCATTGATTTGTATGGTTACTATTGGATTTCCTCGGCCTTCATATTTAACGGGTGTTTCTTTCCCTGATAATAAGTTGGATAGAGTGCCAACTACTTGGACTTTTGGGTTATTTTTTATTTTCCTCCTTGGTTTCTTTATACATAATTCTTTGATAGTCCTTGCATATATGGGGATGTCTTGAATGGCTTGGAGGAATGGGATTTTTATGTACAGATTTTTTAGTTCTCCCAGAATATCAAAATTAGGGTGTTGTATAATTAATCGCTCTGGGAATGGGGGAGAGGATGTGGCTTTTGGGTCATGAATTTGTTGTCTGGTCACGTCCTCTTCTTGTAGCGGTTGTTCTGTAGGTAACTGATTTTCAACTTTAGTTGTTTTATTTCCCTCTGTTTCAATGATACGCCCAGATCTTAATTGAAGATCATTACACTCCCTTAGATTGGTTCCTATCTCTGGTGTCTCAATTATTTGAATGGATTGGACCAGCCTATTATTTGGATTGGGGTTGGGTTGGGCTGGGAGTTACGGTCTTAAATTAGACTAGGGGTTTTGTTGTAATGCTGGCAGTGTAGGTTGAGGGAATGAGATGGTTCCTACTGGTTGATTCATCGGTCTTTGCCAGTTTGTCTGCCAGGATTGACTCTGTGAAGTAGGAGGAGCCCATTGTGCTGGATATGCATTATTTTGCAAATATGGTGGGGTATAGGGAAAATTTGGCCAACTAGGTTGGCTTGCTTGATTCAACCATGGGGATGATGAAGGGAATGATTGTTGTGACCAATTCAAGAAGGTAGGTTGATTTTGCCACATTGTATTATATTGTTGAGCATGATATTGTGGAGGCTGAAAAGAAGAACCTGGGTCTGAAAACACACCTGTTTGTCGCGGCTGCCATTGACGGTGCTGATTAAGTAGATACACCAATTCTAGTTCTTCTTCTGCTTCCTTGTATACTGATTTCAATCCAGGAAGTGAGGGGTAGCTCTCTGTGGAGTGGTCTTTTGTACAAATGGTGCAAACTTGGACTGCATCTAATGGACACTCATGGTTGTGTTTCTTTCTGCATCTGGGACAGAAGATTGCTAAATTTTTCTATGCTTCTGCTTGCTTTTGTTTGGCCTGCATAATATTAAGTTGTGTTGTCAGTGTCCCCAATATGTCAGTTCTAAAATTTTCTAATAAATTTCCAATTTCTGCACGAGTTACTCCTTTTGCCGAAGTTCTGTTATCTCTTGTAAACCGATCATGTTCTGCTGGTTTTAGTCTTGTGCTACCTCTCGAGCTCCTGATACATAAATCAATAATGTCAGCAAAATTTTCCTGATAAATATCTCCTTTCCCCATAATGTTTAGTGTTTCAATCCATTGTTCCTTCATTCCCCTAATTAATGTTGTTTTTAATACATTATCAGGTAAGGGTAATGATGCATAAGGAGATCTTTGAAGATTGCACTGGAAATGCTCTACATATTCTTCTAATGTTTTATTTGGTCTAGCTACCATCTGAAATATTTCATCTTTAACTCTCTAGACCTGCAATAGTCTTGATATTTTTTTAGAAAAGACTCTTTCATTTGGTCCCAGTTATTTATAACACCACCACCTAATCCCATAAACCATCTTAGAGCAGCCCCTTTTAATGTAGAGGGAAATAATTTCAGTTTCTGGGGATCGATGGTATAGCCATATCCTCTACACAGCATGTCAAATTCGAATAAAAGTGCATTCGGATCTTCTGATGTAAGGCCATGGAATGTAGGAATATGTTGGAGAAGAATTGCTTTCATAGGTGCATTAGCTGCAGTATCCACAATGGGGTATTGTAGTGTAGAGGTTTGGGTATTTGGCTGGTTCTGGGCCATTTGGTCAAATATATGCCAATAACCTTCTGGGATGTCTAGGAGGGTATTCCTAGGTTGTCGTGGGGGAATGGCTCTAACGGGAATGGCCTTAACAACACTTCCTTTATCTGGGATGATGAGAGTGTCTAATGTCAAGGAGGGTTCAGGTTCTTGAATTTCTTTAACTTTGTTATAAATGATTTTTGCAGCACTTCCCTTATCCGGGCTGCTTAATGGCTGTATTACCCCAAAAGCAGATTTTGGTTCTTCAGTTTCTCTTGTTTCTCCTCTTCCTTCACAAATATTGCTAAGGTTCCCTTCTTGCAATGATTTTGGGCTAGAATTTTCAATCTCTTGAAAATATTGCTCTTCGGTTTGACTGTGCACCTCAGCAAATGCTACAGATGGTGATCCTGTGGCCTGAAGCGAACTAGTAGGTTGTCTAGAAGCAAATTTTCTAGGTCCTACTCAAGGCTGAGATTCTTATTTTTTTTAAGATTTCATCTATAAAGGTTAATCGGCCAAGGGTCACCGGCCCCTTAGATTTATCAGGTTTGGGTAGAGGTTTGGGATTCTTTTTAGGCTTTTTCTGCTTAGTCATGCACTCAAATCAACTGCTAAGTTCTACCCAAAAAAAATAGCAACAAATCTGTAGGAAAGCGGGCAGGGGAGCAGGGCTATTACATACTCCCCACGCAGGTTCTTACCTTTCATTTTTAAAACCCAGTTCTTTCCTAACAGGTTCTTACACTACTTTGGAAAAGAAACAAAAGGCTACACTCTTCCCTGGCAACGACGCCAAAATGTCAAGTTGTAAAAAGGGTCTTTTTCACCTCTAATTACCTCGCATTAACTTATCAATCCAGGAACGATTTGTTATCTCAAAGAGTGTACTCAGTTTGAGGTGGTAATTTTTCAGAGTGATGCTAGTAGTATAGTGCTCAATAAAATACAAGAGTAAACGTATGCTTAAAAGAAAATCTACTTACAGCAAAGCACTTTAAGACTTCAATCATGCATTCAGAAGACTAAGTAAATTATCAGTCAAGGGTACAGTAACAATAACTCATCCCTCTGTAAACTGATGTAACTGAAGACAATCAAGGAACAGATCATCAACCTAGGAACTAGACAACGAATGTCAATGCTCACTACAGTTTTAGATCGTTCAATGCAATGGCAATGCAAACAACAGGAAATGGAACAACAACTAGGAAATGGAATAGCAACTAAGAAATGGAACAACAACTAGGAAATGGAATAGCAACTAGAAAATGTAACAACAACTGATTCTTATAAATAGAAACACTTTAATCTACAGGAATAAGTGCAACAATCGTATCCTACAGAAATCAGAGAGCAATCCTTAGTCTAAGAACAAATCGGATAGCAAATGGAAATAGAATGACAACCAATTAGCAATGAAATATAGAACAACACTTAAAGCCAATCGTGAATGTACAGTAAACCGAAATAAATAACTCAAACAGCACACCTTGATATTGAGAGAAACAGTAATCTGACTTTGATACCACAAATATTAATCTCATTTATAAAGGACAACGATCACAATTCATAATGGAACAGTAATTTCAATTGAACAACAATCGTAATTAAGTATAAACTATAGATGAATACAGTAATACCAACTTAAGAATATTATAGCCGCGTTACTCTACAATTGAACAGCAATAGCATTCTGTAAATAACAGTAATGTTACATCAATGATTTAAAGGAACAACAATGCGTTATAAAGTCAGAATGAACAATACGACATTCCTGTGACAGAGAACGATTTTGTAAATATAATAGAGCTGTAATATAAAATAACAAAACACGTCAGATTACCAAACAAAGCTGATAATGAAAACCACGCACAAACTAAAGATAATGGTACAAGAGCAAGTGTTCCACCAAGGTCGGACCCTTAGCCTCCAGGGATACACTGCTTGAGATTATTCCAAGATCAAAGATGGAACAACACCCAGATTTATATTAAAGCATTCAAACAAAGTTATAGTGGATCACTTCTCAACGAGAGTCGATGATCAAAGTTTTGAATATAACGAGAAATTACATAAGAGTAACAACAACCGTCCGTCGGGCTAGCAATGCTGCCCCTTTTTATAACAGACGAGCGGAGATATCAATGATGCAAAAATAGTTAAGGTTGTGATCCCTCGGGATCAGAGGATCCTGAGGGATTTGCCAAACTATTAATTCCAGTTATCCCTTTGTTCTCTTGCGCTGATTCGATATCTCCTTTTCCTTTCCTTGGCTGATATGCTTCAGTTTGGATCACCTTGTCTGCATATGGTTTCCTGCTACAGGGATAGCAGTTAACTCTGCTCTGTCTTTTTCCTTGGGACGACAATATTTCATTTTTCTCCTTTTCTACATAAGAAAATGGAGATTATTAGTTATTTTGCGTTACATACAAATCTCATCGATTTTGTCATAATTTCTTCTTATTTACCTAGTTCATGATGCAAAGGGATTATGAGTTTTTAAAGAAAAGATGACAAAATAATCAATAAAACATACCTTCTTCATTACTCCACAACACCACTCAGGCACCAACAGTGGAGGAATTAACGAAAGATATACCATCAGTTAAAGATTTAGAATATCAAAACTCATATCACCCATCAAAACAACAACTAGCAAGGTGGAAATAAATTAGCAACAAGGACAACAACCCCTGGATGACACACAAAGAGGTGAGACGATCCACCCACAACACATCAACATAGAGGAACTGCCAGAACTAGCTTCCATCTCAAGTGAGCGAGGCACCAACTAGATCGAGTGTCCACCTTTCTCTGGGATGGCTAGATACACCTACATGGTACCAATGGACTATTATTTTGAGTAGAAATTATTATTTGTGTTCTTCTCATGTTTCGGGGACAAAAAATGTTTAAGGGGGGGTGGAATGTATTATACTTAGGGGGAATAATAAGGGGTACATAGGGAGGTACCCAAGGGAATAATGTAATGTAATAACTTAAGGATGATAAATAAATGGGCCATTATTAATAAATAAAGTGGCTAACGCACATTATGCAAGGGACCACAAGTAGTTAGAGAATAAAGTGATAAGCCAGTTATATTGGATGTATGGTATTGAGATATCCATGGTAATTACCCATGGTATTGTATGTATATAAAGGCTAGAGATTCTCCATTGAGACATGTCAAGGATTGTTGTATTGATAGGCATATGGCTTGTGGAGTGATCTCCTTCCTTAAGGAGTAGTTGTATGGTGTTACCCTACCTCAAGTGTTTTCTAAAGATATTAACAAAGATATGAAGTTATAGAAATCTCTTGTGTCATTTCTTGGGAATATTTTGAATTTTTATGTATTCATAGGTCATATTTACTACAAAAAAGGTCAGTTTGATAAAAAATCAAGCAGGGTGATTTCATAGCAAAAAACACAATTTCATAACACGTTACTTATATCTTGTGTCAATCATGGTTTGTGAGGTTTTATTATGTTGTTCTCTATGTTCTACATAATTATAATTTTCACGCATACCCAATAAATAATAATCTAAATATACGTAAATCTAAAGATAAATAAACCCTCATAGTGTAGATTTCAGTTTTTTAAGTATAATTTATCATATCTATTATGACGAACTGTCCAATGGAATATCTACGATATTTTACAGATCATATTGGTACTAAAGCGTGTTTCTTTTGGTATTTTGTGGATATTTGTAGTGGATCTAGATCAACTAAGCCAAAAGCCATACAACCTTAGTCATGGATGACATATTTGTGAATAACCATTGTGATCCTACAAAGGAGAGGTTTTCATGGCTAGAAGCACAAGTTTCAAATATAAACCGTAATGTGAATATCCTCATGGTGGACTTGACCAATAAGCTCAAGATATTCAAAGAATATGGGGTTTCTAATGCATAGGTTCAATCTAGGAAGAAATTGAGAATGAGCTGAAAAAAGGACCTGAAAAAGATCAACCTAGTCCCTATTAAAATAGGAAGTGAAAGTTGATAACAATCTCTACCAAGGTGAGATTGACACTTTGAAGCTAAATCACTAGTTGTAACAATTATAAGTTTATTTCAATGTTCATCATATAGAAGAATAACATAATATTTCATTTACATAGTTGAAATTAGAGGGACAAGCCCTAACCTAGTTGGAAATCCAAACGAAAAAATTGAGGTTGTAGGGAGATCATACAGTGGCTAAGTGGGAGAATTTTAAAACCCTCATAAAGTCACAATTTTACCCTATAAGGTATGTAGAAGACCTATGGATCTTGTGGCACTACTTTATGATGAAGTAGGGGTAGAGTGTACAAGAGTACACCATAAAGTTTAGAAATATGGCCATATTGCTAGGTATTTCCCCAAAGAAAATGGATGTACTCCTCAAGTATTTGGGGGCTCTACATAGCCATATGTGGAAGCAATTGATGTTGTTCAAGCCTAGATCGATGGAAAAGGCTTGTGTACAACAAAATACTTGGAGATCATAAGGTAGAAGAAAGGGAAATCAAGTGGAACAAAGCAGAGAGAGCACCATGATGCTTCTAAGGAGTGGAAGAAGAAGTGGAAAGCGGGAAAGATAAAAATATAACATATATGACACACCAATGCAATGACCCCATAAACCAATGTAACCATTGTAACAATGATTGTCATATAAAGGAGAAGTATTGGAAGTTGCATCTGAAGCTTAACTTGAAGAAAAAAAAACAAATATAATAAGAAGAAGAATCTCATGGCCACTGAATTGAGAAACCATGTTGAAATCAACTTGAACATGGATGAGATGATCATCTCACACAAGTGCAGAAGAAGGTGAATCTGAGTAGTATTTAGCAACAAGAATAAAAAGAGATTATCAAACTCTTTTACATAAATATACAAGTCAAGAAGACAAAGATTGATGCTTAGCGTGACTCAAGATCATAGGAGAATCTCATTGCAATAGAGCTAGTCAACAAATTGGGATTGGAATTTCACGATTGTCCAAGCTCATATCCATTGGGATGGGTAAATAATGATGCAAAGTTAAAGGTAACAAAACAATGCAAAATTAGATTTTTTTTATCAATGTTGATTTTATTAATGAAGTAAAACTAGATGTAGTTCCCCTTGATGTATGTGAAGTGGCATTTAGAAAACCTTACATGTACACACAAGATGAAATATTCATGCAGAGAACCAACCAATACCAAATTGTCAAGTATGGAAAATCATTCACCATCAACGCACAAAAGGAAAGTAAAAAAATTCGTTGGTAAGTGGAAACTAAGCCAAGAAATTGATCAGTACTAGTAAGAAGTTTTCTTTACTATTATTAATAAAGAATCAGTACATAGAAGAGTTAATAAGAGAAAAGGAGTCCCTAGAGGGGTATGCTAAGAAACAAAAACATCAAGTGGAGTAGTTTCTATAGGCATACAAGGATGTGTTTTGGTATCCTAAAGGATTACCACCCAAGAGGAAAGTGGAGCATGAGATATAGCTATTTCTAGACTCCCATTTCCAAACATAGGGTTGTATAAGCAGTGTTTTATAGGATCAAGTGAGATGATGAAACAATTGCAACAACTATTGGAACATGGTGAAATCCAATTGAGTACATCACCATGTGTGTCACCAATCATCATAGTGTCTAAAAAGGATGGGACATGGAAAATATGTGATAATTATAGAGCATTGAAATATACCATGCTCAATAATGGCTACCCCTAACCAAGATTAATGATTTGTTGGATTAGTTGTAGTAAGTGAAATACTTCACCAAGCTAGACTTAAAATCTAGATATCACCAGGTTCGTGTCAGATAAGAAGATACATGGAAGACCCCCTTCAAAATCAAGAAAGGTTTGTATGAGTGGTTACTCATGCCATTTGGCTTATGCAATGCACCATATACATTTACGAGGTTAATGAATGGTGTACTATGACCTTTTTATAGATTTGTTTTTTATTATATATTTAGATGATATACTGGTATACAATGCTACTTGGAAGGAGCACATCTCACGTTTGATGTAGGTGTTGGAGACATTAAAGGAGGACCAACAATTAGAAAATATTAAGAAGTGTGAGTTTTCATAGCAATTTTTGGTGTATCTAGGTGTTGAGGCCTCAAAAATCGCTGCAACAACATCGGGGATAACCACCCGGTCCGGACCTTAGTACAGCTCCTTTTCCGTTTGGAATAGTGGCTCCGATTGGGGATAATGGGACCAGTTTCCCAAAAGTGGATAAACGGGATGAATGGATGATTTATAAACTAGACTAACGGTGAGCGAATAACTAAACTATTAACAAGAATACATAAATTATGATCTATCCCGGGAACCTATTGATCTTTAAAGTGCAGCGCTTGATGATCTATGTATATAAACAGGCATATAGATGACTCTATTTAACGGACATAGACATTATTTCATTCATGATTACTATGCTTAAATAGTTAAGCAAAGCGATTGAAGCGATATTACCACACTTATCATTTATATCATTGACATATACATGATTAAAAGAAAAGCACTTCTTAAAACATCCAATAGTGGATTAAATGTAGATCTGCTGTTACAACGCATGCATATAATCAATAATAGCAAGAATAATCACATAACAATTCATATGAAATGAATGAATTCAGACATAGATAGAAATACCATATGAGCTGCTCGACACTCCCAATATCAATCGCTACTTGTAGTTCTTCCTTCAACGCAAAAACATTCTCAACAAAGACAATAGTGCACAATTGCATAAAAAGCTTCCTTGTCGAATTAAGAACAACTGGTCTAGTTTCATAAAAGAATATTGACTGAAGCACAATAGTGCAAACTTCAGTCTTTTAAGTCTGGTACAAAACTTTACGACCCTTTCCAAAACAATGAAAGGGTCTATAAATACTAAACTAATCTAAATATCTATTAAACTGAAATCCTACTAAATCGGTATCAATAAATCTTGATCTTATTTTCCTCAGCGATCTGGCAATCGGCAGCATGATTCATCAAGTAGGCTGCTTGCCTTTAAATCTGAGCTGACTTATCGCAAGCATTGGCTCTACTTCAGGAGGTTTTTTGAGGCGCGAACTGAGCTGGGCAGCATAGGTGGCATCCTGAATATCGGGAATTATATACCCGATCGCATCTGTTAGGCACTTAAGGGTGGCTCTCTGTGTATGCGGCTTAATCAGGAAGAGCCAATATGCCTCGAAGGTTAAACTGTTAATCCCGGCAATTAATCTCCCCTTTTCCTCTAAATCAGGATAACATGATTGCTCCAATGTGTTTGTTGTTGTCAACTTTCCTGGTGTACATTGGGAAATCATATTTGATAAGTAGAGAGTGTTGTTAACTAGTTCAACTAGATTGTTGGACGTTGATTTACATCTTGAAGCCGCCCTCTCTGCTTTGATCATCTGAGACTGCCATTCTGTGAAGAGTATATCCTTATGTGTTTCTAAGATCCTGGGCAAATTTGCTTCTCTCCCTTGATCAGAATCTTGCCAGTCAAGAAATGCAGTTATGATCTCTTCGGCTTGATCTAATTCATTTCTGGCCTTCTCTACCTGCTGATTTATGGATGTCGTTAACTCACACAGTGGCTCTGCCTGAGCGATTTGTTGACACAGAAGCTTAATTTGAGATATTAACACAATGTTTATTTGTAATTCTTTTGCTCTGAATTCAGCCACTTGTGGAGCGCCCTTTATTTTTTCAAGCTGCGATGACAATTGAGCGATTTGCTCATCCTTTGTTTTCATCAGTTGCTCGTTTGCTGCCCTTAATTGTGTCAATGCCTCTGATAATTCCTTCTTTTTCTGGATCGCGCTCTGGTCGATCCTTTGCTTTTCTGCCTGCAATTGCTGAGTTAACTGACTGTTCACTTGCTGTTGTGTCAACAATTGCTGCTCTGCCTGCTCTGCCTTCTACTTTGTCTCAGCCAATTCTGCCTGTAATGCGAAAATTTCTTGATCCTTGGTTTTCAGTAGAAGACTTACTTCCGATGCCTTATCGATTGTCGCTGCTGAATAGGCTCCCGCATACTGTGATAGTTTTGTCAGGTCATCGGAGGGGTCAAATTCTTCCTTCCAAACCACGCTGCCTGTAACAGTTTGCTCTGGGAAAAGGGAAGGTTGACCAATCCTCCTTCTTTTCCTTTATCGTTTTACCACTGATTTATGCTTCGGGCTGTAGAAAACATCCTGGGGAGGAATATCTTCTACCTGGAGAAAGATTTGGTCGGAGGGGTCTTTTGGTATTACCTCAACATCTTTAGAAATGGGTGGGCCGCTGGTTCCACTTAGAACCTGAGGTGAAGTGATGTCTTGTGTATCATTTGTCTTGGAAGTGTCTGTATCCTTTGAACATTCCAACCCACTGATGATAGAGTCAAATTGCTTCCATTCCTGGAGCAATTTAGGGTCAATATGAGTATCTATATTGACATCAATGGTGGTTTGTTTTTCCTTTTCAGCTTGAGACTCCTTCCGCACTTTTTCCTGCTCTTTCTTCTGTTGTTCCTCTTGTTCTTTCTTTTGCCTTTCCTCATGCTCTTTCTTTTGCTTTTCTTCTTTTTCTCTTCTCTGTTTTTCCTCCTGTGCTCTCTTCTGTTTTTCTTCTTGTTCTCTCCTCTGCTTTTCCTCCTGTTCCTTATTATGATCCTTTGTTATAACCGGAGGTTCCTTTGACTGTTGCCGATCAGGCTCGCTTGATGATGTCGCTGGGGTTGTTGCTAGTAAATCTAGAGGCAGAGTTTGCAACCTCTATTCTCTAAGTTTATTAAATTCAGTCAACCCTTCATCATTATATTTCGCTATGGCGAATGATTTGACCTGATTTATTGACTCCACTGAAGAGAACAGGTCGTCAAAGATATCTTCCTTATGATCAAATCTTGTCAGTTTGGCCTGTTCTAATGCATTATAGGCAACTTTATTTGGATCGAAATGCCTATTTGGGAGAGTCGCCAGAGTCAAGGATTGAATTTTTGTGGCTTCCTTTTCTGCATGTTTGAGGTCATGCAGGGTATATACACCACACTTCCAAGGAAAAGAGGGCCAGCCTTGCTTCTTATTTTTCTTGAGCGTTTGTGTAACACTCTCTGCAATGATTTGGTAAGAAATTTCCCTCGCGAGCAGTTTATCCGGTATGTAAAAAGGGAGGACATGAGGCCTAGCTTGGCTACCAAAAAATCTTATGTAGGTAAATCTCTCCTCTCCAAACCATCTACCTATTCCAGTTAAATCAATTCCGGCTTGATAGGAAATCTTGGGAGCAGGTCTATCGAAAATGGAATAATAAATGGGCAACATAAAGCCATTACAGACTTGGTATAGATGATGTTTATAAGAAGATTTCCACAATTTTTGATGATATATATGAATAGGCGTGGGGTCTTGTGCAGTCCACCTCCAGCCGAGTACGGGGAATTCAGAGTTAAAACAGAGGGTATCTAGAATATAGGCACTGTAGTAAGATGAGGGAATTACCCTTTCACAAATACGGGTCTTGCTTCTAAACTCAAGCACAGCTTGTGCTAATTTGTCAGAAAGGATGGTGGCCCAATCCATAATTATACTGTTGCATGCTGCTTCCATTAGAGGGACCATTTCTATGGTAAAATTAGCAGAGTCATGCAATCCCCATAATCTACACATCATTATTCCAGCATAGCAATAAGGAGAAGCCAGAGAATCAACCGAGTACTTACCGGAAGATTCGTGTTTGTGCTTGGCCGGATTTTGTCTCCAATCCCGGATGGGTTCGGATTCAACTTCATTTTCATTTGCGAATTTCTCCAGGAACGCCTTATTATATATCTTCTCTGGTTCGGGCAAATGGTACATTTGCCTTAGATCATCCGCCCTGAATGACCCGAAAATTCTTTCGTCTCTAGTGCTGAAAGTTCTATCCAAGATTGGGATTTCTTCAATCGCCCACCGCACTATGTCTGTGTATGGGAGAATTTGCTCCCTGGCTGCTATCCTATGAAGGAAAGAGTCGGCTAAATCCTTGAGAGTACTCTTAGACTTCCAAGTTGAATCCACAGTAGCTTCTACTATTGTCCTTGCTGGTTCTTCGGCTTCAATCAGGTTGTAGGTGCCTTGCTAAGTAACTCTGACGAGACCCGTACACGTAGTATCAGATATCAAGCCTTTCTTTTTGTCCACGACAGCTTGTCCTGCAGCTGGTGTAGCGGAAGCGCCTGTGGTCTTCTTGGATTTCTTCCCCATCTTGCTTGAGCTTTCTCCTATGGATG
This sequence comes from Pinus tabuliformis, assembly GCA_031772625.1. Classification (NCBI taxonomy): domain Eukaryota; kingdom Viridiplantae; phylum Streptophyta; class Pinopsida; order Pinales; family Pinaceae; genus Pinus; species Pinus tabuliformis. The sequence continues at coordinate 397,170,912 of CM062808.1, read as the reverse complement.
AATTCTGCACAGCGGCGAAAATAAACGTAACACAGAGATATGCTAATGAAAATCCAATATGGGAAAGATATACTGATCAAAGCGTGCTGAGAGATTAACTATTAAAAATGGCTGCGAATACAATCGATGGGAAGATCTTACAATTACATTAAATGGCCGTTTAAGACCTGCCATCCCTTAAATTCTCATTATACCATTATTCGGCCGAATGACCCGTTTAAGCGTGCTGTGGATGTTTTGGCGGTTGAGTGCAGGTGAATGATTTCTTAAAAGGTCAAGCTTTAAATATGAATGAATCATAATATCCCTCCATTTAACGGCTTTTTTGAAATCCGTGCTATATCGTAATCGGGCGTCGGGAACACTTAAATCCTTATGTTGACAATTTTGAAATCCCGATCATCGATAGCGAAATCGCATCGCATCGGGGTGAATGGGCATAACAATGTGCATAAATAGTGTATCGCCGATTGCCGATTGCGATATCGCATCGCATCGGGGGTATGACCTGGGCGCCTTATTATTGTGCATAGGATACTGCCGATTGCCGATTGCACTATTCCATCGCATCGGGGTGAAAGGGTTGGGGTATTTTAAGACTGCGTAAAGATTACCGCCGATAGCCGATTGCGCATCGCATCGGGGCTAATGGCATGGGGCGCTTTAAAATGTGCATAGAGTATTGCCGATAGCCGATAGCGATATCGCATCGGCAGAGACCAATGTGCCACTTATTTGTGTTTCCTATGCCATTGCGATATGCGATCTTGCGATCGCTTTATCGCAATGATAAAAGATTGTTTTATTTGACCAAAAATGGGTTTTTTTAAAAGGTTTTATATAATGTCTTCATTTGGTTTGCGGACCTTTTTCCAATAATGAAATATTGATACCAACTAACTTCTAAAGGGACCCATTTCATATAATAATTTTGTAAATATAAATGACATGAAATGGGGTGTTGTTGTAGGGCACAACAATTGGCGATTTGCTGGAAGAACCGGTTATCTCTGGAAAGCATAGAAATACTTAAACTTTTTTCACAATAGAGTTCTAATCAAAGGGGAAAATTCTAATATAACTAGGTATATATGCATTCCGAGTAAAATGAAACTATTTTGCTAACTTCCTTTCTTTTTTAAATACATTCTAAGTTTTAAATAGGCCTTTATTGGTTTATAATGATAAAACAGAAAACTTTTCCAAATTAGCTTTTAAAGTGAACTCCTCTGTCATAGGTAGAGCCTCTGCTGGCAGCAAACGTTTATAGTTTCGACAGGGATACCTTTTAACCATGCTATTGTCCATTGTTCCATCCAATTAAGAGTGTGATTAACAGAATGAATTCAAAACATGTTTTCATATTTTGTATTTCATTTCCTTTTTCTGTTATTGATAAGATAAAAAGCCATTGTCCTGGTTTGGTGGCCAGCTATTGACAATGCCATTCACTGGTAGTAATCTAACCGAACAAGCTGGCTCATGATGAGACCCCTTGTCTTATAATTTCAAGCCATTACCCTGTTTTGGTATGCAGTATTGGTAATGTCGGTTAAACTATTTCCCTATGAACATGGTAAGCAGGCTTGTAATAAGACCTCTTATCTTTAATATCAGATATTTTAGAATTACACTCTGAGTAATCATAAACTTTAGTGAATGGGATGAACAATCTTCTCCTTAAGAGTAAATGGATGACAGGGTAAGAGTTGAATATGTTGAAATTGGATTAGCTTCTATCTTGATATTGATAACTTTTTGAGACCAATTTGAAAACAGAAAATGATTTACAATACTTCTAAACTTTTGAGAGGAGTTCACAAAACTTGAAATGTGGTTTCAGAATACAATGATACCTAATTTCCTAGAAATTATCCCTTTTGGTTAAGAGTTCTATTATTTTAAAAGCAAATATCACTGTACTCCTGTAGATCAAATTTTCAAACACAGCAAAGGTCAATAGTAGATACCTTACAACATTATTTTCTGCAAATCCTACAAACTACAAAAATCTATTAAACTAAAAGGAGAAGGGGTTACCTCCTTAATTAAAGAATTTCTTCAAGATAAGGCCATTAACAGGGAGAGAATCTCTCAACCCTGATAAGTCTTGCAATATAAAGGTCGAATGGCCTATCTTTTCACAGATTTGAAATGGTCCAAGCCACATCTTCTAGAACTTGGTGTGTTTTCCCTTGTCCTCATGGGCTTTGTCCCATTTCAGAACTAAATCACCGACTTGAAATTGTTTTGAACCGGATGAGACTGAATCAAAAGCTGCCTTGATGATTTGCTGATGTTTGGCATGAATGACCCTGGCTTTTTCTCTTTCCTCTTCTAATTTTAGAATTTGATCATGTCTAAGTTGAATAGAAGAAGAAGGAGTTTCCTCAATGAACTGAACTAGGGCTAGAGAAGGAAGAACAAGATTTGTGGGCAGTACTGCTTCTTTTCCATACACGAGATTGAATGGGGAAGATCCTATAGAAGCTTTCTGTGTTATCCTATCAGCCCATAATGCAAACATTAAGGATTTGTGCCAGTTTTTATGATTTTGTTCTATAGTTCGCTTAATGATTTTGATCAGATTCTTATTAGTGGACTCCGCTAAACCATTACCCTCGGGATAGTAATTAGCAGAATACTTTAATTTAAATCCTCTTTTAATAGCGAAATCAAACATAGCATTGCCTGAGAAATAAGATGCATTATCAAAAACAAGAGCATTAGGGACACCAAACCTGGTAATAATGAATTGATCTATGAATTCAATGATTGCTTCAGAATTTGCTATCTTCAAAGGAATGGCCTCAACCCACTTAGTAAAATAATCGGTAGCAGTAAGGATATACTTATGCTGTTTGGAAGACGGTGGAGTAATTTCTCCAATGATATCCAATCCCCATTGCTCAAACAGTTGTTCAATGTTGACTGGTTGCAGAGGGAAAGCTGGTTTACGTTGTCTTCCACTAGAAGTTTGGCAATTGAGGCATTTCCTTACATACTCGTGGGCATCTTTAAACAGAGTAGGCCAATAGTATCCAGCATGAATAATTTTGTGAGCTGTTGTGTCAGCTCCAAAATGTCCTCCTGCTGGTCCATCATGTAACTCCTGCAAAACCTTTTGGGCTTCAGGTTTCTCAAGGCATCTTAATAAAATAGAATCATAATTCTGCTTAAAAAGCACATCATCAATAATTGTAAAATTCTTTGCTTTCAACCTAATGGCCCTTTTGTTCTTGTAAGATAGGTTTGGAGGTGCATAACCATTCTTTAAATAAAAGATTAAATTTGCATATTGAGATTCAGAATCAGTAACACTTATCTGATTGATTTCTTCAGTTTGATTTGTATCGCTTGATTCTGGAATGTTGGATGCTCCTGCCAATATCCTGCAAAAACCTTGGCCCCTAACAATCTTTGCTGGCCTAATTTCTAAGTCATATTCTTGAAGCGCTGTGACCCAATTTGCCCTTTTTTCGCCCAGTTCTTTTTGGATTAATAGTTGCCTAACTGCCGGGAAAGGAACTATAACTTTTGTGTGGGTTTTCAAAAGGAAGGGTCTATAATGCTTGACTGCTTTAAATACAGCAAAGGCTTGTTTTTCTACATTAGAATAATTCAATTCAGCACCCTAAAGATTTGAGCTAAAAAATGAAATGGGTGCTTCGAAATTGTGATCATTTAGTTGCGTGAGTACTGCAGCATACGAAGATTTGGATGCGATGGTATATAATGTAAAATGATTAGAAAAATTTGGAGTATTTAAGGTTGGAGCATTGATTATTGATTGCTTGATTAGATCAAAAGCTTCTTTTTCTGCCGATCCCCACTTAAAGACTGAATTCTTCTTAATCATTGTTTGAAGTGGTAAAATAATTTGGGAAAAATCTGGAACAAATCTTTTAACAAAATTGATCTGGCCTAAAAATGACTGCATCGATTTTTTATTGTGCGGGAAAGGGATTTCAGAGATTTCTTTGATCGGCTCAGGATCGATATAAATGCCATCTTTGGACACAATAAAACCCAAGAGCTTTCCTTGATCAAGAGCAAAGAAATATTTTTTAGGGTTAAGAGAAATACCATATCTTTTGCAACGTTGAAAGATTTGACTTAGGTCATGCAAATGATTAGACCTCTCTTTAGAGAATACAGTAATATCGTCTAGATAGACGACTACTGTTCTATTAATCAACCCTCTAAAAGCTGTATCCATCGCTCTTTGGAATGTTGCCCCTGCATTTATAAGTCCGAAAGGCATTTTCTGATATGCATATGTTACCCATTTTGTTCTGAATGTAGTTTTAAGTTGGTCATCAGGATGAACCAGGACTTGGTTATATCCTGAGAAACCATCTAGAAAGGACATCAATTCAGAGCCTGCGACTGATTGAAGTATTTGCTCCATAGTAGGTAATGGGAAATTGTCTTTCAAGCTTGCCTTGTTCAAATTTCTGAAATCAATACAAATTCGAATGTCGCCATTTTTCTTTCTAACTGGCACCATATTAGAGACCCAGTTTGAGTGTCGGACAGGAAAAATAATCTTGGCTTTCAAGAGTTTGTTAAGTTCCGATTTTATCTGGCTCTCTAAGTTTGGGTGTATTTTTCTTAACTTCTGCTGAATCGGTTTCTGATCGGGAAGCATTGGAATGGTATGCTGGATAATAGATGTATCATAAGTCTTCAAATCATCATACTTCCAAGCAAAGACCTGTTTATTTTTTCTTAACAGTCTAATGAATGCCTCCTTCTCTTCCAAGGAAAGTCCTAGTCCTAAGTTAATGTTTTGAGGAGTTTGTTCGGTACCTAGATTTATCAATTCAAACCTTAGGGTAGAGCTTTGGAGCTTTGCATTAGTTACAGGTTTAAACCTGTCTTGAATATCATAAAGATCCTCGAACTTTACCACAGGCTTAGGGATTGCATTTTCCTGAGGTGTTTCTCTCATTTGGGAGTCATGCTCATCTTCCTCAATGATTTGATTATCATAGGACTTTTCAGAAGTTAAGAATTGTAAAATATCCTCATCATGGCTGAATACTCTCCAATTAGTGACATTGTCAGGAACTGAAGGCCTAAAAAGAAATTCTACGGAAAATCTATCTGGGTTGTAGTCTTCAGAAGGTAGGAGCTTGGAAGCTACATTAGCTAGGAGATCGGCTGCCGAGTTTTGAGACTTGGGGATGGAGGAAATGTTGAATGCAGAAAAGTGAGAGGTAAGTTCTTGTACTAGCGATTGATAATGTTTGAGGTGATTTGAAAGACAATGGATTGCATTCCTCACTTGTTTAACAATAATTTCAGAATCGCCGAATACTTTTAGATATTGCACTTTAAGACCGATTGCTTTATATAATCCCTGAACTAGGGCTTCATATTCGGCTGTATTGTTAGTGCATTCAAATTCTAGCCTACAAGACAACATTGTCTTTTCTCCTTGTGGGCTAACCAAAATACATCCTGCTCCTGAGCCCTCGCTAGACTTGGACCCATTGAAATATAAAGGCCAAAATAAAGAGGTATTAACACATGTATTTACAGTTTTCTCAGCATCATTGAAACATCTAGACCTATCAGTTTGTGAAAAATTCTCAATCTGAGATGTAAAATGATTGACTGAAAAAGGAGATGGTTGGGCAACAAAGTTGCCAAAGAATGACTCTGATGAATAATTCCCCAAAATGTTGTTGTTGAATGCTACTGGCTGGTTTTCTTGTTCGAATTCTGTAACTGTATGGGTCATATGTTTCTCTCGATCGATACTTATTTGATTTGGCTTACCCTTATAGGGAAGCCACATATGTGACCAATCAGTGGAAATATACCCATGCAATTTTTCGGACCAATCTCTACTCAAAATTAAACCGTAAAATTCAGGTATATCAGCTATTAGGATGTCAATCCTTTGTACTACTCTGTGATCAGCAGACAACCTGATAGTTACGGAATTAATTTCTCCCACAACCTGCACTTTGGTCCTGTCCAACTGTACAATATGGATAGCAGAATTCTGGGGTTCAATGTTCAGTTTAGAACAAACTGAAGCTGGCATTATGTTAGATGATGCCCCTGAGTCAATTAAACAGTTGTGCAGGTTTCTGTTATAGATCTCATAGGTTAGAAGGAAGGGTGGAGTATGAGAATTTGATCTATCTCCAATCAGAACTGAATCGGTAGCTTCAACCATACCTGGAGGAGGTTGGCCTGAATCATTAGCAGCTTTTGCACTGGGAAGTGGTGTATAGGGAACAACATTCAATTCCTTAAGAAGTAATTTCTGCTGATGCTTTAATTTACTAAGTTCAAACATGGTAATGTTTGCTTTAGTTTTCTTCATGTCATCAACAATGTTATACTCCATTGAATCGGATACCACTAATGTTTTAGATGTTGAAGGAGTACTAGAAGTTGAAGGCTGGTTTTGGGGAACAACTGCAGGTGATTTCTTTGCAGGTGTTTTTTCTTTGGTTGTAGCGGCACTAGCACTCCTTTTCTTTGAGGTTACCTGAACGGGCTCGGAAGTACTTTTGCTTCTAGTAGTGACCGGGAATGCTTCTTCTTCGTTGTCGGTATCAGAGTTGGGGAGTATAAAATCCCACATTCCATGACATTCTACTACTTCTTCATCATTGCTAGTTTGTGAAATCGATTCCTCTTCCTCTTCCTCTTGTTCTGAATCAGCATTAGATATAACATTTGGTGGCTTTGATTCATTTTTCTTAAAAGTTCTAAAGGGCCTTTTGGTTGATGTCTCTGCTACTTGTTTCTTTATTTCAACCATTTCATTTGATAAAGTTTTTAGGACTTTTTGCAAACCTTCCATGTCATAGGGGTCTTTTGAGGTTTTCTTTCTTGAGTCATCTTTAAAAGAGACCTTTTTGGCTTTTCTGTCTTCCAAGGAAGCTTTCTTTTCCAGAGCATTGATACGTTTCTCCACAGCAAGCGCTTCTCTCATGTTTTCAGCTAAGGTAGGTTTCCCGGCCCTGTCTACAAAAATGGCTATATTGGCAGGTAGGGCGGTGATATACCATTCGCTTCGAATTTGTTCACTTGGTTTGGAGGCTGTAGGGATTTTATTCAGGAGTTTATTGAAGCGAGCATTAAATTCCTTAATTGGTTCCCTATGCTCTATTCTCAAATTGTAGAGGTCGTTTATTAGGGTAGCCAAAGACCTATCATCTCCATATTTGGTAAGAAACTGCTCTTGGCAAGTGTTCCAACTGGTAATGGAACCAGAGGGTAAAGAGAAATACCAGGATCCTGCTGATCCTTGCAAGGTGTAAGGGAAAAGTCTAACAACAACATCTTGTTCTGTTACTCCTTTCAAGTTGACTGCTAACATGAAATTATTAATGTGTTCCTCAGCCTGAGTTCCATCATCTGGATTAAACTTGGGTAGCCATTTTTCAGGATAGTCTGGTAATGGATGCAATGGTGCAGGCATATTGACTGCACCAGGTCTGGTCCATGGATCAGCCATTATAATAGCAGTAGTGGTTGATACTATCGCTGGAACTCCAGATGTCTGGGTAGGAAATAATGTTGAGGAGTGAGCAGGTTGGGATGTTGAAGCTTCTAATCCCTGGTGAACAACAATATGTAATGGGGGAGTGGATGGTTGACTTTGCAGATGGGAAGTTGAAATGGAGGATGTGGATGAAAGCTCTTCACTGTCAGATCCTTCAATATTTTTCTTTTCCTTTTTCCTTTTGGGTAAAGGGAACTTAGTGGGTTCAATACCGAGCTTTTCGCTCTGAAGTCTGGTGAGAGGATGAGATAAATTGAACTGCGAAGTCGCACTGCTTTGTGATACCTCAGATTTCTGTGGTGAAATTGAGAAGCTCTGAAGTTTGTGGATAAGAGACTGAACTTCAGGTGATTCAAGACTTAATTGTTCTGGAGTATGATGGGTTTGAGCAGTGGTAGTTGATTCCTCTTCTTCTTGTTTAGATACTGGAGAACCAGCATGCGAATGAGAAGTTGGAGGGGATTCAGAGGGAGAATTACTCTTAGAATGGCTTGCAGATTTGGGTTTGTTTGCCATTCACAGTCAGGCCCTCCTTCTAGCACCAAAAATGTTGAGGCCTCAAAAATCGTTGCAACAACATCGGGGATAACCACCCGGTTCGGACCTTAGTACAACTCCTTTTCCGTTTGGAATAGTGGCTCCGATTGGGGATAATGGGACCAGTTTCCCAAAAGTGGATAAACGGGATGAATGGATGATTTATAAACTAGACTAACGGTGAGCGAATAACTAAACTATTAACAAGAATACATAAATTATGATCTATCCCGGGAACCTATTGATCTTTAAAGTGCAGCGCTTGATGATCTATGTATATAAACAGGCATATAGATGACTCTATTTAACGGACATAGACATTGTTTCATTCATGATTACTATGCTTAAATAGTTAAGCAAAGCGATTGAAGCGATATTACCACACTTATCATTTATATCATTGACATATACATGATTAAAAGAAAGGCACATCTTAAAACATCCAATAGTGGATTAAATGTAGATCTGCTGTTACAGCGCATGCATATAATCAATAATAGCAAGAATAATCACATAACAATTCATATGAAAGGAATGAATTCAGACATAGATAGAAATACCATATGAGCTGCTCGACACTCCCAATATCAATCGCTACTTGTAGTTCTTCCTTCAACGCAAAAACATTCTCAACAAAGACAATAGTGCACAATTGCATAAAAAGCTTCCTTGTCGAATTAAGAACAACTGGTCTAGTTTCATAAAAGAATATTGACTGAAGCACAATAGTGCAAACTTCAGTCTTTTAAGTCTGGTACAAAACTTTACGACCCTTTCCAAAACAATGAAAGGGTCTATAAATACTAAATTAATCTAATTATCTATTAAACTGAAATCCTACTAAATCGGTATCAATAAATCTTGATCTTATTTTCCTCAGCGATCTGGCAATCAGCGGCATGATTCATCAAGTAGGCTGCTTGCCTTTAAATCTGAGCTGACTTATCGCAAGCATTGGCTCTACTTCAGGAGGTTTGTTGAGGCGCGAACTGAGCTGGGCAGCATAGGTGGCATCCTGAATATCGGGAATTATACACCCGATCGCATCTGTTAGGCACTTAAGGGCGGCTCTCTCTGTATGCGGCTTAATCAGGAAGAGCCAATATGCCTCGAAGGTTAAACTGTTAATCCCGACAATTAATCTCCCCTTTTCCTCTAAATCAGGATAACATGATTGCTCCAATGTGTTTGTTGTTGTCAACTTTCCTGGTGTACATTGGGAAATCATATTTGATAAGTAGAGAGTGTTGTTAACTAGTTCAACTAGATTGTTGGACGTTGATTTACATCTTGAAGCCGCCCTCTCTGCTTTCATCATCTGAGACTGCCATTCTGTGAAGAGTATATCCTTATGTGTTTCTAAGATCCTGGGCAAATTTGCTTCTCTCCCTTGATCAGAATCTTGCCAGTCAAGAAATGCAGTTATGATCTCTTCGGCTTGATCTAATTCATTTCTGGCCTTCTCTACCTGCTGATTTATGGATGTCGTTAACTCACACAGTGGCTCTGCCTGAGCGATTTGTTGACACATAAGCTTAATTTGAGATATTAACGTAATGTTTATTTGTAATGCTTCTGCTCTGAATTCAGCCACTTGTGGAGCGCCCTTTATTTTTTCAAGCTGCGATGACAATTGAGCGATTTGCTCATCCTTTGTTTTCATTAGTTGCTCGTTTGCTGCCCTTAATTGTGTCAATGCCTCTGATAATTCCTTCTGTTTCTGGATCGCGCTCTGGTCGATCCTTTGCTTTTCTGCCTACAATTGCTGAGTTAATTGAATGTTCACTTGCTGTTGTGTCAACAATTGCTGCTCTGCCTGCTCTGCCTTCTGCTTTGTCTCAGCCAATTCTGCCTGTAATGCGAAAATTTCTTGATCCTTGGTTTTCAGTAGAAGACTTACCTCCGATGCCTTATCGATTGTCGCTGTCGAATAGGCTCCCGCATACTGTGATAGTTTTGTCAGGTCATCGGAGGGGTCGAATTCTTCCTTCCAAACCACGCTGCCCGTAACAGTTTGCTCTGGGAAAAGGGAAGGTTGATCAATCCTCCTTCTTTTCCTTTGTCGTTTTACCACTGCTTTATGCCTCGGGCTGTAGAAAACATCCAGGGGAGGAATATCTTCTACCTGGAGAATGATTTGGTCGAAGGAGTCTTTTGGTATTACCTCAACATCTTTAGAAATGGGTGGGCCGCTGGTTCCACTTAGAACCTGAGGTGAAGTGATGTCCTGTGTATCATTTGTCTTGGAAGTGTCTGTATCCTTTGAACATTCCAACCCACTAATGATAGAGTCAAATTGCTTCCATTCCTGGAGCAATTTAGGGTCAATATGAGTATCTATATTGACATCAATGGTGGTTTGTTTTTCCTTTTCAGCTTGAGACTCCTTCCGCACTTTTTCCTGCTCTTTCTTCTGCTGTTCCTCTTGTTCTTTCTTTTGCCTTTCCTCATGCTCTTTCTTTTGCTTTTCTTATTTTTCTCTTCTCTGTTTTTCCTCCTGTGCTCTCTTCTGTTTTTCTTCTTGTTCTCTCCTCTGCTTTTCCTCCTGTTCCTTATTATGATCCTTTGTTATAACCGGAGGTTCCTTTGACTGTTGCCGATCAGGCTCGCTTGATGATGTCGCTGGGGTTGTTGCTAGTAAATCTAGAGGCAGAGTTTGCAACCTCTATTCTCTAAGTTTATTAAATTCAGTCAACCCTTCATCATTATATTTCGCTATGGCGAATGATTTGACCTAATTTATTGACTCTGCTGAAGAGAACAGGTCGTCAAAGATATCTTCCTTATGATCAAATCTTGTCAGTTTGGCCTGTTCTAATGCATTATAGGCAACTTTATTTGGATCGAAATGCCTATTTGGGAGAGTCGCCAGAGTCAAGGATTGAATTTTTGTGGCTTCCTTTTCTGCATGTTTGAGGTCATGCAGGGTATATACACCACACTTCAAAGGAAAAGAGGGTCAGCCTTGCTTCTTATTTTTCTTGAGCGTTTGTGTAACACTCTCTGCAATGATTTGGTAAGAAATTTCCCTCGCGAGCAGTTTATCCGGTATGTACAAAGGGAGGACATGAGGCTTGGCTTGGCTACCAAAAACTCTTATGTAGGTAAATCTCTCCTCTCCAAACCATCTACCTATTCCAGTTAAATCAATTCCAGCTTGATAGGAAATCTTGGGAGCAGTCTATCGAAAATGGAATAATAAATGGGCAACATAAAGCCATTACAGACTTGGTATAGATGATGTTTATAAGAAGATTTCCACAATTTTTGATGATATATATGAATGGGCATGGGGTCTTGTGCAGTCCAACTCCAGCCGAGTACGGGGAATTCAGAGTTAAAACAGAGGGTATCTAGAATATAGGCACTGTAGTAAAATGGGGGAATTACCCTTTCAGAAATACGGGTCTTGCTTCTAAACTCAAGCACAACTTGTGCTAATTTGTCAGAAAGGATGGTGGCCCAATCCATAATTATACTGTTGCATGCTGCTTCCATTAGAGGGACCATTTCTATGGTAAAATTAGCAGAGTCATGCAATCCCCATAATCTACACATCATTATTCCAACACAGCAATAAGGAGAAGCCAGAGAATCAACCGAGTACTTACCGGAAGATTCGTGTTTGTGCTTGGCCGGATTTTGTCTCCAATCCCGGATGGGTTCGGATTCAACTTCATTTTCATTTGCGAATTTCTCCAGGAACGCCTTATTATATATCTTCTCTGGCTCGGGAAAATGGTACATTTTCCTTAGATCATCTGCCCTGAATGACCCGAAAATTCTTCCGTCTCTAGTGCTGAAAGTTCTATCCAAGATTAGGATTTCTTCAATCACCCACCGCACTACGTCTGTGTATGGGAGAATTTGCTCCCTGGCTGCTATCCTGTGAAGGAAAGAGTTGGCTAAATCCTTGAGAGTACTCTCAGACTTCCGAGTTGAATCCACAGTAGCTTCTACTATTGTCCTTGCTGGTTCTTCGGCTTCAATCAGGTTGTAGGTGCCTTGCCAAGTAACTCTGACGAGACCCGTACACGTAGTATCAGATATCAAGCCTTTCTTTTTGTCCACGACAGCTTGTCCTGCAGCTGGTGTAGCGAAAGTGCCTGTGGTCTTCTTGGATTTCTTCCCCATCTTGCTTGAGCTTTCTCCTATGGATGAATTCTGCACAACGGCGAAAATAAACGTAACACAGAGATATGCTAATGAAAATCCAATATGGGAAAGATATACTGATCAAAGCGTGCTGAGAGATTAACTCTTAAAAATGACTGTGAATACAATCGATGGCAAGATCTTACAATTACATTAAATGGCCGTTTAAGACCTGCCATCCCTTAGATGCTCATTATACCATTATTCAACCGAATGGCCCGTTTAAGCGTGTTGTGGATGTTTTGGCGGTTGAGTGCAGGTGAATGATTGCTTAAAAGGTCAAGCTTTAAATATGAATGAATCATAATATCCCTCCATTTAACGGCTTTTTTGAAATCCGCGCTATATCGTAATCGGGCGTCGGGAACACTTAAATCCTTATGTTGACAATTTTGAAATCCCGATCGCCGATAGCGAAATCGCATCGCATCGGGGTGAATGGGCATAACAATGTGCATAAATAGTGTATCGCTGATTGCCGATTGTGATATCGCATCGCATTTGGGGTATGACCTGGGCGCCTTATTATTGTGCATAGGATATTGCCGATTGCCGATTGCACTATTCCATCGCATCGGGGTGAAAGGGTTGGGGTATTTTAAGACTGCGTAAAGATTACCGCCGATAGCCGATCGCCGATTGCGCATCGCATCGGGGCTAATGGCATGGGGTGCTTTAAAATGTGCATAGAGTATTGCCGATAGCCGATAGCGATATCGCATCGGCGGAGACCAATGTGCCACTTATTTGTGTTTCCTATGCCATTGCGATATGCGATCTTGCGATCGCTTTATCGCAATGATAAAAGATTGTTTTATTTGACCAAAAATGGGTTTTTTTAAAAGGTTTTATATAATGTCTTCATTTGGTTTGCGGACCTTTTTCCAATAATGAAATATTGATACCAACTAACTTCTAAAGGGACCCATTTCATATAATAATTTTGTAAATATAAATGACATGAAATGGGGGGTTGTTGTAGGGCAGAACACTAGGGTATGTGATAGGTGGAGGAGAGCTGAAGATAGATCTTTCTAAGATGGAGGCCATCATGAAATGGCCATTGCCTACTAATTTTTCTAAGGTAATGAGTTTTGTTGGGATGGCATGGTACCTAAGAAAATTCATAGCCTCATTTTTAGTAAGAGAAACACCACTCATGACTCCACGCCATAACAGTAAGTGGAAAGGGTTTCCAGTGGAGAAATGGTTAGTAGAGGGCATTTGTGGAGTTAAAGAAGAAGATTACTCAATATCTTGTTATGGTATTACCAAACTTACAAGATATATTTGAAGTGGAGATAGATGGGAGTGGGTATGCTATGGGAGTGGTCTTGATGCATGGCGGAAGGCATGTATGCTACCATTCTAAAGTATTTCAAGGGGAAATTCCTAACTACCCTACCTATGACAAGGAACTTTATGCCTTGGTGCAAGATGCGAAGAAGTGGAAAAACTATCTGATGAGAAAGGAGATATTAATCCACACATATCACTATCTACTATAGTACCTATAGACCCATAGTAAGATACAACAAACCATGCATTACAAGTGGATAGGGTTTCTACGATAGTTTCATTTATTTATCGAGTATAAAAAGGGAAATACAAACATGTTGGCCAACATGCTTTCAAGGCCACACACATGGATCCATTCACCCGTGATGCATATAAAGAGGCATATTCAAAGAATGAGGACTTTCAGGAGGTGTTTTGGTAGTTATAGAGCCAAATTCAAGTGCATGATGGTGTTAGCACCATTGAATATCATCTTCAAAATGAGTTACTCTATAACTTGGATAAGTTATGTGTTCCTAAAGGTGAGTGATTATAGATGATCAAAGAGGCTCACATCTCCAAGGTTGTTGGGTACTTTGGTGTAGGGAAGACAATGACCAACTTGTAGAGGCATGTGTATTTTCCCAAGATGCAAGAATAGGTAGCTAGGTTCATAAGATGATGCATGCTTTGTTGTACCAATAAGCCTACTAATGAGAAATAAGGTCTATATTATCCCTTACATGTACCCACTCATCCTTGGGAAAGAATTTCCATGGACTTTGTAGGTGGTTTACCAATATCCAGGAAGAGACATGACTACATTTTCATGGTAGTTGATAGGTTTAGAAAGATGTGTGTATTGATGCCCTGTAAAATGACCATCAATGGGAAAGAAGTAACAATTTTTTTCTTTAGACAGGTCTGGGTACACTTTGGGATACAAAGGAGCATCATTTTAGATAGGGACACAATATTTCTCAGTGTATTTTTGGACTACATTGTGGGAGAAGATGGACATGAAGTTAAATAGGTATACAAATTTCCATCCTTAGATATATGGGTAAATAGAAGTAGTCAATAGGACTTTGGTGTAGATTTTCAGTGGTTACAACTAGAAGCATCCAAATACTTGGGATGAAAATATAGTATATATACAATTAGAGTAGTCCACACTTCTACTGGTAAGTCCCCATTTGAAACCATTTTTAGATATTTTCCACTACCACCTTTGGATATCTCATATGGGAAACAAGGAGGAGTAAGGGAGGATCTTACAAGGGATGCCTTAGGGGCTAAAAATTTTGTAGAAAAGATTTGGAAAATCCATATATGGGTACATGATATACTATAGAAGTCACAAAAAAAAACACAAGGCCAAGCATGATCAACATAGAATAGGGATGTATTTCAAGGTGGGAGACAAAGTATGGTTATAATTGAACAAGGAGAGGCTACAAAGTCTTGGTAAGAAAATCAAGGCTTTGTTGTAACCACCCTCCTCCCACATCTACCAAAGTAACCAACCAACTGAGGTAAACATGTGACAAGAAAGGCCACTATGAAGGGATTAAACCTCCTTGGTGACCTTAAGGAAATGGAATTGACGGAACACATCAACCATACCTTCCACATTAGCAACAACACCCCCAGGAGACATCTCAGCCACTCAGACATCTTGTCCCCGGGTCCCACTGATATCTTAGGCCTTTTGACCTCTGGATGCTCTCATGCTATGGGCATGCCAGCATCTAGGGACCTTTGGATTCTCTCACGGGCCTGCAAGCCAGTGTCCAGGGAATTTTCCTAGTAGACGTGTGCCAGCGTCCATGAAATTCAAGGCACTTTTCTAGTCCATAATTCTGGCCACTACCTAGAACTTGTTATAACTTTATGAATCCATCAACGACATGATGAAAAAACAAATAAATCAAAAATCAACCTTAGGACTAGGCCTGAACATCCCCAATCGGGACTGACATTCTGTCAAACACTTGGCATCAATGCAACCTACAGGTCTAGGATACAAGGCAGAGCATGAATGATTGGAAAATCTTATGAAACATGACAAGAAGGATAATTACCTTCTCCCTTGAACTATTATGACTTCAAGTAGGTCTTGCATCCATCATTTTAACCATTACAAGTAAATACATGAAATAACCATGACATGAACCAGTCAATTAACCACTCTTATAACCATCATAAAGCCATGCAAATAACAGAGATATAAAAACCATTAAATCCACATATAAACAAGTGCAAATGAAAGAGAACTTAGCTTTCAATAATCATAGGAAAATCTAACCAGGTTCGAGATTTCCACGTACCATCCGACTGTAGACATGGCTAAACCAAATATTTCTTTCAGCCAGTCACTGCTGTGCCATATTCCAAGCATAAATGTGGGATCTTGTTGGGCCACTATATTGTCATCATTATTACCATTTCTTAACATATATTTCATCCATTCCTACCATTCTTTTATCACATTATTTATCATAATTTATCATATAATTCCATTTCATAATTACTTATGCTCTTGTGGATAAGTAATACTTGTTCTCCTTTATTTTTAATAAATTGATGATTATTATGCATGATTTTTCCAATGATGGTTTATTAATGAATTTTTTATAACATCACTCACAATTTTAGCCTCCAAGATCTCTTCCAGATTGCAAATTTGATCTTCAGCACATAGTCAAATATTCCAACTTAGAAATTCACTGGGATAAAAAGTGACAGTTTTTCGTTGGACATTTTTGGCAAATGAAGATGAATCTTGAAAATCTGAGACATGAGTTTTGTGTAGAATGGACCAAATTAGTTTTCCAATGAGAAGTTTTCAAAAATTTGGTCTCAATTGAGAGAAACACAAGGTTATTTGAAGGTGATTTTCTTAGATTTTTTTTTGTGCCCGTTTTCCAAATTCTCCCAATTGCAATACCAAATTTGACTTGTTCTAGTTGAATCATGATGGAGATATCTTTCATATATGATCTTGTTGATAAATTTGTTGTGGAAAATCTACAATTGTAATGGAAATCATTATGAAATCAATGTACTTGTAACTTCCCTTTACTCTTTGTGTATTTAAATGAAAACAAATATCAAAGAGGGGAGGAGGGACAAGTATTGAATTAAAGGCAGAGATCATAGCTATATTGTATCTATTTATAATTTTTAATGAAAGGAGCTATCAGCAAAATTTCATAATTGTCTACTTGTAATTTAATCTGATTTATTTTTCAAGGTAGAGCTGACTCTTGGGCAACTGGACCCACTACCTTGGATGAGGTGTTGCCTTGAACATCTAAAGTAGTTTAGTTGTATTCTTATTTATTTGAATTTAAATTGTTGTTCCTTATAGTAAATTTCCTTTTTTTTTTAAAGTAATTTGTTGGCTGCTGCATTTTCCAGATTTGTTGTTTCCTACAATTTCTAGATTTCATTTAATTTGTTACCCTAGATTAGAATTATAATTTTGTTGGGTGTAATAGGTTAAATTTCCAATTCATCAATGTGTAGTTTAATTTAGTATTGATTCAAACAATGTGATTAGCATAATTCTTTTCCTGTCATTTACTTTCTGTTTTTTAAATCTGGTATTTTTTTGAAGTCTTACATTTTATTTCTTGTTGAATGAGCTTGATAGTGTAGAACCCAATCATGTAGAACCAATGTTAGCTGTTGGAAGCTGCTTTCATATATTTTGCAGATTGCCTTGAAACAGAAAGACGTTCCTTCTGGATAATTAGTGTTCATGTGATTAGTTGTTTTTTTACTGAGCAATAAATTTACTCAATGGATATCATGGATAAACCAATCCAAAAAAAACAACCAAGGGAATCCAAAGGTTAAACCACCTCCACCCTCACCAAATTGTGATCATACCAAAATTGGTTCTCTAATCACAACCAAACCGAACTTGGAACGCCGTCCAGAATCCATCACTATCCTTAGTGAATTTTCCATCTCCTTTTCTCTCAGGCTTTACTACAATCTAATCCCAGATCACTAGGACCTAAACTGAGACCAGTCTATCAAGCTTTACCACAATCCAAACATAGGTCACTAGGCCCTAAACCGAGACTTCTCCCTCAGGCTTTACTGTGTATCTCACCAAAACCAGTCAAGGGATTCCTAGGCCTTTGGGAATGAATCTTGAGGCCACCTTTTCCCTGGATTCTGAAATCCATCCAGCAAATCCAAAGCTTAAAACTGAGATCAATATCCCAACACACCATGGCATCCAGAAAAAGGCAAGGCTAGGCTGAAAACCACTATCATAACTTAGAAAAACGATGCCACAAACAATAAGAGAACCATACACAAACATGCAAATCCATGCATTTAAAAACCAACTAGGAAATCACACATGCAATATGTTACCTGCAAGTATTCTTGTTGAAGTTGCTTGATCCTACTCTTCCTTCCTTGATCCTTTCTTTCCTTCCTTTCCTTGCTCCAAAGAAAAACCTAACAAAAAAATTGAGCCAAGAGCTTGCTAACTGATCCTTAGAAACCTTTTTATCAATAAGGCCTCTATTTTCTTCATTTTCCATTATTTTCCTTCAATTTCCTCCTCACATTCAACCTGTGATCTTTCACCTTACTTTTATCCTAATTTCCTTTATTTTCATAAATAAATTTTCAAAAATTCTTTTTTCCTTTTAATGCCTTTGCCTTTGTCAATCTCCATAGCCATAATAAACAGAAATGAAAACCCACACCAGGATGTCCTTCCCAACATTAAACTTGGAATATGTGTCCCTTGACCGTGGTCTTATTTTTCCTTTGTTAACTTTTATTACATGAAATTTTCACCAGGGCTTTTACAGAACCCTCCCCCTTGGGGAACACCGTTCTCGGTGTTAAAGAACACCAAGACCTCAGTAAAATTGCTAAAAAACAAACATAATTCCCATGGAGATTTATAACTTGGCTCGTTGTAGTATTTACAAAGAATGAACTGATCAAAAGAAAAACATCATGACAACATGACAAACGTACCATTTTCTTGAGCATTATAAGAGAACTCGTTACGGTATTTACAATAACCACATATACACATATGCATATTTTCTAAACCAGAAAATAAAAGGATACGATGCCTGTATAAATCAACAAGGGAATATAGAGCTTACACCTCCACCCTCAAAATAATACCAGGATTCACCTCCTTCCTAGGAAGTCCAGAATCCACCATCATAGTCAAAGTTGCATCCAATATCTAATGTTATATTCTCGCGCTACATGTCCCCTCAGTGAAAAATTATTGACTCATTGTTCCATGGTGCACTCCCAATGTGCATCTGATTCCACCTGGTAATGCTCATGACCAAAACAAATATATCCCTGGCTTTCCCTTCTCTACTACACAGTCCCTCAGGCAATCCAGTCACCCCTTCCGTGTAGTCACTCACCTTCAAAGTTCCCCATCGTCCCCTATCTCGGGCGATCCATCCCTTGGCAAGGCTTCCTCACATCGGAAGATACAAAACCAAGGCCTATACCTGCCTCAAAACCATCATACTGGTCATAGTGTGCTCATAGAAATCAATGGACACTATTGGCTACTAGTGTCCCATAGTGGCCCTGCTCCTGAAGTGCTTTACCAGCATACTGTTGCATGCCTTAATTTCTTTTGCAGTTGCTTCTAACTCTTGTAGTCAGTTTCAACGACCCAACTGGGCATTTCCATGCTTCCTGTACCAAGCACATACCTTCCATTAGATTTAAAGTAAATTGAAATAAATTTACATCATACCTCTTTGGTAGCTCATCAATAAGGTACACTTGCAATCATGTTTACTTCTTGTCACAATAAGTTAAACTAGCCTCTTTGATCAAATCATCATGTATAAAAATATCACATTAGGTTAGCTCAAAACACAACCATTATAGATCAAAATCATAAATCACATGTAACCATGATAAACCAGAATCATAGATCACATGTAATCATCATAAACTAGAATCATAGATCACATGTAATCATCATAAACTAGAATCATAGATCACATGTAATCATCATAAACTAGAATCATATATCACATGTAATCATCATGGACCAGAATCATAACTCACATGCATAATAAAACTAAAGTAAAATATTGATACTTATCCTTTAATCAATCCTTAGCTTCTACCTTTGTCCTTATTCCGTGCGCACACTGGATTGGTTCCCACGCTCGACCCACACCCAGTGCCTTCTCCTCAACCATTTGCACATACACATAGTGTGCCTCACAACACATAAAATGCATACATGACATACAACACCACGCAATGCCTGCACCTACACCTGACATACAACATATACCGCTTAACCCAATGTACAACAAAACACAATACATACGTCTACATCTGGTGTACACCACAACACAATACATACACCTACATCTGATGTACAACACAATACATATACGTACACATAGTTCAACATAAAGAATACACATGTCATGATACCTTGACTACATAATGTGCATACATAGTATTGCATGCCCTCAACACAACATGTACGACATGCACACAATAACACACGTACACCAATACCATATGTACAACATGTGCACAATACCACCTGTACACAACACCACCTGCACAACGTGTGCATAACATCACATGTACACGGCACCACTTGCACAACGTGTACACAATGCCACATGTACACTACACCACTTGTACAACGTGTACACAATACCACATACACGACATGTACACGACATCAAATGTACACAACATCACATGCACGACATGTACACAACACCACATGTACAACATGTATACGACACTACATGCTCACAACACCACTTGTACAATCATGCACACAACACCATATGTAGGTAACACCATATGTACATAGCACTACATATACAACATGTACATAACACCCTATGTACACAATAATGTATATCCAACATATGCACATCACCATATGCAGATAACACTGCATATCTGTCATGCACACAATACAATATGTGCACACCATCGCATATCCAACATGTACATAACATAGTCTATACCCAACACTGCATATGGAACACTCGCACAACACTATCTTTACCACCATGTACATAACATTGCATAAACAACATGTGCACGCACTATATATACACAACACCACATGTGCACAACATCACAGATGCAATATGTACAACATATACAAGATATGCACAACAGTAGTACCACACATACAAAACCATATTGTCTCTACCAAGCAGCCTTGCTTCCAGTGTCTTTTACATGCTTGTCCTAGCATGTCACATACAACACTGCTTTCATTTCACTGATGTATCCCTCAGTGTAGCTTGTCCATAACATAAGCATAATATAATCACATAATATCAACTCAAAACCACATGATATTGACCTCATAGATTTTTCAGGGCTACTCTTCCACTTCATCCTCATAAACCAGGAACCTCTTCATGTCATTCACCCACATAAGAAATCATTCCTCCACAAGAATGATTCCTAACGACCATGTCAGACAACAACATACATACATACATATACATACATATAAATATTAGCATTAAACAATCCACCAGACAATGACATACATACATACATATATATACATATATAAATATTAGCCTTAATAATCATGATCCATGGTGACCTTGTCATAAATGACATACATACATACACACATGTGTACACATATAGACATCAACATAATCATGATCACAACATAATTACCAATTATCATAAGGTCAAGTTTAAGTGAACTCCCTTTATCCATGCATAGCATGCACAACATTGAGAACAATTGTTCCCAACATAGCCAAGGATTCAGGTGCCTCACATCCATTCACTTTACCTTTCTTGTTAGCTTTCTCATTATTATCCCATCACCATCCATTTACCTCAGTGGACCCAACCAATTCGACTAGCTGTCATACGCTTGCCTTCATCTGCCCTTATACATGCACCAGGTTTCATCTAGGTCTTATATTAGCTATTGGGTTTCATTAAGCTCTCCCAAGTTCCATTAAATTCCTCTTTCCCCAACCAATTCCCAAGACTCTCAAAACAATAAAGGTAATACTGAGAAGAAAACAAGAATAAAACCATAGAAAACCAACAACAATATGCCACGACAACAAAGTGACATGGCCATGCACAAGACGCAAACAAAACAGTAATCAAGCACAACAAATCACAAAAAGACCAAAAGTAAAAGACTAGTGACAAACACCATGACTCAATTCCCATGGTTCCTAATGCTCCCAAAGGAAATCCCAACCTGAACCTTCTTCAGAATTTCATGGCAGTCTCTTTTCCATGCAATCCATGCATCGTATTGCCATAAACACATAATTGTCAATGCATAAATAAACATAACAATACACTAGTTACCTTACCTTGTTGTGCCAAGCATTGCTTGAAACTGGAAAAATCCACACCATCTCTCAAGGGACTCCAATTCCCTTGACAGATCCACCTGTAACTAGAGACTAGCTAATATACATGTCCAATACAAGTTCACGAATCTAGCACATATCTACATAATGTTAGACAAAATCAAGGTTAAGAATACTTCTTGTATGCAAATCACTCATTCGTTTGGAATTAAGGTTTCCAAACACAACCAAAGGAATTCTTTCCCAATTCCTTTCTTTACCTTTTTACCTTGTTGCAATCGAGGCTTACTATGTACTGTCAGATCATCCAATTGTTAGTTATATAAGCACATCAACTATTACCTTGTCACGCTATTACCAAGCATGTTTCCCACAATTGTTTACACATGTCAACCACATGTTTCAAATATCAAGACAATCATATCTATCAATTTTGAAATCAACCTTTACCAATACTAACAATCATGTCATAGTCCATAGTTAACTCATAGTCATTAGACATAATGCTACAAATATCACCTACTACACTCAAGTACATATCAACTATCTCAACACATATGTATTAGTACAATCATATTAAAACAATATCATTGGAACACATAGTCATATTATTCAATTAATCAAACATTCAACCAACTTGCAAACATAGCATGTTAAATAAATCAACTAGACAACATAATATACACCAAGCACTCAAACACAAAATTAGATGACATAAGCAAGCTCATACCTTAATGTATCGTAAGGGAGGCTATCTTGTATTCACAAACAATCCAAATTAGCATGATATAGATTTACGACATATCAACTAAAACATAAATAAGGTCATGATATCCATAATAGTCACTAACTAACATGTCCACATCATAAAATCATAAACAATTATCATTCATACATAATAATCACATCTGCACTATCAGTCTAGGTTAGTATGACATAATATCACATCATATTAACTCTTACTTGAATGTCATAACCCTAACCATTTGCATAGGCCAATCCAATTTAGTACGATGCATATAACATCAAGGTCTTAATGTAATAACCCTAATAATCAAGTTACTAGCATACAACAACAAGAAGTTATATATCATGTTCATCAACAACATATAACCTAATCATCAAGTTATCTAACATAAAACAACACTAGCAATGCATACAACCTCAAGTCACTAACATTCATGACTATTTGACACATGTGAATATGACTAGACTTATCAACTAGCATCTATCATTGATGTCACCATAACATCAATAGAATGAAAGGCATACACACAACCATAATGCATATAACAATCCTTAACCTTCATACCTACATTCCCAACATACACACCATTATGAAAACATGCTCTTGCCTTGAGGTCCAATGATGTAACTTCGGTTTAATGATTTGCATCTCCTGCTCTATCTCAGCCAACACATTAGCATCATAACATACTAATAGCATCATGATGACCTAATTGCATACAATGACATCATTCACAACAACCTTCACCATGATAATGTATGCGTAACAACATATAGACATTGACGTGCATAATAATTATATATACAATCATACACTCATGACGACACAGTCCACAAAAACACCGCCAAACTTCACATGGCGACATCACTACAACCATGATCAAGACCATGCAAATTCAACAAGAACATGGACTACAAGCATAAGGAACACATATGCAATCGACATGAATGTATGACAAACACATTCACCCAAGGAGAGCACAACCACACTCTGATACCAATCTGTAACCACCCTCCTCCCACATCTACCCAAGTAATCGACCAACCAGGGTAAACATGTGATGAGAGAGGCCAATATGAAGGTATTCAAACTCCTTGGTGAACTTAAGGAAATGGAATCGACGGAACACATCAACCATACCTTCCACATCAGCAAAAACACCCTGAGGATACATGTCAACCACTCAGACATCCTGCGCCTAGGTCCTGCTGATATCTTAGACCTCTTGGCCTTTGGATGCTCTCATGCTATGGGTATGCCAATGTCCAAGGACCTATAGATGCTCTCATAGGTGTGCAAGCCAACATCCAGGGACTTTTACTAGCAGACCTATACCGGCGTCCACAAAATGAAAGGCACTTTTCTAGCCCAGAATTGCAGCCACTACCCAAAACTTGTTACAACTTTCAGAATCCATCAAAGACACGATTACAAGACTAATAAACCAAAAATAAACCTTAGGATTAGGCCTGACCATCCCCAACTGCGATTGACATTATGTTAAATACTTGGCATCAATGCAACCTACAAGTTTAGGATACAAGACAGAGTATGAATGGCTGAAAAATATTATGAAACATGACAAGAAAGCTCATCACCTTCTCCCTTGAACTACTATGACATCATTTAGGTATTGCATCCATAATTTTAACCATTACAAGTAAATACATGAAATAACCATGACATGAACTGGTCCATTAGCCATGCTTATAACCAACATAAAACCATGTAAATAAAAGAGATATAAGAACCATTAAATCAACATATACACAAGTGAAAAAGAAAGAGAACTTAGATTTCATTAATCATAGGAAAATTTGACCAGGTTTAGGACTTCCACATACCACTTGACCGTAAACATGGCTGAACCAAATCTTTCTTTCAGCCAGTCACCCCCATGCCATATTCCAAGCATGAATGTGGGATCTCATGGATAAACCAATCCAAAAAAAATAACCAAGGGAATCAAGAGGTTAAACCACCTCCACCCTCACCAAACCATGATCACACCAAAATCGGTGCTCTGATCACATCTAAACCAAACTTGGAATGCCATTCGAAATCCATCACTATCCTTGAGGAATTTTCCATCTCCTTGTCTCTCAGGATTTACTGCAATTCAATCCCGGATCACTAGGCCCTAAACCAAGACTAGTCTCTCAGGATTTACTGCAATCCAAACCTGTATCACTGGGCCCTAAACCGAGACTTCTCCCTTAGGATTTACTATGTATCTTGAAAAAAATGGTTAAGGGATTCCTAGGCCTTTGGGAATGAACCTTGAGACCACCTCTACCCCAGATTCTGAAATCTATATGGTAAATCCAAAGCTCAAAACCGAGATAAACATCCCAACACACCATGGAATCTGGAAAAAGGAAAGGCTAGGATGAAAACCACCGTCATAAATCGACAAAACCATGCCACCGAAAATAAGAGAACCATACACCAACACGTAAAGCCATGAACATCAAAACCAGATAGGAAATCAAACAAGAAATTTGTTACCTACAAGTATTCCTGATGAACCTACATGATCCTACTCTCCCTTCCTTGATCCTTGTTTTTCTTCCTTTCCTTGTCCTTCCTTTACTTTTTCTTCCTTTTTTTGCTCCAAAGCAAAACCTGAGAAAAAACTTGGGCCAAGACCTTTCCAATTGATCCTTAGAAGCCTTTTTATAAATGAGGCCTCTATTTTCTTCATTTTCAATTATTTTACTTCAATTTCCTCCTCACATGCAACCTGTGACCTTTCACCTTACTTTTCTCCTAGTTTCCTTTATTTTCATAAATAAATGAGATAAAAATGCCTTTTTGCCTTTTAATGCCTTTGCCTTTGCCAATCAACTTAGCCATAATAAGCCTAAATAAACACCCACATTAGGATGTCCTTCCCAACATTCATCTTGGAATACGTGTCCATTGACCGTGGTCTTATTTTTCCTTTGTTAACTTTTATTACATGGAATTTTCACCAGGGCTATTACATTTGTAACATGGTCTCTTTGAGATACTGGAAAAGGTGGGAGATAACAATTATAGATTTGATCTACCCTCATACATGCACATTTACTTAGTTTTGAATGTAAAGAATTTGAAACTCTATGATCCTTCTATGCTAGATCAAGAAGAGGAATGAGTCTTACCTTCTGTAGAGAATTTTGCACCAGATGCTTAGGCAGAGGTGATAGAATATGTGTTCTTATAGAAGAGGTCCAGAACTACAATATAGGGGTGGCATGAACTTTTGTAGATTGGGTTGAGAGGACAACTTCTAGGCAAGGTTAGATGGTATACCTGAGAGAAGGTCGAGGAAACATTTCCTGATCTCATTTAGTAGAAGCTTTTAGGGACAAAAAGCCTCGAAAAATGGGTAGGTGTGATCCATATTGGATCATTGTATTTTTTTCATCCATCTCAATGATTTCATAATTGAAAAAGTGGAGGAATAAGCTGAGAGGACCATTTTTACTAATGGGACCCAGTTTGGCAAATTTGGGTTTAAAACATTCTAGGAGCATTTTCAGGAATCAAAAGATGTTATTTTGGGGTAAGTTCTTTTTCAGTTTAGCACCACACCTTTTTTTATATTCTAGAGAGAGAGAGTTTTCCAATGATGTAATAATATCCTCAATTAGAGTATGTAGGTAAACATTATGCCTCTCGGAAGTTGACCACCTTGTTTTGGCCACCATAATTCAAAAAGGTGCCATGTCAGGAATAATTATTCAAGAAAAGGGGTTATCCATGTGATTATGATGAAGAATACTCTAGAATATTTCATATTGTAAGTTTGGTTAATAGTTGAGGAAGTCAAACTTAACCACAAGTAGACTATCAAATTGTGTTATAACTGGGCCACTAGAAGGAAATGGGGTTCCGTTCTTTTCCAGCGCATTTTGTTCCATAGAAAAATAGAGTAACTGAGAGGGATATGGAGAGAGCTAACATAGATGATTTTTTCACTATAGTATCCCACGAGCCATATATCTGTCTTTGTTGTACTCACACGTGTTTTCTATTTAGAGAAAGAGAGCAGAGCATCCTTACCTTCCAATTGGGTTTTCTCCCAAAAAAGTTTCTTAGGTTATATATTATGTCAAATCATGGGTTGTGATTTTTTATTTTGTTTTTCTCTATTTTGTACATAATTATATTTTACATCCATACACAATAAACAATAATTTACACATCTAGAAATATGAAGAGAAACAAACTCTCATAGTGTAGATTTCAGATTTTTAGGTATAATTTATCAAATTTGTTGTGATGAATCGTTCAATGGAATATCCATGACAATTTACCGATCACCTTATGCCAATCCCTCTTGAGTCCAAGGTGGTTCTATCTATATTTTAAAGCAATTTTAGGAAGCCTCTTATCATCCATGGTGTTTAATTTGTTCTTATATATTAGGTACTTGGTCATAGCTATATTCTCAACATATAAAAACTTGTTGTTATGATGAGGATATAATAATGTGTATTCACTTTAATTTTGAAATTATAAGTTATAAAGTTCTTATGGATTTTCTTTATCTTTCTCCAAAACTCCTTATAAATACTACATAAATTCAAAACAAATTCGTTATAGATACTACATAAATTCAAAACAAATTCAATAAATCGTGTAATTTTATTGTAATTTTTAATAATTATTTAAATGTATAAAGTACATATACTTATTAAAATAAATAATATATATATTTTTTAATTTGAAATCTCTCACTTAAATTAAAACTAAATAAAAATAAAATTCAATTTCTCCTTTCTTTTGACATAAAGAATCACTCATTAAATGAATAAAAAAATATTTTGTTCTTAAAAATAAAGGTACTTTATTTTAAAAAAAAGAAGTAAAAAGTAAACATCAATGTCAACACACATAATAACCAGGGGTAGTAGGTGCATGTCGATATAAATAATAAAAAGGGTGGTAGGCATAGAGGTTATTTTTACCCCCTAGGGGCTTATAGTAACATCTTATGCTCGGTGATTTGGACTTGGATAAAATAATAGTAGAGGCATATGTTTTTCTTTAGCACTTATCTCTAAATCATTTGGTCCAAGTGATAACAACAATGAATAGGGTTGTCCATACCTAAAATACAGGGTGAGATTAAGAATACCTACAAGTTAGAATGATTGTTCATATATGCTTATTCATCATTAATGCAAACAATGAAGCATACATATACAAATAATTTGGAATAATCCTAGAGTATCCTTCTTCTTGGTCGATGACAAAAATGTGGCAGAATTTTGTACATATGAAGACCATAAAGAGAACGAGATGAGAAATTTTCCTAAAAGTTGAGGGATTTATTGAAGATGAAATAATAAAGATTGCTTGAACTCCTAAAGAGAAGAAAAAATGTTGCAAGCATTTTGATGTAGTAATTTTTTCAAGTGAATGAAGTATGAAGCCCCTCTATCATGTTAAAATCATAAAGAAATAGGGTGCATTGGCTATAGACAATTCCCTAGGGGATGAAAATCCAGTTAAAGAAATGGAGATAAAGTGGCACTATGAATGGATCGAGCTAGATAAACTGAATAGGGATTTTCCTAGATGAGATTGAAACTAATCGCCATCAATATAGTTGCTTAATTCCCAATTCTTATTACTAGGTATGCATGTATAAATACATGTATGTATTGGTCATGATCTTGAATTTAGCGGAGAGCACTCGACTGGAAATAGGTGATGGAATTGTCTAATTAGAGTTTTATTCAATGGCCATAAATACTGCTACCAAGTGAAGGCAATGCTAGAAGAAGCAATGATTTAATGAGTATAAAGAAAACAAATATTGGGAGACATAAGATTGACTAAGTTATAACCACTTAATTGCATGCAAAAATTGATGAAGAATCCACATGTTCAAGAACCATATCATGTGGACTAGTCTATACATGCTTGATGAAATGAGTACTTGAAGGTTAATTGAGTTGTAAAAGTGACCTAAATACATTTAAAATAATCCAATGTCTAAAGTTAATCAATGCAAAAGGACATTTATTTCCCATTCTTCATCAACATGCATTATTTGACTTAAAACAAGAACAAAATTGATTGACTTAAAGCTACGACTTTCAATTTGGTTGATGATATTTCAACAAAACTTCTATTGGAATAGTTGTGAGTTTCATTCAATGTATGGATCCCTTTTAGAAAAATGATGTGTTGAGTGCTTGAATGTTGACTAACCCTAAAAAGTGGACTAAACCAATATTACAAGTTATTAAATATTGAGAGAGGTCAATATTAGAGGTAACATAACAAATTGATGTGTTTTTTTGGTATGAGATAACACAAGAAACACAATTATATGATTATGGAATTAAGTATTAGGCTACATAAATAAATAAAGGAATTGGAGATCATGGAGAGCAAGAAGTCAATTGTAACTGAAATGTAGATTTGAATAACCTCTTGTTGAGCATGGATATCAACTATAAGTGTGAATCGATCATAGATGAATTTGGATACCAACCAAAATTTAGAATCAACCCAACGTTAGTCAAATGATGAGGTTGGCATGGAGTAGGAATTGATTGGACCTCATCCAATCAATCACAACACATTATAATAAGTACAAAATACATGTGGATTGAGTCAAAATTTCAAAAGAAGGTGCAAATGTATTATGGATTCTTGTACAAATGAATCACATGAAGGAAAATAGTCTATTCAACTTGTTAGTATTCAACTTGATAATTTAGCTAGTTAATAAAGAAAATGAAAAATTATATTGTCAATTAATTCAATCAATTATTAGTCAATTGAGTCATACACATTGCAAAATATAACTAATGTAAGTTGGGTTTTAGTCAATGATACCAATTCCTTATTAACATCAATTGACAATTGAGTAATCTGTATTATAGAATCTAAGTAATGTAAGTTTGGTTTTATTCATTAATATCAGTTCCTTATTGACATCAATTAACATCCAATTGATAATATTTTGTTTACGTCAATGAAAGTATGGTACTAACAAAAGAGGTTTTAGAGTTTCACTAATAGTTAGAGAATTGTAGTAGAGCCTAACCATTGAAATATTTCCTAGTTGACTCAATTCGTGATCATAAATTAGATTTGAGTCATAGTTAGAGTTTTTCTCGATGTAAATGTAAAATATCGACTCCAATTCATTTCTAGAGAGCCAAAAGTATAAATAACCCATTGCATAACGCCCATAATAGATAACAACATAGTAGAAAAATACAAAGTACAATAGAGTTTGAAGAATCAACAAAAACCTAAAGAAAGCATCTGAGATTGACTGAGTTGAATAAGAGATCTACACTGAGAAGTAGAAAAATGAGTTGAGGATGAGAAGCTATTGGGAGGCCTCTAAGGCCTCTGTAAAATTCATCATAAATGAACACATTAGACATTAGAATAAGTGAACATATGAATCTATAAGTAATACATACATGATAAAGAGAACCTAATGTATGATTAGTTGGAGCAAGTACAACCACTTCAACCATGTATCTATTGTATAAATGTTCTTGAAGAAGGAATATGAACTCGATTGATTAACTTTCTCAAATATCTCCCTTGAGAATCATGTATGTGCTTAATCTTCTTGTTGAGATTAATGTCCTTTCTTGAATGTAGGTGTGTAATCTAGAAGATTACAACAATCTTATTTTAAGGGTAACTAAGATTCTGGACCTAGTCCACATTACATTAAATGGCTTCAATACTTATATTATTATAATATGTAATAGGCCTATAAGCTTCTATTACAATCCGTAAGAGGATCCTAATAATGTGCTATAAATGTGTACATGTTTATTATAAATTTCACATTTTCATTTGTGTGAAGCATTGACTTCCATAAACATTTTTAACATGGAAATGCCAATCTAATTCAAACATGATCTACAATAAGTTATGGAAAATTCTCATTAATAGCAATAAATTATGCTTATAACTTTAATAAATACCGATTAATATTAACAATAATTCCATGTTCATGTTAAGATATTAAATAGAATTAACATTAATTCTATGTTCAGGTTAAAATATTAAATGACATTCAGTGAACCTAACATTTAAAAATATAATTATGAAATATATTGTGATCATATTGCTTTAATTTAATCATATTGCATGTGTATTTTCTACAATTTTAAAACATATCACAAATACACCTCATATTAGTGTGAACCTAACATTTAAGAATATAATTATGAATTATATTGTGGTCATATTGCTTTAATTTAATCATATTGCATATGTATTTTCTAAATTTCAAAACATACTGCAAATACACCTCTTTGTATTAGCATAACTTAACAACATAACTTAGATGCTTAAGTATAAAAATGATATGATAAGATTTTTATTCTAATAAGTCAAAGTAAGTACATAATTTTATATTGAAATCCCAAAAAACATGAAAATTTGAATGAGTAAATAAAAATATATACAAATTTTTATATTGACATCCAAAAAAACATAAACTTTTGAATGATTAAATAAAGTATATACAAAGTTGTATATTGAAATATATATTTCAAAAAGAAAAGAAAGGAAAAAAGAAGCAAAAGTGGATTGATTAGATATCTTATTTTAAAAGATATAAATACAACTGATATGATAAGATTTTTATTCTAATAAGTCAAAGTAAGTACATAATTTTATATTGAAATCCCAAAAAACATGAAAATTTGAATGAGTAAATAAAATATATACAAATTTTTATATTGACATCCCAAAAAAACATAAACTTTTGAATGATTAAATAAAAGTATATACAAAGTTGTATATTGAAATATATATTTAAAAAAGAAAAGAAAGGAAAAAAGAAGCAAAAGTGGATTGATTAGATATCTTATTTTAAAAGATATATTTAGTAATGTTTCCTAGTAATAAAAGTTATAAAATGAAAATTTAAAATTCAATTAATTACAATATATATTATTAATTTGAATTAATAAATCATTTTTGTGGAAATGGTGGGAATGAAGTGTAGGGTCAAACTTTTGTGTAGGGGTACAATTATAATTTTCATAATCATGGGTTTAGGTCTTATATCAAACAATTAGCCTAAAGTTTATGGTTTGTATAAAGGGTTATTTCTAGCATCAAATATGAATATAAAAAATTAACTATAATGAAAGACTCGCACATGTTAATCCATCATTTAAAAAAAGGCTCTACTCCTACAAATGTCTAAACATATTTCTTCACATAATTAGACTTCTGTTCTATCAATTTACATGCTTTAGTGTTTAAACATAAGTGTTTGGTCTCTATAAGGAACTAGGTTTGAACATAAAGGTACATACATGTTAATGAAGGGGTCCTTTTTCTATATTCTCTAATGTTCAAAAAAAAATGTGGTGCCTAGTTGGATGAGCACACATGGTAATATGCATGAGCTGATGCATGAAAGTTTGCCTAAAGGATACTAAAAAATGTGATGGGGTTTTACTTCAACCCTAGCCGAAATTGGTGGCTCATAGTTCTCTCTATTTAGAGAACTCAGTGAGTGATGCAAATCAATTTTGCCCTGGTTTAAAGGCTACTATAGTTGAAGAAATGGAGGAGAAGAGTCAAAATAGTGAATCCAAATTAATTTAGTTCATAAAATTAAAATTTTGTCTTTTACTAAATTCATTTTGGAATATATATACATTTAAGCAAGGTAGTTTTGGGATGAAATACACAATTTTTAGATTAAGTTTTCTTTAATAAAACAAAATATTTTTGTAATAAAAAACCTAATTTGAAAATATTTTCACTATTAAATGTACCTATTTATAGTGTAAACTTTACTATTAAAAAACATTTACAAATAAATATATTATAAAAATCAACATATATAAATAATTAAAATCACATATTCACAAAAATTAATATTTAAATTATAATAATGTGTAGAAATATAAATTTCTCTAAAACAATATTTAATTGAACATATAAATTTGTATAAAACCATTTTTAATTGAACAAGTAGCAAAAACATCTATATGACCTTAAAGCCCAAATAAACTTGAACATCTCTATGGCCTCAATCCCAAACAATCTTATTAAATTCAATAAACAGGTATATCGAAGTTCAAAACCTTTATTGATCCTCACTAAAAGTGGAGTCAATCAACATTACTTATTTTTAAATACACCTCCCCAACATTAATTTATCCTCTAAATCCACAAAGCCCAAGACAACTAGGGCCCTCCTTACTAGCTTCTCACGCGACCAAAAAATCAGTTTCTGGCTCCTCGACCATCGGTCTCCATGAATGAAAATATATGGTTGAATGTTGACCACCGTTCTCCATAAATGGAAATATATGGTTGAACGTTTAAAAGCAATCGATGAATTTAGTTTTCACTTCTCATTTGTCAGTGCAATTTTTAGTTGTCATTTGTCATTTAATACATGTTTGCTTTATGCCTCACTATCAATCGTTATCATACATTATTGTATGAACTACTCTGTGTAAGTCTTCGTTTAATTATCAATTTATCACAATTCTTATTGGATAATTTCGTTTAATTATTTTTTAATAATTAAAAAATGCAACAGGGAAAGTATACAAGTTTATATAAAATAAAATAACAATATTTTTAAATTAAAAAATTAACTTGTATTTATTTTTATGATTTTAAGGAAAAATAATCCATTAAAATTATTTAGAATTTTATTAGAAGTATTCTAAAATTATTATGATTTTTTTTATTAGTAATATTATTATTTTTTAAAAATTGAAATCTAATCTTAGTGTGTAAGGTAATTTAAGATAAAGTGTTTTCTATCTTTAACTTTTTTTTATTTGAAGTTGTTTTGGGAATTTACCACTACCAACTTTCACGAAGGAGTTCATGAGAATTAGTCATATTTTAGCAATGCTTATTTTCTTCATTGCCCCGACCATAATAGAGAGATATGTTTGATTTTATAGTAAGTTTGATCACCTTCTTATAATACATTATTTTTTTTGGCACTCTAACTCTTTATCACATCACATTTTCTCCTTAAATTTGATTTAATAATATTTTAATATTATCTTCATTTTGAAAAATAACTTATTCTTTTATTTCTCAATAGTTAAGCCAAGACTAAATAGTTTTATCCCATCCCCACTTGAGTTGAAGGTGTTCTTGGCTAGAATTAAAACAATTTTAGAGAACCTTTATCTTCCATGTTGTTGAACTTGTTCTTCAAAAATATGCTCTTAATAAAATAAATACTTGCTTTATGAATAAGACAAAATATACTATATTCCCTTTAATTTTAAGATTATAAATTATAAAATTCTTCTTAATCAATTCTATCTTTTTCAAAGATTTCTCAAGAAATATTCCATAAATTTGAAACAAAACATAATAAATCATTTAATTTTAGCTCAAAATTTTAATAATTATTTAAATGAATAAAATGATTAAGTTTATTATAAAAAAAAAAAAAAAAAAAAAAAAAACAAAAAAAATTCATTTAAATTTTTATTAAAAATACATAATAATAAATTATCTATAAATATATACTTTAAATTAGTTTAAGAAGTTTAGAGTCATACTTGATATTTTTTTAATATTGCTTTGAGTTGTTGTTCATTATAAGTTTGACTTTTTAATATTGCTTAGATTTTTTTGGGCTGAGACCTTAGTTGGATTAGTTTAAGAAGTTTAAAGTCTTACATGATTTTTTTTAATATTGCTTCTTGTGGTTGATTACAGGTTTAGCTTTTTGGATTTTTTTGGGGGCAGACTCTCAATTGTTTACCAATTTACCATTTACTAGATGTAGGAAAATACTCTAGAATTCTCTTTGCTTTTATTTGAAATTATATATATATGTGTTCCACATAATGTTATGTTGCTAATAAAATATAATTTGTTTATAGGATATAGATTATGTTAAGAATTTTTTCAAAAAAAAATAGAATATATATATTTTTTTAATATTTTTTAATAAGTATAGTATAATAAAAGTAAAAGTGATTTTTATGTAATATTTTAATTATTTTGATTTATTTAATAAATAAAATAATATTAAGAATAGGTTTTTTTGTTTGAGGCAAGGTATTATTATTATTATTATTTTTTAATATAATATTTTATAATTTTTTGATAAGTATTTTATTTTATATATGATGAGTATTTTATTTTATATATATATTTATGAATGTTTTAGTTAATTCTTTATATCTATTTGGATTTTTTCAAATTTTGAAAAAATAACTTCGTATGATTTTTAAAATTTTAAATATTTTTTTATTCAAATATAGGAAAAAAAAGTTCATATAATTTTGAAAATTTTAGATATTTTCTCATTGTAATTGTGATTTTTATATTGCTTAGCTTCATCTCGATATTGAAATTTAAGAAAACTTATTCGACTTGATATTTTTTTAATTTAAAATATATTTTTTAATTTAATAATTAATTGGTATATAATTTAAAATAAAAAAATAAAGATTAAATAAATAAAAAACTGCAACTTGATGGTAGCTTATAGGAAGGCACAAAAATTTACACATCCATGAGTTAGTTTTATTTATCCCGTGCTTCATAAATTAGGGTTTAGAGATGGAGACACTCAAAAATATACGCAACGTGGCAAAACAAAGAAACCGCAAATATCACGGATGAGTTGGTGCAAACTGTCACAGCGACCTTCCTTTAATAAAGTGTGAGCTCTCAGCTATGGTGTTGGACGATTCCAGGACGCAGAGAAGAATACATTAAATGGGAAAACTCAGGGTTGGTCCATGAAAGAGATTGGTCTGTTAGGAGCCAAAAGTCGACAATGACATCACGTCATCATGTGCGCAGACAACGAAGGTGGAGGCGATGAAATAAGTAAAAACCAGAAATCCCACCCTGAGATTCCAATGCCATGAATGAAGCTATACGTTGCGATACGCTTGGCCTTCTCAATTATCCAAGAAAAAGTGGTAATGATGTGAATTTATCTCCCTTGTTTTTTTATGGCCTTTTGGTTTTTCTTTCCATGGAGTGCAGTGCAGTGCAAGATTTGACCATTCTTTCAGTACACGCTACTGCATGTGTTAATGGCGCTCTAACTGTTCAGCATGCGTTCATGGGATGGTATTTGTATTTATATGAAATAAAGAACCACAGCTGGGAGCCAATGTTTGCAGATTCAAACACATTATAATGATGATGGCGGTACTGATGTGGACTTGTAACATAAATATATCACAACGTTTGGCGTATCTCTTGCCCTATTGCTAATTTCTGAATATGAAATCTGTGTCTTCGCCGTTGACAATTTACAGAAACCATGTGAATTGCGGTACTACTGGTGCTGCTCAACAATAGCCACAAGCTCTCTGAATATTCGCTCCTTTAGAGGACACCGGCATTCATGAGCACCACTGGCTATTAATGATTAGAAACAAAAAAAAACATCAGCATTAGAACCTCCTGGCTCCTGCCATGCATGAATCATGTGCATTTCCAAACCCATTTTTGTCGCAGGAGGGATAGAAACTTTTGAAATGTGTGCTTAATCTGGGTATACACTTAATGGCATTTGTAAACTCAATTTATGGCCAGAGTGGGATCCAAACGTTTTGAAATCTGTGTTTAAATTTACTGACGTTTATAGTTATACCGAAATAGTACTGTAGGTATTAGTAAATAGTAAATTAATGAGACCAGTGTGACCATTATTAGTAATAATTGCTTCAAATTTAATTTGGAAATCAAAACTGAGTCAATGCTATGATATTATATTGGGGTTTGATATTACAACAAAAACAATCAAAACTGAGTCAATGCTATGATATTAACTTGGGGTCTGTTATTACAATAAAAGCCAAAGCTATAAGCTATATTATATTGGGATTTGCTATTCCAATAAAAACAAAATCAATAAACTTCTAAACTTTAAACATTATTATGTAAATGATTAACTAGCTATTACAATAAAAACAAAATCAATAAACTTCTAAACTTTAAACATTATTATAAATGATTAGTTAATTAATTTAATTGATTTCTAATATAATAAATATGTTAATTAATCAATCTAATCTAAATACATATTTAAGACATTTCAAAATTTAATTTGAAAAAACAAAAACAATACAATGAATGTGGTAATTACTTAATCAATCTAATCTAAACACATAGATAAGACATTTCCAAATTTAATTTATGCTGTCATTTAAACTTTCTCAAAAAAACAAAAGCTATATTATATTGGGGTTTGCTATTACAACAAAAACAAAATCAATATATTTCTAGACTCTAAACATTATTGTAAATGAGTAGTTAATTTAATTGATTTCCAATAAAATAAATATAATAATTACTCAAACCAATCTCATCTAAATACATTCTTAATACATTTCCAAATTCAATTTATGCTAAGTTTCATTTAAACTTTTTGAAAATGTGTAAAAGTAGATTTTATGTATCATGTTTAACCATAACCATAATACAATCATGTAATGTTTTTGAAATATGTTAACATATTATAATTTTGATTTTATGATATAATACTATTAATTTTATGATATGGTATTATATTAGTGTATAACAAAAAAAAGTAATTTCATGATTCTATGTGATGTGACTAACCATATTAATACATTCTTATTACATTTCCAAATTCAATTTATGCTAAATGTCATTTAAACTTTTTGAAAAAGTGTAAAAGTAGATTTTATGTATCATATTTAACCATAATACAATCATGTAATGTTTTTGAAATAGGTTAACATATTATAATTTTGATTTTATGATATCATACTATTAATTTTATGATATGGTATTATATTAGTGTATAACAAAAAAAAGTAATTTCATGATTCTATGTGATGTGACTAACGATATTAATGGTATCATATTAGTGTGTAACAAAAAAGTAATTTCACGATTCTATGTCATAAATGAATAATCATATTAATGGTTTTAAATATATTTTCATAATTATTTTTTAAATAATAAAAAAAATAAAATATAGTTAATATAAATTAATATTAATTGATATATTTTTATAAAATATTATTTGATTACATATTATATTATATTATATTATATTATATTATATATAATATAATATATATGTAATCAAATAATATTTATATATATATATATTTATATTATATATATATATAATATTATTTGATTACATATTATATTATATTTATTATAATATAATATAATATAATATAATATAATATAATATAATATGTAATCAAATAATATTTTATATATATATATATATATATATATATAGATTATTTGATAAAAGTGAAATATAAAACAACTAAATTTTTTATAAAAGAAAACATTTTTTTATAGGTTGATTTTTTTTATATGAGGAAGGTAATATATGGAGAATATGATGATGATTAAGAGTAATTTATCTTGTTTTACTATGGTAACATATAACTTATAATTTTTTAGATTTTTTTTTGATGATTTAAAAATATGAAGAGAAGTGTTCATGATCACCATAGTTTTGTTAAATTAAAAGGTCAAAAAAGTTAATAGTATGACAAATATTTGGAGAATTAGATGTAATTTGAGTATATTATGGATAATTTAAGAGAAAATATTTTTATCTTCAACTATATTAGTGTCATAAAGGAGCTCATGAAACTTTGTTATTATTTTGACAATGCATTCTTCTTTACACTAGTTTAGACATATAGATATTTTTTTATTTTCAAAATTAAGGTTGATTACCTCCTTATTAATCAGTGGAAATCCTTCTAACACCATAATTTAATATTATCCTTATTCTAGAAATTGATCATTCCTTTATCTCAAAATGGTCTAGCCAAGACCTGCAAAGCTTGAACCTAATGTGAATTTGGCTAGAATTTGAAGTAATTTTAGGAAGCTTCTTGTTTTCCATTTTGTTTTAAATTTCAATAGAGAAAGACTTATTTAATGAGGAGAGGAGAATAATATAAGGCATATTTTGTTTAATCTTAAAATTAAAAATTATGAATTGCTTTTAGATCTATTTTATCTTTCTCCTTAACTCTTTAAAAGTATTGCAACTCCAAACCTTACATCTTTATATGAGAGATTTTCTTTTCCCATATCCAAAAATATAATTGACTCATAGTGCATCCTCAAATCTTACATACATGTAGGAGTTCTTTCTTATCCCATATCTAGCAATATGCTTATTTACAATATTTTCAAGTTCATAATTTCTATTTTCCATTAACAATTTTCTCAATACTCTAATATCATTTTATAAATACAATTCCAATATATTTATAAGAAAATACTTCCTCGAATTGTTATCATATACAAAAGTTTTATATGTTATTTTTTTAGGTTTAATTATTATGACTTTTGTGGGTCATTATTAACACTTATATCTATATATTTTTAATTGAAACATATTTCTAATAATATTCTAAGATATATCTTAATAATTCTATAAGATATATCTTAATAATTCTATAGTATAATTTAATTAATAAAATAATTACATAAGTAAAAAATCATTTTTATTATAAGATAAAAATGAACATTTTTATGAATTTTTTTTATGTAGATTATAGATTTTGTCCATCTAACGACCTTTTCTATATACCAATAAAATATACAAATCTACAATCGACCTAAATTCAAATGATAAAACATATAAAAAAATTAAGTATATACGACTGATCTCAAAGCCAACAGTATGCCATTGATCATAAACAAAACTATTTTAATGTTTTAATTAAAAAATTATCATAAAATTACTTAGATATCACGAACACTTTAAGATATTGTTAAAAAAAAGTTTGTGCTGGTTCCTTTTGACTCTCGTACTTCTTTTATCTCATTGGTTTCTATGCATCTCAGTCTTTATTTCAATCTGTCTTTTCACCAACATCAACAGTTTCATGTTTTGTACTAATTACAGTACCAATCCATGAGCAGAGCGGATAAACAATGCTCAATTGTGCGCATTTATATTTTTTAACAAAACCTTTTGAAAAAAAGTAAAACGTGCATGTGGGTTTGAGTGGCCAGAGCAGTAGGAGGAGGAGGAATGATTGATTAATTAGAATACAAGCTTGCGATCATGTGCACGGTAATTGCGATTGCGTGCATGCAAGCAATGCGGAGCGAAAATCAGTAGCGTCCCAGGAAGGCAATTTGCGTGAAATTATTAATAATAATTATAACAACGAACGGTTTTTGCTTGCCTGGGTGTTTTCCATGGCCTTATCGTGCCCGCACAGAAAAGGGATGACGAT
Source organism: Pinus tabuliformis (assembly GCA_031772625.1). Taxonomy (NCBI): domain Eukaryota; kingdom Viridiplantae; phylum Streptophyta; class Pinopsida; order Pinales; family Pinaceae; genus Pinus; species Pinus tabuliformis. The sequence continues at coordinate 397,131,072 of CM062808.1, read as the reverse complement.
TCAGAGAAACGGGGATTATGATGCTGCAACGCAATCATTGATTGTAATTGCGTGCCCGGTAGGGTTCAAAGCTCTATAAACAAAACATCTTTTTTCTCTCTTTTGTCAATAATCTCTTTTGTTTGTTTTCTCGAGGAGTTTAGGGAAACGAGGCCAAACAGCTTTTTCAATGCGTAAAGTTACGTACGACGGAGAGACAACCTTCAAAAACTTATCGGATCATATTGTATTATCGTGGGTCCTGTCACGGGAGGATTTTGTAAAAAGTTAGTTTTTCTTCATAAAGTTTATCCAAATGAATGATTCTCCTGGTGCGTTCCCTGAGTGCATTTTTAATTCAGATTGGGTGGTCCATTCATGTTTTTATCTTACTTTGAAAATATAATTTTATTCAAAATAAATTTTCACGATGCCATAATAATTTGGGTAGTTATGGAAATTTTTGGAAAAAAGTGTGGTTTTTAACTAAATTAAGCAAAATGCATTTTTGCTATTTCAAAGTTTAAATGTGGGCCTGTAATGTGGATAAGGTTAGCTGATCTATGACATACTGCGTTGATAAATACAAGTATTTTTATTTAAATGAGGCTTTAGTTTGAAATTTGAGGTTTGTTTTTTTAATAAATTATCTAAATAAGCATTTTCTTAATGTGAGCAACTAAGTATTTTTGTGCATCTCTATATTGTGAGTAGTTAAGTTCATTGAGTATCTTTATGCATCTCTATATTGTGAGTTGTTAAGTTCAAGACTAAATATGGGTTATAAGTCTTTTTGAGTATTGAAATGCATCCTATTTATCATTGAATCGCTATTCCAAAACTAAATATGAGGTACTCAATAACACCTAAACTAAATATGAGGTACTCAATAACACCTAATATGAATAAGATTAATTGATAAATGACATAATGAAGAATAGTGTGGATAAGGTTAGATGTTAAATATAGTAATTGTTTTATTTAAATAAGAATAATTTTATACGATGAAAAAGTTAATTTAAATTATTTTTTTACATTTAATTTAAAAAGAGATATAAATTTTGGTAAATTAAAAAAAGGTATATATAGTTATTGAAATATAAAAATTTGTAGAGAGTTTGGAAATGTTTGAAGTTATAGTGACTAAAGTGTTATGGGTTTTTCCATTGCCCAAAGTATTCCATTTTCAAGCAAGTTAGGATGTTATATGTTGTTTTTAATTTGAAATTTGGGTTTTTTAAAGTTGTTATAGAGTTTTTTTTAGCATCTGCTAATGTGAGCCATTGAGTCTTTTTGAGCATCTCCATAATGTGAGTTGTTAAGTCTTTTGAGCATTGAATTGCATATATAAGAAAGTCCTCTTTATTATCTAATGGGTAAGAATATCCATTTAATGTGTATTAGGACAAGGTTGTCATGTTCCAATTGCTTATCCATGTAATGGGCTATAATCTCTTTGGTATGTTAGTACATGTTGACCATGTGTGTAATGGGTGACCTTATTGCAATCCTATTGTGATGCTATCTATTTTTTTTAGGGTGTAAAACCATATGTTAGTCTCAAAGTTTTTAATTTTGTCTTAAGGTGCACTAAAGAGTTACAACCCTCTCCCTTCATTATTAAGGTATTGGAGGCCTTGGGATGCCCTATCTTCTAGGAGGTGTTTCCTCTCCATTATGAGGTCAATTCTTGAAGTTGTTTGCCTCCAAAATCTATAAGGAAGTAACAAAGTCCTTGCACACTAGTTTAGAAATAAGTTTTTCCTCAAATCTTCTTTCCTCTAGTTCTAGTGCAAAGTGGTGCAGTTGTTCATGGAAAAAGCTATAAATTATCTCCCATCCATTATAGTTATAAGCAATAAATCCAAATACCCTATATGAAAACACTCTAAATTGTATTTGTAGTCTATGCATTAGTGCTCCATGCAATGGTATTGATCTCATGGCTCATATAGAACTACCCTCATCATGTTGAGGGTTCTCTAGACATATATCACTAACCACTACCATGATGGTCCCCTCACTATGCGTTCTTGGCAAGTGTGTATATTGAACCAACTTAGGTTGATCTTGAATCTAAATCTGCCACATGTCAAAAGGGATCAATCCTAGGTGCAAATATTTTATCAATTTTTTTTCAATGTATTTTTTCTTACTTTGAAAACCTTGATCTCTCTCCAAGCATGATAGGTCCATATTTAAAATATATTCTTTATATATAAAGAGTTGATATAAAAATATTTCATTTTAGGTGGATATTATTTTTTTATTAAGGCTTTAAAATTTATGTATCAATTTCATGGTGAGGAAGAAAGTACACATATCTTTATACTAAATTGTAAAAAACCTCATGTTAATATAACAAATACCAAAAAATTAAATAAACATATTCATTTATTGAAATAATTCGTTTTTTTTTAAATAAACCATTCAATTTTTGAATATTCAATATAAAATTCATTATTCAATTATTTTAAGCCAAAATTAGAACATTTATATTTTTTTACTAAAATCTGCATTGTGAATGGTGTAGATATATAAAAAGAGAGGCAATTTCTATTTGCTTACCACTCTAACTATCTTTGAATTGTCCACTATGTAGAAAAATCTGATTTTCTATATATCCAAATTATACTATTCCTATATGCATATAAACACTAAAAAAACATATAAAATTTGACAACATGAAAGGACATTATTACATTTATATGAAAATTTTGACTCACAATACTAATGACTTTGTTTGAGAAAAAAAAAAACAATATAAACATTGCTTGAGGAAAAAAGAAAAAGACAAGGTGAAAAGACATTCTTACATTTAGATAAAAAAATTGAGTCACAATACTAATTACCTTGCTTGAGAAAGAGAAAGAAAAAAATAGAGAACAAAAATAAAATAAACAAATTGAAGTAAAATTTTTCATTAAAAATAGAAAACTCACTCATCCTCATTGTAATTTATATTCAACAAACAACTCCATAACAGTGATCATACTATAAACCAATTAATTATGCAGCGAAATAATTTATTTTCCCTGTTAACCGTTTAAATTCCAGAGTGAAATCTAGGCATTGTGTTATGTAATCCGCACCCATTAGTCCTCAGCGGATTTAATTCACTTATCTCATAAAAGAGGTCAACCCCACTAAATTTTGGATAGCGATTTGAGGTGGTTTGAACTGCGGTCGGAATTAATTAACTTATCTCATAAAAGAGGAAAACCCCACTAAATTTTCGATAGTGATTTGAGGTGGTTTGAACTGCTCTCTTCCAGCTTGAACAGGCCGGTGAACAAAAGTATTTGAGAAGAGTCTATGTTTGTACACAAACAACTCATTACTATTATTAGTATTAAAGAGTGTAAATCAACAATATATAATATAATATGTTAAGAGTAGTGTTTTATCTTTTAAAATTAATTTTCCTTTCTCAATTAACAATGACTTACGGAACACTCAAATTAATCAATAATTTTGTTTTTATTTTTCCTTTTGGAGACGGTAACGGGGACAAAAATAATTATATTGCAGAGGGATGCCATTGCTGCGATGAATAAGATATGGATATTTTATAGATTAATGTAGGAGTGGATATTTTTTAAGAAAATAATGGAAATAGAAATTTTAATTTGGTGAATTTTTTTTGGAAATTCTAGTTACAGATATAACATAATATAAGGAGGGAGATATAACATAATATAAGGAGGGATATAAGGAGGGAAATAAGATATCTCATAGTGTAAAAAAGGAATATTTTCGAAAAAAACCATAAAAATTTTGGCTTCTCAAATTCAAATCGCAGATTTTAGGTCTTCGAAAAACATTTTTAATAATGTTAAATACATTTTGATAGTGTTAAATCTATTTCCACACTATAGAAAACAATTCGAACACTCACACCGTCAAGCTTTTTGAGAAAACAAATGACTGAATTCCAACTCGTCCGGGCGACGCCGTAAGATTTAAATGCTTTCTGTTGAGCGTCTTGTTCATGTGGGTGTTGGCATTATTTCTATAATTATGAAATCCCTTTCTTTTTTCTGTTGCGCAGCGTATTGACCATATCATGTAAACGTCATGGTAGACAGCAAGAATCAAATTCGGCAGCGAGGCCCTACCCTTTCGGCTGCAAAATTAAGGATAAGGATAGTTTTAATCCAATCAAAACAGTACAGATTTGGACATGCTTCAACCAGCTCTTCGGATGGAGAACTAACAGAAGTGGGAATTGATGCAGCAATTCCCATAGAGCTCTCGAGTAGAAAAAAATGATTTTTCAGACATGTGATGATGGGGCTCTTGACATTAGTCGTATGGCGAAGATTATTCGTAAAGCCATAAAAGCTGGATTCTGAGGGATCCTGTTCAATAATAATGGAGCTCTGGGTTCTGTGGCCTACGTAAGAAGATTAGCCAATTTACATGGCTGATAAGACACTAATGTTGTTCCTGTACTATTCACAGGGTTCACCATGTATGAAGCAAGTACCAGTGTGTGCTTGCTATTTAGGCATATTGCAGTTCCTGAAGGCCAGTGGTTGCTGCTTTGTAAGGACCCATCCAGATGGACCGCAGAAGAAGCTGGCCAACTGTGTCAATGTCCAGATGATACTTTATCAGTACAGGGTCCGTAAATTTTGGATTAAGAGGGGACAGCTTTGCTGGTGAGATATCATCGAGCCCACTGCTGCAGTGTAATATACAAATGATATCATCCCTGGGCTGGTGGTCTACTGGCAGACTATTGGATGTCCACCACGTATTTTCTGGTTCGTATTGCTATCGGAAGGATTGTGATTGTTGCTCAGGGAATATATTATAGTTGTCACTACCTGTCAATCTGCCAACGATATTCATAAATTTGATGATATTTTATTATTTTAAATTCCATGGGAAATATTGTAATGGTTTCTCAGAGAATATATTATATTTGTCATTATATATCAATCATCCCAATAGGATTTATCAATTCCATGGCTTGCTATTGGGAAGTACATGTTCAATATTCCCTGTTTATGTCCTTCACAAATTTTGGAGTGATTTTCAGAAATACAGATAACCAAAAATAGTGTTGAAAAATCTTTGAGTTTACTGATAAAGTAGAAGTACTTTGTTTTTAAGCATTTAGATTTTGAATTTAAATCCAAATATAATTAATTTTTTTATATAACATATATTTAATAAAAAATTAGTGATGATTATATATAATTTTAAAATTGGAAATTTAGGGGTGGTTCAAGCCTGAAATATTGATTAAAAAACTATTTATTCTTTATTCTATAATATTAATAAAATATTATGTGTATTAAAGAAAATAGAAGAATATCTTTTTTTCTCTTTTTTGGTAGGTAAGCACCACTCGATTTGAACCAGTGACCTATAGCAAGAAGTGCCTTAACAGTGCGCCCATTCACCATCAACCAGTGACCTATGGCAAGAAGTTCCTTAACAGTGCGCCCATTCACCATCAATCCAAAGCCTAGTGAGAAAAAATAGAAGAATATCAATTTACAATATATTTTTAATTAAAATAAAATATGTAACCATTTAATGCATCAAAATACAATTAAAAATAAGTTAATAAGATTATAATATAAAAATGACTATATATAAAAATAAAAATTAATAAGATTATAATATTATATATATATATATATATATATATATATATCAAAAATATAAATATTATCATTATTCAATAAGTCTGACACTAAATTGGCCTATGAAATACTTTTGTTCATGGGATTAGGACTTTAAGTTTAGGGAGACATATATATTCTATCCCACTAAATTGGCGTTTGAAACACTTTTGTTCATGGGATTAGGATTCTAAGTTTAGGGAGACATATATACTCTATCCCACCAAATTCACTTTTGTTCATGGGATTAGGATTCTAAGTTTAGGGAGACATATATACTCTATTCCACCAAATTCGTGTATGAGACCCCTTGTTTGTGAGACTAGGGCCCTAAGTCTAGGAAGACATACATATTCTATAACTTTTTGAGAGGAAAAACATGCTTTAAGAGTTAGACCCACTCAACTATATATAAAAAAAAATATCAAAAATATTAGATATATATATATATATATAAATTATTTTGTGTTATATATATTATCTTCACAAACAAACAAACAATTTGATATTTTATTTTATTTTATAATAAATTTAAATATTTTAAAGTTAATATTATAATTATATATATATATATATATATATATATATATATATATATATATATATATATATTTATATTAAGTAAAAGATTATTTATTAGTAAAAATTTTAATTATATATTAGAAAATAGATTTATTTTTAATTTAATATTATTTTTTTAATTAAGAAAATATATTTTAAGCAAAGTTTTTTTCGGTAAAAATCATATAAGAGAATTTTTTGGCTAAAACATTTGAAACCAACGAGTGTGATTCATCATCAAGATTTTTATAAATTAATTTATAAATTTACTTTCATTAAAAATTTAATTTATAAATATAAATTATAAATATAATATATATATTTTAAATTAATAATATTGATATTTAAAATTTTATAAATAAATATAGTAATAATTTTTATATTACAAATAATTTTAACATAAATTTTTATGTTAGCTTTTAAAAGTGAATCATTTCAATCATATTGGTAAAAATAATAATGGTTAATCTGAATATTGTTATTTTATATTTTTATTTTGTATAAATAATATAATTATTATAAATTTGTTTTATTTTTGTATTTTTATAAATGAGGAGTGATGAAATTTATTGATATGTATTTATTTTTTAAATTATTTTTATTTAAGAGATTTATTTTTTCTATCCAAGATAGATTTATAGTTAAGATTAGTTTTTGTTTTTGTTTTTTTTTTCTTTTTTTTTTCAATTTTAAAAATATTTTATTTTGAGAAATTTGATTTTTTTTGGTTTATGATAGATTCCTAATTAAAATAGATTTATGTTGATTCTTTACACTAATACACATATACCACAAAGTAACTCTATGTTCAAATGGGAAATAACTACACATTTAATTAAAATATTTAAACTATAATTTTTTCAATTATTTTATGAATATATGAATATGCTTAAAGTTGATATTAAAATATTTTACTAAGATAGATATTGCGATATTTTATTTATGATAAATATTGAATTATTTATTATTTTTATAAATATATATTTTTAGAAGTATATCTAAATTTGATGGTAAACACTTACTAAATTACACATTTCTTTTATATTGGAATGTTAAAAAATTTATCAATAGAATATCAAATATCACCTTTAGAATACAAATCGAATTGCACATCTCTCACATATAAAAAGTAATGACCAACATTAAAATATTTGTTATTATTATTATTTTTGTAATATCACATGTGAACTCTAGATTGAAAGTCAAGGAATTACATATCGTTAACACTAAATAAATTACACATTTCTTTCATATTGGAATCTATATTATTAGAAAATTAAATATCACCTTTAGAATACAAATGAAATTACACATCTGTGACATATAAAAAGTAATGACCAACATTAAAATATTTTTTATTATTATGATTATTATTTTTATAATATCATATGTGAGCTCTAGATTGAAAATCAAAGGAATTACATATTTCTAGACTATAAAAAGTGATCAATATTAAGATATTTTTTGTTACTGATTTTTTTTAATATCATATATTTATTCATGTTGAAAGTACATGTCTCTTTCCTATTCAACTGTAAAAGAAATATGTTCAACTATAACAAAAAGATGTTATTGTAAAACAAGTGAGTCAAAAATACTAGTCAATATTGATAAAATTCATCAAATTTTTTACCATATTCCTATTCAATTGTAAAAGAAATATGTTCAACTATAACTGTAAAAAAATATGTTCAACTATAAAAAAAAGATGTTGGATTGTAAAACAAATGTGTAAAAAATATTAGTCAATATAGATAAAATTCATCAAAATTTTTAATCATATTGATAATATATTTTTTAATCATTTTTAGACTTTTCTTAAAATGTGTATTTTATCTTAAACTTAAACATTTAATTATTATAACTAATTAATTTCATTATTTTCTATTTTACTGCGTAAAATTAAATAATTTATATTAAATTTAAATAAAAAATATAATACATCTATTTACATCCCTTTCTCATTTCAAGCATATATGTAAATTTAAATAAAACATTTAATACATTCCCTTATTATTTCAAGCATATTTAAAGTGTTCTGATTAATTATCCATATATGGAGGAAATTAAGGGGAAATAAATATGAATCCAAATGTTTTGGATTCCATTCCATCCAAAGGTTCTCCTCTCAGTCCATCTTTTTGCATTTACTTAAATGTACGGATACAAACCACATTATATGTGCTGCTGCATATAAACATTTAAAATGATGGTCAACTTGATAATATTGTTTTGTTATCGATTCCATTGACGTAAGCAAAGCTTAATTTGATTCGTTTCTTTCGTCTGTATTGCATTCAGTCAACGACTATATATATGAGAAGAAAGGCTTCATCTTCTTTATTATCCCGACCAGTCAGTCTGTCATCCATGTGCAGTGTTAATGAGGTGATCAGGCCATTAAAAAAACAATATATAAAAAACCCTTTTCTCTAAAAGCAAGATTGGAGTGTTGCGTCTTATGCAAAGGAGGGAAAAAAGATGATGAAAAAACGGTGCCTTTCAAGATAAAGATTTTAATTTTAAAGAGATCTGACACACAGCTGCAGCACAAATTAAGTGCGCATGAGGACAAAACTCTGATTTGTTCAGTAAAATCTTTGGGATTTCTTCTGAGAAGACGATGTAAAACAAAATTAATGGCAACTGATATATCATTCATGTATATCCCTTCCCAGCTTGTTTGTTTCTGGTTCCCCACTGTTAGTTTCCTGCCTTCTATCTCCATGTGAATCTCTGAAACATTTAATGCATTAATTCCACGCTCAGCTTTAAGAAAGTTACACGTTGGATTAACTCTGAGACGAGTTATGTTACAACACACTTTAAGTCACATGTATGTACACAGAACATAGTTGGCAAACTTAAACCTTTCAAGCTGAGACTGACGTTGAATGCCACTTTTTAGAATCATAGAAGTAAACAATGAATTGACTGCTGATGCAATGGACTTCATTTGGGATCCTTTCTCAGTTAATGAACCTGAGAATTTGGATTCAAGCTGCAAGGGTTGTAGGGTGTCCAGGATGGAAGACGTTTGCTAAAGTAACTGGCACTGACTCTTGAATTTAGAAGCCCTAGGGTATGGAGAGACTTGATACATCTGGGAGTTTTGTATTGATTGTAGGAAGAGCCTTGATTCAGACAATAATCCATTAACAAATCAAACGTCCCAGGCTTCACTACCCTTATCTCTAGCGGGCCAATAGACTTATCTCTGGTTCTGCATCTTCTGTAGATAGAATCCAAGGATTCCTCGATCGTTGAGCAGCAGTTTTCCAATACGGATGCATCCAGAAATTCTCCCCTGGCAGTCAGTTCCCAGAACAGAACATAGTGACCGGGTAGTGTGGATGTATCAGCATAGCTAGTGTACTCTGATAACAGGGCATTGAATGGTTCTAACAATTTCTTGGCATTAGTGACAGCCTTTAACAAATCTTCTTCATTTGTTTTGTCTGTGTCGATACTGAGAACCACGTTTCTACGGTAGACAAACTCAAACTGAGGGGCTCTGTTGTAGAAACCTGTCACTAGGAGAATGTCCCCGACCCTATATCGATATAAACCTGCACAGTACACATGAATCAATTCATCAAACATGAAAATATGAATTGCAACATGAATCAAACATAATATATTGATAAATATGAATTGCAACATGAATTAAACATTATATATTTTCTGGATCTATCACATTGAGATATTTTTTATCTATGTTTCAAAAACCATCAAATGTGATTCATCTTTCGAGAAAAAATGAATTAAACGTCCCAAAAAATATAAACCTTAAAAACATTAACATACCTGCATAAGTTGTCACTACAAGTTCATAGTAGTGACCAACTTTCACATCCACTAGGTCCACTAATTCATCCTCCATGTTTTTCCCATTTGTTGTGCCATTGGACTGCAAATCTAGGTTTTCTGCGGTACTGCCATTTTCCTTATGCACAGGAAGAAATTCAAAATAGGCCATATTAGGCAGCAATGTATAGGACACCTCAGAGGGCTTGCTCAGAGGTTTCAGATTCACACCAAAATAACACTCAGAAGATGCATACATGGTAGATACTAGAGGGAGCCCTCCACCATAGTAATCAAGAGTTGGAATATACTGTGCCATGGTTCCCGTGACTATCACATCTATGTATATTGTCTTTCTCCACAGGCGGGTAATTATTCCTTGCCATGATTTCTTGCTGCATTCCCTATGGATTTCTTCTGCCAGTTGGGGGTTCGGACTGAGCATCTTCATGACAGCAATTCTGGATGGAGGATCGTCGATCCAGTCGCTGAGCTGCCCTCTGCGTATGTTGTCGCAGAGTTCTTTCCAGTTTTCTTCTAGAAACTTAACGGCCCTGAGAAATGCTGAGGCAAAAACTGCCCCAACTCTCAGTACTTCATCCCTTTGTAATAATCCACACAGTAATTGGCAAAACATACTTTGTCTGCTGTCGGGACAAAGGATTGTCTCGTCCGGGCTCGTATTCACATTAAACTTATCAAATGGTCGATTCCTAAAGTTGGTACTCTTGTAGTAGCTTGTCAGCACTGGCCTCGCCTTCAGTCCCGAGGGAGTAGTTACCTCTGCTTTGATAAACTGGAGGTACATCCCTTTTCCTTTGTCCAGTCCAGGAATATACCTACAACAAGCACAGAAAACCAGGTTTTGGTAATTTGAGATCATTTAAAATAAACATGGAGAACACACAGCAAGTAATATGATTACAGTGATCAAAGATTTGAACAGTTATTTTTTTTTAAACAGTGATCGAAGATTTGGACAATTTTTTTTTCTTTATAGTGATAAAAGATTTAGACAATTTATTTTAATTCTTTTATAAACTAGGTTGAGCTTATGCCGGAGCTAACCCATAGAAAGAAAATTGAGCTTATCCCGGAGCTAACCCATAGAAATAAAATTGCTTACTTGTTCATTATTGGCATAAGTAGACTGTAAAGAAAGGTTTTCCTGTGAAGCTCCTCGGGAATGGAAGGCATTATTTTAGGCTGTCCGCCTGATGTTCCAGAGCTGCAGCACACCGTGATGTCACAAAAACATTAGTTCAACTTGAAAAAATATATGGAAAAATGAATGAATATATAAGGATTTCTCTACTCAGTAGCAAATTTTCATCATGGTTTTTTGAATCTGGCTATATAGGAAGCCAACCCGATCTGGAATTATGAACTCTATCCTATTGAAATTAAGTAGATTTAGAATTTCTTTTGATGGGTTAATTTCTAAGGATTTAAATGATATAAATAATACTTAATAATATAGTAATTACTGGGTCTTTGAATCTTAAATCTTATTGTTTACAAAAATAAAACGTGAATCATGATGAAATTCTAATTAACCAAAAATTTCTACCAAATTTTTGTCAAAACGTGAATCATTGTAAAATTCTAGTAAACCAAAAATTTCTACCAGAGTTTTGTTAATTTTTTGAAGAGCTTACTCAGAAAATCTAATGCTCTGATTACCTTGTCAGCAGCTCTGATATGGGTTCAGCAGAAATAATGGCAGAAGTGTCTCCATTGGCTATCCGCTGGATGTATGGTTTGATGTCCTCGTAGTTAACAACAGGTACGTTGATTTTGAACGAATCGGAATCGATTCGACCGTTGAGAAATTTGGCCAAGTACTCCGTCCCTGCGTTTCTCGTTAAGATCTCAGACAATACTTTCCTCTGGACCTCGCCGGCCCTGGCAGTCAAATTCTCTATAAGCTGCAGGGCCGCATCTTCTTTGTCTTTGGCGCAGCGAATATTCATCTCCATCAACCCAAGAGCCGATCAAAAATGACACAAAATGATAAATATTCAGATCAGACCTCAAAACCCTTATGAGAAAACCTAGTTTCTGGGTTCAAATTAGCTCTCCGCCATGGTCTTCCAGATCGGCTGCAAAACACAAACAGCACAAACAGTCCAAGGCATGAGTTAGCTGTAGCAGCTATGAACCTTACAATGAAATACACAATATTAATAAGAGCAGTAAAGTGATAAAATGTACCAGTGCACCAGCAGCAGCAGCACCACCACTAAGCGGCCGCCACGCAGAGCCGCTCCTCCACTTTGTGCGTTCGTCCTTTCATCTGTGTTGCTGCCCTTCTTTCACTTTCCTTGTTTCTCTCCCAGCCCTACAAAAGAAAGCACAGTGCCCCTTAATTTATACCTAAAAACGCCTGCTTGCCCTGCGGGGTTTATGCTTCTGGGCAACTTCTAAGCATTTATAATGAGGAAATGGAAGAAGAAGAAGCAAACTTATGCTAGCATCGGTACTGCCGCCCCACTAGGCTTCCACTTACTTCAGACGGTCAACCATAATTGTCCTGCAAATTTCAGATTCAGATTCAGCAGTTTTTTTTCACCAGCGACGTGGACTGTTTTTGGAATACAATACACATACAAATTGGAAGATTTTTGTCAAGTTGCCCGGGTCTGGAGAGCCTGGGGAGGACCTACTGCACGTGGAGATGTTGGAGCCCGGTGGGCCAACGCAGGGGAAACGACATGAGCAATACATCCGCATTGCCTATAATAGAGGAGCATGCGGTAGGCACTGCACACCCCCTAGCTGCTTCTGTTATAGTGGTTTGGTTTCTTCGGAGTAAGTTGAATCTGTTAAGAAAACGAGTTGTTAAGAAGGGGGACAAATTAGATTTTTATTGTGATCCTATGGATTATATTTTTTTGCTGAAGTTTTGTGAATTAATATTTATTTTTATTAAAATTAAAGGTTTTTTGGTATGAATATTTTTAAGTTCATTAAATTTAATGTTTTTGAAGATGGGTGAAGTGTTTTGAAGATGGGTTCAGAGTTCACTTTAATGTAAGGAAATAACTTAATAGTCCAAAACTTAGAGATGTGTGGGAGGAGTGAAAGATTGCTCGCCTGTTCTTTTATGGACCACCAACAAATAATTCTAAGTGGTATGGTTTTCTTTATAAATTTAAATTTTAAAATTCAATATAAATATCAAATATAATAAAGGTGTCAACAAGTCTTATCATTATGTTTTAAGTACAATGTATGCATTAACTATCTTGACATTCCTTATTAATAAGTTTTAAATTTTTAACAAGTAAAAATTGTAAATTAATTATAATGAAAAGGGACCATTTTAAAGGGCCAATCTTAGAACTCTAATTTTAGATTTAAAGAAATAGGTTTTAAACATAACAAAAATACCATAAATACTTGCTTCAAAAGTTTCAATGGGAAAATACATTAATTTTATGTTTATCAAAATTCTAAATTTTTAAAGAGTAAATTAATTAGAATGAAAAGAGACCATTTTAAAGGACCAATCTTAGATCTTTAATTTTAGATTTAAAAAATAAGTTTTAAATATAAAAAAAATGTCATAAATAGTTGCTTCAAAAGTTTCAGGGAAAATACATTAATTTATGTTTGTCAATTTTAGATAAATTGATTAATAATATTTTAATAAATTTAAATTTTAAGAAATTATTTATAATAAAAATATAATTTAAAAAAAAAAATTAAATTTTAAAAATGATATAAAAATATTATAAATATGTATTTTAAAAGTTAGATTTAATATTAAAATGAGATTATTCTACTATTTATAATATAACATTAAGAACGAATTCATGGAAAATAATTTTATTAAAGAAATAAATCTTAAATGTAAAAAAATTGTAATTTTTTTATTTTAAATATAAATATTTATAATAAAAAAATATAAATAAATCTATTGACAATGAATCAAGAATTTTTCTGCACTATTTAATATTAAGATTATATTTAATTAAATTTTATTTAACATTTAATTTTAAGATTGTAAACAGTTTTCTTTTGTGGAAAAATAAAAAATCTAAACAAATAAAAAATATATTAGTATTTTGCAATTATCCAATTTGCTTTAGGAGGAAAGAAATTGGTCACCTTCTTAACTTAAAAAGTGAGTTTGTTAGACAATCATACACTTATATTTAAAAGTAGTTTTTTCAAATTTGAAAGCATTACAACAATATTTATGAATGTTCAACAATGTAGTTAGCAAGAATTTGATTTGAATCTCATGGAGTAAGATAAGAGCGATTTCACTCAACACCCATTAAAGAATGTTTTTCTCAAGCTTGAAGTCATTACAACAATATTCATCCATGCTCAATCATGTAGTTAGCAAGAATTTGATTTGTGTCTCAGTGAGTAAAGTAACAACCATTCCACTCAACCACTTGAGATAACCCTAATTGCCCTTTGCAATTATCTAACTATTTTTACATTAGTTTTTTAAATCAAAATTAAACATCTAGATTATGATTTTTCATTTATTAAATTATATTTTCAAATAGGAAACATACAAATTCCACATATCCCTCCCAAATTTCAGGTATTGGTAAATACAACTGACCAATACCAAAGCGTAGTGGTAGACTACTCGTTTTGGAAACTCCCAAAGTTAAAAACCTGTCACAGTAAATTTTTTGAAATATTTATAACACAGCTGTCTTAAGCTTGATTTGCCATCTCAGCGGGAGGCGCATAACACATGACGTACATTACACACGCAGCTCTCGTTGCCTCTGCCAGCCGGGCGCCAGCAACCTCTCGGGCAGGCTTGTTTGGAGCCGCCCAACAACTCTACTCACCACCGTCCTTAGCTGTGAACTCCAACTAATTAAAATTGCATCTAAACTGGGCTTGCTTCCGGGATCCCCGGTTATTAATTGCCCGGCCGGACCCCAGCTCGGCTCGAGAATTAAACACATTAAAAACAGCAGACCAGCACGTATCTGTTAGTCTTCTCTCTCCGCCCGAGAACTCACCCACCCACCCGGAAACCATGAGCTTAGAAGCTTCAGGTTCAGCTTCAGTTGCGCTGCTGCGCTTCTCGAGATTCAAAAAGACCCCGCCACGTTGCTGCAAAGTTTTCATTATTATTATTGCGCAGTCTGTTTCCTCAACGTGTTTCTGCCAGCAATATCGCCTACAACAAGGAATTATAATACAAGAGAAATCTCAACGGTCCCTGCTCGCCCAAGCACACCGGACCCTCCCACTAACCTAATCGGCTTATACCTTGAGACCACCATTTTTGTCTCTTTCTATTTTTTTAATTCAGCCAGTCGTTGCCTGCAGTGTCCCACAAACGGCTAGGCCAGTCAAAGACGACCGTTGGTATACGAATAACCCTAACCCTAACAAACACCCGAATAGTTAATGCCAGATGCCATAGTGTGTCCCCAAACATATTGTTGGTGAGTAGCAGCAGAAGCTCAATAAAAATGAATTCAACTAACAGATAATCTAAGTGTGGTTATATCTTCCGGACCCATAACATTCTGTTGTTTTATGCATCGACTTTTTGAACCATTTTTTGTGGTTTATCATCAGGATTTTGATTTGTAAATTTTGATGATGAATCACAGAAGATGGTTCGAAACGTCTATGCATAAAACAACAGAATGTGATGGATCCGAAAGATATAACTACACATAATTCAAGTATTACCTGGTTGAAATTAATAAGTATTTTGTCATTTGAGATGGTCCGTGGTCTTTTTCTTCACTAAAGTTAGAATTTCATGCTATGCTATGACATGTTTCTATGTAACAAAATTATCTAAGTTCGAATTTCTCTCCTACTATGACATGTTTATAGGTACTTTATATGTAACTAGATTATCTATCTTGATTTTTAAGAATAGCAAATAAATCGTGTAAACTTAACTAATACAAAATTGATACAGTAAACCACCTAAAAACACTTTTTATCATTTAAATAATTGCATATTTTAACTTAAGCCTGAAAAGAAATTTGTTGCTCATTGTGCAGGAACCAGAACGAACTTCACTGTGATTTACTTAAGTCTGCTGTGTATAGAAAAGAAACTTCACTGTGCTTTACTTAAGTTTGATGGGTATAAAAGCTTTGCAAATTTTATATATTTATAGTACCCAAATCTGACAGTTCAAATTGGATATTTACATTGTTAGTTTATTTTATGACTGTTCAAATTGGATACTTACATTGTTAGTTTATTTTACTAGTTTATTTTATGACTTTGTTTTCAGAGTATAAAATCTTCTTCCTGGTACCTTCGTCCCCTCATCATAATTTGAACGTTGAATAAAATTTATATTTTCACCATAACCCATAAAAGTATTCTTTCACTTTGTCAAATCATCAGATACATTTTTAAAATCTGTCCATATCAACTCAACATTTGGCCAGTGAGATAATCACATTAATTGTCTTTGAATATCTGCTTCATAACCAGTTATCAACCTGCCCTGTAAACATATTTTATAATCTGTCGATATCAGCTCCACATTCAACACGATGAGACAATCACATTCATCACATCCATCATCTTTGAATATTTGTTTCACAGTCAATTCTTAATTCCATATTTTACAGAATCAGATAATCAGACTACTTATTTTTCAATATTATTTCATAATCATTATCAAATTTAATAGTGATGTATACAAATTTTGTAAAACCAACCAATCGAATATCATCATTAAACTTATATATTCACATGACAGTCAAAACTTTAATGTTAAATTCTATCATTTTCACATTAGCTGGAACGGTCTAGGAATATTATAAAAGCCTATTAGTCAATTCCTCGAGTTCATATATGTAAAAGTTGTTCGAGATATTTAATAAATTTAGTTTCATAATTTTTTTATTCAATCTATATATTTGTAATAAATTATTAAATTTTATTAATGTTTAGTAGATATCTATCATTTTCCGTATCTAAATATCTTTTGAAAATATGTCAATATTTATATTTGTAATATATAATTTGGAAGGTGGGTATCGTTCTAACAAATATGGTTATAAATTTTATATTTTATAAATGGTTCGATTAAATTAATTAATATTTGATATAATATTATAATAATATTTATCATATTATTTTATTATCTAAACAATATAATATAGTTTTAAATAATAAAATTAATATAGTTTGAGTAAATTTAATAGTAAGAATATATAATTTTTAATAACAAGTTTCAATTTAAAGTCAGATAGAGAATGTATGTTTCTATATCAATTTGCTGTATGTTTTAACTGTAATTTTAAAAATTGATGACTGTCAAGTTAAATTAAATATTATCTATATATCTATCTATCTATCTGTATATATATATATAGTTAAGTTGTATAAGTGTTGAGATGACTACAAACTTAATCTTTGGCTTGAGAAATCATTACTTAGGGATATCTTAGTCTTTAAAATCACTTGAGCCATACCAACCCTTAACATGGATGGATTTTTTCCCATGGAGTTTGGAACCTATGATCTTCATATCACTATAGTCCATGACTATCTATTCTATGCCCCATGTGCTAACATAAACTAGATGAAACTTACATATTACTCATAAACAAATTTTTATTTAATTAAAGAGTTTCCAACTTTCCTTGCTTGCTACATCATATGCATTAATCTCTAAACAAATATAATAGTTCTGATTACATATAATTTCTAGAATTTTATATAATTTAGTATTTTTAAACACTTTTAAGAAAAATTTAATACATATATTTTTAATAATAAAAATATACTTTTACATCAAAATTAAATTATTATTATTATAATTATAAGTATTCGATCAAATAACTTTATCTTTATTAATATTATTCAATATTACTTGTTATTCTTATGAGAGAAGTGCTTAAAAAAAAGTCTCCGAAATATATATTCTATTAAAAATATAAGTAATTTCTGGTTAAATTTACATATTTTAATTGTAATTAAAATTGATTCAACTCATATACCTTTATTTTTACAAATATATAAGGTATTAAAAACTAATAGCTTAAATATAAATTTAATGTTTAGAAAAATTAATTATCACTTTCTCATTTTATTTGAAGATGCTAATCCTTATTTTAGTTAAATCATCATAACATTTAAACTATAAAATTAATTCACATGTTTCAAAAGTTGTTTATGTAAAGTAAATATTAATAGGTAGTAACAATGAGATTATATATGGTTTTTAGGGATAAGAAAATTTAAAGTTTGTATATGTAATGAGTTAAAATCTAGAGAGGAGTGGGGTATGTATGTTTCTCTATATTTTCATAATTAAATCTCTGAAGTGGGTCATTTGACTTACAAACAAGAGGATTGCATGCACCAATTTGGTGTATAACTTAGTTGTGACCTTAAAATTAAATTATTTTATTATTATTTGCTAGGTAAAGTGATTCCTAAGATGAACGACATGCCTAACACGTGGCTTGAGTAGTTGCGACCCAGGGGCATCTAAGTCATCAAAATCACTCGGGGTTCACACTCGGCCTCAGCCACACCAACCCTTAGCATGTTTGAATTTTTTCCCACTTAGTTTCAAATCGATGACCATTTTCACCACGGAGTGCCTTAACAAAATACCCATAATACCCTGTCACAATCTCCTCTATGCCCCATGGGTAGATTACTTTATTATTGTTATTATCATAAATTATTTTTGGATTATAAGTAGGATGTCATGTCAAGTCCCTATACTCGTTGTCATGGGTGTCTCTTAATTTTTCCAGTGGAAAAGTGCTTAAATAATATCTCCATGATATATATTCTATTGAAAAATGTATATATGTATGTATTATGTATATATATATCTATATATATATATATATATATATATATATATATATATATATATATATATATATATATATCACATTTCCTTCTAAAATTCGAATTTACATGGATATGCTAGAAACAATAAGTTAGTATTTTACTAGGGAGATAAAACCATAGCTAAAAGCGCACTCTTTGCAGAGAGGCAGGAGAACATGCTTTACGAAAGTCTTGATAGAAAATGTATGCTAAAAAATGGGCCAAATTGGCCTGGAGAATGAACTAGAAAATCATAATGCAAAATAGATATGAGCATAGCAAGGATAACCTGAGGGATTAGTGTCGGAAATGACAACTTCAATAGGGTCTTTAGTGTTGCGAGGGGCGCTACTTGTCTTTAGTGTTGCGAGGGGCGCTACTTGCTGGGAGATGAATTCCAAGACGCGGCTTAATGTGCCCAATCGTCAATCCTTGTCTCTAAGGTGACGGTGAAGGTGCTTCAGAGTCCGTAGGATGTTAGCATGGTACTCGAAGTAGCCCATCAAAATTTTCCTGAGGAACTTCAAATACGAATATGTATCAATTTTTCAGATATTCCCCAAGAACTAATCCACTTATCTCCGAGCCCATGTATTTAGACTCCTCCCTCATACTCGAAGATTGTGGTGTACATGTATTGAGTAAAACGACCTTGGGTATGCCCAACATCTAGCACATAATTTACCATATCTACCAAAATTTTTGTATCTGAATGCTTCTGCCATAGGGATGCCCCTTCTTGTTCCAAATGAGTTAATTGATCTTGGATGGGCCTTAGGGTGAGGTCCCAAAACTTGGTTTCTAGTTCTTGAAGCATATGATGTGCATGTGTGTGTCACCAAGAGGCTTGCTCCTGATAATATGAATCCCCTTGGAGGGCGCGTGCTCACTGATGGGGCATGTCAAAGGACCAAACTAGGATACTAAAATGAACATTTCAAAACTTAAGTGAATAGGAAATGGACACAAGGGGGTATGCCATGTAAGGAGAGGGAGGGAGTAGTCACAAAGGGTCAATTGGAACCAGAAGTCGATGATAGGGAAAATCACAAGCATGTCACAAGAATATGGTGTAGGTGTGAGAGTGGACATGGGAAAATGCTATGCCTACCAATGAGGTCAAAAGTAGGAGACGACAACCCATAATATAAGGAGAAAGGGAGGGACATAACGTTGCAAGAGTGGATGAAGAGTGCTATAGTTCCTCAAGAGTGAACTTGGTGTGATGCTGCGAGTGATAGAAAAATGGAAAGCCAAATAAGTATGTCCTTCAAATTTGATATCATAAACAATAATCATATGAAGAGGCAAACATATACCAAATATTGTTAATCCAACATTCGCTGTAGGGGTCTGTAGCCCATAGGGGTTGGTATCCATCATGTAGTGAAAGCCTTCATAAGTCCTTTCGCGATCTCCTACATACATATCTAATAGGTTGGGAAAGGAAATAACTGGTATGGGCTAATAATCCAAGAAGTCAGATGAAAAGTGCCATTGAAACTTTATGAAAGGAGGAGAATCTGGTTATGTATGAATATGCGAAGAGAAATTCAAATAAGGGAGACAGGGCCTAGTTGGGGCTCACAAAAGTGGGTCAGCCAGAGCCCCTAGTGCTAACTAACTAGAGTCGAGGAAGGAGTTATAGATAAGGAGAATGAATTTCCTATAGTGGAAAAAAAGAGAGCTGGCACCAGAAGGAGGATCGTGAATATGAATGTGTTAAATCCATTTTCCACACAATTGGGATGTGACCGTCGTGGTGAGACAATGACATTTCAATTCTTCTGTAATGCATGGTCTTGGGATCGAGTAGCTTGCATACAACTCGCCTTAGGTGAAATATTATGATCATGTCTATATTAAAACTTATTGTTGGGGTGTGTTGCCACATCCCTCAGCCGCTTGGCTAGGTGGGGCAGTGGGAAGCTGCAACCCCCGTTTTGTATTAAAATCACCCCATATAAGACATATTTTAATTATAATCAAAGTTGATTTATATAACATAAAATATTAAGTCTTGAGGGTTAGCTTAGT
The DNA here is from genome assembly GCA_031772625.1 of Pinus tabuliformis. Taxonomy (NCBI): domain Eukaryota; kingdom Viridiplantae; phylum Streptophyta; class Pinopsida; order Pinales; family Pinaceae; genus Pinus; species Pinus tabuliformis. The sequence continues at coordinate 397,110,228 of CM062808.1, read as the reverse complement.
TTCTCAAGTCCCCATTATTAAAACAACTTTGTTATTGAGAGGTCACAAGTTTAATTCTCTTTACAATCTCGAGGTCAAGCTCCGTGGTTGAGCCAATAGGATGTGATCCTTTTAGTTAGATCTATTTGGTACAATTATTCCATGGACGTAGCTGTCATCGATCTCGGAGGATAGTGAACCACCTAGAAAAAAACAATATCATATAAAATATTAAACACATAACTTAAATACAAATTCAATATTTAGAAAAATTAGTCACTCTCATTATATTTGAATATTCCAATCCTTATTTTGGTCAATTTGTCATAAAATTTAAACTATAAAATTAACACACACACACACACACACATACACACATCATAAAGTAAAATGTTATATTCCAATTTTTCAAAAAGAAACATCAAAACAAGGAAATGTTCATCTTGGTCTACCACATGTGAAACCAAACTAGAGAGAAAACTAAAATGCTAACAACCACCATATAAAAAGTCAACAAAATTAAAACAACATTTCTAAAAGCCTATATTGGAGTGTTAAACCACTATGACCATTATCTAACTAGGGCCCCCCTAAACCCCCTATATCCTACGACTTGTCTTGGTTGGATGCTACATAGGCTTGAAGATGCTTTCAATAGGATTTCACATAACTTTGGCAGAATAAATAGGGCCTTTCACTTTCTCCATTCGCTGCATTATTTAAGCCCCAAGATACATAGGCAAGCCATGGTCATGAATCATGGCCTTAACGGCCCTTATGATATATCAATTCTTTTTCTCTACAACCCAATTCTATTGTGGGTTCTATAGAAAAGTTAGTTGCCTCTTGTTCAATGCCTCCTTGTAGAAACCCTTGAACTCCTTGGAGGTATACTCACTTTGAGATTTTTCATGTAGAGAGGGAAGAAGAAAGGCAGGCGGGACAAGACAACCCATAGAAAGATAATTCGAAAGATTAAATTGGATAAAAAACATAATTTAGACTTATCAAAGGCAAAGGCTTCCATTAGAATGAGATTCTTATTTCTATCAAGAGAGGAGTCAAGGTTAGAGGCGATGCCCAAATTCACCTCTACGTGTCTGAGCCTTTGATCTATGGTGCTCATAGTGAGTTGCAACTCATCCAGCATTAAAATAATTTCTTATTTTGCCTCATTCTTGTCTAGTAACACACTACCCAAAAGGAGCTTTAGGTGCTAGTAGATGTCTAAAATATACACATATTGGCTATAATGACCCTTAGTGTGACTCATATTGGGAACCCAATCGAATATCTCAGCTAGCACCTCCATAACAATCAAACAATGCCACTCCTCTGTACTTTCCCTTTCCACTTGAATTAGTTGAGTATGCTCTTCGTATCTATAAGCATAGCTATATTCTACACCTTCTATATCTGAAAGCCACCTTTCTTTCTAAAATAAGTTGCACCATGCTAGATTTGAGCTTATTAATGGGACATAGTGTTAGAGAGATTATTATAGGGTGATAAAAAATAATAGAGGTAGAGATCCAGATCCATTAAGGAAATGCTAAAGGGATGGTTGCATTTGGGTTGGGAATATGAAGAAGAAATAGAGCAGGGGACCCAAGATGAGGTAAGAAAATTAGGATAAAAAGAAGTGGCTATGACTGAGAGAGGAGACAGGAGTGGTGAACTAGGAAAGGTGATAAAAAAGAAGTGAGAGGTTGCAACAATGCCTAGAAATAAGAGTTGATTGAACAAAGGACATAAAAAGGCTAGAGGTATTTGAAGATATGCCAAGAAACCATGGAAACAACAAAGTAAAAAAATCTCAACATCAAGAGATAAAATAGAAAGCTAGGGGAGTTACCTGAAGTTGAGCATATTACGTAGAGTGGGACCAAGCCATAATAAACCATATTTTACTTCTTAAATCACCTTGACATTCCAAATTAATTCATCTTTCATGCTAAGAATTACCACCTTTCATCATGAGTGTTTGCATCGCTCGAAATGATGGTAATGTGAGGGGACTCCAGCCTAGACTGAATATTTCAACAATAAAGGAAAATCAAACATCTATGATAAAGATATGTAGATCTGCCACTTGTATTCCTACATAAAAACTATACCATAGCTTGCATCGCTTGTCATTTGAAAACTGTTGATTACCATGCATCACCATGCAAGGGGAAAATGAGCCATGATTAAATTTGGGGGGACACATTGCCACAACTTCACACTTGAATGCTTAGTGGGACAATGGTAATGCGACTCCCCACTTGTCACCTATCAAACACCCCATCGGTGGTTCAATATTTGTTTATATTAAGTAACATACATTTGACATATATGATAATATAATAATACTTTTGAAATTTACTTTTCATAATCATTTATTTTTATAGCAAAATATTGTGTCAATAATTGGGGACCATATATGATCTATAGGGATAAGATAATTTAAAATTTTCTTGGGTCTTGGTATAGTATTAACTAATAAGAAAATAGATTATCGTGTTTGAGTTATATGTTTAAAGAGAGTGAGATCACCTCCACTATCATGGTGGGGATTATTAGATTTCCATTTTATTGATTTTCTTGCATTCTTCCTTCATCGAAAAAAAACTTGGACTTACTCATATTATTCAGTAATCCTTGGATATAGAAAGAATTTAGGGAGCTTAAACCTCATCATGTGTATATTGAAGGATCAATAAAAATAAATGGGGTCCGTGCAACATTTAGGCCCATCCCATGAATATAATTTGTAATAAATAAAGAGGCTAATATGGTAATGTGTTTATTTCCATGTAAGTGGAAATAAAAACAGATTTAAGTCACTCCCATACAACATTACTTTGTTGTTTTCATTTCTTGTCATTTATTGCGATAATGAGGAGTAGAAGGTCACATTTTATGTGTGGGTTAATAGACATTGCTCTTCATGTCGGTTTTTTTAATTTGGTATCAATTAATAGCTCAACCTTTGTGGTGCATTAAACTCAATCATAGTGAATTAAATTTGAGAGGATAGTGTGGGAGTCTAGTTTGCTCAAAAATCCTTTTGTATCATGGCTGTCATTTTTCTTTTGCTTAAGCAAGAGTCAAACCTTCTTTTCATTTCTTTGTATAAAATAGATTACATAAAATAAAAAAAACCCAGGGTAGAAAATGGCTAGAAAAGACTATCTCTAGGTGCCTTGGGAAAAGAGCCAATGGCTCGCGACCTGAGCCAAGAGACTACAGAATCACTCTACCCTTCCTCCAAGATCCAACGAGTGAGAAACTAAATGATACTAAAGTACGTGTCCTCTTCCTACATACTAGTGTATTTAAAAAGGAGATATGGCCCACAAAATATAGAAATCAGGCACGCTAGGGAAACCAAGTATCTGACCCAAACCCCCAACATGAACAGTGATCCTGGGCTGCTGATCTGCCACTGCAAGATCCAACGGTTGAAATACATATCAGGTAGAAAAGAAGCCGTGAGGATACCTGCCCGATGAGGGCGGTATTCTTTCTCCTGCTAGAGCCACATGTTGCATGATGAGTGGCATCAAGCTCATTTCTAGGAAACCACTTCTAGATTTGAGGGCACTTGATAAACCGAAAACCACCTTGAGGGTGGTATAGAATAACTAGCGGTGGACATAAAGAAGAATTAGATCTTATACCTAGAAGATTTCGGGTCTGCTGAGGAATCCAAGAAACTGACTTGGCCCCACCAACATGCACATTGAATCTCGGCCATTGATCCCCAACCATTCGATCCAACGGTTGAGAGGGATATCAGATATAAGAGAAGCAGGAGGAATACCCACCTGATAAAGGCGGTATTCTCTTTCCATCCTGTGCCAAGTGTCATTCAATGAGTGGCATTGAGCTCAAATTAAGAAAACCACTTCAAGTAATGAGGCTTTCCGAAAACCCAAAAACCATCATAGCCGTGGTATGAATTAAAAAGTTGTTGATTAGCTGTGTCCATTGCCAACATATCCATATCTATGGTAGGAATTCCACTGTTCCTTCTGACTGGAAACTCCCCACCCCATCTCCCTGCAGTGCAAAGCTGAGTTGATCTATGGTGAAAGATATTTTAAATAAATCCTCTTGCTGTAAATCATCGCCCACCCTAGAACCCTAGATCTAAGCTATTCTGGACTGATATAGCTAACAAAGGGCTGAATGTCATTTTCAAAATTGCCCCAGGAAAACTACTTCATGTTGATTGTGTATCTACTAAAACCCAACTACTGCGATCTGCTAGCATCCTCTGTTCTGATGGATTTCTTGGTCCACATTTGCTTGGTTGAGACAATCATCCCTCAATATACCCTGAGGAACCTCTTTCCATCTATACTTATTGTTGCTCTTAGCACAGAGAGCGCCTTTATTGGCTAGTATATCTGCCAATTTATTGGCAGTCTTGCGCACATGCGTGAACCTTAAGGTTCTCATGTTCTGAAGGTGGAGATGGATTCTTTGATAGACCTGAAGAAGCCTCCAATGTCTCGAGACTTTTTCTGGAGCCGAACCACAACAAATTCTTTTGACCGAATTGATAATCAACTCAAAGTTTGCTTCAATTATGATGTTCTGAAGATTGTTGTTCTTCATGATTTATAAACATTGTTCTAGGGCCATTAGTTTCGCCATATTATTTGTGTCTCTTCCCAAATTACAATGAAAAATGTATTGTATACAACCCTTATCATCCCTTATCACTCCCCCATAACCAGCCATGCCCATATTTCCTTTTGAGGCCCCATTTATGTTACATTTCATATATCCCTAAGGGGGAGGATGCCAGAAATCTTTCTCAGTGACTGGTTGCTTTACCAATATGTTATTTCCCTGAGGAATAATCCCTTGCATACCCAACTAAAGTAGTATCTACACATCAGCATTTGAAGGTAGGTCCTGAGGGGGTGTTTGCATTAAAGTCCCAATCGTCTCCTTGAGCTGTTTTAAAATTTGTTCCATTATACTCAGGGAGGAACTCTTTTTATTTTTGAAAATTCTAATGTTGTGTTCTTTCCAGACATCCCAAATTAGGAAGCTGGGAGCTAAAGCCCAAGCTTTTTTTACCATTTCATAATCATAGAAGTTTCTCCTCCAATTCCTTAGGGTATTGGTAATGCTTCCTCTGTCCCAATCTATTTGTGTGAATATTGAGGCAATCCCATCCCACAACATGGAAGTAAATATGCAGTGGTTGAGAAGGTGCTCCATAGTTTCATCTTGTGATTCACATAGCTGGCATCTAAATGGGCCAGAAACACCCCTTTTCCAGATGTTCTCCTAGGTCAAAATTTTCTTATGATGGACAAGGCACACAAATAGTTTGGTTTTCATCCATCCTTGGTTCTTCCAAAGATTCTTCCAAACCCCATCTGTTTTTGTTGAATCAAGCTCAAGGGCTATGGGTTTTGCCTCTTTAAGGTTAAAGGTACCTTTAGTGTTATTGCCCCATCTTAGTTGGTCAGAATCAGTTGATATCAGGATATTTCTTTAATCTAGGATGGATATTAGAGCATCAGTCTGTGCTTTCAAGGGGCCATTATCCCTGTAATCCATTTCCCTCCAAGTTCTCCATTTTCCTCCGCTATTTTTCTGCTCCCAAAATTCATTTACTTGGAGAAACCCTTTGGTGTCAGTATCATGCTTGAGATCTGGAAAATCTTCTCTTAACAACTTATGTTCCTGTTGCCATTTATCCTCCCAAAACCATGTAAGGTCTCCAACTCTAATTTCCCAGAAGCTATTTTTCTGAACTATGCCTCTATTCTCCCAAGCTTTATTCCAGATGTGGAAGCCTTTTATGATTCCAGACATTCTTATATGGTCCTTGTCTTGCCAATTACTTCCATATTTCTAGTTCCAAATTTGTGCCCAAGGAGAATCTGAGTCTTTTATCCATCTCCACCATAATTTTGCCCCCGAAACCTTGTTTAGCACTTCAGGATCATCCAGTCCTAAACCTCCGTGTGTTTTAGGTTTACATATCTTTTCCCAGGCTACCAAGGCCCATTTCTTCTTTTCTTCCCCTTTGCCCCAAAGAAAATCTCTTTGGATATTTTTGCATTGTTGCATAACTCCTTTTGGAGCTAGAAGGGCTGAAAACATGAAGATGGGAACTGATTGAAGGACAACTTTTGTAAGCACCAGCCTGCCTGCCAAGTTCAAAGACCTGCTTGTCCATTTTCGAGTCTTGTCCTATAGCTTATTAATCACAGGCTCCCATACTGTCTTGTTCAGAGGTTTGTCTGTGAGCGGTACTCCCAAATATTTGGATGGTAGCATATCTCTTTGAAAGCCCAGAATTTTGGAAATGTTTCTCTGAATAGCAATGTTAGTGTTGAAAAAGAAAATCTTTGATTTTGAGAGGCTTACCTCTGTACCCACTGCCATAACAAAGTCTCGCAGGATTTGTTTGTAAGCTAGTTCTTCCTTGACCGTGGGAATGCCCTGTAGCATGGTGTCATCTACAAATTATTGATGGGTTAAATCCTATCCGTTCCCGGATAGTTTGAGACCCTGGATCTCACCTGCTTATTTAGCAGATTTGATAGCTCAGCCTAGTCCTTCCATCATAAGAATAAATAGAAAGGGGGAGAGAGGATCTCCCTGCCTGAGGCCTCTTGAAGGATTGAAGGTCTTTGATGGGGAACCATTTACCAGAATTGAAAAACTAGAGGTAGTCACTAGGGCCATTACCCATCTTACCCAGTTGTGGTCAAATCCATAAGCTAGAAGGACCTTCCTAATGTAGGCCCAATTTAACTTATCATAAGCCTTTTTTAGATCCAATTGCATAATCATTCCTGCCTACCTTTTACTTATCAATGAGTGAACCAACTCATGAGCTTGAATGATATTATTGAGAATTTGTCTGCCCTCCACATATCCCGTTTTCTCCACAGAAACCAGAGTAGGAAGAAGGGGTTTAAGTCTGTTGGCAATTATTTTGGAAATTATTTTATACACCACATTGCATAAAGTTATAGGTCTGAATCTATCTGGTGTCATAACATTATCCTATTTTGGAATCAAGGAGATGAAGGAAGTGTTGAGCGCCTTCAATATTGTTCTATTATTCCTGGAGTCCTCCACCACATTTAGTATATCTTGCTTGACAATACTCCAACATGCTTTAAAGAAATCTACATTGAAACCATCCGGGCCTGGCGCTTTTCCATTATGCATATCTTTGATGACTTCACTAACCTCCTCTTCATTCATCGACCTATTAAGATTATAATTGTCTTCTCTTGTTACTAGCTTAGGAATGTGCTTTGTGAAGTCACTGATAAATTGTGATCTATCTAAGAGAGGTTCCTCTGCTATGCCTTGAAAATGTTGAACCAACACAACTTCTATTTCTTTGTGGGTGTTGAGATTGTTGCCTTTGGAATCCTTCATTGTTGAGATCCTGTTGTGAGACCTGTGCTCCATTGTAGATTTGTGGAAAAACTTTGTGTTTCTATCCCCTTCTTTTAGCCATTGTACTCTTGATTTTTGTCTCCAAATTATTTCCTCTTGTTTGCATAAGTCCTCCTATTCTTGTTGATGTTTGTTAGCTTATTCATTTCTTTCCCCATCAAAGCCATCGATGATTAGGGTCCAATTAATTTCCTACATTTTCCTTTCAACAACTTTTTTAGTGTAAAAAATATTGCCAAACTCATTATTATTCCAATCTTTGAGCCTATTTTTTCTATGTTTCAATCTTTTGTGTAATAGAAACATTCTCGTCCCCTGGATCTACAAATCTTCTTTCCACCATTTTTCAATGTTGTTAATAAAGTCTGGATGAGTGAGCCAGATATTTTCAAACTAAAAAGGTCTATTTTTTGGGGTTCCTATATAGGAGGCCTCAAGTTGAATAGGCCAATGGTCTGAGCGACCAAAGGGGAGAATCCTCGTTGTCATATCAAGGCCTATGAGCATAAGGTCCTCTAAGATAATGAATATGTCTAGCTTTGAGGCTACTTAAGACTCTGCTCCTCTTTTATTGTTCCAGGTAAAGAGGCCATTACTTGTATCTGTGTCAACTAGCTTCAAGTTGTTTATAAAATTCTGAAATGCTATAGAGTCTTTGCCTAGAGTTATGGTCCCACCCTTTTTTCTGACAGGGATTTGATCATGTTAAAGTCCCCTCCCAGAATCCATGGTATTCCTGAATGTCTATCTCTTAGATCCTCTAGAGAAGTAAGCAGTCTGAGTTTATCATCAGGCTTCTATGGACCATAAATGTTTGTGATTAAATAAATTTCCCTATCTCCCAAAGGTTGAATAACCACTGATAAATAATTCCTAGATGCTTCAGCATCCACTATGCCTATTCTTTGAGGGTTCCAAAGTGTGAGAATACCTCCTGCTGTTTTGTTTGCTTTGACTTCTAAAAATTTATATGTATTAAGCCATTTTCTTTGTATTTCTCTTATTTTTTGAATTGAACATTTAGTTTCCTGGATGAAAATCATGTCTGGTGTTTCTTCTTTCATTCTATTGTTAAGATTCCTTTGCTTCCTTTTACTTCCTAGACCTCTAATATTCCAAGATGTGAGCTTCATTAAGAAAGATTTGTAAAAGAGTAGTTGGTTAGATCTTTCACCTTACCTGAATCTATCATCAGTTTTCCACATTCTATTAGTAACTCATTTTGTTTCTTTCTACCCCTTTTCCTTCCTAGGTTTTTGGGAGTGAGTCTTGATGTGGTTTTCAAGGTTTTCACCCATTCATTGTCCTGTCTCTCAAGGTTTCTTTTACATCCCAACCCTTTTGCTCGAGTTCTCCATAGAAATAGTTGTTGCACTCTATTAAACTCCTCTTGAGGTAATGAATCCATACCTTCTGTGGTTCCCTATTTCAGGAATTTTTCTAGATCTAGATGTTCTCTTCGAGAATATCCTACAGTTCGTGATGCTCCATTTCCACCTCACTCAGGGTCATTTATTGGTCCATTTCAAGTTCCATGTTTCTCAAAATAGTCTCCTTTTGTTGGTTAATATCTTGTTTCTCCTCCATGGTATGATTTGCCTTTTCTAACTCCTCTTCTTCTTCTAGTACCTTGTACCTGTTCTGGCTTGTCTACTTTTCCTCGTTGTTGTTTTTTTTGTATCCTTTTCCCTCCTTTACCTCTATTTCCCACCTTGTGAAATCTATCAGTTTCTTTCCCTACTATAACTTTACTTCTGCTCTCTATATTGTTGAGAGGGCAGTCCCTGAATAGATGCCCATGTTCATGGCATTTGCGGCATCTGAAAGGAACATGTTCATAATCCACTGCTTGTACCCATTCTTCATCAAAAACTTCCAAGATCACTTCATCCGGTAGAGCTCTAGAGAGATCCATCTCCACACATATACGGGCAAAGGAAGTGTACTTTCCCCTTCTAGTTGCCTCAGATATTTTAACAAAATGCCCTAGTTTGTTTCCTATTGCTGATAATGATTCTGGTTGCTAGTAATCTAGTGGTAAGGAGTAGAGTCGTACCCAAACTGGGACCGAAGTGAAAGTCTCGCGCTCCAGGACAAAATTCATCATCCAAGGCCACATATAGAGGCCTGCAACTGCATAGAAGTAGGGCCCTCCTTCAAACACCCTGTCTTTATCCTCAATGTTAGTGAAAACTACAGTGAAGAAACCCTTTGATCCAAGGTGTAGGTCTATGTCCCCTTTAGGTTTCCAGTGATTTTTAATCCATGCCTGTAGTGCCTTCTCCATTGGCCATAACCCCATGAATTTACAAATGATTGCGTAAGTCGTCATGTGATCCCTATGCGCCTGCAGCGCTGGATCACTTAACACCACTCTGGGTGTGATAGTGGTCTTAGGCTTACATGGACAATTTTGTTTTTTGTTTTCTGATTCTTGATTATTTTTCTCTTCTCCTTTTTCTCTTTTGGCTTCATCCGTCCTATTATTCTACTCCTGTGAGTCTCTGTTGTCCATTTTCCCTTCTCCTGAAAAACCCTTTTTAGCCTCTAGCAGTTTCTTGCCATGGCTAGAGACTGCCCGACTGTAGTAGGGAGTGGTGCTCCCCCCCTTACACCCCTCCATGGCATTCAAAACTTGATTTATTTTTGTAAACCCTAGCTCTTACTAGTCCCGTGATCTGCCTCATGTCCACGATTCGTATCTTGGCTATCGTTGATCAAGATTCCATTTTACAATATAAGAAATGGTCCACTCATTGTAGCATTAACTATTATGTATTTTTTGTGTTAGTAGATGTGAGATGAGGGGTTAATGGTTGTGAGAGGGAAATGGTCAATTTCCACTGCTGTGTTATGAATTCCTCCATGAAAAGGACATGTTGAGGAGATGATTGTGATGATAAGAGGTGAAATGAGAATAGTGTGAGGGATCACTGCATAGTATAAACCACCTTCTACTTCTTAACAATTAGGTAATTCAAAGAGGTGGTAACTACCTTAAGTTACCTTCATGAAAATTCACTAAAGTAAATATCCTAAGTTGGAATCCAAATTGGGGTATATATCTTTCATGTCTACACATCCCTTAAGAGGCTATTGTAACCCACTATCTTCTTTCCCCACCAACCCAAAAAAGTAAAAATATCTATGTCTATTGGAGGATCGTCCTTTAGTGAAGTCACTATGATTAAGGAAGAGGTTATGGAAATCCCATGCCCATTATCATTGGAACTAGTGGTTATTGTAATAAAAACTTTCTAGTGGACCAACCATTTTTGGAAATGCACACCATGAAAGTTGTAATGGAAACTTTAATGGACTTAGTAGAAGATTCCCTTCATGGGATTTCTATTTCAATTTGTTTTCTTAATTATGTGATGTTTTGTCATGTTCCCTTAATTATGTCATGTTACTCTAATTCTTTGTTGGTTTCTAATGAGTATAGATGTTGGGGTTTTAGGGTTATAATTTTCTTATTTTTAGGGAAATCACTTTAATTTTGCTTAAAGGATGTGGCCAATAATTTATAGTTTTATATTATAGTATTAACAAATTTATGCATAACTTCTAATACAAATTCAACTATTATTGTTAAAAGAATTTATAGAAGATTTGTTTTTCTTTTCCTTTTATTTTATATGTTTACATTAACTTATAATATATTGCTAAGAATTGTAGTTCAATAATAATGATGATTACAATATACTATGATAAACTTTGGTCTACGAAATTTTAAGAAGTTTTATAATTGATTAATCTAATTAAAAATATTTCCCACATGATCAAAATTATTATATAGGAACTTAACTTTCATAGTCCCCTTCAGTTTTGATGAGCTAACAAATTATGAATATCATTAGCTCTACACATATTGTAATTCTTCCCTGATATGCACATAGGAAAGATATCTGAATAGAAAGTGATTTTAATCCTCCACTTTCTTAGTATTACAAATATTACATGTTTGATCTTCCCAATGCATTTAGGTCTTGTCTGATGTCTGGTTCACTATGCAACTTGTGATGGTTCATTTTTATTTTATTAATATTGATTTTATTCTTTAAGCTAACAATAGAAGAAATATATTTTTGATATTTGAACTAAGGGTTGATGGTCTCTTTATAATTAGTTAGATTTTTATTATTCATTATTTCTTCATAGCACCATAAGATTTATTTAAATATAATAATGATAGTGTTTTTCATATTAGCAATAATTTGGAAAGTGTCCCACTCTTGAATTGTCCTCTCTTAATCATGAAGTGATGTTTACTGGAATTAGAAGTAGTGATAGGTAGCATAAAGTTTCTGTAGAAATTTTGAATAATTAATCACTTATTCACAGAGATTATCCCGATTATACACTATTGCAGAATACATGCACAATACATAATATCCTCTATGTTGATCATCAATTTAGCAGCATCAAAAACAATGAAACATCAATTGCATGCACACATTAACATAGTATGTAACCCGAGGAAAGCATACAACTGAAAACCCCACACTATTTGTATATTATAATGATTGAGAACATGTAACAATACATAGTACAATACTCCTCATAAGTACTCAGTACTATCTCCACTTGTTACACACAAAACTAGCTCAGATCCGAACAAGTCATAGGTTCAAATCTCCTCCACTGCTTTTCCTACCTCCACTGCACAATCCTGCAAGAGGATCACATGAGCACAAGCTAAAATTGCCTTGATATTGGCCCACATTGTGCTGTCCTCATTGGAATTACTCAAATCCATGCACGTGCAAATCTCATGCACAACTGATAGTCACAACTCACCCTTTCACTTAACTCTAACACCTGCCTCTGTTGAACTGTCCATGCACTGAGTTAACTGATGTATTTTTTAGTTTCTTTATGAGTTAATAATTAGTGAATTAATTAATAATTAATTCACACAACTCATCACTAGTGTATTCTACAGTTAGACTAAATACAACTAGTTCAACTAAGTCAAATTGAACACAACTCCATCAACTCCACATAACTCACATGCATGAGTTCTAACTGAAGTCCTCCATGCAATAACTCAACTAACACATAAGAAACCACGTGATTCCTTTTTTCAGCTACATGTGCCACATCCGTAGCTCAAACTGAAGTGCTCCAAGAGAATAAGATAATGTTTAGAGTCCAAATATTTCTAAGGGCTAATAATATTTGATTGTTTCTATTTTTAGCCTGGTAGTCTAAAAATAGACTCTGATCACTCCGCTGTGAACCAAAAATAGAAGTACATATATTTTTTCCAACATGACCAATCATCCATAAACAACATCCTGCAACTCATAGACCATGATCCATATGTCTAAAAATAGACATAGTCTAAAAATAGACTTTGCGCCAAAAATAGCTTGCGGGCCCACTTAGTGAAGGCGACTCCTTTCCACTAAGATCCATCATCTTGTTGCATTTTCAACACTCCCTCTCAACAAGATATGGATTATCTGCAACCCTTATCCTGCAACTCTGGAATATTCTACATGCAACACATTTGCCCGGTCCACTTGCTCCAACAACACTTGGAACAAAAACACTCCCAACTGACCACCCGGTTGGGCTAGGAACATACTCTGATGCTGAAGCTCTACCTGTTGCTGACAAGTGCTCCCTCTCTGACATCTGTGCTACTACAACATCTCCATGCATCTCGCACCATTGCACACTTCTCTGTGCCACCTAGCACTATGAAAAACACTTGTGCCTCTTGCATTGCTTAAGCCTGCTAGCTATGCACTGTCCTGGGATTCCCTACACTGTCGCTCTCTCTACCACTCCATCCGCATCTGTCTCTACCCAATCAGTTAGTTCTTGCTACTCCACATCGAGGCTCCCGTAGCAAGGTCTCATCCAAGAGGTTGGGTACCTCAAGGATCCTGCCCCTCCTCCTTGGGACGATCAATCCACATCACCCCACCTCCTACCTGGAGGTATGGCTGCATGAGATCCCTCTGCCCACCTGGCTCGAAATTTTCCCCTACCGGAGGTCTCTACATGCGTAGATGTCTCTACTCGATCTCCTTTCAGCTTCCCTTGTTGTGGCTGCTCCACAACCTCCTGAAGCTGCTGCACCAATCGTGGCTCCTCCATAATCGTCTGAGACTTCTTCTGGATCTGCATGTTAAGATGTAATATACGCTCCCTCTAAACCACCAAGTCTCCATCAATTGCCTCGCTGCTCAAGGCTTTGCATGCATCTTGAACCTCAAGAGCATACAGGTTCTTGACCCATGAACCAATCTGCTTCACTTGTCTAGTGATGATGTGTCTAAGGAAAACCTTTCCCTCGCTGAAGACTACATCATAGCCTTCGTATTCCAACATTGTAATTGACACCAAGTATCTCCTTAGTCCTGGTACATGCTTGACATCGGTCAAGGTAAGGCGAGCTCCATGCTCCCTTTGAAAAATAACCGTGCCTACACCTAAGACACTATACTTCTCATCATTACCCATCACTATGAGTATCTGGAGATCTTTCTCCTCCAAAGTACTGAACAACGTTTTTTCACCGGTCATGTGGAAAGAAGCTCCACTGTCAAGAAACCAACCACTTCCCACCATGGATGAAACCATGCATGCGAAGAGTGTGAAATCCAACTCAAATTGTGAAGCAAGTGCCTCACCTTCAGATCCTTCCTCAGATCCCTTCTTGGATTTCTTCTTTGGGCAATTAGTAGCATAACGGCCCAACTCATGACAACGAAAGCATCTCACCTTCGACTTGTCAACCTTCTTCCCATTATTGGAAGAACTGGATTCGAAAAGAGAACCCTTCTCCTTTCCCTTCTTCACCTTACTCGCTAAGGCACAGTTCTCCTCATCATGCATGGATGAAGAACTATCTCTGGTGCTCTGTCTGATCTCCCCCTGTACAAGATCCGACCAAAGTCTCTCCCATCTTGGAAATTTCTCCCGACCATTGACAGAGTCATGATAGGAATGCCAACTCTTCGAAAGACCAAGGACAGCCAAGCTCACCAAGTCCTCATCATCAACGGTCACCCCCACACTTCCCAACTCATCCCAGCACTGGGTGAAATTCGTGAGATACCTGGGCATACTGTCTCCATTCTCAGCTTTGATGTTTCTGATTTTATCCTTGAGCGCCATTCCACCAGCTCAAAACTCAACTGATTCTGATCTAAAATTTGTGAGAACAAAGTATTTCTTGTACAGAGATCGACTGTATGGGCATTCACCAGATATCTCACCTTACAAAAGAAGGATGAATCCAGAGGCTACCTAGCCTGATTACAGACTCTGCTTGAGGAAATAAAACGTAGTCACTTCCTAAATAATAGATCTGATGATCAATCCTTGCTTTGATATCTTGTAGAACTTTTTCTACAAATCAACCAACTCTGATACCATATAGAAATTTTGAATAATTAATCACTTATTCACAGAGATTATCCTGATTATACACTATTGCAGATTACATGCACAATACATAATCTCCTCTACGTTGATCATCAATTTAGCAGCATCAAAAACAATGAAACATCAATCACATGCACACATTAACACAATATGTAACCCGGGGAAAGCATACAGCTAAAAACCCCACACTATCTGTATATATAATGATTGAGAACATGTAACAATACATAGTACAATACTCCTCACAAGTACTCAGTACTATCTCCACCTATTACACACAAAACTAGCTCAGATCTGAACAAGTCACAGGTTCAAATCTCCTCTGCTGCTTTGCCTGCCTCCATTGCACAATCCTGCAAGAGGATCACGTGAGCACAAGCTACAATTGCCTTGATATTGGCCCACACTGTGTAGTCCTCATTGGCATTACTCAAATCCATGCATCTGCAAATCTCATGCACAACTGATAGTCACAACTCACCCTTTCACTTACCTCTAACACCTGTCTCCGTTGAACTGTCTATGCACTGAGTTAACTGATGTATTCTTTAGTTTCTTTATGAGTTAATAATTAGTGAATTAATTAATAATTAATTAACACAACTCATCACTAGTGTATTCTGTAGTTAAACTAAATACAACTAGTTCAACTAAGTCAAACTGAACACAACTCCATCAACTCCACATCCAACTCCACAAAACTCACATGCATGAGTTCTAACTGAAGTCCTCCATGCAATAGCTCAACTAACACATAAGAAACCACGTGATTCCTTTTGTCAGCTGCATGTGCCACATTAGTAGCTCAAATTGAAGTGCTCCAAGAGAATAAGATAATGTTTAGAGTCCAAATATTACAAAGGGCTAATAATATTTGACTGTTTCTATTTTTAGCCTGGCAGCCTAAAAATAGACTCTGATCACTCCGCTGTGAACCAAAAATAGAAGTCCATATATTTTTCCCAACATGACCAATCATCCATAAACAACATCCTGCAACTCATAGACCATGATCCATATGTCTAAAAATAGACATAGTCTAAAAATAGACTTTGTGCCAAAAATAGCCTGTGGGCCCACTTAGTGAAGGCGACTCCTTTCCACTAAGATCCATCATCTTGTTGCATTTTCAACAGTATCCTTCATATTATTTAAGGGTGGGTACACAAAGTTGGTTTCAAAATTTGTTGCAACAAAGACGTGCATGCCATCATGTTTAAATAGCTTTAGATCTTGATAAAGATCCATGCATTCAATTAGGTCATGGATAGTCAAATCCACATTATATTTTTATATGAATGGAATATAGATGATTTTTAACATGTTTCTTTTCTAAAGAACACACGTATTAAAATGTGATTCTTTTTCTTAATAGAAATAAAATATGAACATGACCCTTGTTGAGCCACTTACATAAAAAAATATTACACAAATCATTGCACCATTATCATAATTTCCCCTATTTTAAAAAGACTTAAAAATGATGCTCATAAAATAAATAAAATTCTAATTCTTAAGTAGGTAGGGGTCCTTAGAGAAATAAGGGATATCGACATGACATCATTGCATAAATCCATGTTTTTATTTCAGTACATGGTTTTATAAAGAGTATACATAGTTGTGATACAATTGTGCATGCATTTGAAGTGTGGTTTCAAGGTTTTTATTGCACTAATAATACTGATATGTGCACGCAAATGAAAACTATATCATCATTCTGAGTTCACTATTTAAATGATAAGTCCTTAAATATGGATATTCCCCTCAATATACAATTACTCTTTACAATATTCCTAGGCATAAAGATAATACAAAGACAAGGTTTAAACACATGGATCCAATAAAATTCCTGATCAGATCATGAATGTTTTATATGGGCATAGAGGTTTTTTATTTTACTTGATCTTGTGAAAATTTTTCACCATAAAAGTGAAAATGTATATTAGTCATGATGTGATTATATGATAAAAAAAATTATGTCAAAAGTTATGACCTTGGCCTATCTAAAAGACACATGCACATAAAGTATAAAGCCATCACTTGTCTTATAAAAAGACAATGCACCCCCAATGCTATCTCATTGATCATATGATCAAAGGAGTTATAAGAATATCACCCTTGTGGGTGTGAGAACATAATTCAAGATTTTTATTGGAAATCCAATGCTAAGAATATATGTTAAGCTATGCAATGTATGAGATATGTTGGTCAATTTTGATTATGCTAAAATCCCATTACATTAAATTATCAATTTGAGTTTGTAACCTTATAAAGTATGGAAAAGTATATGAAAGGACTTAACTTTCAATTCTATCGAAAGTAAATTGACATAGAAGGAAATTATATTCTATGAAAACACGTAAATTGACATAAAGGAAGCAACATAAGTGTTAATCTAGGAAAGCATGTAAATTTAATTTATGAATGCATGTAAATATAATATATGAAAGCATCTAAATTCAATTTTTGAAAGCATGAAAATCTAATATATGAAAGGATGTAAATCTAATCTATGAACACATGTAAATGGACATGAAATTCTATTCTATTTTATTCACACAATTGAAAAACAAAATCTGCAATGCAAGAAATAAAAATGATCTAAATGTAACTTCTTTTTGTGGAATTTTTCAAGCACTTGGTTAATATTTGTAAAAATCACAAAGCATTGGTTAAGTAATAAGGTCTATAAGTCAATGTTGTTAACAAAAAAATAGAGTACTGCTATAAAAATAGAGTATTTTGTTATGCAACCAACTCACAGAATAGAAGAAAAGATAGATCAACGACTTCAAAATAAGTCCCTTCGAGGGGGAACCTCCTTTACATTACACAAATGAACAATTATTGGATGATAAAAATGAAAATAACTGCTTTCTATATATAGGAGTCTAAGGGGTCACAATATAATCAGAGTCGACATAACAATAATATTCTAGGGGCACAACAATAACAATAGTGGGCTTCTATGGGGCATAATAATAATAATATAGGGACTACATGGGCACAAAAATACAATAAGGGGGTTGCAATAATAACAATAAGGGGCTACACTAGTAGTATAGGGGCCTAACATGCCCCTCTCCTTCAAAAAAGTGTTGTCCTCAATGCTTGAGCAGTTCTGGATGCTTTTGTATAAAATTCTCATCCTCCCATGTGGAATCTTTAGCAGGTATGTTCTTCCACTTAATGAGATACTCTAAAATTGATCGATTTCATAGTTGTTGATTCCTTGTTTCTGTGACTGCTTCAGGTTCCAATATGTTTTTTCCTTCCTTGTCAAGTTTTGGCAATATTGTTTGAATTGGGAGCTTGTCACCTATTACCTTCTTTAAGCATGACACATGGAAAACTAGGTGAACTCGTGAAGATGCAGGAAGATCCAATTTGAATGCCATATTACCAATATTTTTTAACACCTTGTACAAACCATAATACTTTGGTGATAAATTATTATCCCCCTTAGCTTGCCTAAGGGACATTTGTTTGTATGGTTGTAGTTGTATAAATACTCAGTTGATGCCGTCAATTTACAACATGCACCAATCTCCAAACCTTATTGGTTATGACCCCTTTAAACAGTCTCTGCGGAATGTTTTAAGTCAGTAACCCAGCATTTTCCCTTCACCGATTCTTCCTATCAAACTCTACAACCCATTTATAACCCTTTAAGCCCTCAAGCCCGCATAGATGTAACTACTCCTCTTTAACCTTGGTTTATTGGATTTATTACATGAATCCTTCAAATCAGTGCTATAATGGTTGTAAAACCTTAATAAAGGAATTACACATAAAAAATGTGTAACACATTGTTTACCCACTCATTCCATAGTCTTGACATAGTTTTCGAGGGCTTCCCTTTATTGCAATCGGGTATCGGCCCCTCCACGGGTCGCATTACCCACTCCTTCCACTTCCCCGATATACAATTACACTATCAGGACTCTATAGGGGTGCTTTTTACGCTAACAACTTGCACCCTTTGTTATATAAGAAATTATGGGAAACTCGGGAATACAAAGAAAAATCTGCTCCGATCACTTAGGCTGGATCTCAAGTTTTATGCATCGGGGCTTATAAATATCATCGGGTCTGCCTTATCACCTGCATTCATACTCCTTCGCCAATAGCCACCTTTCAAAGGTTACGATGTGATTGAATGTTGCGATGCGATCACTCCAATGATCGCGTTGGCATTTGTCGATCAAAATCCACCGATTAAATCTCGGCTGTTGATCTTCCCACAAATCCAACAATCCATATTTGTCGCTTGATCACAATCAAAGTTTTCGCGAGGTCGGGGTTATTCCACTTGTCGATCTCAATTCCACTGATTTAATCTCCATCGTTGATCTATTGGATCCAATGGTCCCTGAGTGTCATTTCCTTAATCTTTCACTCCTCTATTGTTCAATCCTTTTATGCTTCCGCTGCGCCACGAGCAAGTTTTCTCTATGTGTTCCTTCGCCTCTTTGAGTCTACTAAATTCACCTGCATGTATATATATATATATATATAGTACAAAAGCTACGATTTACATTGAATTCATCATCCAACCATTCAAAACACACAATCACATGGATTTGAATTTGTCTTAGCACATAACAACTAAACAAACAATATATTTTGAGACTATGTCTCTCTCTGTGGTCTACTCGCCTAACTCTAGTGGCCCCTCTTAAATTCTGCCTGTAGGCTTACAATCATACTCAATTCAGCTAACCTCCTACTCTTCTCTCTTGTTTTCCTTTTCAATACATCATTAGCAGTTTCTTTTATAGTTCAAGGAACTATTCCTCAGTTATGAAACAATTTCTCAACAATTTCTTCAAACAGTTCTTAACTAATCCTAACTTAATCTATTTTCCTAATTTAAGAAATAATAATGGCTAATTCAACCTTAATTCAAAATGAAACAAATTAAAACAGAACAGAAATACTTCCCAGCTATCGCCTCTTCATTCGAATGCTCCTACATCAGGCTCTTGGGGTAAATGAAATTCATGGCTCTTGTCCATGAGCTCGTCAATGGAGTACTCGGTGCTCTGAATCTGGCCAGCATCTAACCAAGAACTATCTTCAATTAGATGAACCTTCCACTTGACTAGGTACTGCAAATATTCCTTTTGTCGAGTCCGTCTAGCCACCTGGGTGTCTAGGATCTGTTTGATCGCTAGAGGCTTTATTGGGGGCGTTTGTTTAATCCATGTGTCATTCTCTTTCTGGGTGTCCCATGTTCGTCTTTCTAAGCTATCTTCGTCCTTTGCCACAATGTAGGGGTACAGGTTTGCTACATTGAAAATGGGTGAAATTCTAATGCCTGGGGGTAACTGCAATTTATAAGCATTTGCAGAAAATTTCCGAAGAATCCTGCAAGGCCTAATCCTTTTTTGTTTCAAATTGTTGTAATCGCCTTTAGGAAACCTATCTTTGTGTAGGTATGCTAATACCAGATCTCCCACATTGAATTGCACCTCCCTCCTTTTCAAATCTGCCTTTTTCTTGTATCTTTGGTTGTTGTTCTGTAATTTTAATTTCACCTGTTCATGAAGATCACTGATTGCCACCATTAGCACTCCTGCACTCCAACTATCCCAAATCCTGTAACTCATGTACTCCACATGGGTGCATTCTGTATAGGATCTGGAAAGGACTACTGCCTGTGCTTCGGTTGGGAGAATCGTTATAAGAAAAGTCCACTTGTGCAAGAACACGATCCTGCTGTCGAGAGTTTTTTCCAACCAAACTCCTCAATAAATCTCCTAGACTCCGGTTCACCACTTCGGTTTGTCCATCGCTCTATGGATGATAAGCTAAGATGAAGTTTAGTTTTGTGTCTAATTTTTTCCATAAGGTTCACCAAAAATGTCTTGTAAATTTAACATCTTGATCTAAAACAATAGACTTTGGAAATCCATGTAATCTAACTATCTTGGTAAAGAACAAATGCGCAACATGTGTGGAGTCACTGGTTTTCCTACATGGAATGAAATGTTCCATTTTAGTGAATCAATCCACCACCACCATGATCGAATCGAATCCCCATTGTGTCTTCGACAGACCTAAGATAAAGTCTAAATGGACTACATCCCATGGTATGTTTGGAATGGGTAAGGGCGTATACAACCCTGTGTTTGGCTACGTCCCTTTGCAAGCTGACACATTTTGCATCTAGTTACAAACCTTTGTACATCTCTGTGCATCTTTGGCTAATAGTAGAAGTGGCTCAACTGATCCAAGGTCTTGTCTATGCCAAAATTCCCGGCTAAACCTCCACTATGCTTTTCCTAGATTAAGTTCTCTCTAATAGAACATTCTGGAATACATAACTGCCCTCCCTTGAACAATAATCCTTCCTGCATGTTATAGTCCATCCATGAACTGTTATCTCTCAATAATGGATTTTGGCAAACTTCATAAGCTTCCTTAAAATCTGCAACTGCCTCATACAAGTCCTTAAGATGTTCAAATCCTAATACTTGTATGGTACTTTCCTGTAGGATCAGATTCCTACTGCTTAATGCATCTGCCACTTTATTGGCTTGACCGTTGATATGTTTAGTTACAAACGTAAAAATCTGCAAGTACTCCACCCACTTTGCATGTTTATGGTTCAACTTATGCTACTGCATAATATACTGCAATGCAGAATTATCTAAAAATAAGAAAAATTCATTAGCCAACAAATAATGTCTTTAATGCTTTATGCTTGAACCACTGTATAAAATTCTTTGTCATAAGACGTGTATTTCTGCCTAGTTTCATTTAGTTTCTCATTGAAATAGGCTACTGGCTTGTCCTCTTGACTGAGTACTACACCAATGGCTGTCCCAATGGCATCACAACGAACCTGGAAAAGTTTGTTAAAATTTGGTAACCTCAAAATCGGTTTTTCGATAATCTTCCTTTTGAGTAACTAAAAATTCTTCTTTTCCATCTTTATCTATGGAAGGGTTGATTTGTCTTCTTAATGGTTTCCAGCATGGGTGCACAAATCCCACTGAAATTTTTAATAAATTTCCAATAAAAACTCGCTAATCCATGGAAACCCCATACCTCAAAAAAAATTTTGGGAGACAGCCAGCTAGCTATGGCTGCAATCTTTTCCAGATCCATTTTTAGTTCATTCTCAGAAATCATAAAGCCCAAATAAATTAACTCTTTCTTGAAAAAATAACATTTCTTCAAATTTATCAGTAATTTATTTTGTTGCAATTTTTCCATACATACCTCATGTGTCGAAAATGTTCTTCATTGGTCTTGCTAAATATAAGTATATCATCTAGACACACAATCACAAATTTAATAATGAATTCCCTCAACATCTCGTTCATCAATTGCAATAACATGCTATGGGCATCACTCAATCCAAACTACATAACTAGCCATTCGTACAAGCCTCCATTAGTCTTGAAAGTTGTCTTCCACTCGTCACCTTCTCGAATTCTGATTTGGTGGTAGCTGCTTTTGAGGTATATCTTTGAAAAGTATGGTGCTCCACTCAAACAATCCATCATATCATCCATTCGAGGTAATGAGAATCTGTATTTGATAGTAATCTTGTTAATGGCTTGGGAATCTGTGCACATTCTCCACGCACCTCCTTTCTTGGGAGCTAAAACAGTCAGAACTGCACAAAGGCTTAAACTCTCTCGAATCAGTGCTTTATCCAACAACTCCTGCACCTGCTTCTGGATTTCTTCATTATCCTTTGGACTCATCTGGTAGGTAGTCTTGTTTGGCAAACTGGATCCTGGAATAAAATCAATATGGTGACTGATGCTCCTCTTCGGTGGTAGTTTGTTTGGTAGATCATCTACCACAATATCACTAACTTCTTGTAGCATGTTCTGTATCTCATGGTAAATCATTAAGGTTTCTATGTACTAACAGTGCCCTCGGTCTTCTCACAACTGCATAACCCATTTCACTCTCTTCAATCTGTCGTAGAAACTCCTTTCCTTCTAGCAATATTGCTTTCATTCCACTTGTTTCTGTTGTCTCCTCTCCTTCCTTGGCTTCTTTCATGGGTACCAAGGTATGCTTTATCCCATATTTGACAAATCTGTAATAGTTTTCCACTCCATCATGGACTACCTTTCTATCGTACTGCCATGGTCTGCCCAGTAAAATATGGCACATGTCCATCAGAATTATGTCGCAAGTCACCTTATCCTTGTACTTGCATATTTGAAAATCTACCTCGCATTATTCATCAACTAACAATTGGTGTCCCTTCTGCAACCATGACACCCTATATGGAGTTAGGTGTTCTGCTCTCTTTAAACCCAGTTTCTCCACCATCTCCGTAGCTAACAAATTATCAGTGATATTGTTGCCAATAATCAATTTATAGCATTTTCCGTGTGACTTACATACATTCTGGAATAATGCTTTCCTCTGTGTCTGATCAGCTACTTCCTTGGCTGGTTTTAATAACACCTTGTTCAACACCAAGGCTTCCCTAGTTTCAGTCATATTTTCCACCTCTTGTGGTGGTGCCTCCGCTTCATTGGGCTGGGCGACATATGCTCCCCTTTGCCTAGTTCATTTGTTTTTAGGACATTCAAAGGACCTATGTCCCCACTTGTGACACTTGTAACACTAATAGGCATTTACTCTGCCTTTGCCATTACCTATTCCTCGCTGGTATGGCCTTCCTCATCTGGTGTTACCTTCCCTTTCACTCTGCCCTGAAGTCTTCGAACTACTACCCTCTTCATTGCTGCTGGAAGTCTTACCTCTGCTAAAGGTCTGTCCTTGACCTCTACCAGAACCACGTCCTCTTCTGGTATTTTGTTTCCTAGCAATCTTTTCCTTTACCTTCAAAGCACTCTAATAAGCTTCTTCCATGGTTTTAGGGGAAAAAATGCTAATTTCGTCTAGGATCTCCATCCATAGACCATTTACAAACCTTGCTATCTTCTCAGGGGTATCTTCAACATAACCAACTCTCAGGTTAATTTTATAAAATTCTTCAGTATATTCCTTCACAGTCATCATTCGCTATTTCAAGTTCTATACCTGTTTGTAAAGGGAAATTTGATAATCTTTAGGTAGAAACTTGCTCTTCATTTTCGCAACCATCCTGTCCCATTTTTTAATCAAGGGTTTGTTTAATCTCCTCCTTTCTTCCTGTACACTATCCCACCATAATGTTGCATGTCCCTTCAATTTGGTGACAACAAACCTGACCCTCTTATCTTCGCTGATTTCTTCATACTCAAAATATTTATCTAATTCACTTATCCAGTCTAACAATGCCTCTGTGGACAAACTGCCATCATAATTAGAGAGCTCTAGTTTTGGCTTGCTTCTAGCCAACAAAACTGACTTCAATAGCTTAATTTTCGGTCCTTCATCATCTGACCCATCTGTCATGGCTATGTTTTCCTCCTCACTGTCATCCCCATCTTCCGGCTCTCTACGCCTCCCTACTTCCAACACTGCCAAATGTGTAGTTAAGTTTCTAATCTCTTCTCTTAACCCTTCATCTACTGCTCTTCTGACGACTCTTCCTCGACCCCTTCTTCCTACCTCCATCTTTACTAAGAGAAAGGAAAAACCTACTCTGATACCAAAATGATGCCGTCAATTTACATCATGCACCAATCCCCAAACCTTATTGGTTATAGCCCCTTTAAATAGTCTCTGTGGAATGTTTTAAGTCAGTAACCCAACCTTTTCCCTTCATCGATTCTTCCTATCGGAACTCTACAACCCCTTTATAACCCTTTAAGCCCTCATGCCTGCATACATGTAACTACTCCTCTTTAACCTTGGTTTATTTTAATTTATTACATGAATCCTTCAAATCGGTGCTATAATGGTTGTAAAACCTTAATAAAGGAATTATGCATAAAACATGTGTAACACACCGTTTACCTTCTCATTCCATAGTCTTGTCACAGTTTCCAAGGGCTTCCCTTTATCACAATTGGGTATCGGCCCCTCTGTGGGTTGCATTACCCACTCCTTCCACTTCCCTAATATGCAATTACACTATTAGGACTCTATAGGGGCACTTTTTACACTAAAAACCCACACCCTTCATTATATTGGAAATTATGGGAAACACGGGAATACAAAGAAAAATCCGCTCCGATCACTTAGGCTAGATCTCAAGTTTTATGCACCAAGGCTTATAAATTTCGTCAGGTCCACCTTATCGCCTGCATCCATACTCCTCCGCCGATAGCCACCTTTCAAAGGTTGCGATGTGATTGAATGTTGCAATGCAATCACACCAATGATTGCGTCGACACTCGCTAATCAAAATCCGTCGATTAAATCTCCGTCATTGATATTCCCATAGATCCAATGGTCCATATTCTGTTGCTTGATTGTAATCGTCATTTTCCTGAGGTCAAGGTTATTCCACTCATCGATTTCAATTCCGCTGATTCAATCTCTGTTGTTGATCTGTTGGATCCAATTGTCCCTGAGCATCATTTCCTTAATCTTTCACTCCTCTATTGTTCGGGCCTTTTACGCTTCCGCTGTGCCATGAGCAAGTTTTCTCTATGTGTTCCTTTGCCTCTTTGAGTCTGCTAAATTCACCTGCATGTATATATATATATATATATATATATATATATATATATATATATATATATATATATATATATATATATATAGTACAGAAGCTATGATTTACATTGAATTCATTATTCAACCATTCGAAACACATAGTTACATGGATTTGAATTTGTCTTAACACATAATAATTAAACAAAGGATATATTTTGAGACTCTGTCTCTCTCTATGGTCTGCTCGCCTAACTCCAGTGGCCCCTCTTACATTCTTCCCGTAGGCTTACAATCATACTCAATTTGTCTAACCTCCTACTCTTCTCTCTTTTTTTCCTTTTCAATACATCATTAGCAGTTTCTTTTACAGTTTGAGGAACTGTTCCTCAATTATGAAATGGTTTCTCAACAGTTTCTTCAAATAGTTCTTGACTAATCCTAACTTACTTTGTTTGCCTAATTTAAGAATTAACAATGGCTGATTTAGCCTTAATTTAAAATGAAACAAATTAAAACAGAACAAAAATACTTCCAAGTTGTCGCCTCTTCATTCGAATGCTCCTACATGACCAATCACCTACATCAAAACTTCTTTCATTGCGATGTTGATTTGCTTGTTGTTTCATTCTATTATGCACCAAAGTGAGGTTATCCATTAAGACTTCGAGGACTTGTTGTTGATGCTCGATGTGATCTTCCACTGCTTGAACCTTAGAGTTTTCTCTTAAATATGATGTAACTGATGGTGGATGATATCCATAAAGTGACATAAATGGGTTCATTTTTGCTACAGTATGGAAGGAGGTGTTATACCACCATTAATCCAAAGGAAACCACTTGACCCATTGTGTCTGTTTATCATATACAAAGCAACAAAGATATCCTTCCAAACATTTGTTCACTAACTCAGTTTTCCCATCAGATTGGGGATGATAAGATGAGCTATGAGCTAACTAAGTACCCAAACAAGAAAATATTTCTGTCCAAAAATTTCCAGTGAAAATGGGATCTCTGTCGCTTACAATAATCTTTGGGTTTCCATGTAGCTTTTGAATTGTTTCCATAAATTCATTAGCAACTGTAAGCGCTTTAAATGGATGATATAATGCACAAAAGTGTGCATACTTGGTAAGTCTATCAAATACCACCATGATGACACTCTTTTCTTTGGACTTGGGTAAAGTTGTGATAAAATCCATTGAAACCTCCTCCGAACATTGACTTGGAATGGATAAAGGTTAACAGGCCCAGGGTCTTAATTGTCTAACTTTATTTTCTTGGCCAACAAAACATGCTGCCACAAACATTTGAATATCAAATTTAAGGCCATTGAAAAAAAATCCTTCTTAACCCTATGGTCAGTTTTTAAAAATCCTGAGTGCCCTCCTAAGGGAGAGGTCTGAAATTATAGAAGAATATTTTGTTTGAGTTGGGAATTCTTACAATGGTATAAGTGATCTTTGTACCATAACGAATCTTTTTTCCAACTAAATGTATCATATGTACTGGGATCTTGCTGAAAATTTTGAATGAGTTCCCACACTTCTTCGTCAATCTTCCATTCATCCCTTGCTTCGTTTATCCAATCTCATTGGATAATAGAAATGGCACAAAACAATGCTTCCACATCCTCATCCTTTCTTGAGAGTGCATCTGTAATAACATTTTTCTTCCCTTTTTTGTAGATGATTTCAAGGTCATAACCCAACATCTTTGTGACCCATTTTTTCTGCTCTTTTGAAGGTAATCTTTTTTCTAAAATGTATTTAAGACTATCATGATCCGTTTTTACCTTGAAGTGTCTTCCCATTAGGTAAGGTCACCATTTATTAAGTGCATGTAGTATTGCCAACATTTCCTTCTAAAAAATAACTTTGTGTAAATAATTTCCTTTGATTGGATGGCTTTCGAAAGCAATGGGTATTCCTTCTTGCATTTAAATATCACCAATTCCATTTCATGAGGCATCACATTCCACAATAAAGGCTTTTGTGAAATCTTACATAGCTAAGACTAGTGCTTGGCACATTGCCTCTTTAAGATGTTCAAAGGCCTTCGTTGCTTCTAGAGTCCAAGAAAATGCTTATTTCTTTAGTAACGTTGTTAGAGGTGATTCTATTCTCCCATAATTCTTAAAAAACTTGCAATAGTACCTTATCGACCTAAGAAATCCTTGTATATTCTTTATGGATGCGGGGATTTTCCATTCCTTAATGGCTTTAATTTTGCTAGGGTCTACCTTAACACCTCCATGAGATACAATATTACTCAAATATTCCACCTCTTGTACTCAAAAGAAACATTTGGAGGCTTTTGCATATAATTATTTCTCCTCTAGTAATTTGAGCACCCTGTCAACATGTTGAACATGATCCTTCCAAGACTTACTGTATATTACTATATCATCAAATAATAATAACACAAATTTTCTACGTTTAAGGATTTGAAAATGGAATTCATCAAACCTTGAAATGTAAAAGGTGCATTGGTAAGGGAAAAGGGCATCACCAACAATTCATAATGACCCTCATGATTTATAAATGTTGTTTTCAGAATGTCTTCAGTCTTCATTCTGATTCGATGATATCCTGAATGAAGATCCAACTTGGTATAGTAAATTTCTCTATGTAATTCATCCAATAATTCATCAATGATAGGAATAGGAAATTTATCTTTAATAGTGAGCTTGTTGATCTCCCTATAATCCAGAAACATGTGCCATGATCCATCCTTCTTGTGCACCAATGCTACTAGAGCAGAGAAAGAACTTTGACTAGGTTGAATTATACTAGCTTATAGCATTTTTGCAACCATACATTCAATTTCACTCTTTTGGGCATATGGATATCTGTAAGGCCTGATGTTTGGAGGAACACTTCCTGGAATCAAATAAATAGCATGATCATGATCATGAATAGGTGGGAGTCCTTTGGGAGTCTCAAATATCTTGGAATGGTTGTCCAATTTTTTTTGGAGATCTGGAGAAATAGATGATTGCGATGTGGGAACCTCTAGTGAACATAATTGTGCAATTACACCTCGTTTTTATTTCTCTAGAAGCTTTGTCATACTGTTAGAGCTTATTATCTTTCCTGGTTTCCTTGTGATACCCTTTAATTCAACTTCCTTTCCTTCCTAAAAAACTTTCAAGAAAAATTCTTGAAAATTAAAAGCTAGCATACCCAAAGATTGTAGCCATTGGACTCCTAGTACAACATCAACACCACCCATTGGAATGGAAAGCATTGAACTATTCAATACATATTATCCCATGGATAGCTTTATATTATGTCACTTTCGAGAGTAATTTATGGTTCCTCCATTTTCAACCATCACTTGACACTCTGGTGATGGATATAGGAAGAAATTCAATACCTTAGCGATCTTATACTGAATAAAATTATGGGTACTACCTGAATCAATCAACATTATTACTTTTTTCTTCTTGATATATCCTTCTATCTTGAGGGTTTGAGGAGTGTTAATTCCTATCAATTCATTACAAGATATGGTTGGATTCATTTATTTTTTCTCTCGGTTTGGTTCCTGGTGTATATCCTCTTCTTTTGACATTTCTTGTTCCTTTTCTTCCTCCTTTTCACAATCTATGTAAAATAATTTCTTCTCAGCACGCTTATGACCTTTAGTGTATTTTCTATCACAACTGTAACAAAGCCCTTTTTCTCTTTTTTATTCTAATTGTTGTGGTGTCAACCTTGTAGGTTGTGTAAGGCTAGGGGCAATAACACTTACATCTTTATAGTTGTGAGTGGTAGGCTTCCTTGTTTCCATAATTTTGTTTCAATTTTTCTTTCCAACCTGAATGCCTTCCCTAATGAATCAAGTTCCCAAAGGTGGACCTAATGTTGGATGTTATCCTTTAAAGTACCTATGAACACATCAATGTTATGCTCCTATGGAATATCTTTTACCCTTATATTCAATTTTTGGAATTCCTTAATGTGCTCCACCATTGAACCCTTTTGTTTGAGATTTATCAATTCTCTAAAGAAGGTATTACGTTTTGTATCCTCATAATGTGCTATCATTTCCTCCATAAAAATTGACCAAGTGACAATTTGTTTATGAGAGCAAAGACATCGATACCATAAAACTGATTGGATTCCAAATATAACGCTGCAATGCATACCTTTTGTTTGTTTTTCATGTTATGGAGATCGAAATATTGCTCCATCTATAGTATCCATGTTATGGGATCCTTGCCATCAAACTTCCTCATATCGATCTTCAGAACATGGTGAGTCTTCAATCCAATGTTAGATTCTATGAAATCATGATTAACATTAATTTTTTTTCTCATCATGAGTTTCTTCTACTACCTTTTCACCATTAGGAAGCATTTCATGTAGCAACTTTGCCAAACCTCCTTTCGAACCTTCCATGTCTTTCTTCAAATGTTCAATGTTTTCTTTTAGTTTTGCTTATAAACCATCCATCTTAGCTTCTATCTTAGATTCCATATTAGCTTCCATGCCATCCATCTTAGCTTCCATGTATTTCTTTAAACCATCCATCTTAGCTTCTGTTACTTTTTGTGAGAGTGAAATTTGTTGCACTTGGTCTCGTAATTTTGATATATCATGTTGCATTTATTCTTGTTCTTCATGAGTCATGGTAGATATTTTAGGTTGCTTACTAGGTGTTTCCATTTTATTTCTCCGAGGCATCAGTTAATTATAATTATGCTTCACTATTCCCTTTGAATCGCTTCAAACTATTTTTTCAAGCCAAACTTATGCAAATTAAAGAAACAAAAACTACACACCTTTTTTCTCTTTGTAGGAGCTCAATATTAAGTCTATTGTATCTTTGTAATTTCACATCTCCAAGGTATAAAATTGCGTCCTATGGTAGCCCTCTGAGTCCTATTTCTAACCCCACTAGTCTAATCAATATTGGATTCTTTAAGAAAGAGTTATACCAAATCTCCCATGATGACCTGATTATAAACTAGTTCCACAGAACGAACTTGTATGACCTTCCACGTGTCACTGTTTCGACCTTCAGACCTCAAAACAATACAAATAAAACTAAAACCTATCATATTTCTGTAACTTCTTATGAAATTTTAATCTGAAGCATAGAGAGAAATTTATGAGGATTTTCCCAAGGTCACATGTTTGGGATGTAATTCAGGAGTTTGCACAAACCCTAACTTCATTGGATCATATATCCGAAAATATAGAGCTACAAGTTCTGAAATTTGTACCCAAGGTTTATCAAGACTATTTCTCAAATGGGTTTTAATTTCAGCATTTGAAACGTCATAGAAACAAAATTATAGTGAAAATTCCATGATGACCTATTTGGGGCAGTGAAACCCTAGAATCTAAAGCTCTGATACCAAATGTTATGCAACTAGCTCACAAAATAGAAGAAAATATAGATCAACAACTTTGAAATCATCCTCTTCAAAGGGAAAACCTCCTTTAAATTACACAAATGAACAATTCTTGGATGATACAAATGACAAGACCTGCTTTCTATATATAGGAGTCTAAGGGGTCACAATATAATCAGAGTCGACATAACATTAATATTCTAAGGGCACAACAATAACAATAGTGGGCTTCTATAGGGCACAATAATAACAATATAAGGACTACATGGGCACAACAATACAATAAGGGGGTTCCACTAATAACAATAAGGGGCCACACTAGTAGTATAAGGGCCTAACATATTTAAATCTATTCTAAGGAAAAAAACAAGGAAGAATGAAACATAAAGCTATATTGTAAAAGAACAATTGTGCATGTCCTATGCAGGGGGGCCTCTTGGTGGTCACATGATCCTTAAGAAAGAATATAAACTAACTTTGAATTGACTCAATTATGCATATGCACATAATGAAGGGAAATCTTAGTTGACTGTATTATGGAGAATAATCCATATAATAGTTTAAAACATAAAATCTATGTCTCTACTGAGCAAGGTAAATATATTGATCCTTCAAAATAATAGTATTTAGAGTTTAAATGCTACAAATTAGAATAAAAGAGATGAATAAGTGTTCTATTTCTATTATCTAGATTTAAAGCTTATAATTTAGCTCATGCGTGAGTGCATATGAAGATGTAGCCAACAAAATGCTACTTTTTAGTGTTCTCTATCTTTTTATCCTATGAAGATATCACACTTGCTTGAGGCTTGACACACTTCCATGTCACAGTCCTCAAATAGTCTTCCTCTATAGTATACCATGTGATTGGTTGATGAATTGGCTGAGACTTTGACTATGCCACCATGATGACATAGTCACTTCTTTGGTGCACGAGATAGATAAATCGCCATCTTGTTGTCTTTTTCCATATGTCCCTATGCTTGATTTGGCTGAGCTACTTTTGGAGATGAGCTAACCAATGAATCTCCTATAGGTTCGGAGAGGAGCTACACAATTTGTTAATTTATGCAATGATCACATATTAGCCTATTTCTATAAAGAAAAATGTATAAAACTATAGAATAATGGACATTTTAGCCTGAATATACATTGTGTAACCTTTTGTAGCACTAATGGCAAATGTACATATGGAATGTGATATATATATATATATATATATATATATATATAGATATATAAGGGTTAATTATGGAGGAATCTAATAGATAAAATGGTCAAAACATGGTAGCATGTTGACAAAAAGATGCTAATTTATCAACCCATCATTATCCCACACTTAAGATATTGCATGCTCGCATGCACTTGAAAACATTTCAAATTTTGTCATTTTCCATATCATAGTACAGTCTTGGAAGCCTGGATAAGGTTATCTAGGATATTTTGGGTTCTCTTATTCTTCATTTTGAGCGACCATATTGGCTTCCACATGAGCATATTAGCTTTTAGAATTTTAATTTTTTATTTTAACATCTTGTTCTTCTTCTTCAACTTGGAGTTCTTGTGATAAACTTGAAGTTCTTGTGGTACATTCTCTTAAGCATCTCGTGCTTCTTTTCCATAAGGGTTTCATTCTATCTTTTAATGTGTCTTTCAAAGACCTCAAGCTCTGCTATTTCTTCCTTCAATGATTTTATTATATCTTATTCCACAAGAATGTTAAAAGGAAAATGACATTGTGTTGAACCATGGACTAGAGATGTTGGTATATCATCATTAAGAGAAATTTAGGAAAATGAGAGAAAATATGTACCTTTTTGTTCTGTGTTTCTTGTTACAAGGAATTGATGTAATCATAAACTTATTGTCGAACCCTTCTGTTATAGGTCATTTTGTCACATCTACTCAAATGACCTAGAAATTGGATCAAACAACATCCTTTACATCTTGTAATAATCCCTTTGCAGAGCCTTAAGAATTATATCTCAAAAAATTCCAAGAATTCTAGGTTTAATAGCTTAAAAACCACATTTTTGGGCCCATCACACTTTCTATTCTAGCAACCTGCATTGTTTCATGTTGCATAACTGAGAAACTTCACTAACCAGTGCATGTTTCCGTCACTGTAGGTATGATGGTTCTATAACTTGGAGAAAAATAAATAAATAAAAAATCGAATATTCTTTTTGCATAAGATTCTAAGTTGGTTTCAACCATTTATTATTGATTGAGATCTTGAAATCCTATCGGCCTAGAGGACTTATCTCTTACCCCTAGAGATTATCCTCCTTCATATGTGGATCTAAGCCCTATATTGGTAAAACCCAAACTACCCTATTTTCCCTATAAATTAACTGCCTCCCATAGAGTTTGGGTTACCCTTTGGAGACTCTTAGTTATGCCCTGATGTTGTTGATTTTTATGTAAGGATCCATTACCATCCTTGAGTTATGATTGAAGGCTTGCTTTGTCGCTAAGGAAGGACAAATTAGGTGGGAGACATCTACATGGTCAAGATCTATAAAAGGGTTGTAATATTCTCCTATATTTCATTAATACAAAATAATTTGTTTTCCTATACTTATGTCTATTTGATCCATATGCATTTCAATGCCTTATTGACTCATTAATTAGAGATATTAGTGTATCCAATTTGCATGTTGTAGTTCTCGTGCTTGTTATAATTATTTTGCAGGTTCTATTTATAGTGTTTGGAGCTAAAGTTCACAAGCAGGGAGGAAAGGAGAACTTGAATTGGACTCATGGTTAATATTTCCTCCATATTCTAATTTATAAAAAGAAAGAACAAGTCTCTTGTTTTTTTTGTTTCTAGATCAAGCCATTAGATCTAGGGAGTTCACTTTTGTTCGTAGAAGAGAATTTCCCGTCAAACAAATTGGTGGCCATACTGGGGAACACAGTGTTTCTATAGTGGTTTCCTTTGCCTAGTCATTTTAGACCTTTAAATATGATTCAATTTGACTTGTTTAGACAATAATTAGTATTAGGAAAATATAATTATGATCTTGGTAGGGTTTTTGTTTCATCTTTTGAAAAAAATTAGCCCGAGTGCACCTGTCTCTCTCTGTTTATGTGATGCATCACACTGGTTCTCTTACCTAGACTACGATGGTTCATGTAAGATGAAAAAATTACATTTTATGCCTCGCTCTAAGTTCTAATTTGATCCATTGGATTTTCCTGAATCTCTAAACTAGTCAAACTATTTGTAAAGTCATCAATGTGTTTACGTTTGAGTTTGATTCACTTTTGATGAGAGTTTGTTTAATTTTTTCTTTCTTCTTATAAATTAGGGTTTGCGAACACTTGGCTTGATTTTTGATTGGATAAATAATTTTTGTATTAAATTTACAGTCTGTTGGTCAATAATCTAACTTCATTTTCATTTTCATTGCAATTGAAAATTGAAAAAAAATCTCATTTCTTGCATTACATATAGGGTTTTGAATTGCATTGGAATAGTACCTTGAAAGATCTAATTCATAAGCTCTTGTTTGTTGAATTATTGTTTGTTTCTTCCTTCCCATAGATAGATCTTCATCGAAATGAAAGAGTTATTTTCATCATGCTAGTTGCATTATATGAATTTCAGTTGAATTCATACCGTGAGCCTTGAAATTGAAACTTAATCGAATATCAACTTTAAAATTTATTCAATTAAACTAAGGATAATTTGGGACATTAATGACACACATAGTGATCTAGGCTAGAAGACATGTTCAAACATCATTAAATGTAGGAGTTTTCATTACTTGTTTGCGTTAAACTTTAGAGGTAGTCGGTATTCCATGTACATAATTATATCAGATCATTCTCCATGTACCTTTGGGTATATCAGATGGCACTCCACTTATGAAAAGTATATCGGAATACTTCCTATCATACAATATGAATTAAACAACTCTACTATGGATTGCACTTCCACGTACCTATGGGTATATTTAGGAAGTCCACATTAGGTTGCTATCCTGCCATTGATAACTGTGTCAGTTTCCCTGTAAACTATGATACAATGAACACAACATTCAGGGAGATTGTTTGCACATACTGGAAATAGTATGTTACAGTTCACAGTGACTTAGTAAACCCTTTTGCCTAGTCACCCATTTTATTTTATTTGTGTTTTTAATTTCTAAAATTAATGAATCCATCATGGAATAACACCATGAACAACCCCATCGTTCGCCCAGAATGAAAATATTACATCCTTTACCTCCATAAGAAACACCTAGCTGTTGTAAGAAGAAGAAAACACAAACTACCAAACCTGGTGTTTTAGAAGCTATCCCTTCTAGAACCACATCTATTAGTGTGAAATTTCTTGGAAGGTGTACCAGAAACACTTCACTTAAGTCACTAGGTGACAAGTGACCCTAACAACAATTTGATGGTTGATTGCGATTGAGATCTGTAATAAAAATGGAAAACCTACAACCAAGTTATAGATTATCCAAAATAGAAAGCAACAACAAAAATATCCAATGTGATAACCCAAATGAAAAGAGATTAATTGAATAAATTGTTTATTAAAAACACCTGGTGAAGGAGATCTACAGATGGGTATGTAAGTCCTCTTCCATGGGATGGGTCCTTTGATATCCTTAATGCTGCAAAAAATGATCTTCTTTCTCAATATGTGAACAACCCAGACAAAAAGTTGAGAACTCGAATGGGATCTCAAAAGAAAAAAGATGATAATGATGATGATGATTATGATCATGGTGAAGAATGAATGAAAAACCCTCCTATTTATAACAAAGTATTGAGTTAATCTCGAAAATGGAGAATAATAAAATAATATTAACCAAATCAAGATCTAACTGCTTGGAATACTTTATTATATTTATTGGAGAGGGAAAAGATATTTAAAATGGTTAGATATCCTTATTTAGAAATAATTAACAAATAAGATTATTATTAATTATTTCGTTAGAATTAAGAATGGTTTGAAATTGAAATAATTATTAAATAGTGATTTAACAATTATTCCAATGGTAGAAATAAGGAAAATTAAATAAATAGCAATTTATTTAATTATTCCTAAGGGATTTAGTCAAATGTGACAAGGAATAACTATTTAAATAATGATTT
Source organism: Pinus tabuliformis (assembly GCA_031772625.1). Taxonomy (NCBI): domain Eukaryota; kingdom Viridiplantae; phylum Streptophyta; class Pinopsida; order Pinales; family Pinaceae; genus Pinus; species Pinus tabuliformis. The sequence continues at coordinate 397,074,407 of CM062808.1, read as the reverse complement.
AATAATTATTCATAGAGAAACTTAAATAAATAATGAGTTATCTAATTATTGTCATGGGTTTTTTTATTTAATAAAAAAAGTAATTTAATAAAAGTAGTTTACTAAATTAGTTTCCAAAGTGAAAGTGATTTTACTATGGTAAAATTAAATCTACACGGTGTATTTTGATCCACCTAGTTAGAGATGACTAGGTGATCATTGTTTGGTGATAACATATTCTCCCACACGTATGAGTTTTAGGAGAAAATCGTATGACCGAAATACATTGTCGGTTACACTTCCATGAGACACCAAAAGGGGAGTCAAAGAGATAGAGAGAAATAACTAAAGAAAGTCAAGGATGGAAAAATAATGGAGGGGGTGAGACCTACTAGACTGATAGAAGTCTCCTTTATATGGTAGTACATGATCTCAAATTAGGCGAGGGATGAATATCAATACCCACCCCCTCATGAGGTCTGAAACATCTCACACACACCTGGGAATCATTGGGACAATTATCTGGATCACTGAACCATCAAGTGTAAGAATCTCAATTGTGCGATAAGGACCTGCTGTCAAGCACGTGAGAAACAACCAAGTCAAAGGGCAATAATGAGTCCCTTTGCTTGATTCAAGGCAATGGAAAAACATGGAATCTGGAACCAATGTATGCCACCCTCTAGACCACTCTTTTGGAGTAAATGTGTTGATGTCAATAGAAGGGGGCCCGCCGGTGTTAAGGAAATGAGGAATTCTCATGAAAATCACAAGGGATCATAGTAGAGTGATTGATGTACTGACACCAGGGATGATGATGGAAGGAAACAAGATGGGTGGCAAATTGACGAATTCCCTTGTTAGAGAATAATAAGGATGGTTGAATTGGCAGTGACTAACTCGATTACAGAGGGGATGGTGAATGACTCAAATAGGGGTTTGATAAAGATGGAGTAGTAGAGATGGAGGAAAAATATGAGTAAAATGAGAGGGATGTGACATGACAACATATGAAAAATTGTAATGGGAAACAAGTGGACTAAGAAAAGACTCCATAAATACAATGGTGACTCATCTATAATGCTCTGAACAATGACGACTTGATGATGCTACCATATGGGGAGGCCCAGAGGGGACCATGAAAACATGAGTAAATGATGGTTACTCATGATAAAAATCGACATGTGAGTCAACCAGTGCAAAGGTAAAGTGGTACCAAAGTATGGGTGGCTCAAATGAAGAAATTCAGTTTTAATAGGCGACAAAGTGAGACCTCATGGAAAAAATGGCTTCCCGATGAAGTGTCAAATTACAAAAATAAAAGAGAGACCCATTATAAAAATTAGTGAGATATTTCCAACGGAGCTAACAGTTCATAAAACAGAGCTATGGTTTGGTCGCAATGGATGATGGAAAAACTAGGGTTTTTCCTATAAAAGGGCTTTTTTCCCCCAAATCTAATTCATTTCAATAGTGAGCTATGGAGAATTGGGAGAGTAGGAGAAGGCTCAAAATATTATGGAGATCATGTCACACAAACTGACCATTAGAATTTGAATCTACAACTTTTAGGTAGGTGACCTTACTTGTCCAATAATGACCTTAATGCTTCTTGGAAGGATGGTTTCCGATGAAGAATTAAGGAAAGAAAGGAATATAGGAATGAACTACTAGAAATGGTCTAGGATCATCCCTACCCACCAAGTCAAACATGGGGACTAGATGGTAAATGTGGTACCACATAGAGTATAATTTTTCATTGTATGGTATGAATCATCTATGATATGCAATGTGTATATGGCTTGCCGAAGAGGCCGGTAGGACAAACTATCCAAGGAATGAAAGGATAATTGACCATACCTATATCGGTGGGTTCTAGGTTGAGACTTATGTTGATGAAGTGAGAATGTGGCTAGGGGCCATCATGTGCCCAAGCATGGGATACTGCCCCCACCATCATATAATGATGGAGGAGACTGATTAAGTGGGAATGATACCGCATACCTGGATGAGTTTGTGGAGCGCCATTATGTTCCAAGTGCTCAAATAATGGATTCTAGCATTCGACCCTAATGGCACAAGATCCTGCAGAGGATCATGAGGATATGGATGGGCATATGTGCTCCCTAATTTTATATGTAGCATGCTATGGGCATGTTAGATGTATTTAGAGTAGTGGACTCAAAACAAATTTTGATGATGTGGTTCACCATTTGTTTATGTTATGGTCATCTTATTAGGGGAATAATTGATAAATATAGTTAGAGAAAGGAAATGGTGGATTACCAATCTCGTTTGGAACTGCATATATGAGTTAGATGGACTAAATTTATGGGTTCTCATACATGGTGTCACTATAAAAAAGAGTGGATTTAGATATAATGAACTAATGGTTATCTAGAAAACATGATGGTTGAAAAACAACAATCTCTAAGGGACTGGGTAGTTGATTTAAGATGGAGGGATGAGTAAGTGGGTAATCCCAAGAGTGATATGAAGTGATATGAGACTCAAGAAATTCTTCTAAATGGGGAATAATAATGGTACTAGAGTCGACATTACTGGATGCACTAGGAGAGTTGGGGAGAATTGCTTCTCTTGGACTCTAAAAAATGGATGCCCCCTTACCCAAAAATTGTGTGGCAATGTAATGGCCACAAGGTGGATGTAGTTCAAATTCATGGATTCGATATAAGGGGTGATGGAACCAATTGAACTCACCATGGATGAAGTCTTTCGATTCCACAGTATATTGGTCATGGGTTTGTTGTGGAAGGAAGTACACACGATGGTGCATATCATTCCAAGGATAATCAGGAGTGGTCATAGCTTCCATGATGTTTTCATTAGAATGGAAGATAGGTGGACAGGAGGAAGAAGGACCACATGATGGAGAAGAGCTAGCTGAGGCATCTTCATATATGCATCGTCAAGGTTGCGATGCATATGACTAGTAGATTGAATATTTACTGATGTTGAGTCTGGGGTGTTCGTCGAAGAAGGTTCAACATAATCACAATAGGAGACATTAGGGGAGTTCCAATGCATCGATCTCATGGATGACAATAGGTAGAGAATAGGAGCAGTACTCATAATGGGTGTTTGAGAGACCTCCTATTTTTGTGTAGGACTGGGACCAAAATCCGCAGGTAGAGGAGAGGTGGACTCACTACGAGCAACCTTTAATTCATGAAGCACTTGAAGTATATCACAAAAATATTTGAGACGGGGAAAACGATGAGAATAGTGTCCATAACTATTACACAAAGCACATGGGTGATTTGTGCGTAATGATCCATTCTTATTTGATGACTAAGGTAAGGTGACATGGATCTCAGGAATGTTAGAATCAGGGAAGGTATCAACGACCAAATCTTTAACATGAGGGAGTTCAGGACAATTATTGCTGGCATGATCAACAACATCACACAAAGCACAAGGAGCAATAGGCTTTGGTGCCTTAGGAGGAGCTAGAGTTTCTGGGGGGCCTTGTCTTTAGTTCCCTTTTTCTAGGCTTTGCCCCACTCACTAGATGCTTTCACAAAAGGAGTAGGCTCCTATTGAGGTTTTTGTGGAATTGAAGCAAAGGTATGGGTAGGAACAATAGGCGGGAGTTGGGTTAAGATTTAAGTTGGTTGGATGGAGTGTTTGCGGGAGGATCGATGTATCAGACTGGGATCCCCAAGATAATCATAGGTAGACTCAACATAGCCATGAAAGGTGTAGAATAAAATCCAGGAGGTGGAAATAAGAATGGTATCTGACCAGATGGATAGTGGCCTAGAGGAACTACTCTGAGATGGTTAAGGCTTGGTGGAACAGTTCCAAGAGGAAATGGGTTAGGAGAGGCACAAACATAAGGAAAGGGTCCTTGAGGAATGATACTAGGAGGTTGGTTTGAGTTAGGAGCATCAGGTTGTGGAGGTGTGATCTGTTGTGAAGTCATAACAAACCATCTGTGTGCGTCCTGCGATGCCTGGTGCATGAAAACATTGGATGATCTAGGATCAAAAGGGGTAGGCGGTGGACCGTAGTAAGCACCAATAAAAGTGGAATCTTTGTGGACTCCTAGAGAGACATCGGTGAAGGATGAGACATTCGTATTGTAAGCCACAATGGAAATGTTGGACTGAGGTGAAGTCTGGGATTTGGGGTCATAGTACGTCAACTGATCGATGGTGACGATCTTGCATTTATGGGGAAAGAACATCTTACAGTGAACCGTAGATGTGACAAATGACATGGCATAAGTATAACTATAACCCAAAAGGATGTTATAGTCTAAGGGAGCATCAATGAATTCAATGTCAATACAGACAATATTATTGGCAACTATGACTGGTAAGTTGTGATATAAGCCAAGGGGATGTGAAGGATGACCATCCCATGCATGAAGAGTGATGGTGGATGGGGATAGGTCAGGGGAACCAAGTTTCTTCCAAACACTAGCATCCATCACACAGGTGGAGGTGCCTTCATCGATGATACACTATTGAACAATGGCATTTCTAATGGAGACTGGTATTTGAAATGCAATGGATGAAGATAGGGGATGATTTTCTGACTTGTCAATATGAAAGACAATCATATGATTTTATTGAGGATCCAAAACACCCAAAGTGGATAATATATCTTTCTGTTCATATGGGAATGTCTAGAGGACTTTCGATGTTGACATGGTAGTAGGAGACTATGCCAAGTCATCTACTATGCTATATGTATGCGCGACTTTGGCAGAAGAAACATTTTGATGTAACAAACCTTTAGGGATCTTGGGAATAACCTCAACCTTAGGCTGAGGGATTTGTAAAGTACCATTGGATGATGATAGAGGCTCGGCAGACACTTTGGGTTGAGATTCAGTCGCTGACTTTGTGGATGGCTTGTTGTATTGGCAAGATCAAGTCTGAAGGTTGGCTTGCTTGATATTTACCTCATCAGAATTCATCATAAGAATATGATAATAATGTTGACCAGATGGTGGAGCTATTTGAGCTACATGAGCTTGTGTATGTTGGGTAGCTATATATCCTTAGTGAGCGAAAGGATTGGTAAGCATTGCCAATTGAGATGAAGTAGGAGAGGGAGGAGGAGCATGGGCTACAACCGTTGAGAAGCTGCTTGAGCTTCCCGTATTTGCGACATCTGAGGTAAAAGAGGACACTCATGGGTATAATGACCATATATGTGCAACATGCATAAGGCTTGTTCATATGAAGACCTTTGTTTTACTTGGGCTTACTGCCCTTTTTCCGGGTTACGGGATTAGGTTGAGGACCCTGAGGGGCATTGGGTGGAGGACCCTGGTTGCCTTGATTACCTTGAGACTCTTAGTTCTAATTACCCTTCCCATTGTTCCTTTTATTGGGATTAGGGGGATTGGGTCCACTTTGTTGATCATACACTTGACCTTGTGGAGGAGGTGGCTGTTGTGGCAAAGGGGGAGTAGGCAGGGGGGATGGTGCAGGAGGGGCTGGAGTGCTAGGTCATTCATACTAATAATAAGGAGATGGGGAAATATTGGAATAAACAGGTGATGTAACATCTGGCCTTGAAATCTATTTATGCAGATGGGGATATGAATATGGCGTGCTAGGACCTGGATAAGGGTTTCCTTGAGGAGGATTGGGGGAGGGATACTTGTAAGTGGAGAATATGGTTGGGGGTGTGAAATGGTTCCAACTATGCCATCCATGACATGAGATGTCCTCGGTGTATTAGCTACACCAGGCCAAGGCAGATTGGGGATGATAGTGTAAACATAACCTGAATGGACGTAAATCAGATTAAATTTTAGAGTTACTTGGAGTGCATCTTCCTCAGACTAGGGAAGTGTAAAGTGGCATCTTTAGCAAAGGGAGACAACAACGATATAAGGAACCAATCCATATAGACTCAGTCTTCAAACTTAGGAGCTCTACAGACACTCCTTCTTCCCCATTCCTGAACAAGGTCAAAAAGGTGGGTGGTATAAGTTTGATGGAAATAAGTCAAAAGTTCAGTACCAGTGTCATAACAGAGAGGTAACTATAAATGTGAAATAATTTTTTTGGAAAGAGTCACAAAAGTGGAATGAATGGCTCTAGGTTGATCGATATACTACTTAGTAGTATCTCTAGTGAGTGCGCGTTGGAACAAAATAAGACAGATAGAGTTTTTAGTAATGGAATTTGATGAAAACCACACGCGTAATGAATAAATATTATTATTTGGATCTTCTCCAAGATTACCTTCAAACTTTGGGATGTCTAAAGGGAGTTTAGTAAGCATAGCTGACCATGTGGGATTGCGGAGAAGAGGATCATTGAGAAGTTGGTTGAAATCTAGGAGACTCAAACCAACCATAAAAGGAATCAAGGGAGTAGGAGTGACCACACCTGTGGGGGTACCTTGGTTGGTACCTAGGTTACCACCCTCGTTTCCCACACCCATGTTGGTGCTTGACATGGTGACGATACAGGGTTGAGACAATGCAGAATCAAAGGAGGAACTGTATGAGTCAAAATCAAAATGATGAACCGATGAACGACTGGGAGGATGAACTCTAACTCAATAAGGAGGAGTAATATGTCCTAATGAGAACTAAGGTTGAATACCTCAAATTCGATGCGACAAACACCTAGGGGGCGCAATGATGTCAAGACAATAATGATCTAATAACTTCTTGTATTGTTCAACAAACCCCATTTTAATATATTATAAATTTCCTATGAAAATTATTATATTGAAATAAGGACCCTTCAATTTTAAAAAAGTCTTTGATTATCCAAAAAACCAAATTAAATATCCCCCGAGACACAAACTATACTTAGGCTTAAGTATTAAACATTATGGGTTATTTGATTAAAAAATAAAATAAAACGGATTTTTTAAGATTCTCGAAGGTTGAAGTCTTTACAAACTCCAACACTCCACCATACCCTACATCGTATCCATACCCCTCATCGCATATCCCATAATAAATCAACATAGCGCAAAAACCCCTCTACACCACGTATTGCGATATGCGATAAAGCCCAGACCCGACAGGAAAATACATGCAAATACATATTAATATTGCATCCGTAGGCTATCGCAAAAAAGAAAAACTTAAATCCATACTCCACCCCCTTTGCCAATTGTGATATGCAATAAGGACCGAACCCGACTAGATGATTCACTATAATTTATATTAATATTGTGTCTGGGGCTTATATCACAATCACAAAGTTCTAAAATCATGCCTCATGCTAATGTTGACTGCGATACGATCTAGATTTCTGATTGTGATATGTCGTTAGCTGCCATGTCAGTTCCACATCATCTGCCAAGTCAGTTCCATGTCATCTGCCATGTCATCAACCCACGCCATTCGCCATGTCATAGTGATGTCACCCTAATGTCATCCTGCATATCACAAATCACAACTCATTCGAGACTTAAACCATATGTAATGTTTGCCTTCTTTCCGAGCGCTGATTGCGATAAAACTAAATCTAGACTTATCTTATAAAATAAACAGCCCAGATCTATCCTCTCAGATCAATGACAGATAATGGTTTCGGACCCCCTTTGCTCAAATTTAAGTTTCTCACGGGGGTGGGGTCCGAAAAGTGGTTTTCCCATCTAAGGCCTATCTCTACATGTCACTCCTCTGTTCTTTTGGACTCCCCCCTTCACAAACCACTTACCACTTCGAACCCCCTCCAAAAAAACCACTAAGCCTCCCGCCTGTTTTGCAATCTGTGATAACACATCATTCTTCCACGTCATCTACCACATGGATCCTGCACGTTATCTGCCACATCACCATGACATCATCCCTTCCTGCATATTGCAAATCACAAATCTCCCGACCAACTCTTATCATCTCCCCCTTCATAATTACAATTGTGATAAAGCCCTAGACTAGACAGTATTAAAAAATCCAAACCATAAAACCCTGCATCTGGAGCTATTGCAGTTACCAAAGGGTCTTGCCTCATACTGATTGTGATTGTGATATAGACTTGGACCCGATGGGATTATTCAATCCAATTCATAAATCCCCCACATTCGTGCAATCACAAGAATCATAGTTTAAAACTTTTTACATGCCGATTACGATAATCCCTGGACCCGATAATCATCCGTGATGTCATTCTCCATGTCATAGTGACATCACCATGATATCATCTCTTACATCATCCCTCATAACAAAAATCACAAATCTTTGAAGACTGTTGGTATCATACCGCTCCGTTACCGCGATATGCGATATAGTCGGACCCAACAAGATTATGTAATGCAATCCATAAATTCCCGTGTCTGCGTAATCGAAAAATTCATGGACCTTAAGCCATTCCTCCTCTACCCATTCCGATTGTGATTTGGGATTTTTTGATTTTTCGTATATTTAAAATATAGATTCTCCTTGGTTGGAATATGACAATAATTCAACTCACGGTCTAAAAGCGATTGCAATTTTGCGACAAAACTGTAAAAGTTTGACTTGTCTTACCACATACCTCACTCTGCATGAATCTCCATGATGGTTGTGTTTGGAATTTATTATGACTCTACGTTTTTCCTGATTTCTTGCAAAAGTGATTTGTTTCAACTAAAACTCACTTATCAGTTTCATTTACTTCCAGCTTATCGATTCCTATTTTTAATGTTTAGGTTCATGACAAAAGAGGACAGTTGTGATGATAAGTGGTAGTTTAGTTCAAACAGACAGAAAAACATCCAGAGAATCCGATGGAACAAACAAAGTTGACGAAGACAGTAAATCACTTTCAGAACATTTCTACCAAAAAACAATTTTTCTTTAATCGTATTGAAGGGATTTTTTTAAATTTCCTCAACACTCTACACAATAGATTCAGTTAAGGAATTTAGACTTCTGTGATCCATAACATTGTTTAGATAATCTTCGGCGAAATCACATAATTAATCTTTTGCCGACGCGTTTCGAACCAACAAGTGTGGTTCATCGTCAGGACAAGTTGAAGAACTGATCTGGCTTAGCTTGATTAAATAGAGTGTGCAGAGACTTCAACGGCTATATTGCAACGGCTAATTTTAACCAGAGGATCAAAGTCAAACCCCTGATTTTATTATTAATATAAGTTAAATGAATAAATCTATTGTTTTTAAATACAATGGTCATTATATCTTCATATTTATTAAATAACCTATATTTAAAATTATTTAAAACCAAGTAAATGGTATTAAATTATTATTGGAATTTAGTTACAATAGGTAACTGCGTATTTATTTAATAATAATTGTTTAAATCAAAGGGTCCACTGTTTAATTAGATATTAATAAATTAGGGTAAACTAAATAATGGTAAACTACATAAATTATAACAATATTTATTATTATTCCTAAATATAATAAATAGTATTAAGTCACCATTATTCTTATAGTTACAATAGGTAACTATGTAATTATTTAATAATAATTATTAAAATTAAGGGACCAATGGTAAACTAAATCTTCTCTAAAATAAATCATTTTTATTAATTATTTAAATGTAAAGGCCCATTCGAAATTAAATTAATAAGTTCATATAATAATTTAAGTTTATTAGATAATCTATATTCACTTATTAATTTATAATTCTAATATTGTAAATACCAAAATTCAAGTGCATGTTAATAATAGTCTATCCATTAACTCAATATCATATATTTCCAATCATAACCTCTTATAATGAATATAGTAATTTATATCCATTAATCAATATCTAATACTAACATTATTATTAAAATCAACTATGTTATTACTTATAAGGTTTAAAAAGGGGGGTCTTTATTAATTCAATATAATGAAATCAGTTAAAGGAAATAACAAGGGGTAGAAGAATTAAAAATTTATTAATGCAAAGAATCTAATCTAATATTAATTTACCCCCTGGGATAAGGATAATAACATAATTAACCTAAAATTACTTAATAACAAATTACTAACTCTTGCACTCCATGACAAACCCGCCAAAAACAGAGTACGAGGAGAGGGAAGACAGAAACCCTAAGACCTAACAAAAGGGGAATGAGGAGGCTAGGAAGATAAGGCTGGGACCCAGCAACTTCTAATCTTCCAGCCATCATCCCTATTAAGATTGTTCGGCCTTTTCTCAATCTCCAGGGCCTCTCTAAATTTACGATGGTGAAACTGTGCAACTTTGGCAATGACTTGAGCATCTTCTATACAGACATGGTGCCTAGTCTTCCCCGCATGCTCAGCCAGGGCTGAGGACTTGGTCCTACCATGTCTTAAGTCTGCCGAATGCTCGCTAATCCGTTGATTGATAGAGCGACCAGTCTCACCAATATAAGGGGTCCCACAGGAACAGGGAATGACATAGACGCCTTTCATGTCCTTAGGGTCAATAGGGTCTTTCACAGACCTGAGGGAGCTATGGATAGTGCGGAGAGGTCTAAAAGACTATCCGTAGCTCCCTCAGGTCTGTGAAAGACCCTATTGACCCTAAGGACATGAAAGGCGTCTATGTCATTCCCTGTTCCTGTGGGACCCCTTATATTGGTGAGACTGGTCGCTCTATCAATCAACGGATTAGCGAGCATTCGGCAGACTTAAGACATGGTAGGACCAAGTCCTCAGCCCTGGCTGAGCATGCGGGGAAGACTAGGCACCATGTCTGTATAGAAGATGCTCAAGTCATTGCCAAAGTTGCACAGTTTCACCATCATAAATTTAGAGAGGCCCTGGAGATTGAGAAAAGGCCGAACAATCTTAATAGGGATGATGGCTGGAAGATTAGCAGTTGCTGGGTCCCAGCCTTATCTTCCTAGCCTCCTCATTCCCCTTTTGTTAGGTCTTAGGGTTTCTGTCTTCCCTCTCCTCGTACTCTGTTTTTGGCGGGTTTGTCATGGAGTGCAAGAGTTAGTATTTTGTTATTAAGTAATTTCAGGTTAATTATGTTATTATCCTTATCCCAGGGGGTAAATTAATATTAGATTAGATTCTTTGCATTAATAAATTTTTAATTCTTCTACCCCTTGTTATTTCCTTTAACTGATTTCATTATATTGAATTAATAAAGACCCCCCTTTTTAAACCTTATAAGTAAGAACATAGTTGATTTTAATAATAATGTTAGTATTAGATATTGATTAATGGATATAAATTACTATATTCATTATAAGAGGTTATGATTGGAAATATATGATATTGAGTTAATGGATAGACTATTATTAACATGCACTTGAATTTTGGTATTTACAATATTAGAATTATAAATTAATAAGTGAATATAGATTATCTAATAAACTTAAATTATTATATGAACTTATTAATTTAATTTCGAATGGGCCTTTACATTTAAATAATTAATAAAAATGATTTATTTTAGAGAAGATTTAGTTTACCATTGGTCCCTTAATTTTAATAATTATTATTAAATAATTACATAGTTACCTATTGTAACTATAAGAATAATGGTGACTTAATACTATTTATTATATTTAGGAATAATAATAAATATTGTTATAATTTATGTAGTTTACCATTATTTAGTTTACCCTAATTTATTAATATCTAATTAAACAGTGGACCCTTTGATTTAAACAATTATTATTAAATAAATACGCAGTTACCTATTGTAACTAAATTCTAATAATAATTTAATACCATTTACTTGGTTTTAAATAATTTTAAATATAGGTTATTTAATAAATATGAAGATATAATGACCATTGTATTTAAAAACAATAGATTTATTCAATTAACTTATATTAATAATAAAATCAGGGGTTTGACTTTGATCCTCTGGTTAAAATTAGCCGTTGCAATATAGCCGTTGAAGTCTCTGCACACTCTATTTAATCAAGCTAAGCCAGATCAGTTCTTCAACTTGTCCTGACGATGAACCACACTTGTTGGTTCGAAACGCGTCAGCAAAAGATTAATTATGTGATTTCGCCGAAGATTATCTAAACAATAGATTCAGTTGTTTTCTGCTATTTAAGCTTACTTTTTGTGTGAAATAATGGTCCTGTATTTTATGGAGAAAGTCCAGAAAGCTCGCACTACTGTACTTTAATGTTTTTTCTCAATAGAACGACTAGAACTTTGTTTAAGAATTTTCATAAAGAATTTCGAGAATTTGTACTTCTGTACTCCTGAAATCATCTTCGTGAGAAGGAATAAACTGTTGCTATTTCTTTTATGAGATAAACAACATGCATCTAGTATTTCTATCTTTGTGCCTCTGTTCTTTTTTTATAAATAAATAGTGAAATTATCTTTTCAGATTGCTTATTACATGTTATTTCTACTCTTCTATGCAATTCACAAATTCTTGAAGGCACTATTGTATAAAGGATTCAGAGTTGTAGGTTAGAAGAGAAAACTTAGATTTGAAGGCTTATTGAGGATTTTTCTTTTGCACTTTGAATTATGTTTTGATGCGCAGAGTTCGTACTATTACAGATCTAGTTTTAAAAGAAAACGTTCAAGCATTGTAAAAGACTGTTAGAGACCAGAGCGAGAGAAATGAATTCAATAAATTGGCATTTTTAATACTATTGTTTTAAATATTAGTTTAATTTTATAATCTCAAGAATGTGACATTTTATTCATATTTGTGCACTATTGTTGGTATGAGTAATTTGTGTCAATCATATGTTATGATTTATCTCTTCTTTTATTTGTTGAATTTTGATTTTTGATTAACTGTTTACTCAGAAATCTATCTTAAAATACCGATTTAACAAATAATGATATGTTGTGAACCTTTTCCTTATATTTTTGTTTAATTATTCGAATTATTGATTTAACAATCAATATCCTTTTGTGAATTACTTCCTCAATGTTATTGGTTGGTTATTTCAATAAAGATTTCTCTAAATAGAATATGTTTTGGTATTCATAATGTTAGTTAATTGGACTATTTCGTTAGCTTGATATTCATTATAAGCCAAACATATTTAAATCCCAAATCAATTAAATATCTTGCTCTTGGTTGGGTTAGATCTATATCTTCCTAATTGAGATAGGATTAGGATTTAGTTTCTTTTTCTTGCATTTCAGAATTAGTTTTCATTTAGATTAATTCTACATTTATAGAAGTCCTCTTTTAAGGAAAATCTTTAGATTGGTTTGATTGTTCCACAAAAACAACTTAAGGATCATTCTTCTTGCCTGATCAGCTTGAAGAATTGATCTGATGGCCATAGCTATGAACAATTGAAGACATATTTAAAGCTAATAGTGGTTGGGAGAAGGTAACTAGACCTAGTTAAACTAGTCAGAGCCAGTATTCCAAATGGAAAAGGAACTACTTTAATGTCTGAATTGGGTGGTTTTCCCCAATGTTGTTGCAGTGATTTTCGAGGCCTCAACATTTTTGGCACTAGAAAGAGGTCCTTGAATTAGTTATCTGTTTACATTTTTTTATAAAAAATTTTAACTAATCATGGCTCCCATATACATTCCTACACTTGGTCATGCATTCAATTCACATAAGGCTACACGAGGCATGCCCAAGGAGCAGATTGAGTCCTTGTCACAGTTAAAGTTCGATGGTGAGAGTAATATTTCTGCATTAAATCATATTGCTGGTTCTGTTAACAGATGTAAATCTTTTAATATAATCGTTGATAATGAGATATGCATGCTTTTCACTCTCACATCCAGAGGACGGATCTGCAAAAGGTTCTTTGTGCTTCCTGAGAAGTTGATTCATTAATGGAAACATTTTTGCCAGGTATTTCTCAAAGCACATCAAAATTATAGTTGCAATAATTTGTTTTTAGAATTAGATCATCTTTACATGTATGATAATGAATCTTTAGATGATTTTTATAATAGATTTTGGTCATTTTGTTATAGATTTCATTTAGATGATTTTCCTTCAACTGAAGATTTAATTGAACGTTTCACTTCTCTTGTTTCTTCCCATACTAAAAATAATGAATCAATTAATGAAGAAAAAGACACATCTAATTCATTAACTAGTCTTGAATAACTAAACTTTTTTATGGAATCTGAACCTGAAACTGTAATTTAATCACAACATTCTCCTTTAGAAAATTTCAATTCTCGTTTTCTTTTTGAAGATGCAATTGAAACAAATTTTAATAACGCATGTGATCAATCAGTAGGTCCAATAAAATCCAATCTACAAGACTTGAAAAATGAACACATCAGTTTATCTTCTTTGAAGGAAACTTTAGAAAATTCAGAACATGTAACTGCAATTGAAAGAATTTCCTTAAACCTAGATTATAATATGGCAAGTTCTATAGACAATTCATTTCAACCATCATTATATCTAGAATGCATTATTTTCATTATACAGATGTCTTTTCAAATCAAAGTATAGTTAACGATGATCACACTAATTTTTCAGTTGATAATTTTCCTAGTTCTTGTTCTCAAAATTGTACATCTAGCAATCATTTGAATGCTAATCCTTTAATTGCAAAATCTTCTTCTTTTGTATTTTTTGATTCTGTTATTTTAGATTAGTCATTTGATTTTCATAAGAAGAAGGTAATTTATGATGATTATTATGATGATGATGACAAAGAATCACATCTTGTACAAACTGCACCAATTTTGAAAATTGATTTATTTCATGAAGATTCACATGCTTTAATTTTGTCTCCTGAACACAAACTTAGTTTTGAGAATTTTGATGAATTAATTTTGCAAATTTCTAATGTATTTCATTTTGCTTCACTTTTATAAATTCACATTTTAAAAATTTTCAGGGAATGTCCCTTTAGTGGCAATTCATTGATTGAAATCCACGATAGGTTCCAGAATTGCCTTGTAAAATTATTTTGTAATTTTAGCTTTCATAACAATTTAATTGTTTTTCCATCCTTTTATTTTATTTTCTTTTCTTTTTGCAAGCATGTTAAATCTCTCAATATTGAATATCATTGAGATTTATTAAGTAAAAATGATGAATTGGTTTCTCATAATCTTGTATATCAAAAATAATTTCATTTCCAATTTAATTCGACATTCAGAAATTCATTCAAATCATTTTATCATCAGTCAAATTTAAATCTTGAGAGTGTTCTTCCTTCACAACATGATTTTTCATCATCTCCTTTGGAAAATTTTCATTCTCTAACAAATATTCATCCATTCTTTGATGATCCCATAGATATTTGCTTAGAGAATGCTTTCCAAAAGAGATGGTTTAATAACAGGTTAGTTTCAAATAAATTTATTTTTGTACATAATTTCAAATTAGATGTAAATAATAAATTTTGTTTTATTTTGGTTATTCTTATCATATTTTTACTAATGTTTGACTTGTACATGCAGGCAGGTAATAAAACGAGAGAATGGTTACATTGGAAGTATGATTATACCTAGTCATGTTTCCTTCATTAAGTTAGAATTAGGAGTAGATTAGTTTAGATAAGATTTATAAATAATGATTTTGAGTTAATTGCCTTGCATTGGAGAAATTCATATCTTTCCAGCAAGATTAAATGAAATTCCTTAATGGTAAGTATCATATACTCACTTTCGTTCATTATTTACTTTTTAGATTCAGATTTGTTTTCTTATTTTTTGTTGATATGTAACTCTCTTTTGCAGCTCTTCACAAGCATTTTCACACTTTCACTAGATCAAATTGTGAGCTCAAAGAAGCAGTGATGATTTTCATCGAATTATCCAAAATGGGGAAGTTCTAAACCTTAATCTTTTTCTTCAAGAGCATTACTCTAATTAGAAAATGGTTAAAACACTTTTTTCAAAGTCCTGCTTTAAAAAAAATGATAAATAAATAGAAAATTTCCTCATTCAAATTGAATTACTACTAAATGCTTTTAACTTTGCAAATTCGATTTATCTAGATTTTGACATAAGAAGAAATGTTTTCTTCATTATCTTTTTCCTCTTTTGTTAAGAAATTTGCATAAACAATTTTGTAAAGTTTTCCTTTTAGATTTGGTTTTGAGTGATTTTATCATCATACTTGTGAATGGTTATATCTTGAGAATTAAGTTATCATATCACATTTACATTTTCTTTTAGATAATAATGGTAAATGACATACTCTTGGCCTTTAATCAACATCTCTTGAAAACCATTTTATTATTTTTCAATTTGAAAGTAGGAAATTTTCAGGAAGTGTTTATGAAAATTGAAAATTAGATAAAAATTATTAACTCTGAATTTTATTCTATTAAGTTGTAAAATATTTAAAAACCTCAAAAATTATATCCTTTTACTCTAGTTTCAGTAAAAAAAAGGTCATCCTTAAAAAGTAAAGACTGTTTTATGACTAAAACACTTTCAACTCAGATTTGTCATTAAAACTATTAAGGAGTCAACAATCTTTCCCATCCATTAAAAAGGAAAATTTTAGAGTGTAATTTTAAAATATAAAAAAAAAATCTAAAAAGATAAGAGGTCTCATCATGAGCATGCTTACTATGTTCATAGGGAACCAATTAAACTGACATTACCACACTGGACACCAAATTAGGGTAATGGCTTATGATTTTTAATTGTAAAACAAGGGGTCTCATAACGAGACAACTTGTTCAGTTTGTCTGTTACTGGTGAATGGCATTGCCATTATCTCGCCATTAAACTAGGACAATGGATTTTAAGCATCAAAAAAGAAAAGACAAGGAAAGCAAAATTTACCTCTAATTATTGCGCTATTAAATGGATGGGATAGTGGATTGTTGTTGGTTAAAAATAACCCTATCGAGGCTATGAACAGTTGCTGAAAATAGTGGCTCTACCTGTGACGAACGTGTACATTATAAGCTAAGTCGTAAAAGGCCCCCTACTTTATTCTTACCACTGATTAATGACTGATACAAGTAAATAGGATTCTTTCATTCACAAAAGGTTTTTAAAAGAAATTTCAATTTAATGAGTTTTATAGCCAGAGTAATTTTATTTATCTAGATATTTTGAAAAATAATTTTCACTTCTTAAATTATTTTTACTGAATTTTTGGAAAATTTCATTATTATCAGAGATAACTGGTTCTTCCAGTGAATCACCAATTGTTGTACTGTTCAACAAACCCCATTTTAATATATTATAAATTTCCTATGAAATTTATTATATTAAAATAGGGACCCTTCAATTTTAGAAAAGTCTTTGATTATCCAAAAAACCAAATTAAATAGCCCCCGAGACACAAACTATACTTAGGCTTAAGTATTAAACATTATGGGTTATTTGATTAAAAAACAAAATAAAACAGATTTTTTAAGATTCCCGAAGGTTGAAGTCTTTACAAACTCCAACACTCTGCCATACCCCGCATCGCATATCCCATAATAAATCAACATAACACAAAAACCCCTCTACACCACGTACTACAATATGCGATAATGCCTAGACCCGATGGGAAAATACATGCAAGTACATATTAAATCACATTTGCAAGCTATCGTAAAAAAAAAAAAAAAAAAAAAAAAAACTTAAATCCATACCTCGCTCCCTTTGCCGATTGCAATATGTAATAAGGCCCAGACTCGACTATATTATTCATTGCAATTTATATTAATATCATGTCCGGGGCTTATACCACAATCACAAAGTTCTAAAATCATGCCTCACGCTAATTTCAATTGCGATATGATCCCGATTTCTAATTGTGATATGACATCAGTTGCCATGTCATCTGCCACGTCTGTTCCATGTCATCTGCCACGTCATAGTGATGTCACTCTGACATCATACCGCATATTGCAAATCAAAACTCTTTTGGGACTTAAACCATATGTCATGTTTGCCTCCTTTCCAAATGTCAATTGCAATAAAACTAAAGCTAGACATTTCTTATAAAATAAATGGCCCAAATCTATCCGCTCAGATCAACAACAAATAATGGTTTCGGACCCCCCTGCACTCAAATTTAAGTTTCTCACTGGGGGGGTCTGAAAAGTGGTTTTCTTGTCTAAACGCTATCTCTATGTGTCACTCATCCATTATTTTGGACTCCCCCCTTCACAAACCACTTAACACTTTAAACCCCCTCCAAAAAAACCACTAAGCCTCTCGCCTGTTTTGTGATATGTGAGAACACATCATTCCACCACGTCATCTGTCACATGGATCCTCCATGTCATCCGCCATGTCACCATGATGTCATCCCTTCCTGCATATCGCAAATCGCAAATCTCCCGATCAACTCTTATCATTTTCCCCTCCATAATTGTGATTGTGATAAAGCCCCAGACTAGACGGGATTATAAAATCCATAACATAGAACCCTGCATCGTGAGCTATCGTAGTTGCCAAAGGATCCTGCCTCATGCCAATTGTGATTGTGATAAAGCCTTGAACCCGATCGGATTGTTCATTCCAATTCATAAATCCCCCACATTCGCGCAATCACAAGAATCATAGTCTAACATTTTTCACATGCCGATTGCAATTTGCGATAAGCCCCAAACCTCATAATCATCTGTGACTTCATTATCCATGTCATAGTGACATCCCCATGATGTCATCCTCGATATCTCAAATCACATATCTTTCAAGATTGTTGGTATTTCACTGCTTCGTTATTGTGATATGTGGTATAGCCTGACCCAACGAGATTATACAATGCAATCGATAAATTCTTGCATCCACGCAATCGTAAAAGTCATGAACCTTAAGCCATTCCTCCTCTACCCATTCTGATTTCGATTTGGTCTTATTCGAATTTTCATCTGTTTCAAATAGGGATTATCCTTACTTGAAATATGATGATAATTCAACCCTCGGTCTAAAATCGATTGCAATTTTGCGATAAAACCATAAAAGTCTGACTTGTCTTACCATAAACCTCACTCCGCATGACTCTCCATGATGGTTGTGTTTGGAATTTATTACGACTCTATGTTTTTCCTGATTTCCTGCAAAAGTGATTTGTTTCAAATAAAACTCGCTTATCAGTTTCATTTATTTCTAGCTTATTGATTCCTATTTTTCTTGTTTAGGTTCATGACAGAAGAGGACAGATGTGCTGATAAGTGACAGTTTTGTTCAAATAGACAGAAAAACACCCAGAGAATCTGATGGAACAAACAAAATTGATGAAGACAACAAATCACTTTTAGAACATTTCTACCAAAAACTGTTTTTCTTTAATCATATTGAAGGGATCTGTTTAAATTCCCTCAATGCTCTGCATAATAGATTCAATTGTTTTATGCTATTTAAGCTTGTTTTATGAAATAATGGTCCTGAATTTTATGAAGGAAGGCTAGAAAGCTCGCACTACTGTACTTTCATGTTTTTTCTCAATAGAATGACTGGAACATTGTTTAGGAATTTTCATAAATAATTTCGAGAAGTTGCACTTCTGTACTTCTAAAATCATCTTCGTGAGGAGGAATAAACTGTTGCTATTTATTTTATGAGTTGAAAAACGTGCATCTGGTATTTCTATCTTTGTGCCTATGTTTTGTTCATAAATAAATAGTGAAATTATCTTTTTAGATTTCTTATTACATGGTATTTGTACTCTTCTCTACAATTCACGAATTCTTGAAGGGACTATTGTATAAAGGATTTAGAGTTGTAGGTTAGAAGAGAAAACTCAGATCTAAAGGATTATTGAGGATTTTTCTTTTTCACTTTGAATTATGTTTTGATGGGAAGAGTTCATACTATTACATATCTAGCTTTAAAAGCACAAGTTCAAGAATTGTAAAACACTGTTGGAGAGTAGAGCTAGAGAAATGCATTCAATAAATTGGTATTTTTAATCCTATTTTTTATCCTAGTTTAATTTTATAATCACAATAACGTGTCATTTTATTCATATTTTTGCACTATTGTCAGTATGAGTAATTTGTCTCAATTATATTTTATTATTTATATCTTCTCTTATGTGTTGAATTCTGATTTCTAAGTAACTATTTACCCAGAAATATGTCTTTGAATACCGATTGTTGAATTGTGGCTTCTGTGATCCATATCAAGTTTATGAGAAAATTCTTCGGTGTAAATCACATGATATAACACGTCAACAATTGTAATAATGATATGTTGAGAACTATTTCCTCATATTCTTGTTTAATCATTCAAATTATTGATTTAAAAATCAATATCATTTTGTGAACTACTTCCTAAATTTTATTGGTTGATTATTTCAGTTAAGAGGTCTCTAAATAGAATATGTTTTGGTATACATAATGTCATTTAATTGAACTATTTCGTTAGCTTGATATTCATTATAAGCCAAACATATTTAAATCTGAACTCAATTCAATATCTTTCTCTCGATTGCGTTATATCTAAATTTGCCTAACTGAAATAGGATTATGATTTAGTTCATTTGTCTTGCATTTTAGAATTAGTTTGCATTTAGATTAATTCAACATTTATAGAAGTCATCTTTTGAGGCAAGACTTTAGATTGGTTTGGTTGTTCCATAAAAACAACTTAAGGATAATCCTTCTTGCCTGATCAACTTGAAGAATTGATCTGATGGCCCTAGCTATTAGAAATTGAAGACATTCAAATCTGATAGTGGTTGGGATAAGGTAATTGGACCTAGCTAAATCAGTCATACCCACTATTCCAAATGGAAAAGGAACTTCTTTAAGGTCTAGCCAGGTGGTTTTCCCAAATTTTGTTTCAACGATTTTCGAGGCCTCAACAGAACTAAAGGGTGATGATAGGAATAAAAGAGAAACAAACAACAAGAAAAAACCTAGTGCACTGGTGCCAATTGTAAGTTAACTATTTTAATGATGTTACTCTAATATAAGCAAACACGTCCTATCAAAGAAAAAGACTTGTAGCCTATATGTGATCTAAATCATGAAACAATCCTAGATATACTATTTCATATGGCCTTCCAAAGAGCTTCTTACTTGATAGAATCTAATCCCTACAAGAAGAGTTGTCTAGAGAAAGGTTGGGTAGAGAACCAACTGCTTCCCACAAACAGTCCTATAGGGTGTTTTCCAAAGATTGGTCACTATGGTTACCTTCGTCCCATGGGGGTAGTCGAGCCTTGAGCTTCTTGGTAGTTAGCCACTACATGATATTCCCTACCATGGGTTGGGTAGCCCTGAGGAGAACCACTCACACGATGCCCTGGCCTATCCCCCTCTATATTGGGTTTTTGATGCACTCTAGCTTTGGGCTGTTGGATGGTGAAGGAGTTTAATCTCCCTAATATGTCAGCTTCTATGTCTCAATTAAAGTGATCAATGGGTGTTATTGGAAGCCTATCCCATCGATCCTACACCTACACTACAATTATTGTTTGGCCCTAGAGCCCAAGTGGGTTTAATATATGTGTGTTGATTTATTAAGGCGTAGTGTTTCAAGTCTTGGCTTGGCAGTGTTAACCAAGCTCATGTTTGGTTAGGGTGTGACTGTGTGAAAATAATGTGTCAAGTGGATGAGTTAATTAAGTATGTTTCATAATGCCATGTGATGCTAAAAATAAAATCCTAAAATATTGTAAATAAATATGAAAATTACAGAAAATAAACAACCAATCAATTACATAAAACCCTACCCATATGGGCTACTAAGAAGCTAAGAAAGAGAGGGAAAAAAAGCTACTCAAAGACACATAAAAAGGACTAAATGATCTAATGTCAAGGGACTTAGATCTAGAGGCACTAATCTATTGTAAATGGCGCAGACAAACAACAAAAATCAGAGGTGAAAAATGTTGCAAAGGATAGGACTGAAGCTCTAAAACCTAGGATGATTAAGGGGATACTAAGGGGGAAAAGGAAAACCAAAACTCTAAAGGAATAAAAGGTAAATAAAACCTATCCAACTAGGTTGAAAAGCAATGGATCAAACTCTGAAAATCAGTGGCTGAAAATGTTGAAAACCCTAGACTCCTCACTCAACGAATCTCTTCCTAACAATATGGAGGTGTACTCTAAACCCTAGGGGGGTTTTTCCTTCCTCAAATAGATAAATCAAGTGGATCTAGGCCTAAGGGAGATTGAAAAAAGAGGTGAAATACCCAAACTAGTCTACAGACAACACTCGACAATTCTGAAAATTTCTTGGAAAAAATCCAAATTGCAGGTACTTACTTGGAATAATGGACAACATAGTTTTTGGCTGAATAGTGCATTTTAGAATGTAGATTAGGGGATGAAAAGTTTTTATTTTTCTCCCAGGACTCTCGGTCGGCAGATATTGCATACATTTTTTCATCCCTTGTTCTGTTGGTACTTATGACCTGTGGAAAGAACCAAAAAACCACTAGAATCCAAAAATTTGATGAAAAAGGGTTTAATACTATAAATAGAAATTGAGAGACTAAAAATAGCTATAGAAAACCTTGAAATTTTTTGAAACTTTAGTCACCCAAGAACATTGTTATTACTCCAGTGGAGTCGCCATTTGTTAGCGACAAATGTAACTAAAGACCTAGTGGAGTCAACATTTTTTAGCGACAAATGTGACTAAAGACCCAATGTAGTCTCCATTTGTTAGTGTGAAATTTCTTGGAAGGTGTACCAAAAGCACTTCACTTAAGTCACTAGGTGGCAAGTGACCCTAACAACAAGTTGATGGTTGCTTATGATTCAGATTTGCAATAAAAATGGAAAACCTCCAACAAAAGTTTAGAAAATCCAGAATAGAAAGAAACAGTAAAAATATCCAATGCGATAACCCAAATGGAAACACTTTAATTGAAGAAATATTTTATTAAAAACACCTGCTAAAGGATATCTACAAATGGGTATGTAAGTCCCCCTCTGTGGGATGGGTCTTTTAATATCCTTGATGCTTCAAAAAATGACCTTCTCTCTCAATATGTTAAAAACCCATACAAAATGTTGAGAACTCGAATGGTTATTCAAAAGAAAAAAGACGATAATGGCGCCGATGATTATGATCACGGTGAAGAATGAATGAAAAACCCTCCTATTTATAACAAAATATTGAGTTAATCTAAAAAATGGAGAATAATAAAATAATATTAACCAAATCAAGATCTAACTACTGAAATACTTTATTATATTTTGTTGGACACCTAATCTCAATGGGTTAGTGTGGAAGCCGAATAGACAAAAGGAGTCCAAGAGACCTTGGGATGTGAAACCCAACGGTCAAACTATGTACTATAAATGTATATCTCTTGTTAATAAAAATGTACTCTCATGTTTTATCCTTCAGATTATGTTGCTGCCCATGTGTGTTTAACATGGTATCAGAGTAGGTGTATTCCTGCCCTGCATAATTAATTTGAGCCATTTGTTTTATGGCCTTTCTGTGCAGATTATTTCTACCATGACTTCTGCATTTCATGAATATTTTCTCCAGTGCCATTTTTGGCCTTTATCTGCCATATTCTTCTCATTCTTCTTTGTGTGATAATTTGGGTCTACTCTTTATGTGATAATATGGGTAACACTTGGTATTCCCATTGAATACCTGCTCCTATAGTGTTGTAAACATTCCATTGCCAGCATCCCATTTCTTCCCACTAAATAAGCCACCTCTCCTCTGTTTCATAGTATCACAACCTCTGCACTTCTACCACTCGTCCTTCCCAATATCGTAACTAAACAATATCATGTGCCTCTGCAGAACACTGCGACCATAGCTAAATTTAGCCTCTGCCACCAAACACACAATCCACATCACATCTTCCTCACTGCAGGCAACCATTCTGTACCCTGTAATCATCTTCAGGCAAAGCGGATCCCATCCCAAAGCCGGGTGCGATACCATCTTATTCCTTCTGTATATCTCGAAATTTTTAATATGAATATCAATGCTTTCGGGTGACAACAAGCAGATATCATTGGTGGGAACAGTGGTAATTTCACCTTTAGATGGGCCATCATTCCATAAAACCCTGGCATTAACAGTATTTGTATCAGCGCTACTTGTAGATGTGTTTTCCATGCTGGTCAAGTGCACTTCCCGGGCGACCTCTTTGATCGTTGCATCAAAATAGTGAATATCATCGTTGTGGTTTGAGCGTTATGCAACACATATGGTTGGTTCACCTTGCAACCGCCAGTCCTGTGAATCTTGTAATTGAGTGGACTCGAATCGAAATCTCGCTATAATCTCGAAAGCTCACCGAATCCGCTCACATACCCAAGTGCCATTTCAATGTCTGGCTCAGTATTGCGATAAGCGGTTGTCAAAATTTGTTGTTGAAAGTGCTACCAATTTCCTGGGTTGAATCTCTGCATTAAAGGGACGGATATATCTCTGTTGGAAGGCCAAAGACACTAGATGTGCATATGTATCAAATTTATTATGTCTGGGTGCATGCGGGAGTCATCATAGACTGCGTGGGAGCTGAAGACTTAACTGTGCATTGGAATTTCCTCTAATTTTGTGCGCATTGAAGAATTTCGATTTCAATGGGAAGCAATTCGTGTAGTTTTCATGGAATATCTGTGGAATTAAGTGAATTTTATCTTCTGAAGGATTTCATTGGTTGAGCTTGTCTAACTCCTCCAAATGCGTTGTTTTATTTTCAATTTTGGATCGTTTTGCATCTTATTTGGTGGATTCTATCTATCGAGCTTCTAAAGATGAGTTTTGAAGGTGAAATAGAGGTCAAGTTCCCTTTGTATAGTAGAGATGAGTTGCTTGTTGGTCGGCCCTACTTTTTCTCTTCTGAAGGGTCGATTTTATCACTGTTATCAAGAGCCTTACTGCCTGGATTTCATGGAGTGTCTATAGCTGGGTACAAAGGCATGAGTTTCATTGCAAAGGGAGAGTCTGCATTCTTTATTTTCTAGCTGCGGGGGTTTCCTTTCTGGAGTTCGAAAGTGGCCCTAAGATAGCTATGTTCTTTTGTTGAACTAAGCCACTGCCTTTATTATGTTTGCTGGGTGCTCTTTGAAGAAGATTAGACCACTGTTTGCACATAACAGAGCCACTCTTCTTCTCTGTTGACTGTGTGTGCCTTTCGAGTAGCAGAAACATGAGTTCCTAGAGGGATGCAGTCATTTGATTGACGCATAAAGTGGAAGAATGGAACATCTATTCTCTGAAAGTTGCACTGCTGATATATAAGTGCATATACAGCAAGGGCTGGGCATTTCAACGTGACCAAATCAGGTGCTAGTTTGGTTGGGCACTGGATCTGAATGACTTCCATTTTGGTAACCCTCTGATTTCCTTATTTGCTTACTCTGGACCTGGTCTCTCCATCTTCTATGAGAAAATTACAAATAAATGACATACATATTGATGCAAAATGGGTCGTTGATAAGTTTTCTGTGTCTCACGGAGATCTTGTATTTACTGTTGGACTTGCTCACTTTGTTTATGCTGGAATTACAAGTCTCTACCTTGCAAAGCCGATGTTATCTTTGTTTGCTGAAACATTACAGAAATCCAAGCATCTATTCATCGTTATTATTGGTGGAGCCAACGTTATGTAGAAAAGACATCTGTTGATAAAGGAAAATGAATCGGTTATGTCTACCATCTGAGTTTTCAATTTTCAATAGAGACTCTGGTTGTAGTCAGATACAACAATGGATCGGTATTTGATCCTGAAGTTCTTGATCTCACAGAGGATGATCTAATAGAGAAATTTACTGCTGATATTTCTACTGTTTGAAGGATCCAAGCAAGTTTGCAGTTGCTGCTGCCCCAGTGTGGCATTGTATTTAAAACTCATTATAGTTTTTTGTCTACATATATATGCATTGATTTCTTGATTCGACTGCTGCATAAAAGTTTGGTGGGCTATATAAAGGCAATTATTGTTTTATAAAAGTAGTCTTTTGTGGAGAAAAGTTTAGTTGGTTGTATTGTCAGAACATAGTGCTAGTCCATTTTGTAATTGGTGCTTTCCGGTTGGACACTGATCATTTGCTGCACATTTATAAAGGATATTGTTGTGTACTATGAGTGATATTACTCTTTTGCATTGAGTAGTAGTTGTTCAATTTTTTAAGGTGTAATTCTGACATTGAAATGGCCAGAATCAATGAAGTATTAGGGTTCCTCAAAACTCTCATATTATCTAATACTCATGATACATTAAAAGTCAACAAAGTTTGTCTCACAGACATTCAGGTCTGTCTAAAAAATGCATAATAGAAAATTGATTTTTTGCAGCTCGAATCTTAGCTACAACAAGAAGAATTAAAACAGAGGAGTCATTCTGAACATGTTTCTGTTCAGAACATTAAGACTGCAACCCATCAGAATCAAGTCAGTAATGTTACAATTGGTTCAGATTTAGTACCCAATAAAGCAACAGTTGTACATGCAGATGCATAAACTCAGTCTGTAGTTCCCAAGCCCATCATCAGACCTTAGGAACAACTTGTCCACAACAAGCACAAAACTGGTCTTGGATATGAGAAGGACTTGTCCTTTCATATTCCAGACTACTCAAATCCCATTCAGTTTGAGAGTGCTGGATTCATTCATGACAGTTCACATCCAGCTGTTCCAGATTCTGCTCCTCTTCCACAGCAACAACAACAACAACAGATTGTGAAATGCCAACACTGTGACCGAGTTGGACATATGAAAGATCATTATTTTGATCTTCATCCATGTAATCATTGTCATAAAACCACCCATTCTTCACACAGATGCTTTAGAAACAAACGTCTTGCAAGAACAAAGATTCATCTTGGATGGATCGCTTCTTGGAAATGGGCATCAATAGCCAAGAAGATATTCCACACATGTCAGAACTTGTTCCAAAGTATTGAATAGTCTTGTAGTTGAGTTTTCTCCATCATCTCACCTTGTATCTGAAAGGGGGGGAAATGATGGTCATCTACAAGCTTCAAAGCCACATCAAGCAAGCCTGAGCCACGACCTGCCATACCAGATTTAGAGTTAACAAAGATGCTCCTGAGCATGCCTTCAGTTGGCAATCTAGGACACTTCCTCTAGTAGAGGACTTCAGCTTCTTGCCAGTTTTGGAAGAGTTCTAGGAATTGCATTAAGCATTCCAGAGTTGTTGGTCGTCCTTAAACCATCACTGGTTGAGAATTCCCTTTTTAGGTTGAAGTTCTCCCTTTTATGCGGGGTGAGACCTCCCTTTCATGGTTGAAGGTTTCCCTTTTCAAAACAATAGGAGCACTTCCTCTAGCAAAAGACTTCAACTTCTTGGCAGTTTTGGAAGAGTTCTATGAACTGCACTAAGCGTTCCAGTGTTTGTGGTCATCCTTAAACCACTTCCCTTTGTACCAACATTTCAGAGAGCACATTCAGCCTAGTGCTTCCATGCATTTTTTCACATTTTGTATTACAGCTCTCTTCTTGGACTCATACATAACCCTTCGGATTAAGGTGGGGAATGTTGGACACATAATCCTCAATGGGTTAGTGTGGAAACCAAATAGACAAAAGAAGTCCAAGAGACCTTAGGATGTGAAACCCAACGGTCAAACTATGTACTATAAATGTGTATCTCTTGTTAATAAAAATGTACTCTCATGTTTTATCCTTCAGATTATGTTGTTGCCCATGTGTGCTTAACATATTTATTGGAGAGGGAAAAAATATTTAAAATGGTTAAATATATTTATTTATAAATAATTAACAAATAAAATGATTTCTTAATTTTTTCGCGAGAATTAAGAATGATAGGAATAAGGAAAATGAAATAAATAGTGATTTATTTAATTATTCCTAAGGGATTTAGTCAAATGTGACAAGGAATAATTATTTAAATAATGATTTGATAATTATTCCTAGAGAAAATTAAATAAATAATTATTTAGCTAATTATTCTCATGGATTTTTTTTATTTAAATCAGAAAATAATCTAATAAAAGTAGTTTACTAAATTATTTTCCACTGTGAAAGTGATTTTACTATGGTAAAATTAAATCTACATGGTATATTTCGATCCACCTAGTTAGATATGGATAGGTGATCATTTTTTGGTGATAACAACATCGTTAATCAACCAAAATCGTCACTTCCCATAAGTACAAAACCTAAAATTATATCCTTACAAATTGGTAAGTCTGAAGCAGTTGAAACTGAAGCCCTTAAAACATTAGAACCTGAAGTCATTGAACTTGAATTTCAAGATTCAGGCACTTTACAACATAAGGAACCAAAAATAACTAAACCCGTTACTTCAGGAACTTCTTCTTCTCTTCCTCTGCCTTCATCTCAACCACAACCTGTATGTTCTGGTCTTGACAGGGAACAATTTTCGTATGGTTCTCTTTTGAGCATGGAGGAAATTACTTGAGAGGATCCTCCTAATCCTCAATATCATGTTAATATACCATTACGACTATATTTTCCTTCTCTATATCAAGTCTTTACCTCTAATACTCAAACCCAAGCTCCTTTACATAGAACTCCTCGTTTTAATTCACCTTTGAACTTTCCTCGACAAACTTCTTCGAGAAGTCTAACTACGATTGAGTCAGTCGTGGTCTCCCAACCTGTGTCTGTTATTATGAGAGAAGCGATCAAAGTTGCAACAACTTCCATGTTTGTAACTTCACTAGAAAATAATTTGTATGGTGGTCTGTCAATGCCACCTGACTACCAGTCATTATCTAGAATCTTTTCTAGTGCATCGACTAGTTCATGGACTTCTCCTTTATCATCTTCATCTGGAATACCATCTAGTCCCTTCATGATGAGTACCTCATAACCTACCCCACCTATTGCACCCCAAAATCCTTTTGAGAAATATTATGGTGTGCTTCTTAGAGGATTGGGACATCCACAACAACCTACTCTATCATACATTGTGTACCCTCCTACTGGGGGGCACTCACCTCCATATGCTCCATATCCTCTAGTTGGGGTCAAATTGTTGCTAGAATGTTCTCATCTGATGATAAAATGCTACAAGTTGGTATTCCACCCTATTTGAGGCCTCTTCCTATGGGTCGTCCATTTCCAAGAATGGTTGCTAACCCTTGGCATCCTATGTTTCTTGTTCAACCTGGTTTGGTCTTATGTTATGAAACCATCTCGCAAAAAGATAGAAAAGAAAGATCAACGCCTTAGAATTCAACCCCTTCAAGGGGGAAACCTCCTTTACATTACACAAATGAACAATTCTTGGATGATACAAATGAAAAGACATCCTTTCTATATATGGGAGTCTAAGGGGTCATAATATAATCAGAGCCGACATAACAATAATAATGTAAGGGTACAATAATAACAATAGTGGGCTTCTATGGGGCACAATAGTAACAATATGGGGACTACATGGGTACAACAATATAATAAGGGGGTTATACTAATACCAATAAGGGGTTACACTAGTAGTATAGGGGTCTAACATCCCCCTCTCCTTCAAAAAGTGTTATCCACTTGAGTAGTTCTTGATGCTTCTGTATAAAATTCTTGTCCTCCCATGTGGAATCTTCAGATGGTAAGTTCTTCCACTTGATGAGATACTCTGAAATTGATCGATTTCATAGCTGTCAGGTTCTTGTTTTTGTGACTGCTCCAGGTTCCAATATGATTTTTCCTTCCTCTTCAAGCTATAGAAATATTGTTTGAATTGGGATCTTCTGCAACTTTTGAATGAGTGGCCATACTTCTTCGTCCTTCTTCCATTCATCCCTTGCTTCGTTTATCTAATCTGGTTGGATAATTTAAATAGCACAAAACAATGCCTCCACATCCTCATCCTTTCTTGAGAGTGCATGTGCAACAAAATTTTGCTTCCCTTTTCTATAGATGATGTCAAAGTCATAACCCAACATATTTGTGGCCCATTTTTCTGTTCTTCTAAAGATAATATTTGTTCTAAAAAGTATTTAAGACTATCATTATCCATTTTTACCTTGAAGTGTCTTCCCATTCAGTAAGGTTGCCATTTCTTAAGTGCATGTAGTATTGCCAACATGTCCTTCTCATAAATAGCTTGCTTGAGATGTAGCAGTAAAAATACCCAATCACCTACATCAAAAGATTTTTCACTACGATGTTGAACTTGTTGTTGATGCACGATGTGGTCTTTCACTACTTGTACCTTTTTCTTCTTAATATGTCCTTCTATCTTGAGAGTTTGAGGAGTGGTAATTTCTTCCAATGATTTACAAGATATGATCGGATTCATTTCTTGATGCTCGATGTGATCTTTCACTTCTTGAACATTTTTTTTCTTGATATGTCCTTCTATCTGGATAGTTTGAGGAGTGGTAATTCTGGCCAATGCATTACAAGATATGGTTGTATTAATTTCTTCTTTCTTGATGTAATCTTTCACTTCTTGAACTTTTTTCTTCTTGATATGTCTTTCTATCTTGAGAGTTTTAGGAGTGGTGATTCTTGCTGATGCCTTACAAGATATTGTCATATTCATTTCTTCTTTCTTTGGGGTTGGGTCCTGGCATGTATCCTCTTCTTTTGATGTTTTTGGATCCTTTTCTTCCTCCTCTCATACTCTATGTAAAATAGTTTCTTCTCAGCACACTTATGACCTTTAGTGCATTTGCTATCACAATTGTAACAAAGCCCTTTTTCTCTTTTTTCTTCCAATTGTTGTGGTGTAACTCTTGTAGCTTGTGGAAGGATAGGAGAAGAAATACTTCCATAATTATAATCGTGAGTGGTGGGATTCTTTGTTTCCATAATTTTGCTTTCAATTTTTCTTGCCCACCTAAATGCCTTCTCCAATGAATTAGGTTCCCAAAGACAAACCTCATGTTGAATGTTATCCTTTAAAGCACCTATGAAGACATCAATCCTTTGCTTCTCTAGAATATCATTTACCATTATATTCAATTTTTGAAATTCCTCAATGTGCTCTTCCAATGAACACTTTTGTTTGAAATTTATCAATTGGCTAAAGAAGGTGTTTCTCTTTGTATGCTCATAATGTGTTATCATTTCCTCCATGAAAATTGACCACGTAACAAGTTGTTTATGAGAACAAAGCCCTTTATACCATAAAAATTGAACCGGTTCTAAATATGAAGATGCAATACATACCTTTTGTAACAGTGGTACACCATGTAGATCAAAATATTGCTCCATTTGCAGTATCCAATTTACCGGATCCTTGCCATCAAAATTCCTCATATTTCCTTTTCTTGATTTTAGGAGTTCGATCTTGAAACAGCTATAACTCTGTAATTTTGGCTCTTTCACATTTGAAACTATGACCTACAATATCCCTCTTTGTCTTCTTTCCAATGCCACCAGTTTGATCAAAATTGGATTCTTGAAGAAAACGTTATGCACAATCTCCCAAGATGACCTGATTATATACCTTTTCAAAAGAGCTAACTTGTATGAAGTGCCTCGTGTCACTGTTTTAACCTTAGGATCTAAAAAATATACACCGGAAACTACAGTCCGTCCTCTTTCTGCAACTTCTTATGAAATTTCAATCTGATGCCCAAAACAAAAGTTATGACGATTTTCACCAGGTCACCTATTTGGAATGAAATTCAGGAGTCTACAAAAAGATCAATTTCCTCAGATCATATCTCCGCACATATAGTGCGAAAAGATTTGAAATTCAGACCTATGGTTCAGTGCGATGTCTTCTAAAATGGGTTTTTTTTTAGATTCAGAAACATCGCAGAAAAAAGTTATAGTGAAAATGCCACGATGACTTGTTTGGAGTAGTGAAACCCTAGAATCTAAAGGCTTTGATAGCAAATGTTATGAAACCAACTAAAAAAAGATAGAAAAAAAAGATCAACGCTTAAAAATTCAGCCTCTTGGAGGGGGAAACCTCCTTTACATTACACAAATGAACAATTCTTGGATGATACAAATGAAAAGACATCCTTTCTATATATAGGAGTCTAAGGGGTCATAATATAATCAGAGCCAACATAACAATAATAATGTAAGGGCACAATAATAACAATATTGGGCTTCTATGGGGCACAATAGTAACAATATGGGGACTACATGGGTACAACAATATAATAAGGGGATTATACTAATACCAATAAGGGGTTACACTAGTAGTATAGGGGTCTAACATCTTAACTCAAATTCCAACCTCTTAGCCTATCCTGACTATGCCTCAGGTTCCTACTTGCCAATCTGTCCAGTCTATACCTCAACCTTCTTAAGTTACACCTCAAGTGAGTTAACATGTTCAGGCTGCACCCCAAATATAAACTACTCTAATAGTATCTAGGATTTCTCAAATCCCATCTACCCAACCTCTTCAGGGTGAATTACAAACTCCACATCTTGGTCATTACATACCTCAGATGCAAGTAAACCAACCTCTGCATAGTATGTCATAGGTACCAACCAGTCAACCCAATGTTGGAATGATGCAAAATCCATCAGGGCAACCATTCCAAGGCACTTCGACAATTCCTGTTGGCCAATCAACCATCCCACAAATGGCTTATCAAGGCCAACCGTTCCAAACTCATTCATCCCAACCTTACCAAGGTTTTCATGGAATTGGAAAACATGATTATGGTTATCTTGTTTATTAAAATCCTCCTTATTCTAGAATTCAAATACTAGTTGCTCAACCCATTCCGTCATACCTAGGATATCCTCCACCACCAGTTAACCTTTACCTGCGAGGTCAACTTCCATAGACAGAGTTTAATAGTAAATTTCCTTTCATTGCAACACTTGAGTTACCAGATTTATCTTGGCTAATGAATGATCTGATTTGTCATTGTCCTTGGTGGATGGCTATTCCTACCAAATTTTCGAGTGACATTTCAAAATTTAACAAAAATCTTGGAGAATATCTATCCACTCACGTTATGACCTATAAGTTATCGGGTTCATCCAACTAGAAAAATGATGATTCTATTCATTTACAATTTTTTTAGATAACTCTTACCAGTACACCAACTAAGTGGTATGTTGAATTACCACTCACAATAAGATAGAAAAGAAAGATAAATGCCTTAGAATTCAGCCTCTTCGAGGGGCAACCTCCTCTACATTACACAAAGGAACAATTCTTAGATGATACAAATGAAAAGGCCTCCTTTCTATATATAGGAGTCTAAGGGGTCACAATATAACTAAAGCCGCCCTAACAATAATAATATAAGGGCACAAAAATAACAATAGTGGGCTTTTATGGGGCACAATAATAATAATATGGGGACAATAGGGGCACAACGATAACAATAAGGGATACAATGCCAATAGTAATGGGCGAATCACTAGTATTATAGGGACCTAACATGCTCCTCTCCTTCAAAAAAGTGTTATCGTTAACACTTGAGTAGTTCTAGATGCTTTTGTATAAAATTATCATCCTCCCATGTGGAATCTTCAACGGGTAAGTTCTTCCACTTGATGAGATACTCCGAAATTGAATGATTTCGTAGCTGTCAAGTTCTTGTTTCTTTAACTGCTTCAGGTTCCAATATGATTTTTCCTTCCTCATCAAGTTCTGGCAATATTGTTTGAACTGGGATCTCGTCACCTATAACCTTCTTTAAGCATGAAACATGGAAAACTAGGTGCACTCGGGAAGTTGGGGGAAGCTCTAATTTGTATGCCATAGTACCTATCTTTTGCAACACCTTATACAAACCATAATACTTTGGAGATAATTTATTATCATTCTTAGCTTTCTTGAGGGACATTTGTTTATATGGTTGTAGCCGTAGGAATACCCAATCACCTACATCAAAACTTCTTTCACTGCGATGTTGATCTGCCTACTGTTCCATTCTATTCTATGCCAAGGTGATGTTATCATTTAAGAGTTGGAGAACTTGTTGTTGATGCTTGATGTGATCTTCCACTGCTATAACCTTATAATTTTCTCTTAAGTATGATGTGATGGATGGTGGATGATATCCATAAAGTGCCATAAATGGGGTCATTTTTGTTGCAGTATGGAAGGAAGTGTTATACCACCATTTAGCCAGAGGTAACCATTTAACCCATTGTGTATGTTTATCAGATACAAAGAAACAAAGATATCCTTCCAAACATTTGTTTACTATCTTAGTTTTCCCATCAAATTGAGGATGATGAGATGAACTATGAGCTAACTGAGTACCAAGACAAGAAAATAATTATGTCCAAAAATTTCTAGTGAAAATGGGATCTCTGTCGCTTACAATAATCTTTGGGTTTCCATGTAGCTTTTGAATTGTTTCCATAAGTGCAGTAGAAACTATACTCGCTTTAAATGGATGAGATAATGCACAAAAGTGTGCATACTTGGTAAGGCTGTCCACTACCACCATGATAACACTCTTTCCTTCGGACTTGGGTAAACCTATGATAAACTCCATTAAAACCTCCTCCCAATGTTGCCTTTGAATGGATAAAGGTTGTAATAGACCTGAGGTCTTAATTGTTTCAACTTTATTTTTTTGGAAAACCAAACATTCCTCCACAAAATTTTGAATATATGATTTAAGGCAATCCCAAAAAAGTTCCTTCTTAACCTTCAGTAAGTTTTTAGAAATCTTGAGTGCCCTCCTAAGGGAGAGGTGTGCAATTCCCTAAAAATATTTTGTTTTATTTGGGAATTCTTACATAGGTATAACCGATCTTTGTACCATAACGAATAATTTTTCCATCTAAATGTATCAGATTTACTAGGATCTTGTTGTAACTTTTGAATGACTGCCCACACTTCTTCGTCATTCTTCCATTCATCCCTTGCTTTGTTTATCCAATATGGTTGGAAAATAGAAATGGCACAAATAAATTCTTCCACATCCTCATCCTTTCTTGAGAGTGCATCTGCCACAACATTTTTCTTCCCTTTTTTGTAGATGATTTCAAAGTCATAACCCAACATCTTTGTGACCCATTTTTTCTACTCTTCTAAAGATAATCTTTGTTCTAGAAAGTATTTAAGACTATCATGATCTATTTTTACCTTGAAGTGTCTTCCCATTAGGTAGGGTCACCATTTATTAAGTGCATGCAGTATTGCCAACATTTCCTTCTCATAAATAGCTTTGTGTAAATAATTTCCTTTGATTGGATGACTTTCAAAAGCAATGGGTCTTTCTTCCTGCATTAAAACAACACCAATTCCATTTCTCGAGGCATCACATTCCACAATAAAGGGTTTTGTGAAATTCGGTGTAGATAAGACCAGTTCTTGGCACATTGCCTCTTTAAGATGTTCAAAGGCCTTCATTTCTTCTGGAATCCATGAAAATGCATCTTTCTTCAATAATGTTGTTAGAGGTGCTACTATTCTCCCATAATTATTAACAAACTTGTGATAATACCCTATCAACCCGAGAAATCCTCGTATATGCTTTATGGATGTGGGGATTTTCCATTCCTTAATGATTTTAATATTTCTAGGGTCTACCTTAACACCTTCATGAGATACAATATGACCTAGATATTCCACCTCTTGTACTCCAAAGAAACATTTGGAGCTTTTTGCATATAATTGTTTCTCCTCCAATAGTTCAAGCACCTTGTCAACATGTTGAACATGATCCTTCCAAGACTTGTTGTAGATTAGTATATCATCAAAAAATACTAACACAAGTTTCATAAGGAAGGGTTTGAAAATGGAATTCATCAAACCTTGAAATGTAGATGGTGCATTAGTAAGGCCAAAAGGCATGACCAAAAACTCATAATGACCCTCATGAGTTCTAAATGATATTTCTGGAATGTCTTCAATCTTCATTCTGATTTGATGATATCCTGAATGAAGATCCAACTTTTTGAAGTAAATTGATCCATGTAATTCATCCAATAATTCATCAATGATAGGAATGGGAAATGTATCTTTAATAGTGAGCTTGTTTAGCTCCCTATAATCTAGACACATGTGCCATGATCCATCCTTCTTGTGAACCAATACTACTAGAGCAAAGAAAGAACTTTGACTAGGTTGAATTATAGCAGCCTCTGGCATTTTTGCAACCATGCATTCAATTTCACTCTTTTAGGCATAGGTATATCTATAAGGCCTGATGTTTGGAGGAACACTTCCTGGAACCAAATAAATAGCATGATCATGACCACAAATAGGTGGGAGGCCTTTGGAGGTCTCAAATACCTTGGAATGATTGTCCAAGACTTTTTGGAGATTTGAGAAATAGATGATTTCATTGTGGGAACCTCTAGTGAACATTTTGTAATTATGCCTCATTGTTCTTTCTTTAGAAGCTTTGTCACTCTGTTAGGGCTGATCATGTTTCCTGGTTTCCCTACGATACCCCTTAATTCAACTTCCTTTCCTTCTGAAGAAAATTTCATGAAAAGTTCTTGAAAATTAAAAGCTATTGTACCCAAGGATTGTAGCCATTGGACTCTTAGTACAACATCAACACCCACCATTGGAATGGAAAGAACTAGGCTATTTTCTGAAAATAGCAACAAGAAATGTTAAAAATAGAAATGCTATAAATAGCACTGCTATAAATAGCACTGCTATAAATAGCATTTTAGGTACCAGTGTTGAAAATAGCAACAAGGAATGATAAAATAGAAATGCTAAAAATAGCATTGCAATAAATAGCATTTTAGGATATATTCCAATTTTAATTAGTCCCTGAATTAAAATTCGAATTTAGTGTCACTAGCTATTTGAAAAATAATTAATTAATTCATCTTGAGTTAATTAGTTGGAGAAAATCAAACATGAAGTCTTTTTGAAGACATGCAACAATTATCCCTTTGATTGAGGAATTTATCCCTTAATTAAGGAAATAAGGATGAGTTGTATTTGAGTTGTAATTAGTTAGCTCAGTTAACTGAGTTAAGTCCAGTTAAATTAGTTCCAAATAGTTGGAGGAACTATTGTGAGTTCAGTCAGTTAATGCATGCATGCATGCAACTAGTGTTCTGTAGATAACTGAATATTCTCTCATAAATAACTCATGCATGTCAGTTCAGATAGAGACCTAGTTGAGATTAAAGGAAGGGGCAATGTATTATTAGTTGGAGGAATTTTCCTATATAGGAAACTCATCCATGCAGAAGGAATTATCTCCTTCAGGATTACGTAGTTATTTCAGAGGTCAGTGAGTAGTGTGTGAGGTAATTACACATAGGTGGCAACTTGAGGACCTATGAGAAACTACACAAGGAAATAAGAGGCTTAGAGGGTAGAGGAGAAGGTTTGTGAGAAGCTTTTGACTGTCTATGAGCAGCAGTGAGGGATTTTACTGAGAGATGGATAGCTTGTGAGCTAAAGCTTTGTGTAATCCTGAGACATTTCCACTTGTATGATAATACAGATAACGATGTTTTTAGCTGAGGCTTTCCCTAGAGTATTATTCTGTGTTTCATGTGCATGATTTCTTCTTATATGTTATATGTGTTTTATTTGATCTTGCTCAAAATTGATTAAGATTCTGCAAGTTTGATAGTAGAAGTAGATAGTATTTTGCTTTAGTTACATTGCATTATTAGGTGATCTACAGTGAGAATTTCTACATGGTATTAGAGCTAGCTGATATATAGAGAAATTTCTACATGGTATCAGAGCGAAGGTGATCAAAGTAGAGAACAATATATAAAGAAGGGAGAAGTTCAAAGTTTTGAAGTTCTTGATTGTAGGTACAGAATTGATTTCTTATCACATCTCAAAATTCACCAATGGCGTTCAATGGCTTGAGACTCAAGTATGCCATGGATGGTAGCTCAAATTACATAGCCTGGAAGGATTGCATGGAAGCTATTAGAGGACAACAAGTTGAAGGACTTCATTGATCAAAAAGTCCCCAAGCCAACAACAACTAATGCCCAAGAATTCGCAGAATGGAAGAAATGTGTGGTGAGAGCGAGGAGGATTCTTCTAGAGGGAGTTCGAGACCATATTGTCTCAAGTCTCCATGGGAAGGAGACACTGTTTTCAATGTGGAATACATTGAAGGATTTATATCAGAACCACGATGATCAAAGGAAGCTAGCGCTGAAAGACAAGCTTCAGAAAATCAAGTGTGAAAAGGGCGACACGATCTCTACATATTTGAACAAGCTCACCAGCTACAAAGATGAGCTTGGAAGTGTAGGAATCATGACAGCCGATGATGATATGGTGAGTCTTGCTCTCCTTGGTCTTCCTAAGAGCTGGCATAGCTACCAAGAATAAGTGAATGGAAGAGAGAAACTTCTAGATTGGGAATGATTGTGGTTGGATATGATGCAAGAGGAGATCAGGAGAAGCACCAGAGATGGTTCTTCATCCAAGGAGGATGAAGAAAATTGTGCTTTAGCGAGTAAGGAAAGGAAAGAGAAGGAGAAGGATTCTCATCCCAAATCAAGTTCTTCTCATGGAGGGAAGAAGATTGACAAATCTAAAGTGAGATTCTTTAATTGTCATGAGGTGGGCCATTATGCAACTAATTGTCCATTGAAGAAGTCCAAGAAGGGATCCTCGGAAGGATCTGAAGGTGAGGCATTGGCTTCTCAGTTTGAATTGGATTTTTCCCTCATCACATGCATGGTTTCATCGATGATGGGTTGTGGTTGGTTTGTTAACAGTGGAACTTCATTCCACATGACCGATGATAAGAGTTTGTTTAGTACCTTGGAGGAGAAAGACCTCAAGATACTCATAGAGATGGGTAACGATGAAAAGTATAGTGTTTCAGGAGTGGGCACAGTTTCTTTTAAGAGGGAGCATGGAGCTCACATTACCTTGACAGATGTGAAGTGTGTGCTAGGACTAAAGAAGAACTTGGTATCGATCGTGATGTTGGAGGACAAAGGCTATGATGTAGTCTTCAGTAAGGGAAAGGTTTTCCTTAGACACATCACCACGAGACAGGTAAAGAAGATTGGTTCATGAGTCAAGAACCTGTATGCTCTTGAGGTTCAATATGCATGCAAAGACTTGAGGAGCAAGGCAATTGTTGGAGACTTGGTGGTTGAGAGGGAGAGTACATTACCTCTCAACATGTAGTGCCAGAATAAGTCTTCGAAAATTGTGGAGGAGCCACAATTGGTGAAGCAACTTTAGGAGGTTGTGGAGCAGCCACAACTGGAGAATCTGAGAGGAGATCGAGTGGAGGAATCCACACATGTAGAGACCTCCAATAGGGGGAAATTTCGAGCCAAGTGGGAAAGGGGATCACATGCATCCATACCTCTAGGTGTGAGGTGGGGCGATGTGAAGTGATAGTCCCAAAAAGGTTGAAATAGGGGTAGGATCCTTGAGGTACCCAACCTCTTTGATTATACCTTGCTACAGGAGCCCCGATGAGGAGTAGCAAGACTGGCTGAGTGGGTTGAGAAAGATGCAGATGGAGCAGCAGAGGGAGCTTCAACATAAGAGGGTGTTTCTATCCCAATAGGGAGGTCAGTTGGGAGATTAGTTACTTACTTCTCAGTAATTGAGTTACAGTGCAGCATTGGATAGCAAGATGCAACATGATGAGAGGAGATGCAGTGTCAGTAGATAGGACCAGCAGCAGCACGGATGCAATAGGAGGAATCAGTGTGATTGATGTAGTCAGAGATCAAAGTGACAGAAGCTAGAGTAGTCTGATATTGAAGGGCACAAAGGTGTAGAGTTTTCAATCGACAGAGGAAATAGCAGTCAGAGACTTTGATGACAGAGGCATCATTCTGATTCAGGTTTGATATTATTTTGTTTCTAGAGTTGTTGAAGCAACAACACTTGGGTGAAGCGTTGCATGCAGAACATTCTAAAGGTTCAGGATTGGGTTCGAGTTGAATGACTTTCTTGTTGAGAGGGAGTGTTGAAAATAGAAACAAGAAATGCTAAAAATAGCATTTCAAGTACAAGTATTGAAAATAACAACAAGGAATGGTAAAATAGAAATGCTAAAAATAACATTGCTATAAATAGAATTTCAGGATACATTCAATTTTAATTAGTGCCTAAATTAAAATTGAGAATCAAAATTTGAATTTAGTCTCGCTAGCTATTTGAAAAAAAATTAATTAATTCATCTTGAGTTAATTAGTTGGAGAAAATCAAACATGAAGTCTTTGTGAAGACATGCAACAGTTATTCCTTTTATTGAGGAAGTTATCCCTTAATTAAGGAGATAAATATGAGTTGTATTCGAGTTGTAATTAGTTAGCTCAATTAATTGAGTTATCTCTAGTTAAATTAGTTCCAAACAGTTGGAGGAACTAATTGTGAGTTCAGTTAGGTAATGCATGCATGCATGAAACTAGTGTTCTGCAGATAACTGAATATTCTCTCATAAATAACTCATGCATGTCAGTTCAGATAGAGATCCAGTTGATATTAAAGGAAGTGACAATGTACTATTAGTTGGAGGAATTTTCCAATATAGGAAACTCATCCATGCAGAAGGAATTATCTCCTTCGGGATTGTGCAGTTATTTCAGAGGTCAGTGCGTAGTGTGTGAGGTAATTACACATAGGTGGCAGCTTGAGGACCCAGGAGAAACTACGCAAGGAAATAGGAGGCTTGGAGGGCAGAGGAGAAGGTTTGTGAGAAGCCTTTGACTGTCTATGAGCAGCAGTGAGGGATTGTATTGAGAGATGGATAGATTGTTAGATAAAGCTTTGTGTAACCCTAAGATATTTCCACTTGTATGATCATACAGATAACAAGGTTTTTAGCTAAGGCTTCCCCAGAGCATTCTTCTGTGTTTCATGTGTATGATTTCTTCTTCTCTATTATATGTGTTCTATTTGATCTTGCTCAAAATCGATTAAGCTTCCACAAGTTTGATAGTAGAAGTAGATCAAGTATTTTTCTTTAGTTACATTGCATTATCAGGTGATCTACAATGAGAATTTCTACATGGTATCAGAGCTAGCTGATCTAAAGAGAAATTTCTACACTATTAAATACATATTCTCCCATGGATAGCTTGCTATTATGGCACTTTCCTGAGAAATTTATGGTTCCTCCACTTGCAACCATCACTTGAAACTTTGGTGCTAGATATAAGAAGCAATTCAATTCCCTGGCTATCTTACAATGAATAAAATTATGGGACTACCCAAATCAATCAACACTATTACCTTTTTATTTTTGATATATCCTTCTATCTTGTTAGTTTGAGGAGTGGTAATTCCAGCCAATGCATTACAAGATATGGTCAGATTCATTTCTTCTTTCTCTAGGGTTTGTTCTTGGTGTATATCCTCTTCTTTTGACATTTCTTGTTCATTTTCTTCCTCCTCTTCACAATCTATGTAAAATAATTTATTCTGAGCCCACTTATGACCTTTAGTGTATTTCCTATCACAACTGTAAAAAATCCCTTTTGCTCTTTTTTCTTCCAATTGTTGTGGTGTCAACTGTTATCACTCAGGTTGTTCCCCAGGAAAATTCTAAAGAGGGAATACGACCGAGGTAACCACTAAAAAATCTTTTAGTTGCAGATTCTAGCCAATCTGCACCCAGAGAGGGCTCTCTCTTTGTAATTTAGCTTTGTTTTGTTATATGTTAGGCTAGTTATGAAGTGCAAGTTTTTGTTTGGTGTTTGGAAGGTGACATTCAATAAAACAGTGCTGCAAAGTATGAGAAGTTCAGACCATTGGGTTAATGGAGTCAAATGAAAATAGACTTTTGGGTATGGTTTCCTTGGCAAAAGAGGGAACTACAGAGCAAGATAATTAAACATGGAACAATCTTCAAGCTGGAATAAGATGAGATGAAGTCAGGGAATGAAAGGCAATAAAGAATCTTTCATTATGCTAATAGAGGGAAAATGAATAAATATTACCAAGGAGCAGTTAATAATTCCTTAATTATATTTAGAGTGTAAGAACCAAGGAGACAGGAGCAGTGAAGAATTCCTGCCTATGCTAGTCCTGAAGAAAACACAAAAATTGACAAGAATTTAACACAGAGTACAGTAAAGTAAATTCTGGGCTATTCTTTTTTCTTGCAATACAGAATATGATATATAGATGCTATATAAAACATAGGAACAGTAAACAAGAGTTAAAAAGACTTATTGATCCATGAGGTAACACGAGAATTCTGCAACATATTCTTTTGCCATTAATCCCACAACCAACAAGTTCATCAGCAAAGCATTCCAACAATCTTTATTCAGAAGGGTTCTCAAAATTTACAGCACAGGTCCAGCATGATATTCAACAACCAACCCCCAATACATCTCTTGAGGAGGTATTTATAAAAAAGAGTAACAAAATATCTCATAGAGAAAATATCAAACATTAAATTCATCCATCTACTTCTTCAAAGGCAGTAAATGATGTTGAAAACAGAGCGTAATGAATGAAGGAGTAACTCCGATGTACTGGCTACCTTAGGTGGTTTGATATATTTGACTTTTTAACTTAATAAGTCAGCTGGCAGTTGTTTCTTTAATTTGCGTTCCTGCGTTGCTGTCCCGGTCCTTCCACCTGTGCTCAATTCCGCTTTAATGCATTTGGCATGAATTCCTTCCTCCGTTGTTTTCATTTTCTGATAGGTGGCCTGTGCATTTGAATTTGATTATATGCAGATGATCAAAAAGAACAAGCACCAAAGACTACCTTGGTAAAACCTCCAACATGCTCTGCCACCATTGGTTTGTTGGCAACTGGTGTCTTTGTAGTTTTATGAATGTTTCATCAACTTCAGTATACCTGTAGTAATTGGGCTTGACTTCAAAAAGATATGTCATCTCATACTCAATGTAGAACAAATATTCCAATTTTTCATATAAGCTCTGTCCAGAGGGAGGTACTGTGTCTTCTGAAATGCTTGATGATGCTGTAATCTGATTGGTAACATAGGTATTTACCCTGTGAGCATATTGTTCATGTGTCAACAGTCTTTGATTGCTGGTCAATAAGGTGGGTAACCCTTTGCTCTACAAGACTGTGAACTTCTCTATAAAGGCATTTATTTCCGTCTGCATTTCTTGGCACTTCCTTTCTGAATTTTGTACAAAATTCCTCATGGTCAGCACCTTTTTCACTGTCAAAATGGTGCATGTTCTGTCCTTGATGTCTAGAGCTGCTATTTGTTCCTTGGTGTGAGTATTCAAGAAATGAATTAATCTATTGGCCTATTCAGGCATGTTCCCTAATAATGCTCTGGCCTTTTGAATCTCAACTTGAGCTATTTCTATCAATTCGATATAGTCATAGATAGTCTGTATTGATCTCCATCGATCAGTGATGGACTGGCCAATTTTGGTCCACAAAATTGTTTTGATTTCTGCCAGAGTTTTATGAAGAGTAAGGTCTTTCTCCAAGGATTTTACCTTACTTGCCAAGGCCTTTACCTCTCTTGCTTTCTCAGCCACAATTATTTTTGATTTATCATAATTTACCTCTAACTTGGCTAGTTTTTCTTTGGCTTCTTTTAGCTCTGCCATTTGGAGTTCTAAAGCCTTCATTTCCTTCATCATCACTTCCATGCTCAGGCTGGTATTTGGTACTGTTGTTGTTGCTGTTGTAGTTGTTGCTGAAGCTGAGGTACCTGCTGTTGATGCTGGGATAGCAGGAGGGACTGCTACTGTAGTTGTAGGAGGAGCTGTTTCTGGTGGCTGGGAGGTTGACACTCGCTACTTTGCTTGTAGTGCTTCCTCCAATGCCCTCTCTGTTTCTGTTAATCTCTCATTCATCCTCATCAGTAAGCCCATCACGTCCTCCTCTTCTTTCTGCTGTGTAACTTTCGTGGTTTGTGGGTGCATTGTAATGGGGAGCTTGAGCTGCTTCCTAAGAGCTGCAATGTCTTCTTCTTTCTTTTTTATTAATGATTGGATGCCCTTGGGATCCTTGGGATCATGTACCAACTCAATAATAATTTCCTCCAAGGATTTGATCCTGTTACCCTTAGCTAATGAGGAGGCCTTCTCCAATTCTAATTGGGCAGAGATATTGTGCAATGAATTCTGCAAATTGTGAGCCAATAATGCTTTGTCCACCAGGGTGGAGTATACCATTTCTTCTGTTTGTTTGTGTAATTCAATCTGGTCCATTGGGTGGATGTATTTAGAAAGAACTTCCAGATTGTTTAGATAATCTTCGACAAAATCACATAACGAATCTTTTGTCGACGCGTTTCGAACCAACCAATGTGGTTCATCATCAGGACAAGTTGAAGAACCAATCCGGCTTAGCGTGATTAAATAGAGTGTGCAGAGACTCCAACAGCTATAATGCTAACGGCTAATTTTGACCTAATGATCCTGGTCAAACCACTAAATTAGTTAATTAATATTTCTCGAAAAAGCTAAATTAGGTAAATAAAGGAATTCATTTGTCAATTTAAAAATAAATAGGTATATTATTATTATTATCCCAAATATTAAGAGAAATCATAGTATAATATTAATATTTTAATTATAATGGTCATTAATAAATTATATCTCATAATATATATTAATTAATCTATATTTAATTATTATCCCAATATAAAACACAAGTAAAGGTAATCAATTACTATTAT
Source organism: Pinus tabuliformis (assembly GCA_031772625.1). NCBI lineage: Eukaryota > Viridiplantae > Streptophyta > Pinopsida > Pinales > Pinaceae > Pinus > Pinus tabuliformis. The sequence goes on along the minus strand of CM062808.1, from coordinate 397,030,269 downwards.
TTATAGAATCTAGTTATACTAGGTCATTGTGTAATAATTATTTATTGGTCCTTGGTAAGTTAGATTTTGTTCTTTAGAATATATCATATTTATTCTTTAAATGTAATGGTCCTGATATAATCAACAGCTAACTGAGGCTGCTGCATTGTGGGCCTGAAGTGACTAAGGGTCATTTTCCCTTCCTAAATATCATAGGCTGCCATTAGCCTTTGTTGATTTGTGGGGGCTGTTCTTAGCAATTGATTATAAAGTTGGATCCTTATTGGGTCATTTCTAGCCTTTATTTCAGTAAAGGCTTTCTTGATATCCGAGCCTTGCTTCCTCTATTGTTTGCTCTGTGGCCTAGTCGATGTGACCTCTTCAGCGTGCTGCCCCACTAGCTCTTGCTGATATGAGCTAGCTGATGTTTCCAAAATTGGAGAGATCTGCTGTTCAGTTCTTTCCTTACCTCTCAGGTTGCCTGTTGTCTCCTCTGAGAGTTCCTCTTCAGAGTAAGGATTTAACCTTTGCCTCTTTTCCCCTTGCTATTCTGCTGATCTACTTATAGGTGTGTCTTCTTGTCTCTCTCTTTTCTTGGCTCTTTCCTCATTGAGAGGAGTTTGTAACATAGGGATTTCAGGTACCTTTGTTTGTGTTGAAGGACCTTGCCCTTGGCTTTGCTCCTTTGCTGTATCTGGCCGGTCTGCCATTATATCTTGCTGTTCTGAATGCTGTACTTCTTTGCCTTTGGATGTCCCTGTAGGTGGAGTACTCTCTTGGGCAGGTTGTTGTGAAGTTGTGGCAGATGATGTGCCTGCTCCAATGTGTTGAGGCAATATGAAAGGGACCTGTCCAAAAGAGTCCAGGTCAAGTGTTTTTTCAAGCCCTTTCATTGCTTTTTCTAATTTCTCCTCTTCAATAATCTCTTCAACTGATGTGCCTTCTACCCATTCTTGTTGATTAGCATATTGTTGAATTTCAGGGATTTTGTGGTGAACATATCTTGTAAGCTTGTTTTTGACTCTTCTAAAACTTATGAAATGTTCAGGGTCATATGGTGACCAATGAAAAATTTGTTTCAGCATAAGTTGATCCCTTAAAATCTTATCTGCTTCTTCCCAGGCTTCTTCCCTTTTATTGAAGATAAAAGGGCCCAATTGATTTCTTATCTTGAGCTATGCCTTTTTCCTAGCACCATAGAAATGAGTCAAATCTGAACTACTAAATTTCCGGAAGTATTCCAGGGCAAAGAGTCTCATAGGGACATACTTTGGTAGCTTGTAGGGAGTTAATTCACAACCATAAATCCTGATCACTGTGTGGTTTTGGTAAAAATACTAGTCACCTATACTGTAGTCCTTGGAGAGATGTAGAATTTTCTGCATTTCAGTAGAGAGCTTGGCAAGAGGAGTTTTCATCAACAAAGAAGTGGTTGGATATATGAATAGGTCAATGAAATCATAATATGTATAAGGGGGGTTGTCGACTTCATGGAATACTGAGGTCCAGAAAATCACAGACCTCCTTTCTCCTTTGAGGTCCAATCTTCTAAGAGGAATTTGGAAACTATCAGGTTGATAGTACAGTAGAAAATGATATATGTAGGATGTGTATTTGAACACTCTTTCTCTATCCAAGTTCATGAATTGCTCATGGATTTTATTTGCTATGAAGGTGGCATAATCATACTTGACAGCAGGGGGTTGTCCTGGAGTGAATATGGACATCAATACTAAAACAGTTTCATCAACAAACTCACTGGTTTTGAATCCTAAAATGTAGGATATCATGTCTACAATGAGTCTCCCTGCCTCATTGAACCAAGAATGGAGATAAGGAGGAGGCTGCTGGGGCTGGAAATTTGGTTTCATGAATAACTGAGAAATTCTAGTTATCTCTGAATTGGGTAGTTTGGCACCTTGATCAAGCAAGAATTTCATGGTGAGAGGAGCCAGAGGCTGAGTTAGCTTAAATTTCAGTATCTCATTTATGGATTGAGGAGTGATATAGAAGAGGATAGTCCCAGATGGAGAAATAACTGCTCTTTGTGTGGGTTCATAATTTGCACAGCATAAATGGATGAAATCAGGGAGCACATTCACTAAAGGGAGGTAATAGATAGGCATGTTGGACTCCCAAATTCCTAAGACATCAGTGTTGCTTCTGTAGCTATTTCTAATTTCACAAAAGGCTTGCAGGTGAGGCTTGTAACCCATCATATCCTTAATTTGCAAATCCTTGTCAGCAAGGGGGATCCATTCCAACTCTTTATGTCGTGCATTCAAGGGGGCAACATTCAAGGCCATTGGAGCCTCCATTTTCAAATGGTCTAATGACCTTTTAACTTGTAATTAGGGCCTTTGCAGCAACAGTGTGGTAAGATGACAGTCTGTGGGTTTTTCTGCAGCAATTGCAGGCGGGAATAAGCTTAATTTTAGCTCAGTGGGCGAATTTGCAGAGGGAAACATAGTTCACAGGTTTTCTTTGAAAAAATGGGTGAAACAGTGATGTTAATTCAGAGGTGTAGAGGCAACACTATGATTTCGAGTCGAATTCTGGTTCTGCGAGCAATTTTCACAGAAAACTTGGAAAAAACAGGGTTTATGAGTGAATTTCGGGTAAATATCTGTTTTATGGGCGTCTGGTGAGAAATGCAAGTAGAAGACTGAGCTGAGGGGCCGAGCTCCGGAGTGAATTCCCCTGGGTGGCGGATTGTGCAACAAAAATAGTGTTTTGAACATAAATGACCATGCAAAACTCGCACAAAACAAACAAAGAGAAATGGAAAAAAAACAACGTTAAAATGAATTTTTGAAAAAATTTTGATTTTGGCGGGTTTTGGCACGCTTTGGTCAGGTGACATCAGCATGACATCATCTTTGTTGGGTAGCGGGGGGTACGGAAGGTGACTTAGCGCTGATGTGGCGGACATGGCGGACGGAATAGTGACGAGGTGGTAGCTGACGTGGGCGCTGATGTGGGTGACAACATCAGCAGCGGGAAACGGGAGGCGGTTTATGGTCTTATCACACATCTTTATGTACGACGGCGGTTTTCGGCAGAACGGACACGATACAACATCGTGGCGACACGCGTCCCGCAGTATGGTGGGAATACAACCGATCATCAGAGCCTATTGTTCGGTCATCGGGGCACCTCCGATATTGATGAGAGCCATCTGATCTGAGGGATCGGATCCGACGGTTGACGGGACAAGAAGTTGGCAAGGAGGTACGACGTGGGTCCCGCCTGATTTATTTATTGGTTTATATGTGTTACAGGGTATAAAACCTTTGGCTGTTGTGTATTTGCGGGTGCGGTTGTTTATTTAACCAGGTGTTAAATAAACTCGAAACTTTATGTATGCAGAGGGGTTATTATAAGGTTCCAAATGAATTTATAATTCCCAAAATATTATGGTTATGGCTATAATTGCTGGGGCAGGGATATTTAAGTATTTTGGGGTTCTTTATATAGTTTTTATAAAATAGAGGTGGGGAGAAATCGTAAAGGAGCTATACAATAAAGTTAATGTTAATATGATTTTATGAATGTAGGACGCTAAGTCTGTAAGGTAAAACTTAGGTTTTTTAGGAAAATGAAAGGGAAATGGAAGGATCTTTTTACATAAGAAATGTGGCTTGTTTTGATTAAGTGAACCCAGAGTTCCACTTAGTATTTCTCATAAAATGAAATGGGTTAGGACCACTAAGCAGATATCAATGTCCTTGAAGGGATGTTAGTAAGGGTTCTTGGGGAAATGGGAGGGGAAATTAGTCATGCTTCGACTGTTTTGCAGCCACTTTGCCATGGTAGCTATGATATCCATGAGATAAATCATACTCAAAAAGACAAAACTGATCTCAAACTTGCTTTTGCAACATCCAACTGCCTACCCAGCCTAATATACCTGACATTTTTTCTTCCTTTTGATTGGGTGCATTTGAACTAGCAAACCCTTTTTCTCTTGTTTCCTTTTGGTTGCCCTCCTATCTAAGTCTGCTCTTATCTCTTTCAGGGGATCAGATTCAGCTGTTGAGCTCCCTTTGTTTATCTACCTAACTAGTGATCTACCAAGCTTAAACTATTTGAACAGATCTTATTCTCTAGTTCTACAATAAGAAATTTAAGCATGGACTGGACAAGATTGAGCTGTTGGGCCATCCATCAAGTGTGACAGAAGTCACTGATTGCACATTCTGAACTTATTTGCAAAAAATAGGACAGTAGTGGCATTTTGACTAGCCACTTTCCTGGTCTTTCTTTGGGGTTCATTTTCTTTGTTTTCTTGACCAATTCATTCTTTTTGCCCTTTGATTTTTCTTTTAGGGCATACCTTCTTTACATTTTTTAAATTCTTGATTTTTTGAAAATATGGAATCTTTGCAGCATGGAAAGGATGGTCCTATTTGGCATTTCCACAGTCAATCATGAAATATGACACCTATTGGTATAGGAACCTAACAGTGGCTCCACTTGGGGATGGCTTTTCCAGGTGAAAAGCCAAGAACAACAGGCCAAATGGCCTTATTTTCAACTCTTGCTGCGATCTGAAATTTCCTTCTGCTGTAAACAAACAAAACTGTATCTCTATGACATACATGATTTTCTTATGAGCTGTTTTGATCAATTGCAGCTCTGCTTTTGACAGTTTGTCTGAGCATTTGCCATCAAATTTTAGCTCCCAAGTCTTTTTCTTCTCTTCTTCTGATAAACTCAAAATATAATACAAAAATGTGGCACTATTCTTTGCTTCTTTTCCTCAAAATTTGGTGCATCTTATTCCCTATCCTGTTGCTGTAAAAAACTGTAGAAAATAGACACTATTATGTACAAAATACAGTCCTAACACCTTAACCAAGTGGATTAAAATAATGCTTGAGCATCCAACAATTGACTAGCCCATCCTCTACTTCTGTACCATGCAAACTTTTCAAAAAGTAAGTGTTGTTTCCTTGTACAACCTGAATAGCAAAAGGTCCTTTCCATAGGAAATCAAATTTGCTATGTTTTCTTTTGTCTTCCCTTCTTGAATCCCATTTCAACACTTTGTCTCCTATGAAGAATTCTTCTACCTTTGTCCTTTTATCAGAAATATTTTTAAGTTTCTCTTGTAGAATCTGAGTTCTCTGATACACTTGTTCTCTAGTCTGTTGCAAGTGAATTGTTTGATTGATTCTTCTTTGAATATCATTGGGTTCTGCTTGTATTTCTTGCAGCAATTTTATCATACGGATTCCCAAAGATGAAGGGAATACTGCTTGCATGCCATAAACCAACTCATAGGGGCTTGTCCCAATAGATCTCTTGGTAGTTAGCTTATCTGCCCAAAATGCATTAATAAGCTTTTTGTGCCAATTCTTCTTGTTTTCCTCCAATACTTTCTTTATGATGTTGTTCAAGCTCGTGTTGGATGATTCAGCTAAGCCATTACCTTGAGGGTAATAAGCTGTGGAATGGCCTAAGGTGATGTGGTATTTGTGACAAAAATTGATCATTCTTTTGGATTTAAAGGCGACAACATTGTTAGTTATTATCTTTTCCAGACAGCCAAATCTAGAAAGAATATTGGTTTCTAAGAATTGCATGATGATTGAGTCATTGGCTTGCCTACAAGGGATGGCCTCTATCCATTTGGTGAAGTAATCTGTGGCGGTTAAAATCCACTTGTGTTGGCCAGAGGAGGAAGGGTGAATTTATCCAATGAAATATAAACCCCATTGTTGAAATGGTCTCTCAGTGAAAATGGGTCTCAAGGGTAAAGGTAGAAGCTTTCTCTTACCTTCAAAGATTTGGCATTTATGGCAAGAAATTACAAATTTCTTTGCATCAGAAAACAGGGAGGGCCAATAGAAACCAGCTCTTAGAATTTTATCAGCTGTTGAATTCCAATACAAATGTCCACCACAGTCCCCTACATGAAATTCCTTGAATAATTTGTCATTTTCATCCTGTGTTAGGCAATTTAGCAAAATACCTTCATGATTTTTCCAAAATAAAACATTGTCTAGAATACAAAACTTTGAAGCTTTCATTTTCAAGAATCTCTTTTTAGTTCTGGATAACCCTGGAGGAGCCTGCAGGTTTAACAATACATAAATTATATTAGCATACCAAGGTGATTGTAAAAAGGCTTGATTGATCTGTGGAGTCACCATCTCCTGTTCGTTATCCAGTTCATTGATGTCAAGGGATTGAAAATTGGTTTTAGTCATCAACTTAGCTAATCCTTGTCCTTTTATCAGCGTTGTTGGTTTGATTTCAATGTCATATTCCAAGATGTTAGCTATCCATTTTCCTCTTTTACCTTCTAGTCCTTCTTGAGTAAGGATGTTTTTGACTACAGCATTTGGGACATAGGCTATCACATGAGAGTACAAGATATACACTGTGAAATCCTTGATGGCTTTTACAAGGGCATAAGCTTGTTTTTCCATGATCTGATATTTGAGTGCTGCATCTCTAAGTGCTTTGCTGAAGAAAGCAATGGGCTTCTCACATCCTTGGTCATCTTTTTGTAATAGGATAGCAGCAATAGTATGCTCAGATGCAAAGGAAAAGATTATAAAGTATCTATCAAACTTGGGGCTTGTGAGGACTGGTGTTTTTGTTAAAGCTATTTTGATTTCCTCAAAGGCCTGCTTAGCTTCTATTGTCCATTTGAATTTAGAATCTTTATTCAGCATGTTATTCAACAATCTAATTAGTTCAACCAAGTTGGGTATAAATCTTCTTAGGAAATTGATTTTTCCTAGAAAAGCTTGCAATTCCTTGATGTTTCTTGGATGAGGCACTTGGAGGATGGATTGTATTCTGTCCGGGTCAATTCTTATGCCACCTTTTGAAATTATGTGACCTAAGAGCTTGCCTTCTTCTAGGCCAAAAAATGATTTCTTTGGGTTCAATGATATGCTATATTTTCTGCAAATTAGGAACACTTGTCTTAAATGTTCTAAATGTTCTTGATCTAATTTTGAAAAAGAAGTGAGATTATCAAGATATATGACTAGGAAATCATAGATCTCTTTTGCAAAGGCTATGTTGTTATAGACATTTTTGTGCCTTACAGCTATAAGCATGAAATTTCCATAATCTAAGGGATCCAAAGTCCCTAAACCTGTTGTTCCTACCCCTAGAGGAACAAGGCCAACAAACCACAGTAATTCACAGAAGTTCTCGACCAGAAACTGCTCAAAAACAAGTCAATTCAGGATCAATTCAAGAGCTCCACTAGCTGTCTGCGCTGAAATGCAAAGTCTGAATTGGTTACCTGCACTGCAACGCAGGTAGAAGCACTACCAGGGTGCACTGAGCGGGAATTGACAAATGGCAGGTTCATTCAACAAGGTGTCAAGACCCTGGAAGCTTCCAGAATCTTCCTCAATGACACTTGCCTCAGTGAATTCGACTCATGATGAGTAAGAGGTTCTCAAACTCCAAGTGGAAGCAAGAACCTCCAAGTGGAAACAAGAACTGACAGAGGGAGAGGACACTAGTCAGATCTCAAGCTGACTCATCCTCTCTCCAAACATCTATATATGGATCTCTCCTCCATGAGATCTAGAGGCTGGAATTTTGTTATTGCAAAGAATTGCTGTTGGTTTGAGATTGGAATCATTGGGTGCTTAATGCTTTGAAGGGGGGTGAAGATAGGAATTCCATTTGCTGGGAAGGAGATGCTGGATTGGAGCCTTCTTGGTTGTATCTTTTCCTGAACCTTGTTATTCATCAATAAAGCTATCTTGGTTTCTCCTATATATTGATGTATCTTTGATGTATGATTGCATTAGTATGTTTAGTTTATTTCTAATCCTGAACTAGTTGTGAATATGAATCTATGTCTTTGTGTAGTGTTCTCTTCTTGTGATCTTGCAGAAACCTGTTGAAGCTGGGCGAGCGAGAAGGCAAGTAGCTGGGAACTCTCAAAGAGAAGAGAAATCAGATCGAGGGACAAACGGAAGACACCGGTTAGTCCATCCATCTCTCTTCATTCTTAATTCATAAAGGAAGAATACTAGAATAACTGTGCCTGCTTGTTGCTAAGGCACTGTCGCACCTTAGGTGGATAGGATCGTCCTGCATAGGCATTTTTCCCCACAAAAAATTGGCGACTCCACTGGGGAGATCTGTTTAGTCATTTTATTTATGTCTCTATCATTGTTTGTTTCATAGACTCAACAACAACAATCGAACTGCATCTGCTATTCTCAGATGCAAAGTAGACAGCTGCTGCTTTGATCCAATCACTAGATTTGTCTATGATCTGAACAATGGACTCACAAATGATTTGATGATCCTTTGTGATAGATCTTAGCCCTCCCTCAAAGCATCCCTTTGATTGTACCTTGCTTGTTGCTTTTATTTGGCCTGAAACCGTAGATTAATCAGCAAACTGTGACCCAAAACCCAATGAGAAACTCTCGTTTCTCCTTCAGCGCAGACCCTGTGAAGAGGTTCTGTATTTCAACGCAGGTCCCGTGAAGGCTACCTGCGCTGAATGTCAAAACCTCTGTGTTGAGGGTGCGTTGATCCAGTTAGGCCTTGTGCAGCTGGGGTTCTCTGCTCTGTTTTTCCTTGTTTTGATCTCTGATTTTTGCAGCCTGTAACCAGCATAGGTACCAGTCTGATAACTCCTTTTCTCTGCTTAAATTCCTCCTCCTTTTGTACAAAAAGACTGTGAGTGTTTTTATGTGTTTGTGGCGTCATTTACAGTTTTCCTTTGCAAGAGTGAAATAATCATCCTGTAGCCCTTGATTCAGATCTATTGATTGTGATCTTAGGAGAGAGTTCATTGGCTGTTTACAGTCGATTATACATTTACTTTTGCTTTTGGTTTTAGTTTGTCTCTTTTAAGTGTCGAAACAAGTGTTCATTTCGAAAGTTGTAAAGTGTTGTATTCTCTTCTACCCTTGCTGATTTCGAAAAAGTAAACTTGTTTGTATTTTTCATTTAAAAGCAAATTCAAAGTTGTGCAAAAAGCTTTCTTTTTAGGCATCAATATTAAGAAAGCGGAAAACAAACACCTGCATTGTGCATTTGCATCTTGATAGTTTGCATGCTTGATTTAGGAAAAGTGCATTAGAGTGTGCTGATTGCTCTTTGAGAAAAGATGGTGTCTTTCTTTTCCCTTTGTAGCTAGGGTTTTCATAGTTGAAAAGATATAAAGCTTGCTTATCATCTTTAGACTGCATTTAGGAATTGTATCATACATCTCGTGGTGATCCAGAAAGGCAAACTTCTAAAAAGATCAACCTAAAATAAATTGAATGAACTTAACAACGCTTTGCAACATAACGCACAACATAGAGGTCTAGGCTAGAGACGTGTTCCGGCGTCGTAAAGCCTGGTGACTGTCGATCTCGCTGATGGTGGGTGATTCCTCCTGAGGGACGATAGCGCCAGTACGGATTGTGCTCCCACGTACCGTCGCGTATATATTGGGAGACCCCTATAGGCATAAAACCTTTATCCTTAGGAAGTCGTGTCGGCCGCCCTACTGATCGCAATGCACTGAACACAGCATTCAGGAAGATCGATCGCCCGTACCCTAAAAAGTATTCTGTGGTTTTGCGAAAAGTTTGGCACACCCTCTGCCTAGAACTCCAGAGCAGTTTCTTTTGGCCTTTTTCAGACTCTATAACGGAAAAAGTCCATCCAAGCATTTGTCACTTCGGGCTCGTTAAAACATCGAAGGAGACTAGAGTCATCTTTAGCTTTTTCTCGACTCTTTAAAAGTGAAAAAGCAAGTTGTGTCTAAAGCGTCTAAAAAATTCATTCAATTCAGAAACACACTTTCCCCTTTTGTATTTTGGTTGATCGAGTAATCCGCAATCGTGGAAGAAAGTCAATTGAAACCCCGTCGTTCGCGGAGGCTTACGAGTCAACTGTCTTTGTCTCCGGAATCGAAAACAGTACGGACAAAGCGAACTCGTTTGACTGGTTCGAAATCTCCTATCAAAGTTAGAACAAGTGTTCCAACAACATCTGAGATTCCAGTTACTCCGAACATTTCTGGAAACCCTGCCTCTATAGAAGAAGTTCAACAGCCACAGAGGGACAGTGACACTGATCCTAGTCTGAGAGCAAATACTTTCGTTACTGAACCAGTTCCATCTGCGACTGGTTCAGAGAGTCTTGCTCCTCAAACAACTGTCGTTGTCGAATCAACCCCTTCTTCGGCACCAGAAATATTTTACAGACCTGACGGTCTTCCTCTTCCACCTGGTTTGATTGTGATAGAGGAAATTGTAGAAGATCCGCAAGCCAGTACTCCAACACATTTTGGAGTCGGGGTCACTCTATTTCCTTCTACGTCAGAAGTTAGTCTATCACCAGTGGAAGTTCCTGTAGAATCGCTAGGCAATCTATTGGATAGACTCAAAATGTCTGAACAACTGTCAACATCTAGGACTGTGTCGAATGACACAGCAACAACAGAACCCCCTGCCGTCACTCCGACAATGTTTGCTGGCGTGCCATCTGTCCCGACTAGCTCACAACCGCTAGAAGGAGTCCACCCAGGGACTATTTCGACAGTGTGGTCCATTCTAGTTTGTTCCTCCGGAATAATATTCGGCAACTCTTATGTTGAGACTCGCCAGATTGATCCATTTGGAGGTCAATTTGGGCAATCCAGTCCCCAAGGACAAACAATCCCCTTGAGTTCCGGATTGCCGCCGTATGGAGGGCAGTATGCCCTTTCATTACCCCCTCCGAGAGGATATCCATACGAGAGTTCACAACAGTATTCAGGTTATACTGGAGTTACGACAAGTGGTTGGGTACCCATACTACCCCAGCAACCAAGAGTTGTGTATTCTATGCAACAATGTGTACCTATGTCGAACATCCCAACAACACCAGCTATTGTAACAGTGTCACAAGTTCAAACGATGCCTGTTGTATGTCAACCTCAGATTTCTCAGGTTGTAATGCAACAGCCCCTTGACCCTGTGACTCAACCACAATCACCAACTAGTGGGGCGACACAGGTCCAAACGGGTACAATTACCCCACATCTTGGTCCGGCGGTTAGTATAGCACAACATAACATGGCTTCACAACCATGGCTGGTGCAATACCAACAACCACAATTCCAACAAGTGTACCAAAGTTCTGAGCAGCAGATCTTTGCGAACAGTGGACAACCGTACTTTCAAAACGGTCAAAATCAACCACTCTACAGTGGTCAAATCCACCAACCGTATCAGTCATACCAGCATCAATTACATTATGCTGGTATGCAAAGGCCAACTGCTCAGGTAATTCCATCGTACCCTGGGTATGCTTCACCTAACCTGAATCAACAGTTACCATTCGTGGCAACTTTAGAGTTACCCGATTTACACCGGTTAACAAACGATCCAATTGCTTACGCCCCTTGGTGGCCATCGATTCCTCACAAACTTCCATCGGACATTCCTAAATTTAATGGAAATCCAGGCGAAGACCCATCGAATCACGTGATGACATTTCATCTGTGGTGTTCATCAAACACCCTAAACGATGATTCGATAAGGCTTCGCCTTTTCCAGAGGACGTTAACGAGTCCAGCGGCAAAATGGTATATTGAATTACCTAGAGCCTCGTTCGACAATTTCAGCTCCCTAGCCATGACTTTCTTAACCCATTTTCAATTACCGATAAGGTATGAAACGGGAACGGAAATCTTAACCAACTTCAAACAGACAAGGGCCACTCATATATCCGATCATATACATGAGTGGCGTCATCGTCGTAGGATGGTAAAAACGTACGTTCTCGATTAGCTATTAGCTGAATGGTTTATCAAGTCGTTACTTCCTGCCATAATGGAATATGTGGCCAAGGGGGGAGTCGTAATGGAGGAGCAAGTTATTGCTCGTGCACAATATCTAGACTTAGTCTACACTCAGTCTGGCACGCTCTACGACAAAATAGCTAACGCCCCTAGACCGGAATTCTCAATTCCTCCTCCTCCTAAATCAAATAGTGACTCTCATGCCAGCGATGGTGTGATTGGCACGACAAACGCGAAATCGACAAAGGCTTCGTCCAAGAAAGCCTGTAAGATTTCAGATCAAAATGCAAAAGACGAAATTCTTGCTTCAGAAGTAAATGCCGTATCAGCAGATAAAGGCAAAGAAACCAAACAACCAGGAAGCAAGAAGAAACAAAACAAAGGGAAGAAGAAGAAACAGGGTGAGTCATCTCCTGAAAAAACTTCTTCAAACCCTCCTGGAGATAGGAAACCCCCTTTTGGGTGTCAGATATGTGATGAGAATCACTGGACAAGAGAATGTCCATACAAAGCTGAGCTTAAGAAATTCTTTAAGAGTTCGCAAACCTCAGCTGTGTTAACTGATCCGTTTCCAAATCCAGGTCAAAATCTGGTTGATATTGGAAATGCTTCCCCGTCGCAAGTGCTAATGTTGTCGATTTCCAAGCAACAAAATGATGCTTTGATTTCGACAAGGAACAAAGATTACGGGAATCCGCAGTTGTCGAACAACAAAGGTAAAGATCAACCTAGTAGTTCGACAACAACTTCCACAGAAGTTGTACCACCCATCATTCCTGAATTAACAATAAAACCGCCAAAGGGAGTAGTACACAAGTCGACATTTAATCCTCGCACCAGAGCAGCGCAGCATTATAACATAGTGGAAGATTTGGCCCAATCGCCATCCGCTATGTCGACTCTTGAAGTACTACAAAATTGTCCATCCCAAAGGCAGGCTTTGTTATCGGCCATTGGTGGGGTTGATCCTAAGGATTCCAATCTTGTATCCTTTGACCACAAAGGATACGATCCTCAGTTACCAGCTCAACTAGCTTTCCTTATTCAAGTGAAAGCCCTCAACAAAACTATTCACAGAACAATTATTGACGAGGGGGCATCTACATGTATTATGTCGATGAGTTGCTGGAAAACTTTAGGATCTCCAACCTTGTCGCGATCTTCGACGACATTAAAAGCATTCGACGGAAGGACATATACCCCGTACGGTATCCTAAATAACTTGAAGGTTGAACTAGGGTGAAAAACAGTAGAAATAGATGTTGAAGTCATCGATGGGAATCTTGATTACAACATCCTACTGGGAAGACCGTGGATATATTCCATGGCAGCTGTAGTGTCGACCTATTTTAGAAAGATCGCATTCCCTTTTCAAGGGGGGATTACGATCGTCGACCAACAAAACTTCCTCCCTAATGGTTCACAAGTTACAGGAAGCATTCCCATGATCCATGGAAGCAACCATTCGCTTCAAAATATCGGAGTAGGCCTACTGAAAGACCCCACATTAATGGGAACTTTCGCACTACCACCTCCAATCTATATAGGAGAAGTAGCGTTGGTAGGAGCCTGCAACATGATATCTTCCACGAAGATCTCAAAAGACGATATCGACATGGATCATGCAATGGCTTTACCCCCAAGCCCAATAGAAATATTGTAGCAATCAATGTTTCAGGCATGGGAGGCGAACCCAAATCAACGCTCATCAAGCGTTTGGGTAGATAGGTCTAGAGAATATGGTACCCCATCAGATCCTTGATCGAGAGTGCATGGAACCGACGAAGGAATCCTACAATCAATGTTGATTGAGGGGGCACCATGGAATGATTGCCACCATCGTTCCCTTCTTCCAGATTATGAAGAAGATACTCAACATGACCTTTATCACCCTTCAGTTTTTGAATTCCTATCAAATACTGTAAATACGGTGGATTCCGAGCGAAACTTATCCAATATTGAAGAGACTATAGCCATAAATATCTCGACTAAAACAAATGTTGTAGAGAATATTTATGTCGGCAAAGGTTGTTCACCTTCAGAACTGGAAATATATAACGCTCTTTTTCGCGAGTTCAGAGATGTCTTTGCTTGGTCATATGATGAAATGCCAAGCATTGACTCGAGTATCGTTGAACACGAAATTAAGATGTATCCTGATGTCAAACCAGTAAGACAACGGCTTCGGCAGGTGCACCCCAAGAAAGCCGCCGCCATTAAGGCAGAAGTTGAAAAACTTCTCCATGCTGGTTTCATCTACCCGGTTCCTCTAACCAACTGGGTATCGAATATTGTCCTTGTTATGAAGAAACAAGGGACAATTAGAGTGTGTGTCGATTATAGAGATGTAAACCAAGCTTGTCCGAAAGACAACTACCCTACACCCTTCATCGACCAGATAATTGATGAATGCACCGGATGTGAAATCTTTTCATTTATGGATGGATTCTCCGGGTATAATCAAATAAATATCTGCCCACAGGACCAGTCAAAGACTGCATTCATTTGTCTGTGGGGCACATTTGCTTATCAGAAATTACCCTTTGGTTTAAAGAACGCAGGGGCGACATTTCAGAGGGAAATGAATTATGCCTTCCATGACATCAAGAACATCGTTCAACCATACCTCGACGACCTTCCAGCTCATTCGCAAAAGCGGACTGATCATCCGCAGCATTTAAGAGAGATATTTCTACGTTGCCGACACTACAAGATAAGACTCAATCCGCACAAATGTGTGTTTTGCGTCAGTTCTGGTCGTTTACTTGGCTTTGTAGTCTCCAAGGATGGGATTCGTCTCAACCCTTGCAAGGTTCAGGCAATCATCAATTTGCCTCCACCTTCAAATTTGCTTCAGATTCAGAAACTCCAAGGGAAAGCAAACTTTCTGAGGAGGTTCATTCCAAATTACGCAGAACTTGCTAAAGGTTATACTCGTCTTTTGAAAAAGGATGTACCTTTTGTCTGGGATCAGGTGGCGCAAGCTTCCTTTGACGCTCTGAAAGATTCTCTAGTAAAAGCATCATTAATGTATGCCCCGGACTATCCAAGAGATTTTAACCTATATCTAGCTGCAGCGGATACAACCATTGCGATGGTTTTAGTTCAAGAAGTCGATGGAATCGAACATCCTATATATTATTTAAGTAAAAACTTAAATGATACAGAAAGCAAGTATTCTTATGTTGAAAAACTAGCGCTTGCAGTTGTTCAAGCGATACAAAGGTTTCGACATTATGTCCTCTTTCTGAAAACTACCATTCTGTCAGATTGCAACCCCATGACTTATATATTGTCGCGACAGTTGCTGGGGGGCAAATATTCAAAATGGATAGCGATCCTTCAAGAGTTTGATCTGGAATTTGTAAAATCCAAATCAAAGAAAGCTCTAGTTTTCGCAGAATTACTGTGCGATCTCCCATCGTCGTCCAACGATGAAACATCCGAAGAATCAATCGTGGACGAGAATTTGTTTCTGATATCTGCAAGCAATGAATGGTATGGAGATATAATAATTTATCTCCAAACCCAAAAATTCAGGCCTGACACCTCACACTCTGAACAAAAACGTATACGATACCAAGCAAAAGACTACATGATCGTTGGTGATACGCTTTACCGTCGTGGTATCGATACAGTTCTGAGGAGGTGCCTAACCCATGAGGAGGCCGAAAAAGCCCTGAATGAGTGTCATTCAGGCGCGTGTGGGGGGCATCAATCTGGATATGCAACAGCATAAAAAATATTACGAGCAGGATACTTCTGGCCAACCATGTTCAAAGATTGCATAACTGCAGTCAGAAGTTGCCATGCTTGTCAAATTTTTGATAGCAAAACCAGAAGACCACCTGCACCTTTACAGCCAATAGTTGCTGTTGGGCCTTTCACCAAATGGGGCATCGATTTCATGACATGTAACCCCACCTCGACCGGGGGGCATGGGTATATTATAGTCGCCATTGACTATTTTACCAAATGGGCCGAGGCGATGCCTACATTAGATAACACTGGTGAAACAACTGCCCTTTTCTTTTTCAATCACGTAGTCGCCAGGTTCGGCATACCACAGGCTATAGTTACAGATCATGGATCGCATTTTCGCAATCACATGATGGTTGAATTAGCTGCCAAGCTAGGGCTATCTCACGATAGCTCTACCCCGTATTATCCGCAAGCCAACGGACAAGTTGAAGCGATCAACAAAGTCCTGAAGCGTATGCTGCAAAGGATGATCGGAGTTCACAAAAGAAGGTGGCACCTAATCCTGTACTCAGCCTTGTGGGCTTACCGAACATCAGTAAGGAATGCGACCGGGTTCACACCTTTCCAACTGGTGTATGGCCTGGAAGCAGTCTTACCAGTCCAGTGCGAAATTTCGTCTCTTAAACTCGCAATCGATCTCCTCCCCGGAACTTCAGAAGAAGAGGCCCGTTTCTTGGAATTAATCCAATTGGATGAAACCCGTCATGATGCCGCTTTGGCTAACGAAGCCCATAAGAAACGAGTCAAGGCGCAGTTCGACAAAAATGTCAAACCCCATGTCTTCTCAGAAGGTGACTTGGTCTTGCTTTACGACCAAGAATCCGACAAATTGGGAGCAGGTAAGTTCAATTCTTTATGGATGGGCCCCTATATTGTTAAACGAGTGTTAGCAAAAGGAGCCTATGAGTTAATGGATTATGACGGAATTCCACTGGCGCAACCTCGCAATGGGTTGTACCTTAAGCGTTACTATGCTTAAATAGTAACCTATATGCTTTTGTTGTATTTTGTTTTCGCTAAAGTGTTTGTTTTGGTCGAGTAATCCATCTTTTTACATTTATTACAGATGTCGAACCTTTTGGAGACATGTGTTGGATATGCTGACGGAGCGAGTCGTAGTTCGCGGAACCTGTCCTCCGCGGCCTGGGCCATTTTTGATCCAAGCGACGAGTTAGTAAGTTTCAGAGGTGTATGTATTGGTCAATCAACGAATAACATCGCTGAGTATAGCGCGTTGATAGAACTACTCTCTGATGCCATCACCCATGGTATACGCCGACTCATCGTCAGGCTAGACTCACAACTCGTAATACTACAACTCAATGGTATATATTCCGTTCGCAATCCAGCTATTTATCGTATGTTTCTAAGGGTTAAGATTTTGGAAAGACAGTTTGATTTAATTCAATACCAGCATATTTCCAGAAACTTAAACACATTAACCGACTCATTAGCAAACTATGTGTTAGATAGACATTTGCGACATTTATAAAAAGAAACGCATCAATCAATGTTGTACAAGTGGACCATATAACTCAACCAAAATAAACCCCGAAAATCAATATATATATATATATATATATAGCTGTTTATCGTTTACATATAATGTTCTGTAACCAAGAAAAAATTGGTCGCATGACCCAAAAACTCAAAATTGCTAGGGGGCACCCTAGCCTAATGATTCTCATGATAGCATGTCACGGCCTGTGCAATCATGCGTAAGAGACGAGTCCATCGTCTAGGCACGCCAGTAGTATGCTGCTGCAACTGTAGAGGTAACTCGTCAATCCTCACATCTGGAATGCCAAGGGTAAGGCTCTCAACCTGCTCCTGCACAGCTGTGAGGGTCTCGGCCACGTCAAGGTCACGAAGAATAACCCTCCCAGCAGTCTCCCCTGCTGGGGCAGCGACTGGCGCTCTTGGGCGAACTGCTGGACGAACAGGACCAACATCTGCATGCACACATGAGTTTGATTAAAGTCTTGATAGAATAAAGCACAAGGAAATTATAAATAAAAACAGTAAACAGTGATATGGTTGAAGATTTTACCAATAGCGCCCCACTGTTCGCCATCCGGCAGTACCAAATCCGAATCACCTCGGAAATCCATGCCAACATATGGATACTCGGAATAGACCATCTCCTGACGCTCGAACCACCTGAAGAAGGTATCAGTGAAAGAAATCTGAGATTGACCAGCATGCCTAGACATGTGATCAACCCATCTTTGCATGCGTGGCTCGGAAGGAGAAGGCATGTCAAGTGCAATGTACTGAGGCTGCATCAGTGGTATCTTCTCCAAAGCAAAGGCGGTCAGAATAGAACCAAACCCAAAGTTCTTCAGCTTTCCATCCTTTACCTTGGTTAACTGACTTTTCATCTGAAGAAGTACTGCATCACACCAGTTGAATATTTTCGGTTGGAGGCACTCCAAGGCGTGCTGCACATAGGATCTGTTGGCAACGTGAAGAGATGCACTACTGGCCATCCTACCAATAGTATACAGAATGGACCTGAGAGACCTGTCAGCAATCTCACGGATAACGATCTTGCCGTCTCTGCTCGGCTGAGATCCTTCCCTGCAATACTGGCGAACATAATCTCTCACGGAGTCACTCCCTCGGGCCGAACCTGACAAAGAAATGGGGGCACCCCGCCTTGACAACCCAGTCAAGAAGTAAATGTCTACTATGGTCAAGGGGATGGATTTGCCCCTAATCTGGAATACTTGGTTGATAGGATCCCAAGCATCGAGCAAATACTGCAGTAGGGAGATCTGCGCTCTCATACTAGAGATACGGAAGAACTTCAGCAGACCACAGTTCCGCAACGCGTTCACCGTGACAGGATCATGTAAGGCAATCATGTCCTCTTCTTCATGTTCTCGTTCTCGTCATGTAAGGGTCATTTTGCTCCAATAATCTCTGAAAAAACAAACATGAGAGGAGTTAGATCCTCGATTTGATGAGAAACTGGCAAAATTTTCATCAAAAACTGTGCAACAAAACTATTTTCTGTGCCCAGCGCAACTAGCCAGTGTTCCACCTGCGTTGAAGGTCAAACTGCCTTCATGCAGCTTGAAATTCAGCGTAGGTTTCGAGTGAACCATCTGCGCTGATGGCAGAGCGACCCAATAAAACCCCAGGGGCTCAGGAGAACAGGAAAACAAGCACAGAATGTAGAAAAGAAACCATGAAATGAAAGAGCTCAAGTTTAGCTCCTACCTGGTCTAGACGGCGCCGAAAATCATCCGCAGAATCTCCCAGAATCAGCTAATGAAAATCAAGGGGGAAGAGGCACCTCCAAAGCTCCAACAAACCAAGTTCAAATGAAATGGTAAAATGAGAGGTAAAAACACTTTTTAATTGCTTTTTACGTAGTTCAAAGCGAAATATTAGGGTTGTAATCTCATTTTCAAGCAAATGTTATTCATTTCTAACTAGTTTGATGCAGCAATTGAGGATACAGTACTATCTTTGAAAAGGGCAAAGCTAGTCGTGGTAAAAATCAAAATTTGACCATAGAATCGAGCAGTTTTAGCACACAGTTCATGCTCGTTAAAAAATAAACGCAAGATCCGAGCAGTTTTAGCGCATAGTTCATGCTCGTTAAAAAAAATAAACATAAGATCAAGCAAGTGTTTCAATCCGCGTTTAAGCTCGTTAAAAAATGAACTACCCGGTAAATAACCACTGCGAATGTAAATTATCAGCCATTAAAGCCTTGGTCGTGTTTGCACCATCACCTCCACTTTTCCATTGGTCGATTATTCACCTCCATTTGATTGTTTACCCATTTTGAGGAACAACTGCGAAGAGTGATTACACTAGCCATCCTTGTGACATTGCCATGATTGGAAAATTCCAACCTGTACCTGGAATCAGCTGCTAACCCATTTTATCACTCGTTCCTCAAAAGACGAGTCTTCTTTAAGCTCTTTTCATTTGACTCGTAAAATATGAAAAGATTGCCGAGTTTTGGCCTTCCAGCTCGTTAAAGCGACCGGAAGTGCTATCCCTCCTCTAGATTTTAATCTTTTTGGACCTGAGGGATTATTGCACAAAACGATCGAGCGCTTGTTTTGTTCGGCTCGTTAAAACTATCGAAAACTCATCCCTTCTGTATTGTTTTATACTCTTTCGGACTTAAGGGATTAGATGACGAAAAAGGAACTTTGGAGTTATCTTTACGTACCTTTTCAGACTCTCTAAAAATGAAAAGGACCGAGTTATCTTTGTCGTTAGACTCGTTAAAATCATTAATAGTGACAAACTTGTCTTTAGACGAGAACGAGTTTCACTATCGCTAGGCTCGTTAAAACATAGCGATGGGCTTGCTCGAAGGGAAAGTTATAGAACAAGCATATGTTATCCTCCTCAAGCTTGACAAAAATAAAGAGGTACTCGTCAGCAATGACTGGGGAAAATTGGGAGAAACTCAAGAAAACTTTGATGGTAGCAGGTCACTCTTGAACATGACACTTTTCCTCCGTACCACAATCGGGTTGGGTTGTTTCATTCACCAGTCACATCACCATGGTCTCGCCATACCATCCATATTTGGGGTAATGCTACCGATCCATCGCATAAGTGTCGCCATATGTTCAAGAGAAGTCGTTCAGAGAAGTCAACCGTGTCCCATCCACTACCGTACATTATCCTTCATCCTTTCATGACCGCCACCCTGAATCATATAAATCATTAGCTCCATTCCGTGTCATTGATGTGGGATTCATTAAGGCCCTCCTTTGACGGATCGCTTCTTGTCGACATCAGCTCATTATCCAAGAAGTTGATCTAGGAACACCCCCTTCAGTACTTTGAAGCTTGCATGCCTCAATGGCAAGTTTCTCACTTTCGGCGATAGGTATACATCAATGACCTTCGACCGAAAGATTTTGCGTGGTGTTCGACACCAAGTCCTTTATTCACACCATGTGAATTGTACTGTAGTACCTTGAGGGTCATTATCATTATCGGTGATTCCTCTCGCGCTTGTTAACGGTTTACCTCATTGACCGGTAATCAAGCGATGTCTTTCCATGTTCGACTTCAGAACATTTCTCACATGGATCGACTTGTACTTAGAGTGAAGATCGAACGAGTTTGAAGACCCCGGATCTAGTTTCATCCATCCGGGCTGCGATATATATTCAGGAAAGATAAAGACATTGACATGTACATCATTGCAGCAGATAATCATCCTACCAAAAAGGATGATGATTTCATCAAAATTATCAGTCTACCATCAGACAATTGTCTGTTCTGTGTACAGAAAAATGAATTTATAAAGCTGAGCATGGGAATGCCCGCCTCGGCTAGATCATGAAAGCAGTATGAAAAATAATGTATTGTATTGTATCTTATTACAGGTTTCCTCCCAGCATTGGATGAACTTCGGATCCTCCTGATAAAGCATTTCACTCGATAAACGGCCTCATACTTTAGGGGGCAACTGTTATAGACATTTTTGTGCCTTACAGCTATAAGCATGAAATGTCCATAATCTAAGGGATCCAAAGTCCCTAAACATGTTGTTCCTACCCCTAGAGGAACAAGGCCAACAAACCACAGCAATTCACAGAAGTTCTCCACCAGAAACTGCTCAAAAACAGGTCAATTCAGGATCAATTCAAGAGCTCCACTAGCTGTCTGCGCCGCGGGAATTGACAAATGGCAGGTTCATTCAACAAGGTGTCAAGACCCTGGAAGCTTCCAGAATCTTCCTCAATGACACTTGCCTCAGTGAATTCGACTCATGATGAGTAAGAGGTTCTCAAACTCCAAGTGGAAGCAAGAACCTCCAAGTGGAAACAAGAACTGACAGAAGGAGAGGACACTAGTCAGATCTCAAGCTGACTCATCCTCTCTCCAAACATCTATATATGGATCTCTCCTCCATGAGATCTAGAGGCTGGAATTTTGTTATTGCAAAGAATTGTTGTTGGTTTGAGATTGGAATCATTGGGTGCTTAATGCTTTGAAGGGAGGTGAAGATAGGAATTCCATTTGCTGGGAAGGAGATGCTGGATTGGAGCCTTCTTGGTTGTATCTTTTCCTGAACCTTGTTATTCATCAATAAAGCTATCTTGGTTTCTCCTATATACTGATGTATCTTTGATGTATGATTGCATTAGTATGTTTAGTTTATTTCTAATCCTGAACTAGTTGTGAATATGAATCTATGTCTTTGTGTAGTGTTCTCTTCTTGTGATCTTGCAGAAACCTGTTGAAGCTGGGCAAGCGAGAAGGCAAGTAGCTGGGAACTCTCAAAGAGAAGAGAAATCGGATCGAGGGACAAACGGAAGACACCGGTTAGTCCATCCATCTCTCTTCATTCTTAATTCATAAAGGAAGAATACTAGAATAGCTGTGTCTGTTTGTTGCTAAGGCACTGTCGCACCTTAGGTGGATAGGATCATCCTGCATAGGCATTTTTCCCCACAACATATGTCCATTGCTCATTGAAAAGTGGCCCCTGCATTCTTAAGTCCAAAAGGCATTTTGACATATTTGAAAGTTCCCCAAGGCGTTGTAAAGGCATTTTTGTCTTGATCATCCGAGTGAACTAGGATCTGATTAAATCCTGAGAATCCATCTAACAGTGAGATCCTAGAGGTTCCTACTACCCTTTGTAAAATGTGATCCATTTTAGGTAAGGGGTGATGGTCTTTGAGAGAGACTTTATTCAGGTTTCTTAAGTTAGCACACAGTCTTATTTCTCCCGTTTTCTTCCTAGTAGGCACTAAATTTGAAATCCATTCTGAGAATCTAATAGGTGCAATTATTCCAGCTTGGTACATTCTTTTGACTTCCTTTTCAATGAGGGGAGGGAGGACTAGATTAACCCTTCTAAGTTTTTGTTTAAAAGGCTTTTGATTTTCTTTTAAAGGTATTGTGTGTTGGATGACCGAAGTATCATAGGACTTGAGGTCCTCATAGCTCCATGCAAAGACATTTTGAAACTCTTTAAACAACTCAATGTACTTCAGTTTTTGGTTGGGCGGCAAGGCTTTTGACAATTTTATCATTTTAGGGTCATCTGCAGTTCCTATATTACAATCCTCAATTTCTGCATTTAAAGGCTGCATTTTTGGCTTTCTTGGTATATCATTTGAATCAAATATATCTTCCAAAGGAGTCAAGCCTGTGGGCAGAAAGTTATCTTTCAGCTCAATTACTTCATATTCTCCCTCAGCAATTTCATCAAGATCCATTTGTTTCAGCTCTTGTAAATTTCTGCTGGTAAATATTGTTGGATGCAAGATGTGATTTGTTGTTTTAGCTGATATATTTTTCTGAATTTTGTCTATTTGCTGTTGATCACAAAGAGTGCTAGTGTCTATGTTTGTGCTTGAAAATTCCTCTTTCAAAGTCAAAGAAATTATTAATTTGTGTGTCATTTTCGAACACCTGCCAATTTTTTGACATTATCTAGAATAGCAGGTCTGTGTTTAATTTCAGCAGTGAAGTGGTGATTAGGCTCAAATGGCAGCTTGCAAGTGCTGGAAAAAGTTGCCAAACTATGAGCATGTAAATTATGATTTCTTGGAATTTTGGTGAGCTGTGATTCTAAGAAGGTGTTGAGTATTTCAATTGCTGCCCCTCTATAAGCTCTCAGCCTAAGATCATTTGTAACAAAGTTCCCCTTCCTTTGTTGGATAATCAAATCAGAGTCTCCTAGAATTGAAACTTTATTTGCCCCTAGGCTTCTAATCAATTTGAGTCCCAACAAAAGGGCTTCATATTCGGCCATATTGTTTGTACATCTAAAATTTAGCCTATATGCATGTCCTTGAGCATGGTCATTTTGCATGTTGTGTATCCAAATCCCTGCCACTGCTCCTAATTTATTCACTAATCCATCAAATTCTAAGTACCATAAAATGTCTTGCTTACAACTATCATCATGAGTTTTGGAGACTGTCTTAATGGGGAGATTTGGATTTTGTAACTTGTATGGTTTGCCTTGTTTGTTTGTTGCATCAATTATTTCCATAATTTTTTGATCTTGAGTAGTAGATTCTTCATTTATGTCTCTTGCTTGTGCTAATTCTAGAAGTTTGTCATCAACTTTGGGGCACATTTCAGCATTGTACAGTATGAAAGAATTCATATCAGAATGCATGGAGTAAATTGGGAAGTTTTGGGGTTTCTCTTGACTGCTGACTACATACTTCATCAATGTTTCCCGGTACAATCTCTTTGGCTGGCCAAAGACTAAAATGGTGGCATAAGACATATCTAGTTGCAAAGATCCTTGGAGTTTTGCACCCCAAGATCTGGATAGAAGCATTCCATATTTAGGTGGGATATCAGCTACCACCACATCCATTAGAATAGTCTTGGCAGAGTATTGTACTAGAGATACACACAAATCTTTGATAAGGCCTAGACACCTGACCTGGCTGGAATCAAATGAAAACAAGTCTTTATACGGCCGTGTGATATCTAGGTCCAATCTTTCCATCATAGACTTAGGCATTAGATTATGGGAATCTCCTGAATCAAACATTTCATTATGTAGTACCTTGTCATGAATGTTTAAGCTTACATAGAATGGAGGGACTCCTCCATATACTATTTTACCATTTACCTCAGGGCCAAAAACCAGTTCTGGTTGGTCATCTAAAACATTGACTGCATCTCTATTCTCTGATATCCGGAGTGATCTGCTAATTTGTTCTCTATATACCTCATGTTTAGCCAATTCGGACAGTGGAATGGCTATTTTTAACTTGCCAATTTCAGTTTGTAGGTTGAAAGGTTTTTCCACTTGAATTTTTGTGTTCCGGGCAGCAAGGTTTTCCTTTTTTGCTGTATTTTCAGTGGTGT
Organism: Pinus tabuliformis; assembly: GCA_031772625.1. Lineage (NCBI taxonomy): Eukaryota > Viridiplantae > Streptophyta > Pinopsida > Pinales > Pinaceae > Pinus > Pinus tabuliformis. The sequence goes on along the minus strand of CM062808.1, from coordinate 397,005,914 downwards.
TTTCTCTTTCAGAAGTGGTGTTATGAACTAAATCTATTTTGAAATTATTTTGAGGAGAGTTGTTTACATTTTCTTTTGGAAGAAAGGAAGTGGATGGATGTACATCTAAAATGTCCTCTACCATGGGTTCTTTTGGGTTGAGGTCTATTTTAGCAGGGAGTTCTATCAAGGTAGCTTTATCCCTTGCTTTCTTAGGCTGCTTGGTATCTTTCAGCTTGCTAGGTTTAGGCACATCTACTGCTCTGCTTCTCAATTTGTACTGTTTATGGACTTCATAGACAGCTGCATCATAACCCTCTCTGAAGTCAAATGATTCTCTAGATTTGGTTTGAAATTGGTTGAAATCATGAGCTTCTTGGTCATCTTGTGTTAAAAAGATTTGTTGTTCACTGTTTAGACCCATTAGTCTGATTTGGGTATTTTCTATTGGCTCACTAGAGGTTGAGGCTTCGGCATAGTTCTCTTGAAATGGAGGTCTGATATTCTAATAAGGGCCAGCCTTCCCAGTGTTAGGATTTTGATTTTTTCTAAAGTTTGGATTTCTAGTGGTGTTACTTGGCTGACCTTCCCAAGAAGATTTCCTTTCAATAGTTTCCACTCTATCACCCAGCCTATCCATTCCTTTGATTATTTCATCTAGTTCCTGCTCAAATGCAGAAGGCTCTTCTTTGAAAGTAATCCTTCTTTCAGCTCTAGCTCGAGCTCTTTTGGAGATCAGATTTGCCTCTACACTAATAGTTACACTCTGCATGTCTTCTAAGTTGGCAGGAGCTCTTTCCCTTAGCTAATATACCATGTCAGAGTCAAATCCATTAGGGAATTTGATTAAGGTCAAGTTAGGTGGAGGTCTAAGGTTTTGAGGGATAACATTGTACACGTTGTTGAATCTAGCACAATAGTCTTGGACAGTTTCTTGTGGGTCTCTTTTTAAACTGTCATACTCTGATAGAATATGTAGTGGGTCCTTCTTCTTTTCCCATCTGTTCAAAAAGGTTTGGTACAGGGCATTCGAATCAGCAATTGTGTTTGCAGCAAGTTCCCTAAACCAGGTCCTTACTTCACTAGTTAAACTTTGAACAAAAAATTTCATTCTCACATCGTTATCATCGATTTCATAGTTCTCAAAGTAATCCATCATTTTATTAGTATGTTGCTGGGCTGTGTAGGAGCCAGTACCATCAAAATAGGTAATTTTTCTTTGATATTCCTGAGGCATAGCCCCTGGATTTGCAGGCAACTTCAGAGGGGCATATCGGTTTGCCATATTTATAGGTATAAATGGGATAGCTGGAAGCACAAGGATAACAACTGAGATAAACAGAGTGGTTGGAGGTGTGGAAGAGGTGCTTTGAAGTGATGATGGTGAACTAGAAGAAGCTGCAGCGACAGTAGAAAGGATTGCTGCTTTTCCAGGAGGAGATTGGGTCAAATTTTGCTGAAGTATATCAAGATTTAAATCAGCAGGATTTTCTAGATTTTCTTGTCTTCTAAGGTTCTTAGAGATCAAGTTAGGATTTTCAAAAATAGATGGAGGGTTGGGATCTGGATTTGATCTAGTGTACCGATTTTTCTTCTTTGGATCCAGCTTCTAAAGGTGTTTTTGGTATTTTATAGAGATATTTAAGGAAAGGTCTTGAATTTTCCTAAAGATGTTTTGAAAACAGCAGGAAACTGATCGAAATTTTGAGACAGTTGTATAAATCCTAATGCTAGACTGGAGATTGACTGAAGCAGCTTTTATTTACTCCTGTAGATGCACAGCAAAAGCAGTTTCAAAGGCTACCTAGCTAACTTCAAGCTCCATCTGTAGCTTTAGCAAATAGACAGCAGTAACAATCATAGTCATTAAGTCCCCAGTGGAGTCGCCAATGATGTTATCACTCAGGTTGTTCCCTAGGAAAATTCTGAGGGAATACGGCCAAGGTAACCACTAACCAATATTTTAGCTGCAGATTCTAGCCAATCTGCAACCAAAGAGGGCTCTCTCTTTGAAATTTAGCTTTGTTTTGCTATATGTTAGGCTAGTTATGAAGTGTAAGTTTTTGTTTGGTGTTTGGAAGGTGACATTCAATAAAACAGGGCTGCAAAGTATGAGAAGTTCAAAACATTGGTTTAATGGAGTCAAATGATAATAGACTTTTGGGTATGGTTTCTTTGGAAAAACAGGGAACTACAAAGCAAGATAATTAAACGTGGAACAATCTTCAAGCTGCAATAAGATGAGATGAAGTGAGGGAATGAAATGCAATCAAGAGTCTTTCATTATGCTAACAGAGGGAAAATGAATATATATTACCAAGGAGTAGTTAAGAATTCCTTAATTATATTTAGAGTGTAAGAACCAGGGAAAAGGAGCAGTCAAGAATTCCTGCCTATGCTAGTCCTGAAGAAAACACAAAAATTGACAGGAATTGAACACAGAGTACAACGAAGTAAATTCTGGGCTATTCTTTTTTCCTGCAATTCAGAATATGATATATAAATGATATATAAAACATAGGAACAGTAAACAAGAGTTAAAAAGACTTATTGATCCATGAGGTAACACGAGAATTCTGCAACATATTCTTTTGCCATTAATCCCACAACTAGAAAGTTCATCAGCAAAGCATTCTAGCAATCTTTATTCAGAAGGGTTCTCAAAATTTATAGCGCAGGTCCAGAATGATATTCACCAACCAACCCCCAATACATCTCTTGAGGAGGTATTTATAAAAAAGAGTTACAAAATATCTCATAGAGAAAATATCAAGCATTAAATTCATCCATCTACTTCTTCAAAGGCAGTAAATGATGTTGAAAATAGAGCGTAATGAATGAAGGAGTAACTCCGTTGTACTGGCTTCCTTAGGTGGTCTGATACATTTGACTTTTTAACTTAATAAGTCGGCTGGCAGCTGTTTCTTTAATTTGCGTTCCTGCATTGCTGTCCTGGTCCTTCCACCTGTGCTCAATTCCGCTTTAATGCATTTTGCATGAATTCCTTCCTCCATTGTTTTCATTTTCTGATAGGTGGCCCGTGCATTTGAATTTGATTATATGCAGATGATCAAAAAGAACATGCACCAAAGAATACCATGGTAAAACCTCCAACATGCTCTTCCACCATTGGTTTGTTGGCAACTGGTGTCTTTGTAGTCTTATCAATGTTTCATAAGCTTCAGTATACTGTAGTAATTGGGCCGGACTTCAAAAAGATGTGTCATCTCATGTTCAATGTAGAACAAATTTTCCAATTTGTCATATAAGCTCTGTCCAGAGGGAGGTACTGTGTCTTCTAAAATGTTTGATGATGCCGTAATCTGATTGGTAACATAGGTATTTACCCTGTGAGCGTATTGTTCATGTGTCAATAGTCTTTGATTTCTGGTCAATAAGCTGGGTAACCCTTTGCTCTGCAAGACTGTGAACTTCTCTGTAAAGGCATTTATTTCTATCTGCATTTCTTGGCACTTTCTTTCTAGATTTTGTACAAAATTCCTCATGGTCAACACCTTTTTCACTATCAAAATGGTGCCTGTTCTGTCCTTGATGTCTAGAGCTACTATTTGTTCCCTAGTGTGAGTATTCAAAAAATGAATTAATCTATTGGCCTGTTCAGGCATGTTCCCTAATAATGCTCTGGCCTTTTGAACCTCAACTTGAGCTATTTCTATCAATTCGATTTGCTCATAGATAGTTTGTATTGATCTCCATTGATCAATGATGGACTGGCCAATTTTGGTCCACAAAATTGTTTTGATTTCTGCCAGAGATTTATGAAGAGTAAGGTCTTTCTCCAAGGATTTTACCTTACTTTCCAATGCCTTTACCTCTCTTATTTTCTCAGCCACAATTATTTTTGATTTATCATAATTTACCTCTAACTTGGCTAGTTTTTCTTTGGCTTCTTTTAGCTCTGCCATTTTGAGTTCTAAAGCCTTTATTTCCTTCATCATCTCTTCCATGCTCAGGCTGGTATCTGGTACTGCTATTGTTTCTGTTGTAGTTGTTGCTGAAGCTGAGGTACCCGCTATTGATGCTGGGACAACGGGAGGGACTGTTACTGTAGTTGTAGGAGGAGCTGTTTCTAGTGGCTAGGAGGTTGACACTCCCTGCTTTGCTTGTAGTGCTTCCTCCAATGCCCTCTCCGTTTCTACTAATTGGTGAGCTCCAGTATTGTAGCAATAATGCTACAACTCCTGGGGCTTCCTATCTCTAATTTTATCAACCCGGTAGTTCGTACAAACTTGGAAGCGATGGTGCTGTATGCACAAGTACTAGCTCTTGTCGCAGCTGTCACTTGGTCAGCTGGCACAAGTCCGCTAGGGCTCAAGCCAACTTTTATATGCTCTCAGAAGAAGCTTTCTAGATGATGGACGAAGGCTATCTCAAAGGAAATTAATCTACTTTTCAAAAATGAATTGAAAGCCAACCAAAACATGGAAACCCTAGTAAACCCTAATCTGACTAGCTTAATCTCTATGATGCAATGGTGGGAGTGCAAATGTCTAAGAATGATGCCATTACCTCTAGTGATATGAAATGCATGAACTTAAACTACTTCCAGTGAAAAGAACATTGTTTTTGTATTTTTGCTTAAGTGGTTGGAGTGATTATGATTTTGTTTCTTATTAGGGTTTGGCTATGCAGAGGTGGTGCGAAGGGAGAAAAAGCTTGGGAAAGGTCAGGAGGGGTAGGAGAGGTTCCAGGGGATCCCTAACATCATTCCACAGGAGTCCACAACGTTCAGATGCTCGGCAACCGAGTTTGCAGGCTTCTACAGGATGTCTGCAGGGGATCCTACAGGAAGCTCGGGATTTCTACAGGAAGTCTGCTAACTTCTACAGGATGTGCTGTAGTTGGAGTTTTGGGTGATGGAGGAGTGAAGGAGTGGTATGAGTGGATGGGTAAGGTGAAGGAGGAATTTGTGGTGGCTCAGGGACAGAGATATGAGATGAGGAAAGAGTGGGTACAGTTGTTTGGTGGATAGAAGGGTGGAAGCAAGGAAAAGTTGAAGAGATGGAGCTACGAGAGAAGTAGATGGGTTGGAAGGCTAAGGAGCTGAACAGAGGTTGGGCAAGTGGCCTCAGGCATGGTTGAGAAGAAGAAGAACATGATAAAGTGATGCTAAGCAGTGTGAAAGAAACAAATCCTCTATATCTTGCACAAAACCGAGAATTCCATCAACCTATTCTAACTGTGTTATTAAACCAATGAACAACAATGTAAAGTGTGGAGAAAAATCGTGCATGGTGTTGGAATGAAGAAGTATTGCTCAAGAGCAGAGTGCATGGATGGATCTACAATTGAAATGACTGTGTGGCAGCTTGCATGAAAGCATAAGACTGCGTTTTTTGGTGGTTGGTACAGCCCACACCCCCAATCTCTAAACAGAGATGGCAGCGAGTGCACTATCAACCTTTTTTGGATCTCCAATGAATTACAATCCTCCTACTCTAATCTAAACAACTAAAAGCACTTGAACTGTAAACTAATCCTACTCAATCACATAAAAGAAATCGAATCAGCAGACTGTAAATTCTAAATGCATGTCAAAACAGAGGAAATAAAGTGCTGCAAGGAAACAAGTAACAATACAAGGAAGAGGAGGTCTATTGCTCTCAGGTTGGGCCCTAACCTGAGAGCTATAGCTCCCTTAAAAACTCAGAATTGGATCCAAAGCTGCCTGCCTTTATTAAATAATCAAGAGTCTAACATCATGCCAAAACTGGCTTACACTGGCTAACCAAATTGACTAACTGGCTACACTAGCTAACCCAAAATTGACTAACTGAAATGAGGTCTTAAGCCCTCTTATTTATACAATTTTGAGGACCCAACAGTCCTCCTAAAATTTAGGGACTCGGTTGCCCAAAACTTGGAGTTAACAACAGTCCTACTTGACTTGCTTGGCTGCCCTTGTGCTGATTGATTCGGTGGCCCTTGAACTCCGAGCTGATGGTGGAGAATTCGAGATAAGGGCCCATAAATGAAGGGGACACCTTCCTACAAATCCTCTAGCTTGTCTTCCCACGAATTTGGCTGCCAAGTGCTCATTAAGACCTTCAATTTTGTCTCCAAGTTGACCAAAAAGGCTACACAAAGCACCCATTAGACTTGTTGGCATAATGACTAACCAAATTCACTCTATTAACATAAATATAATCAAAAACATGCAATAAACTAATGAGAATGGTGGATTAAGTCAAATTAGGAGGTTGGATGAGCCCAAATAATTGTACATTTTTGGGGCTCATCACTAATCTCTCATTCATCCTCATCAGTAAGCCCATCACGTCCTCCTCTTCTTTCTGTTGTGCAACTTCTGTGGTTTGTGGGTGCATTGTAATGGGCAGCTTGAGCTGCTTCCTAAGAGTTGCAATGTCTTCTTCTTTCTTTTTTATTAATGCCTGGATGCCCTTGGGATCCTTGGGATCATGTCCCAGCTCAATAATAATTTCCTCCAAGGATTTGATCCTGTTATCCTTGGCTAATGAGGATGCCTTCTCCAATTCTAATTGGGCAGAGGTATTGTGCAATGAATTCTGCAATTTGTGAGCCAATAATTCTTTGCCCACTAGGGTGGAGTACACCATTTCTCTGGTTCGTTTGTGTAATTCAATCTAGTCCATTGGTTGGATATCTTTAGAGAGAACTTCCAGATTGGTCCTAATATAATCAGCAGCTGACTGAGGCTGCTGCATTGTGGGCCTGAAGTGACTAAGGGTCATTTTCCCTTCCTGAATATCATACACTGCCATTAGCCTTTGTTGATTTGTGGGGGTTGTTCTCAGCAACTAATTATAAAGTTGGATCCTTATTGGGTCATTTCTAGCCTTTATTTCAGTAAAGTTTTTCTTGATATTCGAGCCTTGCTTGCTCTATTGTTAGCTCTGTGGCCTGGTGGATGTGACCTCTTCACCATGCTGCCCCACTAGCTCTTGCTGATACGAGCTAGCTGATGTTTCCAAAATTGGAGGGATCTGCTATTCAGTTCTTTCCTCACCTCTCAGGTTGCCTGTTGTCTCCTCTGAGAGTTCCTCTTTAGAGTAAGGATTTAACCTTTGCCTCTTTTCCCCTTACTCTTCTGCTGATCCACTTATAGGTGTGTCTTCTTGTCTCTCTCTTTTCTTGGCTCTTTCCTCATTGAGAGGAGTTTGTAACACAGGGATTTTAGGTACCTTTGTTTGTGTTGAAGGACCTTGCCCTTGGCTTTGCTCCTTTGTTGTATCTGGTCGGTTTGCCATTATATCTTGCTGTTCTGAATTCTGTACTTCTTTGCCTTTGTATGTCCCTGCAGGTGGAGTACTCTCTTGGGCAGGTTGTCGTGAAGTTGTGGCAGATGATGTGCCCGCTCCAATGTGTTGAGGCAATATGAAAGGGACCTGTCCAAAAGAGTCCAGGTCAAGTGTTTTTTCAAGCCCTTTCATTGCTTTTTCTAATTTATCCTCTTTAGTAATCTCTTCAACTAATGTGTCTTCTACCCATTCTTGTTGATTAGCATATTGTTGAATTTCAGGGATTTTGTGGTGAACATATCCTGTAAGCTTGTTTTTGACTCTTCTAAAACTTATGAAGTGTTAAGGGTCATATGGTGACAAATGAAAACTTTGTTTCAGCATAAGTTGATCCCTTAAAATCTTATCTGCTTCTTCCCAGGCTTCTTTCCTTTTATTGAAGATAAAAGGGCCCAATTGATTTCTTATCTTGAGCTGTGCCTTTTTCCTAGCACCATAGAAATGAGTCAAATCTGAACTACTAAATTGCCGGAAGTATTCCAGAAAAAATATTCTCATATGGACATACTTTGGAATCTTGTAGGGAGTTAATTCATAGCCATAAATCCTGATCACTGTGTGGTTTTGGTAAAAATACCAGTCACCTATAATCTAGTCCTTGGAGAGATGAAGAAATTTCTGCATTCTAGCAGAGAGCCTAGCAGGAGGAGTTGTCATCAAAAAAGAAGTGGCTGGATATATGAATAGGTCAATGAACTCACAATATGTATAAGGGGAGTTGTGGACTTCATGGAATACTGAGGTCCAAAAAATCATAGACCTCCTTTCTCCTTTGAGGTTCAATCGTCTAAGAGGAATTTGGAAACTATCAGGCTGATAGTACAACAACAAATGATATATGTAGGATGTGTATTTGAACACTCTTTCTCTGTCCAAGTTCATGAATTTCTCATGGATTTTATTTGCTATGAAGGTGGCATAATCATACTTGATAGTAGGGGGTTGTCCTGGAGTGAATATGGACATCAATACTAAAACAGTTTCATCAACAAACTCACTGGTTTTGAATCCTAAAATGTAGGATATCATTTCTACAATGAGTCTCCCTACCTCATTGAACCAAGAATGGAGATAAGGAGGAAGTTGCTGGGGCTGGCAATTTGGTTTCATGAATAACTGAGCAATTCTGGTTATCTTTGAGCTGGGCAGTTTGGCACCTTGATCAAGCAAGAATTTCATGGTGAGAGGAGCCAGAGGCTGAGTTGGCTTAAATTTCAGCATCTCATTTATGGATTGAGGAGTAATATAGAAGAGGACAATCCCAGATGGAGCCATAACTGCTCTTTGTGTGGGTTCATAATTTGCACAGCATAAATGGATGAAATTAGGGAGCACATTCACTGAAGGGAGGTAATAGATAGGCATGTTGGACTCCCAAATTCCCAAGACATCAGTGTTGCTTCTGTAGCTATTTCTAATTTCACAAAAGGCTTGTAGGTGAGGCTTGTAACCCATCATATCCTTAATTTGGAAATCCCTGTCAGCAAGGGGGATCCATTCCAACTCTTTATGTGGTGCATTCAAGGGGGCAACATTCAAGGCCACTGGAGCCTCCATTTTCAAATTGTCTAATGACCTTTTAACTTGTAATTAGGGCTTTTGCAGCAACAGTGTGGTAAGATGATAGTCTGTGGGCTTTTCTGCGGCAATTGCAGGTGGGAATAAGCTTAATTTTGGCTCGGTGGGTGAATTTGCAGAGGGAAACACAGTTCACAGGTTTTCTTTGAAAAAATGGGTGAAACAGTGATGTTAATTTAGAGGTGTAGAGGCAGCACTATGATTTTGAGTCGAATTCTGGTTCTGCGAGCAATTTTCACAAAAAACTTGGAAAAATAGGGTTTATGAGTGAATTTCGAGTAAATACCTATTTTATGGGAGCCTGGTACGAAATGCAGGTAGAAGACTGAGTTGAGGGGTTGAGCCGTGGAGTGAATTCCCCTGGGTGGCGGAATGTGCAACAAAAATAGTGTTTTGAATGTAAATGACCATGCAAAGCTCACGCAAAAAAAAAAAAGAGAAATGGACAAAAACAACGTTAAAATGGCTTTTTAACAAAATTTTGATTTTGGCGGGTTTTGGCGTGCTTTGGTTGGGTGACGTTAGCATGATGTCATCTTTGTCGGGTAGCGGGGGTACGGAAGGTGACTTGGCGCTGACATGGCAGACACAGCAGACGGAACAGTGACGAGGTGGTAGCTGACATAGGCGCTGACGCGGGTGACAACGTCAGTAGCGAGAAACGGGAGGCAGTTGATGGTTTTATCGCACCGCTTTATGTACGGCGGTGGTTTTTGGCAGAATGGACGTGATACAACATGGTGGCGACATGCATCTCGTAGTATGGTAGGAATACCGCCGATCATCGGAGCCTATCGTTCGGTCATCGAGGCGCCTCGGCTATTGACGAGAGCCATCCAATCTGAGGGATCGGATCCAACGATTGACGGGACAAGAAGTTGGCAAGGAGGTACGGCGCGAGTCCCGCCTGATTTATTTATTGGTTTATATGTGTTATGGGGTATAAAACCTTTGGTTGTTGTGTTTTTGCGGGTGCGGTTGTTTACTTAACCGGGTGTTAAATAAACTCCAAACTTTATGTATGCGGAGGGGTTATTATAAGGTTCCAAATGAACCTATAATTCCTGAAATATTATGGTTATGGCTATAATTGCCAAGGCAGGGATATTTAAGTATTTTGGGGTTTTTATATAGTTTTTATAAAATAGGGGTGGGGAGAAATCATAAAGGAGATATACAATAAAGTTAATGTTAATATGATTTTATGAATGTAGGACGCTAAGTTTGTAAGGAAAAACTTAGGTTTTTTAGGAAAATGAAAGGGAAATGGAAGGATCTTTTTACACAAGAAATGTGGCTTGTTTTGATTAAGTGAACCCAAAGTTCCACTTAGTATTTCTCATAAAATTAAATGGGCTAGGACCACTGAGTAGATCTCAATGTCCTTGAAGGGATGTTAGTAAGGGTTCTTGGGGAAATGGGAGGGGAAATTAGTCATGCTCTGACTGTTTTTCAGCCACTTTGCCATGGTAGCTGTGATATCCATGAGATAAATCATACTCAAAAAGACAAAACTGATCTCAAACTTGCTTCTGCAACATCCAATTGCCTACCTAGCCTAATATACTTGACATTTTTTCTTCCTTTTGATTGGGTGCATTTGAACTAGCAAACCCTTTTTCTCTTGTTTTCTTTTGACTTCCCTCCTATCTAAGTCTGCTCTTATCTCTTTCAGGGGCTCAGATTCAGCTGTTGAGCTCCCTTTTCTTCTCTACCTAACTAGTGATCTGTCAAGCTTAAAGTGTTTGAACAGATCTTATTCTCTAGTTCTACAACAAGAAATTTAAACATGGACTGGCCAAGATTGAGTTGTTGGGCCATACATCAAGTGTGACAGAAGTCACTGATTGCACATTCTGAAATTGTTTGCAAAAAATAGGACAGTAGTGGCATTTTGACTAGCCACTTTCCTGGTCTTTCTTTGGGGTTCATTTTCTTTGTTTTCTTGACCAATTCATTCTTTTTTCCCTTTGATTTTTCTTTTAGGGCATACCCTCAATGTGATCCATCATTGAACTCTTTTGTTTGAGATTTACCAATTGGCTAAAAAATGTGTTGCTTTTTGTATCCTCATAATGTGCTATCATTTCATCCGTACAAATAACCCAAGTGACAATTTTTTTACGAGAGCAAAGCCATCAATACCATAAAAACTGATTTGGTTCCAAATATAAAGTTGTAATGCGTACTTTTTGTGCATTTTGCACATTATGGAGATCAAAAAATTATTCCATCTATAGTATCCATGTTACGGGACCCTTGCCATCAATCTTCTTAATATCTATCTTTGGAAAATGATGGTTCTTCGATCCAACGTTAGGGCCTATGAAATCATGATTAAAATTTATTTTATTCTCATCATGGGTTTCCTTTACTACCCTTTCACCATTAGTAAGCATTTCTTGTAGAAACTTTGTCAAATCTGTCTTCAAATCTTCCATCTTAGCTTCCATGCCATCCATCTTAGCTTCCACGTCATTTATCTTACCTTCCACGCCTTTCTTTAGACCATCCATCTTAGCTTCCATGCCTTTCTTTAAACCATCCATATTAGCTTCCATGCCATACATCTTAGCTTCTACTTCTTTCTTTAAACCATCCATCTTAGCTTCTATTACTTTTTGTGCAAGTGAATTTTGTTGCACTTGGTCTCGTAATTTTGATATATCATGTTGCATTTCTTCCTCTTCTTCATGAGTCGTGTTAGAGATTTCAGGTTTCTTACTAGGTGTTTCCATTTTCTTTCTTTGGGGCATCAATTAGTGATAATAATGCTTCATTATGCCCTTTGAATTCCTTCAAACCAATTTTTCAAACCAAACTTATGTAAAAATTAAAAAAATCTACACACCTTTTTCACTTTGTAGGAGATCAATATTGAATTTGTTGTATCTCTGTAATTTTGGATCTCGAAGGTCTAAAATTTCTTCTTGCGGTAACCCTCTGAGTACTCTTTCTAACTTCGTAAGTCTGATCAATATTGGATTCTCCAATGAATAGTTATGTCAAATCTCCCATGATGACCTCATTATATATTGGTTCAATAGAGCAAGATTGTACGAAGTGCCATGTGTCACTGTTTTGACCTTAGGATCTGAAACTGATACCATAAAAGCTATAGTCCATCCTCTTTTTGTAACTTCTTATGCAATTTCAATTTGATGCTCAAAAAATAGTTATGATGTTTTTCCCTAGGTCACCTGTTTGATATATACTTCTGGATCCTGTAAAAACCCTAACTTCCTTGGATAATATATCTGAAAATATAGCGATACAAGATATGAAATTCAGACCCTAGGTTCAGAGATATTGCAGCTCAAATGGGTTTTTATTTTTCACTTCTGGAACATTGCATAAAAAAAGTTATAGTGAAAATTCCATAATGACCTGTTTGGAGTAGTGAAACCGTAGAATCCGAGCTCTGGTACCAAATTTTATGAAACTAGCTCACAATAAGATAGAAAAGAGAGATAAACGCCTTAGAATTCAGCCTCTTCGAGGGGGAAACCTCCTTTACATTACACAAATGAATAATTCTTGGATGATACAAATGAAAAACCTCCTTTCTATATATAGGAGTCTAAGGGGTCACAATATAATCAAAGTCGACCTAACAATAATAATATAAGGGCACAAAAATAACAATAGTGGGCTTCTATGGGGCACAAAAATAGCAATATGAAGACAATAGGGGCACAACAATAAAAATAAGGGATACAATGACAATAGTAATGGGGGAATCACTAGTATTATAGGGAGATAACAACAACACTTGAGTTACCAGATTCATCTTGGCTAATGAATTATTTGATTTGTCATTGTCCTTGGGCTATTCCTACCAAATTTTCCAGTGGCATTTCGAAATTTAACAAAATTCTCAGAAAATATCTATCCACTCATGTTATGACCTATAATTTATGGTGTTCATCCAACTACAAAAATGATGATTCTATTCGTTTACGACTTTTCTAGAGAATTCTTACTGGTATGCGAACTAAGTGGTATGTTGAATTACCACAAGATTCATTCAACAACTTTAATGCCTTGGAAACTAAGTTTCTAAACCATTTCCGATTACCTATTCATTAAAAAACTGGAATTGAGCTTTTGACCTCCTTAAAAAATTCTAACTCCACCGATATATCTAATCATATACATGAGTGGAGGCATCTACGTCTATTGTTCAAGACTTACATTCTTGATTAGTTTTTGGCAGAGTGGTTTGTCAAATCCCCCTTGTCTAATATAACTAAAGATGTTTCTAAAGGTGGAGTTGTTAGTAGAGAGAAAATAATTTTTCATTCTCAATATCTAGATTTGATTTATTCCCAATCTCGCACACTCAGTGACAATATACCCAATGCTTCATGACCTGAGCATACTATTCCACATGCTCCCTTAGAGGAATCACATGCTGCTTATTGCATGGTTAGTTCCATTGGTCCACATTTAGTGAGAAAATATCCTAATCAAACTAGTTCGAAATATGCTCCCACTATGACCAATCAAAACCCTCCTAATCCTACTCCTATGGGTACTTATGAAGTAAACATTGTTCAGTCCAATAAAGGCAGATCTCAACAATACGAAAGTATGAAAAAGGGTAAAGGAAAGAAAAAACTAGAGAACCCTCCATAGGAAAAGCATAACAATCAGTCTCTTGATGAGAAGTGAAAGCATCATTACCCATGTATTATCTGTAATGACAAAAATTTCATGAAAGACTGCCCACACCATGCAGAAATCAAGAGATTTTTGAAAATTTCACTCACTACACTTGTCGTTTTGACATATCCTTTCCCAAATCAAGAGACAAATATAGTTGCACAAAACCCATCCTCCTCTTCCTAGGTAACGATGTTAACAACTACCAGAAATAAGGATTATGTCTTGGTGGCTACAAGGAATAAGGATTATGGAAACCTGAATCCTTCGACTAGAAGGGCTAGTGATCAACCTTCCATCTCTGCTCAACTTGATTTTTGTCCTCTCTAGATAGAGAAACCAACTACTAAATTAACTATCAAACCTCATAAAGGAATGATCCATAAGTCAACATTTAATCCTCATGCGAGAGTTGCACAAAATTACAACATAGTTGAGGATTTAGCTTAGAATCCTTCCACTATGTCAGTTCTCAAGGTGTTGTAGAGTTGTCCTGCCAAAAATAAATATTTACTAGCAACAATTGGAGGAGTATATCCTTTGGATTCAAATATTGTTGTTTTTAATCATGAGAACCATACTCCTAAACTTCCGCCCCAACTGGCATTCACGATTCAAGTTATCGTTAGAAGAAAAACCATCCACCACAAAATCATAGATGTAGGTGCTTCAACTTGCATCATGTTGCTTTCATGCTGGAAATCTATTGTTTCTCCATAGCTTAATCAGTCACCAACAACCCTCAAGGATTTTGATGGAAGAGGATTCAAAACTTACAAGATCCTGAATTCATTGCAAGGAGAATTAGCTAGAAAAATAGTCTCAGTAGAGGTTGAAGTCATTGACAAACATTTGAATTTTAACATATTAATAGGTCAAACATGTATTTATTCCATGAAATCCATGGTCTCAACCTATTTTGGGATGATTTATTTCCCTCACCATAGAGGTATTGTGGACGTATATTATCTTGAATTTTTTTCCACCGATTCTCAAAGTACTGGAAGTATTCCACTTGTGGGTGAATCCATACACCCTTATCAACATGTTGGGATAATATTAATTAATGATTCATCCTTAATGGGAACTTTTGTGCTTCCTCCTCTCGACATTCCCAATTTGATTTCACAAATCAACATGATTTCATCTTGTACTATTCCATATGATCCCTGGATAGTACCTGATAACTCTAACATTGACTCATTTGGTGACCATATTCTTCTCAGTCCGGTTGAGCTAGAGTATGGAGCTATTTACTCAGTCTATTTGGAAAATTATGATACAGATACCTTAGTAAATTAGGTTGATCATTCACAAGGTTCAAGTTCAAATTTTTACCCTTTCGATGCCATATTTCCCATCGACAAAAGCATTATGGAGATCATGATGTGAGACACATCACCATGGGACGATAGTCATCATTGATCCCGTTTACCTAAAATTCTTGAGAATAATCTTGAAGAATTGTATTCACTCAACATTACTAAGACACTTAAGGGTTCTATCTCTATTCATGAGGTGAATTCCAAGAATAAATTTAGCAAATATTGAGGAGAGCATACCCCTCTATATTTCTAACAAATCTAGATTTGTTGAAAATGTCCATATTGGTGCATCTTGTTCTCCCGATGAGATTAAGATTTATAAGGACCTTTTTCAAGAATTTAGTGACATATTTTCTTGGAAATATGAAGGGATATCAAGAATATATCCAAACATTTTGGTGCATGAGATTAAAACCTTTTTGAATGCTAGACCTATTAAACAAAATTTACCTTCAATTCAACTGAAGAAATCTGTTGCCATAAAATCAGAGGTTGAATTTTTTTTTTTTTTTTGTGTAGATTTTACTTATCCTATTCCTTTAACTGATTGGGTCTCGAATATTGTCCTTGTTATGAAGGAACAAGGTATGATCTAAGTATGCATCGATTATAGGGATATTAACCGTGCTTGTCCTAAGGACAACTACCCAACCCCTTTCATCGACCAAATCATTGATGATTGTGCCAAAATATTTATTTTTCCATTTATGGATGGTTTCTCCGGTTACAATTAGCTCAACATCCTATTCTTAGATCAACATAAAATTACGTTCATTTTTCCATGGGGTATGTTTCCTACCTCAAAATTCCTTTCAGTTTGAAGAACATTGACGTAACCTTCTAAAGGGAAACAAATTATGCTTTCCATGATATTAAGCATATAGTGAAACCTTATTTGGATGATTTTCCTTCCCACTCTAAACATCGTGAATATTGCCTAATGCATATTAGAGAAATATTCCTATGTTGTTAACATTATAATATAAGGTTAAATCCACACAAGTGTGTATTTTGTATCCAATCTAGTAGACTTCTAGGATTCATAGTATCCAAGAATGGGATCTGCATTGATCATATGAAATTCTAGGAAATCATTGATTTCTTGCTCCCTCTTCACTCATTCAGTTACAATGCCTTCAAGTGAAGACTAACTTTCTATGAAGATTTGTTCCTAACTATGTAAAAATTACAAAGGGATTTACTCCCTCACATAAAAAAGGGATTCCTTTCCATTCGGATTGAGTTGCTAAAAAAATCTTTCGATGCTTTGAAAAATGTGTTAGCTCAAGCATCCTTATTATATACCCCTAACTATCAATGAGACTATTTCCTCTATTTAGATGCGACGATCACCACCATCTTATGTTGTTGGTTCAAGAACATGACTTAGGAGACGAACACCCTATATATTACTTGAAACGAAACTTGATCAAGACTAAAGCCAAGTACTCACACGTCGAAAAGTTATCTTTGGAAGTTGTGAAATTTGTCTAGAGATTTTGCCACTATATCCTACTTCAAAAGGCTATTGTAGTTTCTGATTTAAACCTACTGACTTACATTGTATCACATAAATTATTGGGGGGAAATACTCGAAATGGATAGTTATCCTCCAAAAGTTTGATTTGGAATTCATCAAATCCAAGTCTAAAAAATATTTAGTCTTTGCTGAACTTATTTGCGAGCTTCCCTCCTTTGAATTAGAATCAACCACTGATGATTCTATTCATTATGAAACATTGTTTTTGATTGACTCTTCTAATCCTTGGTATGGAGTTATCATCATTTATTTCTAGACCCAAACTTTCCATCCTGACACTATTCATTCTTATCAATGCCGAATTTAATACTAGGCTCATCAACACATCATAATTGGTGACACCCTTTACTGTCATCACGTTGATTTAAGTTTTTGACGTTGTCTTACCCATGAGGAGGTTGAGAGAGCTTTGAATGCATGTCATGTTGGAGCATGCAGTGGACACATGTCTGGTTATGTTATCACCTAATTTTTTTTACGTGATGGTTATTTCTAGTTGACCATGTTTCAAGATTGTATTTTGGTAGTCTAAAAATGTCACACTTGTCAGATTTTTAATAAAAAATCCCATGCTCCACCTGCTCTGATGCATCCAGTTATTGTTATTGTACCTTTTTCCAAATGGTGTATTGAATTCATGACTTGTAACCCTTTTTTGTCCACGGGGCATGGCTACATTATCATTGTTGTAGACTACTTTACCAAAAGGGCTTAAGTGATGCCTACGTTTAACAAAAAAGGAAAAAATGTTGCATTGTTCGTTTTCAACCATGTTATTTCTAGATTGGTGTGCCTCAAGCCATCATTAAAAACCATGGAAAACATTTTCAAAATTACATAATGTCTAAACTTACTACCAAGTTAGGCCTTCAGCATGATAGTTCAACATCCTATTACCCACAAGCTAACGGGTAAGTAGAAGCCATTAATAAGGTTTTGAAAATGATGCTCCAATGGATGGTAGGGATTCATAAGAAAAATTGGCATACCATTCTTTTTTCCACTTTGTGCGCATATTGAACTTTTGTCTAAACTTTTTATAGATTGACACCCTTTTAGTTGGTGTGTGGTCTAGAAGCAATTCTCCTAGTCAAAATGTGAAATTCTATCTTTAAATATTTCCATCAAGCTTTGTCCTGCAACTTCCATAAAACAAGAGAATTATTTTCACCTAGCTCACCTAGATGAGACCCGACGCAATGTCGTAATGGCCAATGAGGCTCACAAAGAATGTGTCAAGGCATAATTTGACCAAAATTTTAAACCTTGTGCCTTCTCACTGGGTGACCTAGTCCTTTTATAAGACTAAGAAGATGAAAAATTAGGAGTTGGGAAGCTTGAACCATTATGGTTAGCCCCATATAGTCAAGCATGTACTAACAAAAGGGTCCTATAAAATGGTTAACCTTGATGGAATTCCCTCGGCACAACGCCCTAAATGGGTTTTACTTGAAAAAATACTATGCGTAATTTTTCTTTTGCATAGTTACTGTGTGCATACTAAATAGGCTTGCAAGTGTGTTTATAGTGTGTGTTTCTAGAGTTTTCTATTGCCTATACTCATCTTGAGTTTCATTTGATTTGTAGATGTTGACATTCCATTAGTTATATGTTTGTTATGCTGATGGCGCTAGTCATAGTACTCATAACCTCTCCTCCACAACATGGGAAATCTATGCTCCCAATGACGAGTTACTAAGTCTACAAGGAATTTGTATCGATGGCTTGACTAATAACATTGTTGAATATAGTGTAGCGATCAAATTATTATCTGATGACATTTCACATGGAATTCACCATTTAGTTGTTAGGATTGATTCACAACTTGTGGTACACCATTTGAATAACATTTATTCAGTAAGAAGTCCAACTTTATTACACATTTTTTGATGGTTCACCTCTTAGAGTGACATTTTGATTACATCCAGTATCAACATGTTCCTAGGAGTCTTAATACATTAACAGATGCATTAGCCAATTATGTATTAGATAGACATTTGCAACATATGTAAATACACAAACCATCATCATACATTGTGTAAGAGAGTATAATAAAAGTAGAAGACATCCATATATAGAAAACTATATATAGTGTTTGGATTTACAAAAATTGTGTCTAAGACACATATGGCCACATGAGCTATAATATCAAAATGCATGTAAACAAAATATGGCTCAAAATCCTCTTAGGCGACCAATCCCTATGATGTTCGCAATAACACACAACTATGCGGGAAATTTTACACAACAATCGGAAGATACACTTTGGCACTCCTATAGTGTATTGATGTAGATAGATAAAGACTTCATTAATCCTTATGTCTGGCACATTGTGAGTCAAACCCTCAACATGATGCTCTAACTCGCCAAGTACCTCTATTGTGTCGATATCAACCATCTCCTCCTCTGCCCCTACAGCGTCAGCCTGTACAAGATGTGTTGTGCCCGTCGATGAATAAAAGACATACCTATTGGTTGATTAGGTCAAATATTTGCATGTGAAGTTGATGGTTATTGTATGTTACACTTAAAATAAAATAAATTAAATGTAAAACCAAAAACCAAAAGACATTCAAAATGACTTTGTTTTAGCTACATCATTCCATTTCTCTCATTTAGATAAAATGGGCTCTAGATCCCCATAGAAATTGAATCCAACATATGGTTATTCCTCAATCATAATTAGATGCTCCCGCAGCCAATAAAAAAAGAGAGGATTGAATATCATCATGGGCCCTCCTTTGTGCCTGGCCATAAGATCTACGCATTACCTCATATGAGGCTCTCTAGGTCCAGGAAGTTCGTGGGTTATCCGCTGAGGTCATAGCAATGACACTCTTTGTAAAGAAAATTACACCATTATGGAGTCATATCCAAATTTATTAAATCATTTAGTCTTTGATCTATCGAGTTGTTCCTTCAAATTGACTAAAGCCACTTCACACTAGTTCAATACCATAGGCTCCAAGCAGTCCAAGGTGTACTACATCTAGGTATTGGTAGCTAAGTGTAAAGAAGCATTGCAAACCATTTGAGTAATAGTGAAACAAATTGTCTTGAGAGGCATCTGTGCAACATCCTTTATATCAACTTTCCCATCCTTGCTTCATAGAGAGGTCGAAAATGTAAAAAATGTAATATTTCACTGTCTCCCCACCTCTCCTAAATCCAAATAATGAAATGGGAGCTCTTATCCGTGACAACCCTGTTAGGAAGTAGATGTCCACGACATCTAATGTGAAAATGTGTACTCCAATCTTGAAGTATTTTCCTTTGTGTCCCATCATCTTGCAAATATTCCAATAATTCCAACTAGGCCCTCATGCTTGGAATCATATAAAACTTGAGAATGCCATAGTTTCTCAAAGCTTAGACAATTGTTGGGTCATTGGCAACAACAATGTCTTGAGACTCATGCTCTCTTTCTCTCTAGGTTAAAGCCATTTTCTCTTTAGTAGAATACCTAAAAATAACATGAAATACACATAAGATTGACAATTGGAAAATTTTTGGAGAAAAACCAACTCAAAATCAAAATTTTCAAACCCTTATCACATCCATTGCACTATCTATTATTAAATAGATCAACCCATTAGACTCACCATCACTGGTGAGTGCGTTGGTTTGCCTTTATTAGTGTTAATTTTTCTTACCTATCACACCTCCTGATATAGGAGGAGTGCAATGGGAAGAAGGCGACTTTTTAAACCTAAAAACTCAAAAAGGTTCCTAAAGAATGCCTAAAACGAGAAATGGAAACTATAGAAATGAAGAGAAAGGATAGATCTCCTACCTGAAACTGACAAAATTGGAAATGGTCCACCAAATTTACTTCAATAAATTGTTGAAGATTGAAGGTAAAAACCCACTCAAAGCTCACTCAACTTGGTAAAAAGAAAATGGTAAAAAATGAAATTACTTTTTCGCTTTTTATGGTCAAATCTAGTCATTATTTTAATATATTTTAATGTTTTGACCTATTTTTTACCATGTATCATGTGTTTTCAATATTTTTATGGTGTTCTAAATATGTTAAATGGGAATTGAAGGATGAAATGCATGTCATAAGTTGAATACATGTGATTTTGCTGAATGAGTATGCTTTTATCAATTTTTTCGGGTTCGTTACACTTACGCAAAAGGAACTCTTGGGAGTCCTCTTTGAGCTATTTTTAGACTCCTAAAACATGAAAATATTTTTGAGAAATTGTATTTTGGAACTTGTTAAAGTAAAGGAAAAGAGGTATGGCCAGTATAATTTTAACCCTTTTCTGGACTCAGATGGACTATTTATGAGAAAGGAATACTTTAGTCAAACATGACTAAAAGGTTGTCCTAGGCATTGTTTTACACCTTTTCATGCCCAAGAGACAAATATACGAAAATGAACACCTTAGAATTTTCTTTTTCACCTCTTTTACAAACTCTCTAAACATGAAAAAGGAGTCGAGTTACAAGTTCCTTGCACTTGTAAAATTGTTAAACAATGTTGGACTCATCAAGCATGATGAGACCGAACCACTCCTTCTCAAGGTTCATTAAAAATACCATGAAGGATCCATCCGAAGGATGAAATCATATCTCAAGCATATGTTATCCTCCTCAAACTTGTCAAAAATAAAGAGTTACTAGTCAGAAATGGTTGGAAAATTGGAAAAACAAGGCATTATGCCTATTAATGGTAGCGAGTCACTCTTGAACATGATACTTTTTCACTTCATCTCTATGACTAATTTGGGTTGGGAAATCCACTTGCCTCACTATTGATCACACCTTCATCATGGGTATTTGAGTCAATGCCGCCAACTCCATTTAGTGTCACTGATATGTTCAAGAGAAATTCCACCCTCAGTTGACATCTGGTACAATACCCTTAAGCCCCACTTCATGTTTTCCTCTCCTAAACTAGATTTATATCATTACATTATGTCTCAAATCTTGATACTTGTTTTGTGTCGTTGATGGGGGATACATCAAGGCCCTCCTATGATGGGTCGCTTCCTGTCAACATAAGAACATTATCCAAGGAGTTTACTTAGAAACTCCCTTTAGTGCCTTGGAGTTTGCATACATCAATGACAAGCTTCTTTTCTTTCGATGATAAGTTCTCATCATTGGCCTTCAACCAGAATATTCTGTGTGGTGTTCGACTTCAACTCATTTATTGACACCTCATTGATTATACTGTAGTACCTTAAGGGCCATTACTATTATCAATGGGTCCTCTCATGTTTGTTAAAGACTTACACCATTGGACAGTAACCAGATGGTGTCTACCATGTTTGAATCCAACTCATTTATTCACTTGGTTAGACTTATACTATCGAGTGATGAGGTAGAAGACCCTAGATGTAGTACCATCCATCTGGGTTGCAATTTTAGGATTCATACCAGATCACAAAGTATGATGGTTATGATCATTCAAAAATTCATCCAAGAATGGGTCCACTGTCTGTCATCTGTGGACATGACTTTGATTATTGTACATGTAAATTGGCCTATAGGTTGAGTATGGGTATGCCAACCTTAGAAATGATATCATGATGATTATGTATTGTAACATATGATGATCTCAACTAAACTTTTCTTTATTAATAATTGTCACAAAGTAAAGCACTTCAGTCCTCAACCACTTCTTCTCACTTTTTACTTTAGGGGGAAATATGTTACAGGTCATTTTGTCACATTTTCTCAAATGACCTAGAAAATGGAGCAATCAACATCCTTCAAACCTTGCAATCATCCATTTGAAGATCCTTATGCATTATCTCTCTGAAAATTCCAAGAATTATGGGCTTAACAACTTAAAAACCACATTTTTGGGTCAATGATACTTTTTCTTCTATCAACCTTCATTGTTGCATGTTGCATAATTGAGCAAATGCACTGACCAACACATGTTACCTTCACTGCAGGTGTAATGGTTCTAGAATTTCAAGAAAAATAAAAAATGAATCCTCTTTCTAGAAGCTTCTAACGTGGTTTTAACCATTTACTATTGGTTGATATCTCAAATGCATATCCTAGAGGTATTATCTCTTATCCCTAGAGCTTATCCTACCTCATATGTGGATCTAAGTCCTATATTGGTAAAACCCAAACTACCCTATTTACCTTATAAGTTCACCACCTCCCATAGAGTCTGGGTTGGCTTTTGGAGACTCTTAGTTATGCCCTGACGCTGTTACGTTTTACCTAAGGATCCATTACAATCATTGAGTTGTGATTGAAGGCTTTATTTGTGGTTAAGTAAGGACTAGTTAGGTGGGAGACATCTACATGGTCAAGATCTGTAAAAGGGTTATGATCTTCTCCTGCATTTCATTAATACAAAATGCTTTATTTTCCTATACTTATGTCTATTTGATGCATATGTGTTATATACATTTTTGTGCCTTACAGCTATAAGCATGAAATGTCCATAATCTAAGGGATCCAAAGTCCCTAAACATGTTGTTCCTACCCCTAGAGGAACAAGGCTAACAAACCACAGCAATTCACAGAAGTTCTCCACCAGAAACTGCTCAAAAACAAGTCAATTCAGGATCAATTCAAGAGCTCCACTAGCTGTCTGCGCTGAAATGCAAAGTCTGAACTGGCTACCTGCACTGCAACGCAGGTAGAAGCACTACCAGGGTGCGCTGAGTGGGAATTGACAAATGGCAAGTTCATTCAACGAGGTGTCAAGACCCTGGAAGCTTCCAAAATCTTCCTCAATGACACTTGCCTCAGTGAATTCGACTAATGATGAGTAAGAGGTTCTCAACCTCCAAGTGGAAGCAAGAACTGACAGAGGGAGAGGACACTAGTCAGATCTCAAACTGACTCATCCTCTCTCCAAACATCTATATATGGATCTCTCCTCCATGAGATCCAGGAGGCTGGAATTTTGTTATTGCAAAGAATTGTTGTTGGTTTGAAAATGGAATCATTGGGTGCTTAATGCTTTGAAGGGAGGTGAAGATAGGAATTTCATTTGCTAGGAAGGAGATGCTGGATTGGAGCCTTCTTGGTTGTATCTCTTCCTGAACCTTGTTATTCATCAATAAAGCTATCTTGGTTTCTCCTATATACTGATGTATCTTTGATGTATGATTGCATTAGTATGTTTAGTTTATTTCTAATCCTGAACTAGTTATGAATATGAATCTATGTCTTTGTGTAGTGTTCTCTTCTTGTGATCTTGCAGGGACCTGTTGAAGCTGGGCGAGCGAGAAGGCAAGTAGCCGGGAACTCTCAAAGAGAAGAGACACTGGATCGAGGGACAAACGGAAGACACCGGTTAGTCCATCCATCTCTCTTCATTCTTAATTCATAAAGGAAGAATACTAGAATAGCTGTTTCTGTTTGTTGCTAAGGCACTGTCACACCTTAGGTGGATAGGATCGTCCGGCATAGGCATTTTTCCCCACAACAAATTGGCAACTCCGTTGGGGACATCTGTTTAGTCATTTTATTTGTGTCTCTATCATTGTTTGTTTCATAGACTCAACAGCAACAATCGAACTGCATTTGCTATTCTCAGATGCAAAGTAGACAGCTGTTGCTTTGATCCAATCACTGGATTTGTCTATGATCTGAAAAATGGACTCACAAATGATTTGATGATCCTTTGTGATAGATCTTAGTCCTCCCTCAAAGCATCCCTTTGATTGTACCTTGCTTGTTGCTTTTATTTGGCCTGAAACCGAAGATTAATCAGCAAACTGTGACCCAGAACCCAGTGAGGAACTCTCGTTCCTCCTTCAGCACAGACTCTGTGAAGAGGTTCTGCATTTCAACGCAGGTCCCGTGAAGGCTACCTGCGCTGAATGTCAAAACCTCTGTGTTGAGGGTGCGTTGATCCAGTTAGGCCTTGTGCAGCTGGGGTTCTTTGCTCTGTTTTGCCTTGTTTTGATCTTTGATTTTTGCAGCCTGTAACCAGCATAGGTACCTGTCTGATAACTCCTTTTCTCTGCTTAAATTCCACCTCCTTTTGTACAAAAAGACTGTGAGTGTTTTTATGTGTTTGTGGCATCATTTACAGTTTTTCCTTTGCAAGAGTGAAATAATAATCCTGTAGCCCTTGATTCAGATCTGTTGATTGTGATCTTAGGAGAGAGTTCATTGGCTGTTTACAGTTGATTATACATTTACTTTTGCTTTTGGTTTGAGTTTGTCTCTTTTAAGTGTCGAAACAAGTGTTCATTTCGAAAGTCGTAAAGTGTTGTATTCTCTTCTACCCTTTCTGATTTCGAAAAAGTAAACTTGTTTGTATTTTTCATTTAAAAGAAAATTCAAAGTTGTACAAAAAGCTTTCTTTTTAGGCATGAATATTAAGAAAGCGGAAAACAAACACCTGCATTGTGCATTTGCATCTTGATAGTTTGCATGCTTGATTTAGGAAAAGTGCATTAGAGTGTGCTGATTGCTCTTTGAGAAAATATGGTGTCTTTCTTTTCCCTTTGTAGCTAGGATTTTCATAGTTGAAAAGATATAGAGCTTGCTTATCATCTTTAGACTGCATTTAGGAATTGTATCATACATATTGTGGTGATCCAAAAAGGAAAACTTCTAAAAAGATCAACCTAAAATAAATTGAATGAACTTAACAACGCTTTGTAACATAACGCACAACATAGAGGTCTAGGATAGAGACGTGTTCCGGCGTCGTAAAACCTGGTCACTGGTCGCCTCGCTGATGGTTGGGTGATTCGTCCTGAGAGACGATTAGTACCAGTACGGATTGTGCTCCCACGTACCATCGCGTATATATTGGGGGACCCCTATAGGAATATAACCTTTATCCTTAGGAAGCTGTGTCAGCTGCCCTACTGATCACAATGCACTGAACACAGCATTCAGGAAGATCGACCGCCCGTACCCTAATAAGTATTCTGTGGTTTTGTGAAAAGTTTGGCACACCCTCTACCTAGAACTCCAGAGCAGTTCCTTTTGGCCTTTTTTAGACTCTATAACGGAAAAAGTCCATCTGAGCATTTGTCACTTTGGGCTCGTTAAAACATCGAAGGAGACTAGAGTCATCTTTAGCTTTTTCTCGACTCTTTAAAATTGAAAAAGCAAGTTGTGTCTAAGCGTCGTTAAAATTTATTTTAAACGGAATAATCATCACCTTTCCCTCGTTGATCTTCGAAGTTAGTCTCTCTTCATCGCAAGTTCTTGTAGAATCGCTAGAAAATATTTTGGATAGACTAGATATGTCTGAACAACCGTCGACATCCAGGACTGTGTCGTCCGATACAGCAGTGGCACAGCCTCCTACTGCTACTCCAACGATGTTCAATGGTATACCATCTGTCCCGGCAAGTTATCAACAACAAGCCGGAGTCCAATCAGGGACTGCTTCGACGACATGGTTAGTTCCTATTTCTTCATCCGGATTATCATCTGGTATTTCTTATGTTGAAACTCAAAAAATTGATCCAATGTGTCTTCAAAGGCCAATCTACCCTTTAAGTACTGGATTACCACCATATGGAGGGCAGTATGTCTTTTCATTGTTCCCTCCCGGAGAACAACCATGTGGGAGTTTACAACAAAATTCAGGTCAAACTGGAATTACGTCCAGCGGATGGGTACCAATACTGCCTCAGCAACCAAGGGTTGTATATTCAATGCAACCAGTCCACCCTGTGTCGAATATTCCCACTATACCTGCTATGGTGACTGCGTCGCAAGTACAAGCGCTACCTGTTGTATGTCAACCCCAACAGCCTCAGGTTGCAATACAACAGCCTCTTGTCTCAACGACTCAATCACAACCTCAGGTTAGTGCCTCCTTATCTGGAGCGACTTAGGATCAAACAAGTACTGTGACCCCTCATCTTGGTCAATCATCCAGTATTGGTCAACAGCAAATGGTTCAACAACCAGAGCTGGTTCAAACTCAACAACCCCCATTCCAGCAATCATATCAAGGACCTGAGCAACAAGTCTTTGTAAGTAATGGGCAATCGCATTTCCAAAGCGGTTATCAACAACCATATTATAATGGTTATGCCCATCAACCTTGTCAAAGTTGCCAGCATCAAATACATTATGCTGGTATGTAAAGACCCACTGCTTAGGTGATTCCATCTTATCCTGGGTATGCTTCACCTAACCTGAATGAACAGTTGCCCTTTGTAGCAACTCTAGAATTACCAGATCTAAATCGGCTGACGAATGATCCAATTGCTTATGCCCCTTGCTGGCCAGCGATTCCGCATAAACTTCTGTCAGATATTCCTAAATTTAATGGAAATCCGGGTGAAGATCCATCGAATCATGTGATGACATTTCATCTGTGGTGTTCATCAAACACCATAAACGATGATTCGATTAGGCTTCGCCTTTTTCAGAGGACGTTAACTGGTCCAGCGGCAAAATGGTATATTGAATTGCCTAGAGCTTCGTTCGACAACTTCAGTACCTTAGCCACGACTTTCTTAACCCATTTTCAATTACCGATAAGGTATGAAACGGGAACAGAACTCCTAAACAACTTCAAACAGACAACGGCCACTCACATATCTGATCATATACATGAGTGGCGACGTCGTCGTAGGATGGTAAAAACGTATGTTCCCGATCAGCTATTAGCTGAATGGTTTATCAAATCCTTACTTCCTACAATCACGGAAGATGTGGCAAAGGGGGGAGTCGTAACGGAAGAGAAAGTCATCGCTCGTGCACAATATCTGGACTTGGTCTATACTCAGTCTGGCACGCTCTACGACAAAATACCTAATGCCCCTAGACCGGAATTCTCAATTCCTCCTCCTCCTAAATCAAACAATGACTCTCATGCCATCGATGGCGTGATTAGTGCGACAGACACTAAATCGACAAAGGCTACATCTAAAAAGGCCCGTAAGATTTCCAGTCAAAATGAAAATGAGGAACTTCTTGCCTCGGAAGTAAATGCCGTGTCGACCGACAAGGGAAAACAACTGAAACAACCAGGGGGCAAGAAGAAAAAGAAAGGGAGAAAAAGAAAACCCCCTGCGAGGTGTCATATATGCGATGAGGATCATTGGACGAGAGATTGTCCACATATAGCTGAAGTTAAGAAACTCTTTAAGAGTTCAAAAACCTCAGCAGTATTGACTGATCCGTTTCCAAGCCGGGAACCAAACTGGTTGCTAATCAAAATTCTTCCCGATCCCAAGTGCTTATGTTGTCTATCTGAAAGAAGAAAAATGATGTTTTGACAAGGAATAAAGATTATGGGAATCCACAGCTGTCGAATAACAAGGCTAATGAACAACCTAGTAGTTCGACGACAACTTTGACCGAAGTTGTGCCACCCATCATTCTTGAACAAATGATAAAGTCGCCAAAGAGAGTAGTACACAAATCGACATTTAATCCTCGTGCAAAAATAGCATAGAATTATAATATAATAGAGGACCTGGCCTAATCACCGTCCGCTATGTCGACACTTGAGATACCGCAAAATTGCCTCTCCCAAGAGCAAGCTTTATTATCAGAAATAGGTGGGATTGACCCAATGGATTCCAATCTTGTATCCTGTGACCACAAAGGGTACGATCCTCAGTTACCAGCTCAATTATCTTTCCTTGTTCAAGTGAAAGCCCTCAACAAAACTGTTCACCGAACGATTATTGATGAGGGGGAATCTACATGTATTATGTCGATGAGTTGCTGGAAAACTTTAGGATCTCCAACCTTGTCGCGATCTGCGACAACATTAAAAGCATTCGACGGAAGGACATATACCCCGTACGGTATCCTAAATAACTTGAAAGTTGAACTGGGGGGCAAAACAGTAGAAATAGATGCTGAAGTCATCGATGGGAATCTTGATTACAACATCCTACTGGGACGACCATGGATATATGCCATGGCAGCTGTTGTGTCGACCTATTTTAGAAAGATTGCATTTCCCTTTCAAGGAGGAATTTCAATCGTTGACCAACAAACATTTCTCCCCAATGGTTCTCAAGTTACTGGAAGCATTCCAATGATCCATGGAAGCAATCATTCGCTCCAAAATATCTGAGTAGGTCTCCTAAAAGACCCTGCCTTAATGGGTACTTTTGCCCTACCGCCTCTGAGTAATCTAGCGGAAGTGGCCACAGTGGAATATGAAACCTTCTATATCTAATGGATTTGGACACCAAGGACGATTCTTATCTTGTGTCAACCTCGTTAAAAAATGAAACAAGGAGTCATGAGGATAGTTCTTTTACTGTGTCAACCTCATTAAAAAATGAAACAAATCCCGTTTTCAAATCTCAAAGGTAAACCTTCATTCCAACCACCGAGTTGAATGCAATGAAGCTTGGGGGCGAATGCACCTTGATTTGCGTTATTATGCTGGGGGCATGCAAGCTTATCATTGAGCAGTTTTAGCGTATAGTTCATGCTCGTTAAAAAATAAACATAAAATTGAGCAGTTTTAACACATAGTTCATGCTCACTAAAAAATAAACATAAGATCGAGCAAGTGTTTCAATCCGTGTTTAAGCTCGTTAAAAAATGAACTACCCGGTAAATAACCACTGCGAATGTGCATTATCAGCCATTAAAGCCTTGGTCGTGTTTGCACCGTCACCTCCACTTTTCCATTGGCTGATCATTCACCTCCATTTGATTGTTTACCCATTTTGAGGAATCGCTGCGAAGAGTGATCTCACTTAGCCATCCTTGTGACACTGCCGTGATTGGAAAATTCTGACCATTACCTGGAATTAACTGCTACCCTTCTCATCACTCGTTCCTCAAAAGACGAGTCTTCTTTAAGCTCTTTTCATCTGACTCGTAAAATATGAAAATATTGCCGAGTTTTGGCCTTCCAGCTCATTAAAACGACCGGAAGTGCTATCCCTCCTCTAGATTTTAATCTTTTTGGACCTGAGGGATTATTGCACAAAAAGATCGAGCGCTTGTTTTGTTCGGCTCGTTAAAACTATCGAAAACTCATCCCTTCTGTATTGTTTTATACTTTTTCGGACTTAAGGGATTAGATGACGAAAAAGGACTTTCGGAGTTGACTTTACGTACCTTTTCAGACTCTCTAAAAATGAAAAGGACCAAGTTATCTTTGTCGTTAGACTCGTTAAAAGCGTTAAATAGCGACAAACTTGTCTTTAGATGAGAACGAGTTTCACTATCGCTAGGCTCGTTAAAAAATAGCGATGGGCTTGCCCGAAGGGCAAGTTATAGAACAAGCATATGTTATCCTCCTCAAGCTTGACAAAAATAAAGAGGTACTGGTCAGCAATGACTGGGGAAAATTGGGAGAAACTCAAGAAAACTTTGATGGTAGCAAGTCGCTCTTGAACATGACACTTTTCCTCCGTACCACAATTGGGTTGGGTTGTTTCATTCACCGCTCACATCACCATGGTCTCACCATACCATCCATATTTGGGGTAATGTTACCGATCCATCGCATAAGTGTCGCCATATGTTCAAGAGAAGTCGTTCAGAGAAGTCAACCGTGTCCCATCCACTGCCGTACATTATCCCTCATCCTTTCATGACCGCCACCCTGAATCATATGTCATCAGATTATTTTCACCTCCATCAAAATCATTAGCTCCGTTCCATGTCATTGATGTGGGATTCATCAAGGCCCTCCTTTGACGGATCGCTTCTTGTCGACATCAGCTCATTATCCAAGAAGTTGATCTAGGAACAACCCCTTCAGTACTTTGAAGCTTGCATGCCTCAATGGCAAGTTTCTCACTTCTGGCGATAGGTATACATCAATGACCTTCGACTGAAAGATTTTGCGTTGTGTTCGACGCCAAGTCCTTTATTCACACCACGTGAATTGTACTGTAGTACCTTGAGGGTCATTATCATTATCGGTGATTCCTCTCGCGCTTGTTAATGGTTTACCTCAATGACCGGTAATCAAGCGATGTCTTTCCATGTTCGACTTCAGAACATTTCTCACATGGATCGACTTGTACTTAGAGTGAAGATCGAACGAGTTTGAAGACCCCGGATCTAGTTTCATCCATCTGGGCTGCGATATATATTCAGGAAAGATAAAGACATTGACATGTACATCATTGCAGCAGATAATCATCCTACGCAAAGGATGATAATTTCATCAAAATTATCAGTCTACCATCAGACGATTGTCTGTTCTATGTACAGAAAAATGAATTTATAAAGCTGAGCATGGGAATGCCCGCCTCAGCTAGATCATGAAAGCAATATGAAAAATAATGTATTGTATTGTATCTTATTACAGGTCTCCTCCCAACATTGGATGAACTTTGGATCCTCCTAATAAAGCATTTCACCCGATGAACGGCCTCATACTTTAGGGGGCAACTGTTATAGACATTTTTGTGCCTTACAGCTATAAGCATGAAATTTCCATAATCTAAGGGATCCAAAGTCCCTAAACATGTTGTTCCTACCCCTAGAGGAACAAGGCTAACAAACCACAACAATTCACAGAAGTTCTCCACCAGAAACTGCTCAAAAACAAGTCAATTCAGGATCAATTCAAGAGCTCCACTAGCTGTCTGCGCTAAAATGCAAAGTCTGAACTGGCTACCTGCACTGCAACGTAGGTAGAAGCACTACCAGGGTGCGCTGAGCGGGAATTGACAAATGGCAAGTTCATTCAACGAGGTGTCAAGACCCTGGAAGCTTCCAGAATCTTCCTCAATGACACTTGCCTCAGTGAATTCGACTAATGATGAGTAAAAGTTTCTCAACCTCCAAGTGGAAGCAAGAACTGATAGAGGGAGAGGACACTAGTCAGATCTCAAGCTGACTCATCCTATCTCCAAACATATATATATGGATCTCTCCTCCATGAGATCCAAGAGGCTGGAATTTTTTTATTGCAAAGAATTGCTGTTGGTTTGAAATTGGAATCATTGGGTGCTTAATGCTTTGAAGGGAGGTGAAGATAGGAATTTCATTTGCTGGGAAGGAGATGCTGGATTGGAGCCTTCTTGGTTGTATCTCTTCCTGAACCTTGTTATTCATCAATAAAGCTATCTTGGTTTCTCCTATATACTGATGTATCTTTGATGTATGATTGCATTAGTATGTTTAGTTTTTTTCTAATCCTGAACTAGTTATGAATATGAATCTATGTCTTTGTGTAGTGTTCTCTTCTTGTGATCTTGCAGGGACCTGTTGAAGCTGGGCGAGCGAGAAGGCAAGTAGCCGGGAACTCTCAAAGAGAAGAGACACTGGATCGAGGGACAAACGGAAGACACCGGTTAGTCCATCCATCTCTCTTCATTCTTAATTCATAAAGGAAGAATACTAGAATAGCTGTTTCTGTTTGTTGCTAAGGCACTGTCACACCTTAGGTGGATAGGATCGTCCTGCATAGGCATTTTTCCCCACAACAATATGCATTTCAATGCCTTATTGACTCATTGATTAGATATATTAGTCTATTCTATTTTCATCTTATATTTCTTGTGCTTTTTATAATTATTTTATAGGTTCCATTTATAGTGTTTGGAGCTAAAGTTTGCAAGAAGGGAGAAGAGAACTTGCGTTGGACTCGGGGTAAGTCTTTCCTCCATATTCTAGTTTCTCTAAGGAAATAACAAGTACTTTGTTTATGTTATTTTTAGATCAAGCCACTAGATCTAGGGAGCTCACTTCTTTCCATATAAGAGATTTTTTCATCAAACACCTATCAACCACTCGATCTTATTTTCCTTTTGTTGTTGGTGATGATATAGGCTTGGAAATTTTTGACATTTTTATTATTTTTGGTTAAACATGGCTATTTTGATTATCTTGTTTTTCCATACTTCAAGTTATTCTCATATACCTATCTTTGCATTGCATACCAATTATTCCCTTGGAAGGGTTTTGACATCTATCTTCACTTATTGCTTTCTTGTATTCATAATTATATTTTTCCTGAGCCTTGGTTTGCCATTTTTATCTTGTAACTAGTTCCTTGATTTTCTTAGGGTTACCCTGTCACTTATGAAGTCTAGGATTGGGGCTTCATCATCCTCAGGGACATTGAAAAATTATGGCATTGAACTTTCTACAGGCTCTTCAGGTTCCACATGCGAAATTTCATCTGATTCATAGGTTGGTGTATCCATTACTTCTGTATCATTCTTTACACGGTTAGGGTTTTGAAGCCTAAATTTCTCTTCAACCAAAATTTTTACTAGACCAAAATGATAAAGACTTTTGTCTATGTTCCTTGAATTTCTTTGTATACTAAATGTCACTTTTTTAAATTATTAATAAGGAAATAAGCTAGATTAATTTGTTTACCTTTCTGAAAATGCATGAGAATCCTAATGTGGTAGAAGAAAACTATGTTTTTTTTTGTAAGCTAGGGAAAGACCTTCTTTTTCTATTCTCAAAAATTGAAATCACTACATGCTCGTGGTGATCTCAACCGGCCCCAAGGGGAAACCGGGTTTATTGACCACCTTAAGTTTTTGATAGCTATCCAAAAATAAAAGATTCTCATTCTGTCTTTCCATGCTCTATACACATCACCCTTATGGCTATTAAAACTGTTTTTAGTCTACATACTAGAATAACAAAAATTCCTATAGATAACTAACTATAACTAGAAAGAGATTTTATAAAAACCTCTAATTATCATGCTTTCTCTACTGGTTCGCTGTGCCTGCCTGTTGCTCCTTCTCCTTTTTGAGACCCGATCCACTCGCTTCTAATTGCTGCTGAATTTCTTCCATCTTCTTATCCTGCATGAACAAGGTGATTTGGATGTTCCTTAGCTCCTTTTTCAGATTTGGTGTCCCTTGGGATAATTCTGCCATTTCCATGGCTACTTGTTCCATAGCCTTGGCAAGCAGTCTCCTCATAACCTAGTAGACGTGAAGAGATTGTTTGTATAGTGTCATGCGACCACGCATATTGCCCGGATCCGGGAGAAGATATTCCAGTCCTCTAATTCCGACTCCGACTAACCCTGAATTGCCTCCTCTTCCAGCTGCTTGATAATCCTTCTAATGTTTGGATTGGTATTTTCGCAATAAGCCCTTTCAGCGAACTGCACTTTCCTACCTATAGATTTCCTCACCCTCCCGACATTCCTTGTTACGCTGTCCTCTCTGATTCCTGCCGTTCCTCTTCTTCCTCTTCTTCCTTGCCCGCTTCTCCCTCCAGCTCCTCCTCTTCTCCTATATCCTCCCCTGCCGGACTTCCGCATTCCCCTCCTTCCTCATGTTCCTGGTAGCCCCCTGCGTCATCTTTTCCTCTTTCCAGAGTAGAAGAAAACTATGTTGTACCTTCTTTCACATGTGATTAATTTATGGAGAATGTAGAGGAGGTTTCTCCACTTCTTTTTGAACGATAGCCACTATTATTCCTTTTATCAAGCCTACATTTTCCATTTTAGGATTTGTTTCATAATAATTTCCATGAATAATCTCTAAGCCTTTTGCATTTGAACCAATTTTCTCTGATTCTTAGTAGCTGAGTGGCTTTCACTAAAAAGGACTTTTTCACCTTCAATTTGATATCTCCAATTTCAACTTGAAGACCATGAAAATATCTTGCCTTGGTCACTTCCAAATCATGACCCTAAAAATTTTCAAACAACTTGAGCCACCCGAACCTCTGTAATTTCCCTCTGCATATAGGATATGCCTCAAGAAATTTCACTTTGACTGGATCAACCCTAACGATGATTCTTGTGTTTAGTGCTTGGGAATTCCAGGCTTTGAAATTCTCTTTCAGTCAATGCTACAGGTGGGGAATAAATTGTGATGGCATAAGATAACAAGGTTAATGTCGGTAATTAGATAAAAATAAAAAAAGTGGTGAATTATGAATAGTACTGGTAGAGGTAGAATGATTATGGAACTATCCGATCCCCTTAATTATTATTTGATCCATTGATAAAATCAACGACGATATTTTTATTGATATTAGGCATTGGTTTTAATGATATGGTAAATAGAATTGGATATGAAATGATTTTAGAATCAGGGAAATACAAAGAAATTTTCCCATCATTTATTAGTAAGGAGGTTTTTATATTTGGCCTCTTTT
The DNA here is from genome assembly GCA_031772625.1 of Pinus tabuliformis. Lineage (NCBI taxonomy): Eukaryota > Viridiplantae > Streptophyta > Pinopsida > Pinales > Pinaceae > Pinus > Pinus tabuliformis. The sequence continues at coordinate 396,971,535 of CM062808.1, read as the reverse complement.
GACCTTAGGTTAAAATATATATGTCCAAATATTCTATGTTCTATAGCTTAACTTTAATAAATAAAATAAAATAAATGTCTTACCTTTTTTACCTTTCAGGAAGATTAAAAACATGCTTCTTCAATGCTACTACTAATGTGCATGTTGGACTATGTTTGTTGCTTGGATCTCTGATGGAACTAAATGGATATTGAACTTACATGAAAATTTGATGTGGATCTCTAAAATATAATATTTTGATGTTGGTGCTAATAAATATTTTGATCTTATTCAAAGAAATAGACTCTTCATGTTGGAAATATAAATTCAATTTTGCAAGAAATTTCTAAGAAAAGGGGAGAATCTTGATTGCCAAAAATGTGGTTTTCAAATAGGATCCTTTTTATAGTTATGCTAGCATCATGGTTTCATAAATTTATTTATTTTATTTATCTATTTTTTAAGGGAAAAAAGAAATTAAATTGAGTTTGGTAGTAAGGGAGACTCCACCCTTGGTTGTGATTAATGCAGCCCTGATCAGAGAGTTGGGCCAGCTCTTCTGATCAGGTGTGCACAGTTCCTGTTGTGTGTCACTTTATTGTCATTGTCGCAGATTGTTATTTCTTGTAATTGTTGTTCTTGAGTATTGTAGTTAAATTTAGTTTTATAGAAATGCTTTGAGTATTATTCACGAACCCTTGGTCAATGACAGATGGTAACCTTTCCCCTACATATACTTTGTGTGTTGCCTTGAAAAGGATACGCACCCGGATTGATAAATTAATGTAGGAAAGAGGGTGAATAGATTATTCATATATGGACCCCAATAGAACATACATTGTTGGAAATAATACTGAGAGGGGGGGTGAATCAGTATTATCAAATCAATATAACTTTTTCATTTCCAGAGTCTGAGTCATATATGCTACTTCAATTAAGAATACCCACGTATATTCAGTAAACTTATGATTCAGTTAATTGATCTTCAATGAGTGCATTAGAACATTATCAACCATATTAACACTAAACAGGTGCAGTAAAATAGAACAGGTCATCACACATAAGTCACACACATGAACACCATGATATAAGATGGAAACCCAATGTGGGAGAAAACCACCTGCTGCAAGTCGTCTCAATCTTCTTCTTAATAAGAAAATCCTTTTACAACAGTTCTGTACTGGTGCAGTCCTTTACCAGTACGCAAGCTTCTACCTGCAGAGAGCTACAACCCTCTCTCGTTCTCTAGTCTCTCCTGGAAGGGAGCTACAACCCCCATAGTTCTTGTACTAGCCGATCCATTTACTAGTACGCAGGCTGCTACCTGCTATAAAGCTCCAAAGTTTTCTATTGCTACTGGAAGGGAGATACCACCCGCTTAGCTCTTGTACTAGCTAAGATACTAGTAAGTAGGTGCCAGCCTACAATATTCTCTCCTCCAGGTACCATGTTTCATACATTTTCAGACTGGATACACCTGAAGCACAACACATAATCTGAAAGGCCACGTTTCATCCAATTTTCATACTGGACCCATTAATATCATTGAAGTACATAATTAATCAATCTTCTGAATCACCCAATCACCAGATCAATACATATACAAGGATAATACGTGAGTTAACAACCAGATCTAGTCCATCAGATCACATAAATATGAGTCATTATGATCCTGATACAATATTAGTTCTCATCCATCAATACTGAAGCTAAACAAAATCAACCAAACAGGATATGCAAAATACTAACACCTTTAAATTGTCATCAGAACCCATCAACAACCAGAACCACCTGTGACTTCAAATATCATAGCTCAAATTGTATACGCTACTACAATGAACCAAACCTACATACATACGCACTTACACCAAAGCCAACCCGCGTACAGATCTATAAATATTCAAACATGACTTGCAGTGATTTCAAAATTAAGTTATACCCAGTTTAGATCATTACAAGCGTCAGTATACAGATCTAGAATAAGCATAATCAAATAGAGATAGTTCATTTCAAACCATTTGATCCCGATCTATCCTTAGATCTTGTTCTCCATCAACTAGTGAGATCCCTCTTTATCTCAGATCCAGATCTACACCATAACCCAATCACAGAATTCCAGATCTAACACTATATCAAATATTCAATAATTCAGATGATGCTTTGCCAAATGATTTCCTTCCTCTTTTATAGTCTTAGGCCTTTCACAATACCACGGTCCAAAACCATAATAACACAATACCACGGACCCAATACTTGGGATCAACACTTTTGGATGCAATACCACGGACCAAAACCATAGGATCAAAAACTGTCGGACTAATACCATGAACCAACCATGAAAGTGCGTGAGATCAACAATTTTGGATGCAATACCATGGACCAAAACCATAGGATCAAAAACTATCGGATTAATACCATGAGCCAACCATGAAAGTGCGTGAACTTTTCTCTTCATGAAAGGAACTTTTCTCTGCATGAAAGTGCATGAAATTTTCTCTATATGAAATAAAATTTTCTCTACATGAAAGTGCGTGAACTTTTCTCTACATGAAAGAAACTTTTCTCTGCATGAAAGTGCGTGAACTTTTCTCTACATGAAAGAAACTTTTCTCTGCATGAAAGTTCTTGAACTTTTCTCTACATGAAAGTGCGTGAACTTGAAAATAACTTTGTTGCACTATAATTTATCATCTGAGTGATTTGCCATCAAGGACAACACTTGTCTCATAATGCCAACAATCTCCCCCTTTGGACTTGATGGCAAAGCTAACTTGTCACACGTAGAACTATCATCTGATTCCTTTGAGCTGTCTTGCACCCCAGGCATACAGTCACATTTGATATCTCTTCTTGAAGATTCATCTAGTTATAACTAAGTGAGATGTTCTTCTATGAGTGGGTTTCCATCAAGTACAACGCATGCATCATAATGCCAACAATCTCCCCCTTTGGACTTGATGGCAACAACACCAAATCACTCTCCCCCTTTGACATCAAGGGAAAAGGGCGAACCAAGATATTCTCTTTCCTAGATAAACATTCCGCTGTCCATACTCCCCCTGAGTACCTACTGAAATCTCTAAATGAGCTCCCCCTTTGTATATGCTAAGGTGTACCAATCTGTCCATGCTACATGCTGAAAGCTCTGCTCTCGCTGAATTGTGTTGTTCATGCTCCCCCTGTCTGTAAGCAAGGTCTGCAAAAATGTGTTCTACAAGAACATGACTCTATATATCATACGTGACCTTCCTAGCACCAAATACTCATACATACATCCATCTCCGAACCAAGTGGGGATATACCAGAAAATGACAACCAAGTACATTACATCATTCATCCCAGGCATAGTGGGGAAACCAACATAGGCTGTTACATGACCTTGATATGACTGAAATATTTCATCAAATGACTACAATAGATAGAGACACACTATTACATCATGAGTCTTGATATGACCTTTACATCGAATGATATACATGACATTTATAACAGAGACCAAACACCTAAATAAGATCATGATAAACATCAGCAACGACACTGTATGATCTGCTCCATAGCATCTGTCACCAGCAACTTGTATTAGTGCATGAATCATCAAGGTATGTCTGTATCAACTCATCCTTTTGAACATAATTCTGTATATATAGAATCATTCTATCATATGTGAGAAACACCATAGCCATCCAAATCGGCATGGACCAAGTATCATCAATTGGGAATATCAATCAACATATGTACGAAACAACCTATCATCATATAGGTAAGAAATCATCATCATCATGTCTCCAACAATACAACTTTGAATAATCATCCATGTATCCGGCCAACAATCCTCATCCATATATGTGCCAAGAACAATAGGAATCCTGCATCATAACTGTAATATATGATCTTTATGCATATGACGACAACAGCATATGAGTGACTCATCATCAAGTAAAGAAGATGTGAATTCAAGCTATGTACTTCTCCTTATCCTTATGAAGATCACCATGTAAGCACCATTAGAGGATCAACCACAAATCTGATCTAAATATCAACTATGTAACCCCAAGAATCATCTGAACAACTCATAACCATATCATAGCAAGATGAATCATTTATCCATATAAGCATCATCCCCAAGGACTATTAACCATAATGCCAACAATGCATTAAAATCATATGTTCCCCCTAAACCTGTGCCATCTTGTTTACTGTGAGATATGATCATGCATATCGGCAAGAAGTATCAAAACATCATCATTATCAAGTTAGAAACAAAACACTTCTAACCATCAAGTCATTTCCACACATCATCAACAAATTGTAACCATTATCAAACAACGCAAATAATAAACCGAATCATGACTGATCCTTTTCCTGAACCTGTCCCTACTGCCTTTCCTCAAACAATCATATACGCGCCTATGCCATAGCCAACTCCCATATATACGTGACTTCTCTTTAAGAAACTTGCGTATGAGATTTAGGACACTGAAGTTTTACACTTCCAACTCCCTATGATTCTGTTATGTCTGTATGTTGTGCTGTGCTGCCTCTTTCTGACTGTACTTCTTTCTTCTTCCACATCTTCAAGTGTGATGATGATGTTTTCCCCTTTTGGTATGGTGCCCATACTTTGTTCCTGCACTCCTTAGCTATATGTCCAAGCTTGTTACATGTGTAACATCTTACATGTCTCATATTTATTTTATAGCAATCAACAGCTCTATGACCAAGCATATTGCAAGCAAAGCAATATCCATTAAAGTACCTTGAATGTGATGATCTTTCTGCATGATGGTCTTGAACCCTTCTTCTTCTACATTTGGCTACAACATGTCCAAGATTATGACATACATAACATTCAACATTATTCATAGGAGGAGTAAAAGATTTTCTTTGAAGAATTTCTTTCCTTGGTTGATGATGAGATTGACCTTTCATATCCTTATTGAACATTTCAGATTTTGCAGTAGAGTCCCTTGTCTTACTTTGTGAACTAGATTCACCTTCAATAGATTCATGAAAACCAAGACCAGTTTTGATAGCAGGAGACCTTTGACTATTAATAATATCGTCCAAGACTTTAGTACTATCTTGAAATCGTAACAGTTTATCCTTTTCTTCTAATTTATCTTTTAGAATATTTACCTCAACTTGATGTTTCTCTTCCTTTTCAAGATACTGCTTCTTCACGTTTTCTTCAGCATTTCTTTCTTCTTCCAACTGACGTCTTAGTTCAAGAACTTCATTTTCATGAGCTTGGAGTAGTTCTTTATTCTGCTTCTTTGATTCTTCAAGATCTTCTTTTAGCGAGCGGATCATGGCTTCAAGACTTTCATAATAACTGGATCTATCTCTGAGTTTCTTGATGGTTGTTCTTCTTTCATTGACTTCATCTCTTAGTGATGTTACTTCATCCTGCAAATTTTGATATTTGTCCTTGAATAACTTCCTTACCTTGTTTCCTTCCTCTAGTTGAGCTTTTAGATTGGCAGCTTCTTCTTTGAAGACACTTTCCATTTTGTTCAATAGATCTTGTTGATCTCTAATTTTGTCTGTAAGCCTTTTAAATTCTGCCTCTATTTGATATCTTTCTTGCTCACCCATAAAAGAAAATTCAGTTGTTTCACTATCACTTTCATCTTTTCCAAATGGATAGATAGCTGGAACATCAGAGGATAACAAATTCATACCTAATAGTTGATCTTAATTCTGAAATGATTCTGAATCTGAAGTGCTTCTTCCACATAATCCCTAATTGTTTCTCCCATTGTCATAGTTCTTCTAAGATGTCTTCTTCTGCTTAGGCGCTTTCTTCTTAAGCTTCTGTCCCATTGTTCCATGGATCTCCTTCAAGCGATCAAGCTTCTACCAAAGGACCTGCTCTGATACCAATTGTTGGAAATAATACTGGGGGGGGGGGGGTGAATCAATATTATCGAATCAATATAACTTTTTCATTTCCAGAGTCTGAGTCATATATGCTACTTTAGTTAAGAATACCCATGTATATTCAGTAAAATTATGATTCAGTTAATTGATCTTCAATGAGTGCATTAGAACATTATCAAGCATATTTACAGTAAACATGTGCGGTAAAATAGAACAGATCATCACACATAAGTCACACACATGAACACCATGATATAAGGTGGAAACCCAATGTGGGAGAAAACCACCTGCTGCAAGTCATCTCAATCTTCTTCTTAATAAGAAAATCCTTTTACAATAGTTTTGTACTGGTGCAGTCCTTTACCAGTACGCAGGCTTCTACCTGCAGAGAGCTACAACCCTCTCTCGTTCTCCAGTCTCTCCTGGAAGGGAGCTACAACCCCCATAATTCTTGTACTAGCTGATCCATTTACTAGTACGCAGGTTGCTACCTGCTATAATGCTCCAAAGTTTTCAACTACTACTGGAAGGGAGCTACCACCCCCTTAGCTCTTGTACTAGCTAAGATACTAGTACGTAGGTGTCGGCCTACAATATTCTCTCCTCCAGGTACCACGTTTCATACATTTTCAGACTGGATACACCTGAAGCACAACACATAATCTGAAAGGCCACGTTTCATCCAATTTTCATACTGGACCCATTAATATCATTGAAGTACATAATCAATCAATCTTCTGAATCACCCAATCACCAGATCAATACATATACAAGGATAATATGTGAGTTAGCAACCATATCTAGTCCATCAGATCACATAAATATGAGTCATTATGATCCTGATACAATATTAGTTCTCATCCATCAATACTGAAGCTAAACACAATCAACCAAACAGGATATGCAAAATACTGACACCTTTAAATTGTCATCAGAACCCATCAACAACCAGAACCACCTATGACTTCAAATATCATAGCTCAAATTGTATATGCTACTATAATGAACCAAACCTGTATACATACGCGCTTACACCAAAGCCAACCTGCGTACAGATCTATAAATATTCAAACATGACTTGCAGCGATTTCAAACTTAAGTTATACCCAGTTTAGATCATTACAGGCATCAGTATACAGATCTAGAATAAGCATAATCAAATAGAGATATTTCATTTCAAACCATTTGATCCCGATCTATCCTTAGATCTTGTTCTCCATCAACCGGTGAGATCCCTCTTTAGCTCAGATCTAGATCTGCACCATAACCCAATCACAGTATTCTAGATCTAACACTTTATCAGATATTCAATAATTCAGATGATGCTTTGCCAAATGATTTCCTTCCTCTTTTATAGTCTTAGGCCTTTCACAATACCACGGTCCAAAACCATAATAACACAATACCATGGACCCAATACTTGGGATCAACACTTTTGGATGCAATACCACAGACCAAAACCATAGGATCAAAAAATATCGGACTAATACCATGAACCAACCATGAAAGTGCGTGATATCAACACTTTTGGATGCAATACCATGGACCAAAACCATAGGATCAAAAACTGTCGGACTAATACCATGAGCCAACCATGAAAGTGCGTGAACTTTTCTCTGCATGAAAGTGCATGAACTTTTCTCTATATGAAATAAACTTTTCTCTGCATGAAAGTGCGTGAACTTTTCTCTACATGAAAGAAACTTTTCTCTGCATGAAAGTGCGCGAACTTTTCTCTACATGAAAGAAAATTTTCTCTGCATGAAAGTGCGTGAACTTTTCTCTACATGAAAGAAACTTTTCTCTACATGAAAGTGCGTGAACTTTTCTCTACATGAAAGAAACTTTTCTCTGCATGAAAGTGCGTGAACTTGAAAATAAATTTGTTGCACTATAATTTATCATCTGAGTGATTTTCCATCAAGGACAACACTTGTCTTATAATGCCAACAATCTCCCCCTTTGGACTTGATGGCAAAGCTAACTTGTCACACGTAGAACTATCATCTGATTCCTTTGAGCTGTCCTGCACCCCAGGCATTCAGTCACATCTGATATCTCTTATTGAAGATTCATCTAGTTATAACTAAGTGAGATGTTCTTCTATGAGTGGGTTGCCATCAAGTACAACACATGCATCATAATGCCAACATACATGTGATGAACCGGTTGTCCCTAAACAAGAGGATTTGGGACCTGTTGTTCCTGGGCATAAGGTTGATACACTGGTTGCCCTTGGACATAGGGATTATGTACCTAATGCCCTTGGCCAGTAGGATTATGAACCTGTTGACCTAGGATATGAGGATTTTGAGCCTGCTATTGCAGGACTTGACATTGACCCTGCCCTTGCAAGGGTTGACCTTGTTGATATGTATACAAGGGTTGTTGCTGCCGTGTTCGGTTTTGCTATGGCAAGGGTTAACCTTGCAATTGCAAAATTTGTCCCTGGGGCTACAAAGGTTGGCCCTGCGAGGACATGGGTTGAGAGGTGTGCAGAGCATATTGCATATGTTGCTGCATGGTTTGCTGCAAGTGTTGCAAGGGCTGAACTTGCAGTTGTTGTAGTGGACCTTGCTACGAGATCATTTTCCCTTGCTGTTGCACAGAGAGCCCTTGCTGCAACAAAGTTTTCCGTTGCAATAACAAGGGCTACCATTGTTGTTGTAGAGGTTGTCCTTGCTGCTGCAAGGGTACTTGAACAATGCCCGGGAAATTTCCAAACTGAATCTGGCCATAGCCAGAATGGATGTACTGTCCAGATTGGAGGGTGTAAGGTTGATTAACCATTTCTTGAGAACCATATGGAACATAAGGATTTTGGTATTGGACCTGAGCCCCATAGGGATGCTGATGCTGAACATTGCTTGATCTAGAGAGACCAATGGGATTCTGAACCTATTGGTATTAGACATTGCTTGATCCAGAATGATCAACACGATTATGAATAATACCAGAAGAAGGCTAGTTTATACCAAGCATGTGAGCTTGTGAGCCACCCACATTAGTGGCACCTGACACCATAGAGACATTCGAGTTCTATCCCCTAGGCAGTGGCATAACCTGGCCACTGACTAGAAGGATGGAGGAACTGATAGAGACAATCTTTGAAACTGCCGGTTGTGCCTGACGGGTAACTGGGATCGATGATACAAGGGTATTCGGAATGGTGGGTTGCACCAGGACTGAGGTAAGAACTTGTTGGGAATTCGTTTTCGTAACAAAAAGACTTGAAGTAGGCATGGGGCCTGATGCCAAAATAGGGTTATGGTAAAGTGATGAGGCACTAGGTGTACCTGAAACCAACTATGCCAAAGACACATAGTTGGGTGGCAAACTGGTAGGAATACCTTCTAAAAATGGGAAACCCTTGAGAGTAAAAGGAAATTCTTCCCCCTCAATAGTGTGTGGAGTAGAAACTTCAGACTGATCTGGAGATGTGACTGGATTATCTCCTTCGGGTTCTATGTCTAAAAACAAACGACGACGAATGGCCGAACGTGTATGAGGGGATAGCTCCAAAGGAACACCCAGCTGGACGTACGGACTGTAAGGATGCTACGGTGATATCATGAACGAGTCAAACAGAGGGTTTTGAGGGTAGATAACCAGTCCAAGCTAACTGTCAGTGGTCGATGAGTTCTTTGGAGTTTGAACAGGATTGTTCGTAGATTCCGGGCCAAGATCAGTAGATGACCCAGTATCAAAAGTAGGTGAAGGACAATATGACAAAGGTTGAATGCTCAAAACAATTGCAAGTTCAACATCTTGTTCCTCGAGTGACTATGGTAACTCAGGAAATAGCTCCTCAAATGATCTTTTAGGCGAAGGAAAAGGAAGAGGAATTGGGTGAACCAGATGGTTCAACCACGATGACCTTGTCTTAGTTGACAAAACAATTTACTTCAAGGCTTTAAAATATTCTTCTAAGTGAAACTCATGATTTGGTCTCAGAAAAAGACTAATAGGGTGTTTTGGATTGTGGGCAATCAATTATTAATATGCATAAAAGACTGGTGCTCTTTCATTTTTTAAGAGTCGAGAAAGAAATAAATATGACTCTATCGCTTTCAATTGGAAACAATCTCGAAAGGAAAAGTTCTCAAATGATATTTTAAGTTTAATAAGTCAAAAAGATCAAATGATTGCTATGGATGATCTAGGTAAACAAGATTACTAGGAAACCGTGAACTATAGAATACCTCCCGACGAAGCAAGAAGTACGAGGAGGTAATCTCCCCGAATGTTGTGTTTGGTGTATCACATTTGCAAGGTGGCCAACTCGGATTCCTAAGGGTAAAAGGATTGCAACCTAGTGGGGTCTCCCGTTATATACTCAACGGTATGGGGAGCACAAATTTGTACTAACATTGTCTAATGCCAAAGCTAATGACAGCTGTAAGGTTTAAAGATGCCAGAACACGTCTCTAGCCTAGACCTTCTAGATATTATCATTAATGTCAAATGCGCCTTAGGTTAATTGAATTTTTTTATGAAAGTAGCTCACAAAAAGATAAAAAAGATAGATCAAAGCCTTAGAATTCATCCTCTTCGAGGGGGAAACCTCCTTTACATACACAAATGAACAATTTTTGGATGTTTCAAATGATAGAACCTCCTTTCTAGATATAGGAGTCTAAGGGGTCACAATATAACCAAGTCGACCTAACAATAATAATATAAAGGCACAAAAATAACAAGTGGGATTCTATGGGGCACAATAATAACAATATGGGGACAATAGGGGCACAACAATAACAATAAGGGATCAAATGACAATAGTAATGGGGGAATCACTAGTATTGTAGGGACCTAACATGGCCCTCTCCTTCAAAAAAGTGTTGTCCTCAACGCTTGAGTAGTTCTGGATGATTCTGTATAGAATTCTCATCCTCCCATGTGGAATCTTCAACGGGTAAGTTCTTTCACTTGATGAGATGCTCTGAAATTGATCGATTTTGTAGCTATCGATTTCTTATTTCTTTGATTGCTTCTGGTTCTGATATGATTTTTCCTTCCTCATCAAGTTATAGAAATATTGTTTTAACTGGAAGCTTTTCACCTATAACCTTCTTTAAGCATGAAACATGGAAAACTAGGTGCACTCAGGAAGCTGTAGGAAGCTCCAATTTGTATGCCATAGTACCTATCTTTTGAAACACCTTGTACGAACCATAATACTTTGGTGATAATCTATTATCCTTCTTAGCTTGCTTGAGGGACATTTGTTTATATGGTTGTAGCCATAGGAATACCCAATTACCTACATCAAAACTTCTTTCGTTGCGATGTTGATCTGCCTGCTATTTCATTCTATTCTGCACCAAAGTGAGGTTATCCTTTAAGAGTTGGAGAACTTGTTGTTGATGCTAAATGTGATCTTCCATTGCTTGAACCTTAGAATTTTCTCTTAAATATGATGTTATGGATGGTGGATGATATCCATAAAGTGCCATAAATGGGGTCATTGTTGTTGCAGTATGGAAGGAAGTGTTATACCACCATTCAGCCAGAGGCAACCATTTGACCCATTGTGTCTATTTATCAGATTTAAAGAAACGAATATGTCCTTCCAAAAATTTGTTTACTATCTCAGTTTTCCCATTAGATTGAGGATGATAAGATGAGCTATGAGCTAACTGAGTACCATGACAAGAAAATAATTATGTCCAAAAATTTCCAGTGAAAATGGAATCTATGTCGCTTACAATAATCTTTGGGTTTCCACGTAGCTTTTGAATTGTCTCCATAAATGCAATAGAAATAGTACTTGATTTAAATGGATGAGATAATGCACAAAAGTGTGCATACTTGGCAAGTTTGTCAACTACCACCATGATAACACTCTTTCCTTTGGACTTGGGTAAACCTGTGATAAAATCCATTGAAACCTCCTCCCAACATTGGCTTGGAATGGATAAAGGTTGTAATAGTCCTGGGGTCTTAATTGTTTCAACTTTATTTTTTGGCAAACTAAACATTCTGCCACAAAATCTTGAATATCTAATTTAAGGCCATCCCAAAAATTTCCTTCTTAACCCCATGGTAGGTTTTTAGAAATCATGACTGCCCTCCTAAGGGACAGGTGTGCAATTCCCTAAGAATCCTTTTTTTGAGTTGGGAATTCTTACATAGGTATAACCGATCCTTGTACCATAACGAATCATTTTTCTAGCTAAATGTATCAGATGTACTGGGATCTTGATGTATCATTTGAATGAGTTCCCATAATTCCTTGTCATTGTTCCATTCATCCCTTGCTTCTTTTATCAAATCCGGTTGGATAATAGAAATGACACAAATAAATGCTTCCACATCCTCATCCTTTCTTGAGAGTGCATTTGCCACAACATTTTTCTTCCCTTTTTTGTAGATGATTTCAAAGTCATAGCCCAACATTTTTGTGACCCATTTTTTCTGCTCTTCTGAAGATAATCTTTGTTCTAAAAATTATTTAAGACTATCATGATCTGCTTTTACCTTAAAGTGTCTTCCCATTAGGTAGGGTCGTCATTTCTTAAGTGCATGTCGTATTGCTAACATTTACTTCTCATAAATAGCTTTGTGTAAATACTTTCCTTTGATTGGACGACTTTTGAAAGCAATGGGTCTTTCTTCTTGCATTAAAACAACACCAATTCCATTTCCTGAAGCATCACATTCCACAATAAAGGTTTCTATGAAGTCCGGTGTAGCTAAGACTAGTCCTTGGCACATTGCCTCTTTAAGATGTTCAAAGGCCTTCATTACTTCTGGAGTCCATGAGAATGCATCTTTCTTCAACAATCATGTTAGAGGTGTTGCTATTCTCCCATACTTCTTAACAAACTTGTGATAATACCATGTCAACCCGAGAAATCCTTGTAGATGCTTTATAGATGTGGGGATTTTCCATTCCTTAATGGTTTTAATTTTGCTAGGGTCTACCTTAACACCTTCATGAGATATAATATGACCTAGATATTCCACCTCTTGTACTTCAAAGAAACATTTGGAGATTTTTGGATATAATTGTTTCTCCTCCAATAGTTTGAGCACCATGTCAACATGTTGGACATGATCCTTCCAAGACTTGTTGTGGATTAGTATATCATCAAAAAATACTAACACAAATTTTCTAAGGGTGGGTTTGAAAATGGAATTCATCAAACCTTGAAATCTAGAAGGTGCATTAGTAAGGCCAAAAGGCATGACCAAAAATTCATAATGACCCCCTTGAGTTCTAACTGTTGTTTTCAGAATGTCTTCAGTCTTCAGTTTGATTTGATGATATCCTGAATGAAGATCCAACTTGGTGAAGTAAATTGATCCATGCAATTCATCCAATAATTCATCAATGACAGGAATGGGAAATTTATCTTTAATAGTGATCTTGTTGATCTCCCTATAATCTGGACACATGTGCCATGATCCATCCTTCTTGTGAACCAATACTACTAGTTCATGATCCATCCTTTTCACTTCATGATCCATCCTTTTCACTTCTAAAACGTCATAGAAAAAAAAAATTATAGCAAAAATTCCATGATGACCAATTTAGAGCAGCAAAACCCTAGAATCCAAAGCTCTAATACTAAATGTTATGAAACCAGCTCACAAAAAGATAGAAAAGATAGATCAACGCCTTAGAATTCAGCCGCTTCGAGGGGGCAACCTCCTTTACATTACACAAATGAACAATTCTTGGATGTTTCAAATGACAAAACCTCCTTTCCATATATAGGAGTCTAAGGGGTCACAATATAACCAAGACGACCTAACAATAATAATATAAAGGCACAAAAATAACAATAGTGGGATTCTATGGGGCACAATAATAAAAATATGGGGACAATAGGGGCACAAAAATAACAATAAGGGATACAATGAGAACAGTAATGGGGGAATCCCTAGTATTATAGGGACCTAACAAATTCATTTTAAAGTTGATCTTGAGTTATGTTTCAGTTTTCAGGTCTTAGCAATGCGACTTGTAAAACCTTAAATGCAACTAAATGAGGCAAGACCCTTTCAATTCGACGAAATGCCTACACTTTAGAGGGTAGAAACTACTCAATCAAATGCAAACAATCAAGCAACTGAAAATGAAATGATCTTTCACTACCTTACTTTTTTTAAAAACAGACTAATGAAAAATGCATTCCAATTCGTAATTTCCTGACAAGCACTTATCTATTGGTCCTTTCAAAAGAAAAAAAGTTCTCTTCCTTCTCCAAATTCCTATGCAATTCTAGTCTTCCAATGATGCAGGTTATCATAGCACAATGATGCAACAAGCTAGAATTTCATACTCTTTCATGAAACAATGAAACAAGAATTTTCGCATATAATCTTTCAGTGAAAAATTTCTCGAGACAATAAGCTCTTCAAGCAGATGAACACATGAAAAGAGAAACTCATTTAGACTAATGAAACATCGACTTTACCAACCACAAGACAAGCAACATAATCCATGCCAGAAAAGAAACGTTTAGACAAGCAAACGAAAACTTTTCAAACTTGTGTAAAGGAGGTCAAAGTCATAAAAGGACCAAAAACATAATGCAAAGAGTAGGTACATCTACAACCCAACTCACTGAGTTCGCAAACTTTTGAATGGATGACCGACTAGATGCCCTAATGTCACTGGCCACTTAATGACTCGATCAATAAAGCAAGAAGATGATAAGCTAACAAGCAAGCAAAACCAAATGAAAAGTAGCTTTCTAATCAGGGAGAAAACGATTCAAAAGGCTTACGAGATCAAAACCACAAGAGCAGAATGCATTGGCCAAGATTGGGGTCAGTCCCTAATCTTCACTTACAGGAATTGGCACAACTGCCTAACTGACAACAAGTGCCAGAGGCTAGTCGGCACGACTATTTCTCAGCAACTCACATTGATCGGTGTGACTGTCAGTGAATTAAGCATGTTGATCAAGGGAGCTAAGGAAAAAAATAAAAAAAATTGAAACAAGGATCGAATATGCTACTATGAATTTTAGACTTATCAGTAAGCAGCAGAAAAGAAACACAATCTAAGGGAAAAAGTAGAACTAGAAAAGTTCACACAAAATCATGAAATCCAAGACAAACAAAAGGATTGGGATCCCCAATGGAGTTGCCAATTTGTGGTGAAGTAAAATTATAAGTGTGGACACAAATGAATTCCTTTAGCCTGATAATGGGTCTAGCCACAACAGACACATTCTATGGAAGATTTCCTTAGTTTAGAACCAATTAAGAGGGCCTACTTCTTAGTCCGCTTATCCTGTTTGATGATGTCCTTGCTTGATTGCTCTAGCTATCTCTCGCTTCCTTCTTCAAGCACCTGAAGCAAGTAAACAACATCAAACAACAAACGTGATAATAGATAATTGTAATTAAACCTACTTAACAAGTCAAGAAACATTAAGCCATGAATATGTAAGATGACAAATCAAGTAGGAAATCAATCGATAGTTACATATATCAATATCAAAGAGAGATTACAACTATTTGTCTTAACATTGCAGTACTCCTCTGACAAGACCAGGTTCCCACACACTTCTACTAGCATTCCATGACGGCCTCAACCAACAATAGTTTTAAGGCACTTCCCTCTAGTCTTCACTCCAAACCAAATCACACTTCTCCCTCACACAACTAGATAGCTACAACTAGTAATAGCTTGTTGTCTACTCCAAACCAAAATAGAATTAGCACACCAATATCAACACTAACTTGTGCTTGGGAAGAAGGGAGGTTTATATAGGATGAATGGATGGGAAATGGATCCTCTTCTCATGGGATAAGGGTTTATCCCTTGAGGTAGTTCCATCATTATAGGGGAAAGGAGCCCAAACTGACATCCTCAACCCCATCCAGCCAAACCATTTACCAGACTTCTATTACGAAGATTCTAGAGCTGGAAGCTTTGGCTCCTAATTTAAAAAACTTTCCATAACAGGACCGGCACGACTAGAACATAACTTAGTTGCTCTGGTTGGTGCAAGGGATATTGCTAATCTTTTCACATTGGCGTGGGGGAGAGAAAGGTCATTAGCGCCGGTATTGTAAACTGGGAAAAACAGAAGTTTCAGGGGAAATTATGCAAAAGGGAATTGATCTACTCATGAAGAGAGAAACAATGGGAGTTTCTTCATGAAAGTAAAGCATGCGGGGTTCATTGTAGAGGTCCTCCAGGATCAAGGAACGAGTAGTATAGGGACAGTGACAAAATGTTGTGTAATAGAGGACCCTCCCAAATGCCTTCAATATTCTCCTCAGATGACAAGCTCTCCAACATCAAACCAACAACATAAGTTTGTATTCTCTGAATTCTAACCTTCTTCATCCCTCAACCATCTAGTCCTTTTATAGACTAGAGGGGAGGAAGTTTCAAATACTTAAGAAGAAGATGAACCTCCTTTAAATAGGGATGAGGTTACCATGAGAAAAGGGATGGAAATGCATCTTAAGAGGGTTATAGTTCGAATAGTCATCACCTGGAAGCATTCAGTTGGGAAATATTCGACCAACTATGTTTCTAGAATGTACTTTTTATTTTTACTTTCTAGAATTCACCTGCGTGGGTTTATAATTACAAACATAGTGTAGCTCTGCGCTATTCTCAGAGTCAATTTCAGCACATGAGTTGGAAATGCTAGATAAATTGACGCAGGTGGAACTTAACAAGGGGTGAGATCTATTTGACCCAAATTTCTCATTTACCTCAACATATATTGAGTTGTTTGACTTCTAAGGGAGATGGTTTCAACATGTTCACAGATGGTAAAAATATCCATAAATTGATCAAGTGTCATGGTGACAATTTGATGTGTAATAGATTTCCCCCTAAATTGTGAAGTCTGAAAATTAAGTTTAAAATATTGAAGTGCTTTATCATTCCAAGGATCAGATCAAAGGCAATGGTTAGAAACCTGCAAGGAACATTGAAGGGAACACAATGCAAAATACATATCAAAAATCATCTTTGAGGTAGGCATTCCCATACTTAGAGTGAAGTGAACTCAATGAATAAGCATGGAAAAACTAAGATCATATAGATGGTAGACATAGCATGGACACATCCATTTTTCTACATAACCATGAATATAAAATCTCCTCACTACCTAGATTGATGAAATTAGATCCAGGGTCTTGATCTCCATCTCTCGATCCACAGTACGATTCTAACTGTGTGAGTGAATGTCTCGATGTTGAACATGACAGGACCCACTTGATTACTGGTCAAGGATGTGAACCGTTAACAAGCGCGAGAGAAACCACAAATAATGACAATGGTTCTCAAGGTACTCCTAGTACAATCTATGAAGTGCGAATATGTGATCTGAAGTTGAACACTCATAGAATCATTCAATCAAAGGCCAATGATGAGGACCTGTCATTGAAAGTGAGAATCCTGCCATTAAGGCATGCATGCTCCAAGGTACTAAAGGTTTCTAAATCAACTTCCTAGATAATGAGCTGAAGTCGATAGGAAGTAATCTGTCATAGGAAATCCTACGACACAAAACATGATATCAGGTTTTGAAAATAGTTTACAAGGACTGAATCAAGGATGGCCGATGCGAATGAAGGAAAATATTTTGCAAAGGGATTTGAACCAAGGTTGAACTTCTTTTGAACACATAATAACACAATGACTTGGAAACATTTGACTTAATGATAATACCCAAAACCATGAAGGCTTTCAATGAGGTTTGATTGACTATAAGGTAAATGGATTTCCCAACTCGGACATGAATGCGATGGAATGTTGTGTTCAAGATCGACATGATACCTTCTAAATAATGATGTAAAATGGACACCTTCCCCAATTTTCCCCTACCATTACTGGCAAGTACCTCTTTATTTTTTACAAGATTGAGGAGGATAATATATGCTTGGACTGTAAGCTCATGCTTCAGATGAGTCCATTGAAGTATTTTTAACAAACCCTAAGAAGGAGTGGTTTGGTCTCATCATGCTTAACGAGTCCTATTATGTTTACTTTTTTATGAGTCCAGTAAAGGAGTAACTCGATGTTGTTTCATTTTAAGAGATTGAAAAATACACAAAAAGGAAACTTATTCATCTCTTTTACCATAAAATTTTAACGAGCCCAGAAAAGGTAAAGTTCGACAGTTTTCAATTTTAGAGAGTTCGAAGAAAACATAAGTAGACTCCATCAGGTTATTTTTCGTCAGTTTAGTCTCTCAGGTCTAAAAAGGATAAAATAATGCAAGAGAGAACTCTATTGGCCATGTTTGATCAACGTATACCTTTTTCGTAAATAGTACTAGATTAGTCCGTAAAAGGGGTAAACTTATATTGAGTGGACGATTGTTCATTTACTTTTATGAGTTGGAACAAGAAAGTACTCAACGATCTTTTCATGTTTTAAGAATATTAAAAAGGCTTAAAAGAGGACTCCATGATTTTCGCTTTTCGTAATTTTTTAAGAGCATGAAAAGTGATAAAAGTCTACTAAAATGTCAAAAACGATTTGTCTTGACTCCGTAAACGATATTGCACATTCAAACTCAATAACCTATCATAATTTCTCAAAAATGGCGTTTTCCCACTCAAAAATATTTAAAACATAAAAAATAATATTTTTTAAGCTCCAAAAAATTATAAAAGTTTGAGAAAGTAATTTATTTTTACCATTTTCATTTTCACCAGTTTAGAGCAGAGAGGGGTTTTTACCGTGAAACTTCTAGGACTGATTCTAAGCCAACTAGTGGAGGAAATTGCTCACCATTTCCTCGACGTAGAAGATCTCTCTATAACTCAGCTTTATATCTATTTAGTTTTTCATTTTAGGCTTTCATTTGGTTTCTTGGGGCAAAGTATTATTCAAAAATGCGCCCTTGGCCTTGTGTGGGTTTTGTTCAATCGGGCCCACGCAGGTCGATAAAATTTTTCACATCTAAAATCTTGGACTGCATGGAATTATAGAGAAAATCCGCGCAGTTGCGCCCTATCCATAAAATGGCAATCACGCAAGTGCTATGGGCTATGTTTAAAACAATTTTTGAACCCCAAGAAACATGAAATGAGTTTAAAAAATGCTTCTAACCACTTTCAAATAGTCATTTCAGGTCATTTGATTGCTAAAAAATGTAGTGGAGGGAGAGAGAGCATGAAGCTAATGATTTGGCTACTTTGGTAGATCCAGCCACTTTGCAGGCTCTCAGGATTTGCAGCCTCATGAAATATTGGCTTATCCCTAGGATGAAATCCTAGGTAGATCTGATGACATGGTTGTGAGGACCTAGAATGTCCAGTAATAGTGCTTTGTGATTGATGATTATTTCCTCACCATTGATGGTAATGAAATCTATTTCCTGAATGGGTTGTGTCATCGAGGAGTTGATCTTTCACTATTTGGATCAAGAGCAGGGGGGTATACTACTGATGGATACCTACGACACTTTTGCGGGTGTGCACCACCCAAATATGGATGAATGGACATTTAGTCCATAAAAAATTTACACCTGAGGACCATTTCTTTCATTGTTTGCAAACTATGTGGCAGTGTTGCCCTTCTTCTAACTACATGGGCATAGATGTAGATGGTCGTGGAATGCTGGGAATCCATGGTATGCAACTAGTGTGAGGTAGTAGTGGTAAAGATGAAGGGCCAGTTGACTAGGTGCAAGAATGGTAAACCAGAGAATTTTAGCTATGATGCCATTCTTCTTGCTTTTTCCCTAGAGAGGGTTCCTATTCTTTGGCGACAATAGATTCTAGTAGACAAGGGAGGTTCAAGGGATCTGCGCATGATGATGTGGTTTGCACTGATGGCACACCATGGTGGTGATGGTCTTGTAGTGAGGTATACAACAAAGTTTTTTGACTGGCTGGGCCAGAAGATTGTTCCAATCGAGGACTTTCTGTATGCCAGGATGGATTACAGAGGTGATCCTGATATCCCACTTCCAACCGGAGCTAAGTGGGGTGATCTAGGTAAGAATTTCTCATTTTAACATATTTTCAAAATTTTCAAATTTTAAGTGCTTTCTGTCTTCAAAGGCTAATTATCCGAAATGCATCTCTAGATGTGGGTCCAACTTGACAAGTTAGGATGAGACGGTACAGTAGACGAGGCAAGCAGCATATAGTAGTTGTGACAATGAACCCAGAGACAAGGACATCTAAACAAAGTTGGAGCATAACCTTGTGAGGTTGATTGCCAACATCCTAGAGGTTGGGGCTGATGACATTCCACGCACCTATTAGAGGCACGTAGTTGGGGTTATAAGGCCTCTCAGACATTTGTTGCGTCGACTTGCTCATGCTATCGTGTGTTATCATGAGCATCATTGTTCCTAGCTATTCTAGTTTCTAGGAACATTTTTTACTTTTGGTGTCAACATATTTGAAAAATAAAATGCCACTGGGCCTTATGCCCTCAGATGACATATTTTGTAGACACACCCAAACTCTATTTTAATGAAAAATCTACTACTTTTTACCTATATTTATCTCGATTGATGTATGAATGAATATTTTTTTTAATTTACAAATGTTGAAAATGCCTATTTAACACATGATTCGCCAATGCATCTATCAATGTGTTTAAATATCTAGGAATGTGATGATATTAAATATAATAAAATTTCCTTTCCAAGAGACGAACTCGTAAAAATAATCTTAAAATGGTTGGACTCCTTACTGTATATACACCATTTAAATTTAATACCACGAGCTGTGAATCTAACCTAACGATAAAACGTCGGATACCAAATGCGGTGGCATTGGATAATAGCTCAATGACTGTTCTATATTTTCTATATTGTTTGTTGATCGACTGAGACATATTCCATGAATAGAGACTAGCTCATTACTGGGTGAATAGATAACCCAAGCTGCGAAAGATAAATTCCAAGAACTATGACTAGCACCATCAACAAAGCTAATGTAAGTTGGAGAGAAGGTTCACCTCTGCAAATCAAGTGTAAAAATGAGATAAGTGGGATAAGTAGTATAAAGATGTGAAAAACATTAATTATCACACATACCTAGAAAATGGTAAATAATGTACAAATATTCACCAAAAGTTTTATGAAAAATATTTCTTTAGGTAAAGACCATTTCTGGGCTTTCCCAAAGAAACACCATAAAAATAATCAACCAATTCATAGGCACCTTTATCTAATACACGTTTTATGATGTAAGGGCCATGCCACATGGGCTTGAATTTCCTTGCGCCTAGTTTGTGATGATATTGATCATAAACCAAGACTAGGTCACCTTCTGAATATGTATGAGGGTTAACGTTTTGATCTTATTGGGCTTTGACACGTTTCTGGTGAGCTTCGCTAGCCAATACGGAATTATGGTGATTTTCATCTAGATGAGCTAAATGTACAAAGTGCTCTTTGTCCACAGAATCTTAAAGCACCATTTACCACTCTTGGTAGATTTGATGCTCTGGTTATGGCCTAGGGCAACCCTTCCTTTCCATATTTGGTCCAGATTCTTAAAAACAGTGTTTTATTTCCCATACGCTACTTTTCCCTCTGGTAAAAGCGTCTACACGTGGGTCAGTATATACCCAACCCACGTATATGTGTTAAAGCACTAAAAAATAATAAATCTCAAATTTAGGTGGATTTTATGGGTTTTACCTGTTACTCACCTACTATATCCCATGGACCAACTGTTTCCCAATTGAAAAAAAACTAATTTGGAGAAGTATAAATAAACCTCCATGGGAAGGCCTAAGGGGAGAAGAGATGAGACATTGATATTATAGTTGATTGGTCCTTGATCGAGTCTGAAGAAATCCATGTGTCTCCTGCACTCCCCAAGCTGTAGGAAACCTTTGTTTCCTCTTTTGAGATGTCCTTCATCCCTCTTATGACATCCTTGTGTGTATTGATAGAGGAAGATTGCTGATGCCTGGACAGGATGGATCTGAAGGACGGTTCCGCTTGGAGCTGGAGGAAGACTTAGGTTGTAGTTTTCCACCTTTCATTTAGCTTACATCAATAAACAAATGTTGTTCTATTCCTAATATTCATCATGTTTATGCATTGATCCATGTTGTGATTTGCTTATAAATCTTTTATGCATAATTTATCATTTTCTTATATGATCTAACACATATATCATGAAAATGATTTCTATTACTACTGTTGTATATTATTTTATTGAATAAGTTATAGGTTTTAAAGGCATTGGAAGAAGCAGAGGGTTTGGACCCTTCAGGATCTACACCAAACGTAGGACCTCGGGGTAATAACACTGCTTCCCAGTTCAATAGTTTAAGCATTTAGATTGTTTGTCTGCACATATCTTGTTGTTGTATGTCCTATGCTCTATTGGGGTTTTGAACCCAAGGCCCTAGGGTGTTCCCACATACAAAAAAATTGGTGACTCCTCTGGGGAAAACATTCTTGTTTTTCTTAGTTTGGGTTTTTTATTCTTGATCAAGGTTAGTTTTCTTGATTTCTTGTTTTAATAGTGTCATTGACTTATTATCTTCCTAGGCATCGAGTCTGATATTATGGATTACGCCTTGATTATTTTTTTTCTTGATTGAGTCTTTTAAACACGTTTTTCTTGGAATACAGTCATGTATACACGCAAGTTTCCTCAAATAGACTCGCGTATATGCGAGTTTCTTATGTTTGAAACACGTGTGCATGCCCCTGTGTCTTTACATAGTCGCATATACATAATTTTGAATTGTTTTTTCAATTATTTTGCTCAGTTAGGTCTGTTGCCTGGTGAAATATGTTATTTTTTGGTCATCCACTATCTGGAGAACTCTGTTCTCTTGCAAGTTTTCAATTTCAAATCTCTTTCTCAGTGAAAAACCTAGTTGGCCTAGGATTGATTTTTGAGTAAGGTTTCAGTTTGTGTCTTAGGTTCAAGTCTTCTCTTAGAAGTTCTTGGATGTTCTAGGTTTCTAGAACAAGAAATTGATTTTATTTTCATTTATAACCTAGATTTCGAATTTCTTTTCCTTGCTTTCCCTTTTGGTTGACCTTGTTGTTTTTCACAATTTTTTAGTGTGTCTTTGGCAATCTTTGAGAGTGTTTCTTGACATTTTGTCAGTTTGATGAAGTCTGGTACTACTATTTAGATCAATTTGTACAAGTTTGTAGTCCTTCTTGTTTCAAGTTTCATTTATCATTGAGTTTTATAACTTGCAAGTTTAAGGACTCTTTGTGCTTGTTTCTTGATCTTTGAAATTCAGTAGTTATTTTTATGACCTCAAAAATTTCTTTAGTTTTTTAAAGAAAAAGACAAAAAAATAGTTTTAGCCTTTCTTTTTCTTTACAAGCTTTTGGTTTTTTGGTTCCTTTTGTTTTGTTATTAAGTGATTGTGATATTTTTCAATTTGTTTTGTTTGGTTTTGAGGGAAATTTGTTTTTGAATTTTTTTCCCTCTTCATTATCAAGTTGGCTTATTGACCTTATAAAGAAGCACTTTTTCTTACCGTATGAGTATTCTTAGGATCTTGCATCATCATTTAAATTTGAATTAGGTTAGTTTGCATCATAAGAATTCTCAGTATTTTTAGATTTTTAGAGTGTGTGGAGTGTTCTTGAAAAGAAAAGAAAAAAGAGTATTTTGCTTATATAAGTTTTTCATAGAACCAAGTAGAAATCCCTTTTCATTGAAAGAAAATAACTGCATGCATATAGTTAAGTTTCTATTGGTTTCTTTTGTGTCGAAAACATCATAAGTTTCACTCTCATTATACCTTTGACTTAAAGAAAAACCCTCTAAAACAAGCAATTTAATAAAAAGAACTAGAAATTTTTAATTTTGTCATTAACAACACCAAAGAGTTTAAGTTCTTTAGGGCCTTAGAATAGGTAATTTGGAGAGTTAACTCTCCAAGGCCACTCAAACCATCAAAAATAGAAGTTGAATAATGAGTGAAATCTAGTGTCGTTAGAAAGACCGGGAAAGCTCTGTGACTGGGAGTCAAGCACGAGGGAGAATGAAGACAAGGAAGAGAGGTACTCCCTATCCTACTTGTTGGATCCCACGTCATGACTATTCCGCCAGGCTTTTGATACGAACTACTGTCCATAGTTTCCATTCCTAGGGATCACATAGGTGGTTGCAGAGGGGAATCCCGTGGCACCGAAGGTAGATGTTGCATCATGTTCATCAGTACTTTTGGAGGGTACCCTTGCGAAGCTGGGTGCTTGCACTAGCAAAGGCTGTTGTTTAGAGGTTAGTGTAACTATTTTTGTTACCTTCGTTTGTAGGCATGGGCCATCATTACCCCAAACTATTTTTGGAAGTTCCTTGATTTTTTATTTCTTGTATTTTGGTGTCTGGTCCTCATCACCCAGAGCGGAAATACTTGGAAGTAGTTTGATTAACTATATATTTAGGGGCCTTTTAGAGAGTGCTCTTTGCTCCTGGTAGGGCTAGCTTTACAAAAATTTTAAGTCTTTAATTAGATCTCTTTAAAATAATTAAAAGTGGCTAATCAACTAGTTTGTCAGTCTAGGAGGCTTTGTGGGCTTTCACCTATGAGTGCTCAGCCTTCTCCTCAAAGGCATAGCAGAAATTATGTCGGTGATTTCCAATCAGTGGCAATAGATGCAACAAATATTGATCCTCCGGTTGGAGTTATTTATTCAAAAAATAGACTTGGTATAAGTAGAGAGTTGGAGAGGAATACTCTAGTTCTTTCTCGAGTTCTCTTTCAGTCGAAAGACATTATTGAGGTTGAAGAACTTCCTGAGTTTCTTTTGACTCCTAATTCTCCTCTTCCTCCTAATCATCTCAATGTTTTGTTATACGTCGAGACTCTAACCAATAGGCCTTCGAGCCCAAGTATTTTTCGATATTTTCCTTCGATGACCACTGCTAGGAGCATGGCTTCCACCATAAGTGCTACTAGTATGTGAACTCATGTATCCATACAAGGAGGAGGAATGATTTCTATACCTTCTATTACTCCTAGCACTACGATATTTGGCTTTATCTCCATTCCATATTTAAGTGGCGACACCTAGGATTTCACCTCTGGCACTAGTTTTATACCCTTCAGAATGTTGACCAGTGTAATTCCATTGGTTCTGTTAAGTTTTCCATATGCTACCTCCACATCTATGACTTCCATGGCAAGTGGTTCAGCTTCTTTTCAGGGTTTCTCTTTTGGGAGTGGTCATATACCACATTCTAACCAATCTTTAGGATCAGTCCCTTTTTTGTCCATGGGTCAAAGTTATAATCCTTTCCAAGGATGGAGAAACCCTACAGTTAGTGCACTTGGAGCCGGGAAACAATTCTCTTTCGGCCAACAAGGGAACATGCCATATTCTTCTATCAGTTCATTTTAGAGCATTTCTCCCTGTGCTCATGCATGGAACCCTTACCAAGGGCTCTTTGATCCTTTAAACACCTCTCTAGGGGGAAATTTCACTGGATATGGAATTTTTTTAGCAGGAGTTGGTCAAACTCCAGTTTTTTCTAGACCACAAGGAACTCCTTATGGTTCAAGTGGCTCTACAAATTACTTCAAGAAACTTGGTGCCTTCACAAATCTAGGGTATTCTTTTCCAAACATTGGGAATTCCGCCCAGACCAGGTGGAATCCTCAGGGTCCTCTATCATTACCTTTTCTGGCAATGTTAAACTTGTTGGATCTTTCTAAATTGACTAATGATCTGATCAGATATAACCCAGCCTGGCCTCCAATTCCAACCAAGCTTCTATCTAATATACCCAAATTCGAGGGGAAGACTGGTGAAGATCTAGCTGACCATGTAACCACTTTCCACTTATGGTGTTTGTCAAACTCCCTGATAGATGATTCAATCAGGTTGAGGTTATTCCAATGTACCCTCACTAGAAACGCATCTAAGTGGTACATTGAACTCGCAGGGGGCACCTTCGCTTCTTTTAGTGATTTGTCTACAATACTTTTGAACCATTTTTAGTTGTCTATCCATTATGATGTTGGAACTGAGTTATTAGCTAATTTTCACCAGGATCAGGTAACCCACATTTCGGATCATATCCAAGAATGGAGGAGAAGGAAGAGGCTAATTAAAGTCGATATTCCATAAGAATTCCTTCTTGGATGGTTTCTTAAATATTTACAACCTAAGATATCTATGGATGTATCGCTCTCTGGTGTGTTCAGTGAAGAACATGCTATTTTTAGAGTGCATCAGTTAGAACTTATATATTCTCAATTTGGATTCCTTCAAAAAATTATGCTTGATGCTCCTAGATCCAAGGTTGATTTAGGCATGTTGGCTTGTTAGGGCCTGACCCAAGTTTAGAAGTGTTTTAGTCGAACAAATCCCATACTACCAGCCCTTTCGGCAACAATCCATGGAGCGCAGAATGAAGTCTCACCAGAGGTAGTATGGGAGGGTGCTGGAACCAGCTTTCCACACCCTTGGGATGTCTTTATGTGGTTTGGAGGGGTTGCAACCCATTCTGTGGCCTTTATACACTTTGGGCTTCTGCATAGATCTGCAAAGATGCGCTTTCTTATTAATGAATTTATTACAGATCTGATCTTCTTCTTATAGTCTTTAAGTAAACATTTAACAATAATACCCAGTGCACGCAATCATAATCCTTAAAGACAATGCATAAAATAAGCAACAGATAAATTCACGATAAAGCACCCAATGATTTAAAAATTCTTATCTTTATTTATCTTCCATCAATACAACCAAATCCACCCTGTGCACTCAACTGTAGGGGTCCATGCACATAGCTCCGAACTTTACCAGGCCTCTGCACACACAGCTGCAGAGCCTCTATCTATCTACCAACACCCTTGACTCAGACTTACAGATGCTGAGAGAATATTGTCTTCACAAACCCATTACATTCAAGATCCAAAACCCAAAAACTAAAACTTACCTCTAACCATAGAGCCTTGCTCTATTTATACATTTCCATGGTCCGCGAACCATGGGTAGGCCAACTCACTTTCTATTTTCTTACATTATTTTTCGGCTGAAAACCCTTTGACTTGACTCATTAAAATTTTCACTCTGTGCACCTCACAGACCTTTTACCATACTTTTACCCAAAATTGCGAGCTTTGAGCACCAAAACTGTTATGCGGGGCCTCCGCTACCCAACAGGCCTCCAACACAATCATCGTGACTCGTCCTGAGTCACTCGACTGGTGCGGAAATATTTCCGCAGAGGTCGTTCAACAACTTTTTTGCTTCACTTACACTTGCAACAAAATCTTCTGCCATCTGCTGTACCTATTCTACGCCGGCCACCGATGCATCAATCTCTATTTCAATTGCTTGTCCAAGTTCAAAAACGGCCTACATGTGTGCTAACTTTCCCTCAATGGTGGT
The DNA here is from genome assembly GCA_031772625.1 of Pinus tabuliformis. Taxonomy (NCBI): domain Eukaryota; kingdom Viridiplantae; phylum Streptophyta; class Pinopsida; order Pinales; family Pinaceae; genus Pinus; species Pinus tabuliformis. The sequence continues at coordinate 396,944,389 of CM062808.1, read as the reverse complement.
GGAAACCACGAATGCCTCATCAAGCTAAGGTTGGATGCGTTCTTTAAGCACTCCTTCCTTTTGCCGAGTTGCATCAACTTGTGCCTTAATAACTTGGGCCTCCCTCATTTTGGCCAATCGGTGCATGATGGCAATCGTCTGCACAATCCCTCAGACTATTTCATAAGCCTACTGTAACTCCCGCGCTTCTGTCTCTATTTGCTGTACTGTTGGGTCTTCCTGGAGGGATGTGAGCATAAGGAGGGACTGATCCAAAAATCCCAAGCACTCTTTGACAACGCGCTTTATCACTGTCAATACTGCTTGAATTGCACCATTGCTCTACTTTCGAACTTCCAGGGGTGTGGGTGGCTGCGCCTTCAGTCTTATCTCTACAATTTGTAAATTTAATTCCCACTGAGCTTTCATGGTCTCCTCTTGGGTTGTATAGAATACTGCGGCTATGTGATGAATCTTGTCAGTTGTTGGAAGTTTTGATGGGATAACCAACCCTGGTACTTTGCTACAGACCTCTGCAATGGCCTATTCTGCTTCTTGGTTTTGTGTGACCAAGTCATCGCTCTGGAGACTAACCTGTTCCAGATTTTCCTTGTGCTCCATTAAGATTTGGAGAGCATGGCCTTCCCAGGCACGAAGCTCGGTTGTTACCCCATCCTACAGTTGGTATAGTGTTTCTCTAGGAAGGGCGGCCAAATTCAATCCCCAACTTTGCATGTCACCTTCGGTTTCTGCTAGGAAAACACTTACTGGCAACACTAAAGTGTTCGTTGTGTGGGTGCACACCATTTGCTTGGCTACGACTATGTCCTCTGCTAGGTTTGGTATCATCCCTCCCAGGGGTCGCACCTGTAATGCCTGCAACTGCACTTTGAGCTCCCCCAACACAGTTGTCTGCTATCATCAGCTCCTCCAATGCACCTGTAGTGACATTGCAGGCCAGTTCGCTACTGTCAAGAAATTGCTTCTCCAGAGTTTTTGTTGTTTTTTACTTTTTTCGTGTATTGGGCAATTCCTTGCTCCACAACCTCTTATCTTGGGTCGATTTTTTGGTAAGTTCTGGGCGTTCCTGTGTCTCTGATTCCTTTTGCATGTCCTGTCCCAAGGACATTTCCTGATCTTTCGTGATCTCCTTAGTGATTACTTCTTGGGTCGCCACCGGCTGCAAAGTGGCCTTTTGTCCTTGACGTGTCTTTTCCACTAGTATAGTGAGTCGCAGTTGGATTTCCTACTTTCGCTGCTGTGCGGCTATTCTGTCTAAGACAGCCATGTCCGAGGCACATCACTCTAGAGGCCATGCTACCAATACCTTGTAAATTGCATCGTCTATTGCAATGAACGAAAGCTTGACCCAGGTTCGTTTTGGATCCTTCCGCACCCGGATATATAGGTTATACATGTCTGCTTTGAACTCGGCCATGCTTTGAAAATTGTTGTATACCATTGGGGAAATCTGTGGTCTGTGAGCGATCCATGTTTGGATACTCACCTCCATGAATATCCAAAATAACTTGATCTCATGAACGCTCGTGGCGTCCTTTGTAGCCTAGAGCGAGGTATACCGCACCGCTTCAGGTAGGTTGTTCTCAATTCTGGGAAACTAGCTACCCTGTGGCAGTTCTCCTACAACTAGAAGGATTGATAGCAGTAACCATGCATAATGGAAAGTCTTACCTTTTTCTTGTGCTTCCTTACAATTTGTCAAAAATTCATTGCATAAGAACTGTGCCCAGTTGAACTAAACACCTTCTGCACATTGCTCCGCAAGCACAATGACATGAGCTGGCACCTCATCTGCACAACATTTCCTCATGAGTTTATTGGCTAGTAGCTGGGTGGTGACTCGCACCCCTCAGTCTTTTATGCTTGCTATTACATACCCACGCTTTCGCTTTTCCAGCTTATGTTTAGCCTTCATTGCTTCTGCGAGACCCACATCGCTACTTGTTCTACCTATGTCTATGGGGTCACTCCCTTTACTAGGCAGGAGGGTAATCCGGTGTACCAAATCGGCTGTGATAGGGATCGGATCCTCTAACCAGAGATACCCATCATGTACCAGACACATTAACTGTGAGATAACAAAAATGGTGATGACTGCGTGGTGATAGTGGGGTATCCACCTCAGATTAAGTAATCCTGTCTTTTCTACACCCAATAACCACTTCTGTGGCAGTAATTGGTCTTCGGCCAATTGGGGGAAATTTTCTCTATCTGCAAGATCCCAATCTTCGAACTTGATACTTGGTACTCAGCTCAACAACAAACCATCAAACCTTATCTCATCTAGAAGAAGCGGGGTCTACAGTGTACTCTTAGTAGCGTCCAGGTCCTTTGGTATCTTGGCTATCCCATTCCATAGAGAGAAATATGGGGGTAGTGAAGGAATTTGGAAAGCATCCTCTTCTTCCTCATCTTGTGCTTCAATCTGAGCGATTAGGGCTTACAAATCTTCATCGTCCTCCTTGAGTTCAGTAGTGATTGCCTTGCCCTTTTCAACTATTGATAATTTACTGAATCTCGCTAATAGGCTGACTGGTCCCATCATCTACTTGTTTTTTCGGGGCTGCGGTGTGTGTGGGGACTTTGGAACCTCGGGCCTGTAGCCACTTCATCTGGCTCGTCCTGGGTTAGATACAGGTCTTCTGCGAACTGTGCTCGGGTTCTCGCCATGGTACTCATGGGATGCCTGGTAGCTGGGTGTTTGCTAGTTTTTACTGGTTCAAATCTCAAATGTCCCAGGGTTGTCCATAGGTTTTTATAGGAATGCGTAAATTTGAATCTATCCCTTCCCTCCACTTCCAATTCATTGATATATTCTAGGTGACAAATCTTTTCATATATAGCTCGGAACTTCCATCTTAATGATCCACTGCCTGCTCCTTTCTATCAGAACTCAAACTTCTTGTCAGGAATAGTGGCATTAACAGTCACCTCCCAACCTTCCCACAAGGCAATGCAACCCCTTTGGTGAAACCACGATCTTGCTCTTCGAATGGCCCTAGATGTAACCTTCTTTCCGCACCGGCCTCCCATAGACTTCTTTATAGTCCCGTGCCTTCTTTAAACTACATTTGGCACTGAGACTGTGCTTTCCACATCTAGTCAGGTGGTCGCACCCCAGGTGTGAGGTCACAACATTCCTGCTATCCCGGGCTACGAGCACCTTTCAAGTGCCTTCGTATTTGTTAGCTCCTTAATTGTTGTTGTATGAGGTACACTCCTCCATTTGTGTGGTCGCAACCATGATAGCAGGGTTGCAGCTCATTGTAGTACCAAGGTAGAACTGGCGAGACCTGGCTCCCTTATGCACAGATTCCACATCGCACTTTTGCTTCTTTGTTGCGCCCATTCTTCATTGATTTCGCGAAGCTTGCTGCTACCGCACCCATTCTGGGTTTCCTCTTGTCTTATTATTGAGAAGCTCACCTTCGTTTCCCTCCTGTTATAGGCCCATCGAACCCTTGGTAGCTGTAGATTCTCAGTGGGTCATCTTATCTAGCGGACGTTGTTCATGCTTCCCCATTTTCCTGCTGGATTTGTTGCGGACAACTAGTGGACTACATTTCTTTGGTATTTTTTATTCATATTTGGTTGAGTGTCTGCACAACATACACCTGCACTTGACGCCACTAATGGATGTGCACGCGCACCTGCCTTCTACATTCACGTTGCTTTCCCTTAGTCTTTTGGCATGTCCTCCACCCTTGAGCAGGTGTTGTGCATGGTGCCCCCATTTTCACCCCTTGCTTCTATTGTTCTAGACTTGTTGGTTTGTAGCAGTCTACAGGTTCCTCTGTTTTTGTTGTACCCTCATCGGTTAGCAGCTCCCGTTCTTCTATCGATACCCAGTGAAGTGATCTAACCATCATATTACAATTCAGTGTTGTTACCTCATGCAATCAGTTCTACCATCGCTCAATCTCTTCATCTGAGTCCGACCTTTAGGAACTATCACGGTCCCATGAGATTCTCTTGTCTGCTGTCGGATTCACTCGATCCTGATCTTGTGCTGTTATATGGTAGATATAGTCCAGTTCATTGTCATTGCCCTCATCGCGCACAGGCTCAGTGTAATGCGCCCCTTCGCCTGGGTCCAGAAGAACCATTACATGGAGGAACTTTTTCTCGAATATCATTTTTTCGTCGCTTTAGGTTGATGACCCCATTCATATCCATGGCCCAGTCTATCCCTAATAATGCTGGATATGGGTTACTATCATCCACAATCTCTATTACCTCAAAATCTGTTTGTGTGCTTGCACCTTTAATATCTACTGTGACTCCTTGCAGCCTCCCCATAGGCAAGATCTTCTGGCGGTTTGCCATCCGTAATTGAATAGGAGACAATTGTAGCGCAGGCCTGACCATATGCTCCCAAGTCTTTTTAGGTAGCACATTTGCATCTGACCCCAAATCTAGCACGACCTAATTCCTGCGTTCCAAATCAAACTTGGGTTACTTTTTAGGGGCCCTACGAACCCATGTATCCTCCTCAAGTTGCTTCCCCTTATCTTCTCCTCTAGTTGCGCCACCTCGGAGTATCATATTCACGTTCGGGTCCTCTCTGCGCGGTTCAGCCTTAATCATTTGGATGTTTTGAGTGGGAGTAGTCTGAAGCACCCCTTTTTCATGCATCTATGTAGTTAGTGTGGGGAAATCCACTGCCACAAACCACGTGCAGTGTTGCGCATCCGTCAGTGTCATGTTGGCCTCGCGAATGGTACTCTTCAATCTCTAGTCTAGATCCCACGGGGTTTCACCAGGTAGCATCACGATCTCCTTGAACCTGATGATCGATTGTGTCTCCGATTTTGGTTGACTAAATTCTTTGTTCAATGTATCCTGGATCATTGATATTCCCACATTCGGGTGATCACTAGAGTACTTTATATGCCACGTCAATGCGCGGTCTTGCAACACGCTAACTAAAGTAGCCTTTTTTATATTATCATCCATTACACCTTGGGCTTCCCATACAGCCTTTACCATGAACCAGAATTGATTTGGTTCCTCACTTCCTATGCCTCTAAATACCGGCAACTTGATCGCACTCTCCATTCCAACCCTTGGTGGTGGTGGAGGTGGGGTATGTGAACATGGGTTTGATGTAGGTGAAGTAGGTGATGGCATGGATGATGGTGGTATCAGTGGAATGTACTGCTTTATTAGTCAGACTGTGCTTCTCAGAGAGAACCCTGTGAGCTCCTCCTCTCTTTCTTGCGAAAGTGAAATCAGAGAGTTGTTTTCCAACCCTTTGGTCCCTTGGTAGCCTCTTCCGCTCCTCGTTACCCCAGACATCAACGGATGCGCATCGCCCGTTTTTTACATAACAACATTTTAATCCACGTATTCAACAATTTGATGTCCTTACCCCGTGGTCCATAGAGAAATCACCTTTCTGCTTCGCTGTAGCTCACTGTTGTTTCTATTGCGAATTCGATGATAAACCCTCCTATTATTCGGTCCAACCAGTAATCTACTACCTGTGCAATATTATCTTCAGATGCTTCTAGCCTATGCGCCAACTCTGGCATCCACACGATGGGTTGATCCAGTTTGCACTTTCCCTGACTATCAGCTAGCCTCATGATGCACTGGTACAATTCTATTGAGAAGGACGTGAAGAAGATCTCGTGAATTTTTGTGTATATGTAGCAATCCAACCATCTTTCCTCAGATATCCGTGGATTTCTATTTTCCTGTACCACAAACTCGTGAAGCTTTTGATCCAACCAATCCTCAAGTTCTTTCTTCATAGGGTTCCAACGTTTCGACATCAAACATCCCTTAGGTAGATCCCGGTCTCAGAAACGGAACCATTTGTTGGCTTGTTAGGGCCTCACCTAGGTTTAGAAGTGTTTTAGCTAAATAAATCCTGTACTATTGGCCCTTTCGACAACAATCCGTGAAGCATGGACTAAAGTCTCACCCGAGGTCGTATGGGAGGGTGCTGGAACCAGGTTTCCACACCCTTGGGATGTCTTGATGTGGTCTGGAGGGGTCGCAACCCATTCTACGGCCTTTCACCACTCTAGGCTTCCACGTAGATCTGCATAGATGCACTTTCTTATTAATGAATTTATTACAGATTTGATCTTCTTCTTATAGTCTTTAAGCAAACATTTAACAATAAAACCCAGTGCATGCAATCATAATCCTTAAAGACAGTGCATAAAATAAATGACATATAAATTCACAATAAAGCACCCAATGATTTAGAAATTCTTATCTTTATTTATCTTCCGTCAATACAACCAGATCCGCCATGCAGACTCAGCTGCAAGGGTCTGCGCACATAGCTGCGGACTCTACCAAGCCTCTGTGCACATAGCTGTAGAACCTATATCTATCTACCAACACCCTTGACTTAGATTTTCAGACACTGAGAGAATATTGCTTTCACAAACCCATTACATTAAAGATCCAAAACCCAAAAAATAAAACTAAACTCTAACCATAGAGCCTTACTCTATTTATACATTTCCATGGTCCACAGACCATGGATAGGCTGACTCACTTTCTATTTTCTTACATTATTTTTGGGCTGACAACCCTTTGAATTGACTCATTAAAATTCGCGCTCCATGCACCTTGCAGAGCTTTTACCATAATTTTACCCAAAACTACGGGCTTTGAGTCAAAAACTGTTATGCGGGGCCTCCGCTACCCACTAAGGCAAGCTGAAGATAGGTCCCCATGTTGACAGGCTAGTTGCATTGATCGATGCTAACATGGCCAAATTTCTAAATCAATTGCAACAATTGTATTTACAAATTGCTTCTTCTATGCAGACATCACCATCAGTTCCTATACCTTCTAAACCTACATCTATCAATGCCATCCAAACTTCTAACCCCAAAGGAAACCAACAATCTGATGGGAAGAAGAAAGGATGAGGTAGGAAAAAGAACCAAGATAGAAAGAGGAATACAAACAAACCTAGTAATGATGCTAGAGCAGGTAAAAAAGAGCCTAAGAAAAAAGTAAAATTTCCATGAAAGTTGTGCAATGGAGATCACTTGACTCATATTTTCCCTAAAATCCAAGAAGCTTTGTGCTTATTAGTTCAACAGGGGTCCTCTAGCTCCTAGGTTGTTTTAACTAACCATTTTCTCCAAGGGTAGTGGTTATTTGCTGGCATGAACTCTAGTACCGGTACCCCCGCTAGGGGCAACCATGGAGGGGAAAATACATCAAATGTTTACATGATGAGTTCACATATTAACGTTCCTACACGGTTATGTGATTATGGTGAATCAGAAACATCCAAGGCTAAGTCTTCTCTTGATTCTTCAAAGCCACTCCATATCGAGAGGCTCGTAGTTGAGCCTATACCTTGGATGCCAAAAGGCTCTACAAAATGCTCAACCATTAAACCTAATGCTAAGGTAGCCCAGAACTACTTGATTATAGAAGATCTAGCTCAGAGTCCTTGTTCTATGTCGGTGTTAGAGGTATTCCAGCTGTTCCCTGCACAAAGGAGTGCATTACTCACTACGATCAAAACAGTTGATCTAAAAAATTCTGTTGTGCTTACATTCAATATGTCAAACATCAAGAAGAGACTCCCACATCATATGGCTTTTTAGATTAAGTCTACATATCAAAAGATCAATATCTTTCAAACTGTCGTTGATGAGAGAGATTCCACATGTGTAATGTCCATATAATGTTGGAAGGCTATTAGATCACCTCAGGTTGTTCCTCCACCTACTCTATTGATGACATTTGATGGTCATTCTCATAGACTGCATGGGATTATTCCAACCTTTCCCATCTATGTTGGGAATAAGGTGGTGAATATTGAAGTAGAGATAGTTGATGTGAAGCTGGATTACAATCTCCTTTTAGGTAGGAATTTGATTTATGAGATGGATGCTATTGTATCGTCATTGTTTCACATCCTTTGTTTTCCTCATGAAGGGAGAATTGTAAAGGTTGATTAGATGCATTATTCTCCAAGTGACTCCCATGCATCTTCTGAATCTACTATTCCATTAGTAGATAATCCCAAGCATCCTATAGAGAATTTAGGAGTCAGAATGTACTCTTACTTAATGAGTTCCTTTCATCTTCTTGCTCCTACAGCTATAATTAATGCTATTTCATCCTCCAAGGCACCTTCTCAAAAAGAGTTCTTTAGAACTCATTATTTTTCAGATCCTTGGCCCTTACCCTCATCTACCACCACATTAGACGAGGGACAAGTAGGTGAAATGGCATGTCATATGTCTGCAGTAGAAATTGCTTATCAGTCTATTATTAACACTGCAAACTCTGATCCTACTCCTTTTTCACTAGAGGAGCTGGATGGGGGCGTGGCTCTGGCCTGGACTCTAGATTCGACTTCTACTCAGGATTTCTTAGATACTGTCTTGCCATTTGAATAAGAAATTCTAAAAGCAATGACAGGTGTTGAAATACCATGGAATGATTTGCATCATCGTTCATATTTCCTCCCTCATTTGCAGGAAGTAGAATCAAGTTTGTCCAATCCTTCTACTAGAGATGTTCATGCAATTTTAAACCCTTTGGCTCTAACACAGTTTTCTACTGAAGGTAATATGTTTGTTATCTTTCAAAATGTTCCAATGAACATCTCTAGGAATCCCAACATTATTGAAAATTTCTTCATTGGAGCTTATTGTTCCCCTGAAGAAGTTCAAACTTATATCAATATCTTCAAAGAGTTTCGTGACATGTTTGCTTTGTCTTATGAGGAAATGCCTAGAATAGATCCATCTATAGTCTAGAATGAGATCAATACGTACGAAAATGAAAAACCTATTCATTAAAAACTTCGACTGGTAAACCCTAGAAAAGCAGTAGTTATCAAAGTTGAAGTTGAGTAGTTGCTTAAGGCGGGTTTCATATACCCCGTTCTATTAACGGTGTGGGTCTCTAATCCAGTCCTCGTAGACAAAATAAAGGAACAATCCATGTATGCATCGAATTTAGGGACCTAAATAAGGCTTGTCCTAAGGAAAATTACCTCACGCCCTTTATTGATCAGATTATTGATGAATGTGCTGGTAATGAAATTTTCACATTTATGGACAGATTCTCTGGTCATAATCAAATTACTATCCGTCCAAAGGATCAGCATAAGACGACTTTTATTTGTCCCTGGGGTACATTTGCATATAAAAAGATGCCTTTTGGACTAAAAAATGCTAGAGCTACTTTTCAGCGGGCCATGTCTTATGTTTTTCACGATATCAAGCACATTATCAAAGCTTACTTGGATGATTTAGCTTCTCATTCTCGAAAGAGAATTGATCATCCTAAACATCTTCGATTTATTCTTGAACAATGTCATTTTTATAAAATCTGGTTGAATCTGAATAAGTGTGTTTTTTCCATCACATCAGATCGGTTGTTGGGATTCATCGTGTCGAATGAGGGGATTTTTGTAGATCCCTTCAAGGTTGGGCCAATACTTCAATTGCCTCCCCTATCCTTTATACATCAACTTCAGAGTCTCCAAGGAAAAGAAAATTTCTTGAGGATATTTATAGCCAATTATGCTGAGATCACAAAAGGATTTATGAGATTGCTTAAGAAAGGGGTCCCATTTCTATGGGATGATTTCACACAACGCTCTTTCGATGCTTTGAAAAAATCATTAACCTCTGCTCCTTTGTTGAGTCCACCTAATTATAGTAGAGATTTCCTCTTGTATCTCGCTGTAGCAGAATCAACTATTGGTATGGTTCTGGTTCAGGAAGATGATGCCTTATGTGAGCATGTAATCTACTATTTGAGTTGAGGCTTGGTATGTTCTAAATTGCAATATTCTCCCATCGAGAAATTAGCTTTGGCAGTGGTCCATGTTGTCCAATAGCTTAGACTTTACATTTTGCTTCGAAAAAAATTCATTTTAGTAGCCGTCAATCCATTTCATTATGTTCTCAGTAGGTGAATGATTAGGGGAAAATATAATAGATGGATTGTCATTTTACAAGAATTGGACCTCGAATTCATGTCGGGTAAGTCTAAGAAATATTTAATATTTGTAGAGTTGATTTCAGAGTTGCCTTGTGAGGAAGAAATCTTTTATGAGGAAACTTTTCCTAATGAACACCTGTTTCTTATTTTGTCACTAGATCCTTGGTACGGGAATATCATTATATATCTCCAAACTTTGAAGTTTCCACTCACTTTTTCCAAGGAAGAATGTAGAAATTTGCATCAACTCGCTGAAATTCATATTATTATAGGTGACACTTTATATTATTGTGGGGTTGATTCGGTCCTTATATGTTGTTTAACCTTAGAAGAAGTTGAGTCCGTGCTTAATGATTGCCATAGTGGAGCTTGTGGTGGTCATCTATCTAGGCTTTCTACAGCCCAAAAAATTTTGCGAGCAGGTTACTTTTGCCCTTTGATCTTCAAAGATTGTATTGAAGTGATCAAGAGATGTCATCCCTGTCATGTTTATACTCGAAAAATTTGCACACATCCAGCTTCATTTTTATCCCTGTGATCACCATCAGTCCTTTCATGAAGTGGGGTATTGATTTTACTACTTGTAATCTGCCTTCAGCGGGAAATCACAAGTATATCATCGTAGCCGTAGACTACTTTACTAAGTAGGCTAAGGCTATGCCTACTTTCAATAATGATGGTGAAACAACAACCTTGTTTCTCTTCAATCAAGTTATTTCCTGATTTGGTATTTCCAAAGAGATTGTCATTGACCATGGCAGTGATTTCTAAAATCAAATGATGTTTGAATTGGCTCTCAATTTGGGTTTTGGGTAGGAGCATTCATCTCCGTATTATCCTCAGGCCAATGGGTAGGTAGAAGTTGTGAACAAATCCCTTAAAATCATCAGGCAAAGGATGATTAACAAATCTAGATCCAATTGGCACATCATGTTATGTTCGACACGTTGGGCATACCAAATGTGAGTTAAGACTACCACTAGTTTTACTCCTTTTCAGCTAGTTTATGGGTTGGAATCTATTTTTCCTGTAGAATGTGAAATTCCTTCCCTTAAACTGGTTGTTGAACTTCTTCCCAACACTTCTAGTCTTGAAGAACACCTCATTCATTTGGATCATCTTGATGAGCAGCATCGAGATGCCGCCATAACAATGAAGCTCATAAGAGGAGGGTGAAAACTCAATATGATAAAGTTGTACGTCCTATAAATTTTATTGAAGGTGATCTTGTCCTAGTCTATGATCAAGACAAAGATGTCTTGAAGGCAAGAAATTTTAAATCTTTTTGGTACGGTCCCTTTATTATTAAAAAAGTTTTGAAAAAGGGAGCCTATGAATTGATTGATTTTGAAGGAAAGAAGCTCGCAGAGCCTAGAAATGGGCTCTACCTTAAGAAGTACTTTTCTTAGGCTTCAACCTAGAATTTACCTGATTGTATATATTGTATTATTGTACATATCTATCTATCATTTTTTAGTGATGTAGATGTTGTTGATCTACTTTGGCAGGTATTTATGGACGATTTGATATATCTAGGGTTCACCAATGGTGCCAATAGACACACCCGGACCTTGCTTCCATGGCTTGGGTGACTTATTATCCATTTGGTCAGTTCATGGTTTCGAGAGGAGTATGTATCGGTCCCACTTCAAATAATATCATCGAATATGTTGTTGTTATTAATTTACTATCTGAGATAATATCTCTTGATGTTGATTCATTGCCAATTTATTTAGATTCACAACTGGTGGTATCTCAACTAAATAACATCTATCATGTGAGAGATCCTTATTTATATTGCTAATTTATAAGAGTGCGTTTATTGCAAAGATCATTCATTTATATCACATTTTTTTGTATTCCATGATTAGAAAATTCCTTAGAATATTATATTGTTAATCAAGCATTGGATTGGCATATAAATCATTTATCACATTAAAACATAAGAAATAATCGAAGTATCATCTGTATATATATATGATCATCATGATAAAACTATCTGTCTATAGATATAGTTTTTTGTGTCCAAAAATAATATACAAAATCAGGACAAAATGTCCTACAAAATTAAGGCTTATTCCCATCATCATGTCTAATAAAAAATATATGATCATCTATCTAGTGATCCTACTCATGATGAGTAGCAAGAAAGAAAATGATGGCATTGACCACCCATCGAAATAGTCGCACCCAATCTCATGGTACTCCCGCCATGCGTCGTTGCATCTCCTTTGGCAGGCCCTCTATGGCCACCATAGGTACTTAGTGAGTTAACATCACCAAGTTTCTCTGGACTGCATGGAGGGTCCTCTCAGTCTCTGTTGTAGCCCCTTTGGTGTCTCTTCCACGACGCCTGTGTCGAGGAAGACCATTAGGTCTCACTAGTCCAACATCTGTATCATGATCAATAATTTGTAAGTATTTTGTCTCATCAAAAATATTTTGTTCATTTATACTGAAAATCCAAAATAAATCTTAAAACTCAAAATTTAAAAATCATTTATACCTATGGCACCCCATGCTACCTCTGGTGGCAACACTAGATCCGGATCTCCTCAGAAATCCATGCTGTCAGAATGGTAGTCTTCGACTAAAATGACTTGATGTTCCCACCAAAGGAAAAACTTGTCATCGAATGTAGTCCTAAGGACCGCACCACCCCCTAGTCATTTCATCAAGTTAGCCCACCTACCTATCCGTGGATCTCTTGGGTTGTTGATGGTGGATAATACCTTGGGATGAAGCCCAGGTACTCTCTCAAAAAAGAAGGAACACAAAATGGTTCCATATCCAAAATTCTTTATCTGACCCTTCTAGATAGAACTAAGTTGTTTCTTCATATTGGCTAGTAGAGGTGTGCACCAATCGAAGATTGTAGTGAGACAATCCACTGCAAGATCATGGAAACATGCAAAGCCTGATGTAGAGTAGAAGAACCATTTACCCTGGATATGGTAACAAAAAAGATTCTCAATGATAAACTCTCTACGTGCTTGATTGGAATTTGAATTCCAATCTTTTCAGTGTTTCCAGGACAGTACATGCAGACATAGTCTTCTACACTAAGACTACCTCTTGTTGTTCCGGTTGAGTGGGCCCTCTCTCCCCTCCAGGAAAGACCTGTAATGAAATAGGTATCCTTTATTGCAATCCTCAGGGGCATCTAGTCAATCACAAAAGCACCTTCCTCTGCACTCCAGTAGTGGATTAATAACTCAAGCAATCTAGTATTTTCCTTCATATTTAGCATTTTAAAGAATTTTAACAATCCACATCCATGTAAGGCATCCAATGAATTTTGATCATCCATTACCTGATTATCAATTGCATTATGCTGTCTTTCACGCCATGTAATAAACATCTTGTAAAAAATGATGTTTTGAATCATTAAAACCATGTTTTTAATTTTGAATTTACGCACACGTGAGTTCCTTATTACACAGTCGTGTATAGAGCCTTCCTATACGTGGGTCACGTGTATCCAACCCACATGTACATAGAGAATTTTTTTTTTAATGATTCCTTACGATCAAATTTATGATAAAACATCTAAAAAGCATGAAAACTTATCAAGAGTTTGATTAGAAGGTTACCTAGAAGATTTGAAGTAGTTTGAACAGTTGAATTTGATGGAGGAAGCTCTCTTGGTTTTTTCTCCACAACTCCTTCACCCAACTGTTCAAAACACAAATGCAAAATTGTTATTTCAAAAGTCCTTATATAGGTTGACAAATGAAAATTAGTTTTTCTAAAGTTTATTTTTCTTTTGTGGACTTTTTGACCTTTTGGCTTGGAGTGTTGGGATGGGTTGTTTTTATAGGACACTTTGGAGATTTTTTGAGAAATTTCTTCAATTCCATGATTGCAGACCGATCATGGCAGCTATAATTTTCTTACTGGCATATAGGTTAGGGAATATCACTTTCTGCTGCATTTTGCATACTAGCCTCCATACTGCGATGTTTTTGCCATAGGGTCAACCCCATCACATCTTGATTCACAAACCATTTTCAATCATCGACTTATAAAATCATGATATGATGGTAGAGCCAACCTTTACATGGGAATCTTAGTTAGATCCTCACTAGCATATGTTTCCCATGCTGCTATATTAATTAGGCTCGGGATTCCTCTTTAGTCCCACCATGACATATGCGTTGGAGACTCATTCTCTTTCTTCTTCATTATTTTCTAGTTTTATACCCCAGAGGCTCCTCTACGTTGAGTTGTATTGCTGCATTGCATGTTGACCATTTGTACCTTTTGGCCTTGAGCTAGCTTCACTTGGACTCATGTTTAAGCCACCTTTTGACCATGTCTTCTGCAAAATCAACCTTGCAATCACTTAGCCTCTGCAACTTGACACACCTTTTTACCCATGGAAAGAACATTCCTTTGAGTGTCATTGACCAGTTTCATCACCTTGCATTGAGCATAGGAATGTTCCCCTCCCAGGAACTAGCGCATCTGTATTTGAACAGTCATTGTTTCCACTATACTATAGCATTCTTTTATTCCTTTTCAGGCTTCATAAATATGAAAAAGAAAAAAAAAAATATATCCCAAAAAAGGAGCAGGAACGAGACATTATTTCCATAATTGATGGCAGCTAGAGTCAGTTGTGTTTCCCTTGAACAAAGCACTCAAAAAATAAGTATTTCCTCTATTAGGGTGGGCTTTAGTTTGACTTAGGAGAGCCTTAACCTTGTTATTGAGTCGGTACTCCTATGATTGGTTATCTCTTCCAATCATATCACAAGTTTTCTTATGCCTCTTGCATGACAAACTTATACAAAGGTATCATATGTTGCCATGTAGTCACATTTGAGTCGTGCTTTTATCCAAGGGAAGTAAACCTGAGTCAGACTTTCTTTGGTGTCTCTTGACCTATTTTTCAGTCGGCAAGCCCTAGTTGTTAGAGTCATGTTCATTATCACATCATCTATTTGGTCCTCTCTTGCTGGTTTGAGAAGGTTTCCATTGACTTCATGTTGGCAAGTCTTTCTATTATCGACTACGACAAATTGCTCTGAGAGTAGATCTAGAGCTACACCCTGGCCCTATTTTCATGATTGATATGTCAGCTTATGCTCAGCATCGATCAGTATCATGGGTCTTTTATTGAGTGGTTTCCCTTGTGTTGAACGTAAGATTTCATTATCACACATTTAGATTCGTGCAGTACCTTGGTTTCCATTTGACCCTATTGGTGGATTCCTCGCCTTTGTGTCAGATTTCATTATTAGTTGGTTCAGAGGGTTTCTATCATGCGCTAGATACATCTTGTGTATGCCGGAAACATTATTCGGTTTGGTTACTACATCTTTACTCATCCAATTCCTTCCACATTATTGGCCTACAGGTTACACTCACACTAGATTGATGAAGGATGCCTTATTCCTTCCTTCTAGTGAATATTTTCCCATCGACTTCAACTCATTGCTCTGGGAACAAGATCTAGAGTCCATTTGGTAGTACCTTAGGGTTTTCAATCATCAGTGGTAGACTCCTTCACTATTGATAATGGGAAATCATCATTGTCTCCTAATTAATAGATTCTTCCAAGTGTTCGACTACAGCTCATTTATTTGCACTTGTTAGATTGTATTGGGTACCTTGAATCTCATCATCATTATCGGTGAGTAGTCTTACATTTGTTAACAGTATACATAAATGACTAGTAATCAAATGATTTCTCACATGGTCAACTTCAGATCATTTATTCCCATTGTGTATAAATCTACCACAACAGTCAGTGAAGACCTTGGGTTTGCATTAACATTTCTTGGTTCACTTGTCAGTTGCTCCTATTTGTGCTAGTTGACACCATCCACTTTATATGTTGCAGTTCTTTACAACGACATCTTATATGTTGGCACCCGAATTGCAATGTAGTACCATTTGTTCCACCATTTGACTTGGTACTCTTTTGGATCAGCTTTATGATTTTATTGATCAGCTTCCTATTTCAACGCCATTGATCAGTTCTTTATATGTGATATTTAGACACATACTTATCTGGATATGATCAGATGATCCACTATGTATTTTCAGTTCCTTTATACTTGTATGCATATTGCATCCACTTTTGTACTTGACCTATGGACATGCTTTATTATATTTGAGCATGGGTATGCCCACCTTAGACAATAGTTTCTTTTGATCTCTTTCATTGGTTTGATAGGCTGAATTCTAGTGAACTCCTCTCTAGTCTCGACATGATTCCTTCTATACACTTAATACATTTCTGCCATCATCTACCCCTTCTGACCTCATATATTAGGGGGCATCTATTATAGCACGATTTACCACTCTTCATAGATCTGATGCTCTGGTTATGGCTTAGGGCAACCCTTCCTTTCCAAACTTGGTCCAGATTCTAAAAAACATTTCTTTATTTCCCATATGCTAATTTTCCCTGTGATAAAAGCATGTACATGCGGGTCAGTATATACCCAACCCGCATATATGTGTTAAAACACTAAAAAAAAAATCCTTAAATTCGAACATAGTTTACAGATTTTACCTGTTACTCACCTATTATAGCCCATGGCCCAACTGTTTCCCAACTAAAAAAAACTAATTTGGAGAAGTATAACTAAAATTCCATGGGAAGGCCTAAGGGGAGAAGAGATGAGATATTGATATTATAGTTGATTGATCCCTTATCGAGTCCGAAGAAATCCTTGTGCCTCCTACACTCCCCACGCTATAGGAAACCTTTGTTTCCTCTTTTGAGATTTCCTTCATCCCTATTATGACATCCTTGTGTGTATTGATGGAGGAAGATTTCTTAGGCCAAGACAAGAAAAATCTAGAGGACGATTCTGCTTGGAGATGGAGGAAGACTCAGGTTGTAGTTTTCCACCTTTCATTTAGCTTACATCAGTAAAGAAATGTTGTTATGTTCCTGACATTTATCGTGTTTATGAATTGATACATGTTATGATTTACTTATAAATATTATATTAATGCATAATTGCTAATTTTCTTATATGATCTAACACATATATCATGAAAATTCTTTCTATTACTAGTGTTGTATATGATTTGCTTAAATAAGTTACAGGTTTTAAAGGCATCAGAAGAAGTAGAGGGTTTGGACCTTGTGGGATTGACATCGAATGTAGGACCTCAGGGTAATACCACTGCTTCCCAATTCAATAGTTTAAGCATTTAGATTGTTTGTCTACACATTTCTTGCTGTTGTATGCCCTCCGCTCTGTTGGGGTTTTCAACTCAAGGCCTAGGGTGTTCCCACTCGCAACACAGAGATAGCAGGTAACACTTCGATAGCTAATTTAAGAGATGGAATTTCACATTCAATAGGTAATACGAATTCCAAAACATAAATGAGTTGAAAAGAGGTAAAAATAGTTGATGATTTTCCAGTAGTGTCATAAGGCCACAGTGGTGAAAAGAGCATAGAGTGTCAGTTTCTCTTACTTATACCAGCTATTTGTTTAATCATATTGGTTAACACTTTATTAATAGCTTTGACCTGGCCATTAGCTTGTGGATAATATGGAGTAGATTTATCATGGTGGAGGCTGAGTTGTGCAGATAATTCGACCATCATAAAGTTATGAAAATGACTACCGTGGTCTATAACAATAGCTTGTGGAATGCTAAACTGAGTAATCACATGATTGAAAATGAAAATAGCTGTAGTTTCATCATTGTCTCTATATGTAGGCATTGGCTTGGTCCATTTTGTAAAGTAATCGAATGCAAGGATAATATATTCGTGCCCCCTGGCCAAGTGAGGGTTACAAGTGATCAAGTCGATGCCCCATTTGGCAAAAGCATCAACAACTACTATAGGGTGAAGAGGTGTGGGAGGTGCTCGAATATTGTGATTATAAATTTGGAAATTATGGCATTTGCGGACTGTAGTGATGAAGTATTTAATATCTTTTGGGCAGTAGCATACCTAAATGTATGACCATCACCCACTCCAGAGTGGTAGTCATTTAATTTTTTTTTTTGGATTTTTGAAAATTTAATGATCTAGATTTAAGCAGGAATGCAACAAATTACAGATATAACCATAAATAAAATATGCATTAGAAATAACACTTCAATTCGTTAATATCAAATACTGAAATATGCTTACTAACAGAATGAAAATAAGACTAGCTTGGGCAATGGTACTTTATCTCAAAGAAGAGATGTGGCGGCTACATGCCTCTAAACTGTGTTACAATGAGGCTAAAAGGTCTATATATTATTGAAAAAAAATGGAAAACCATAAACATCTAGAAACCTAACCCTAGGAGATGAAGCGCCAAACAATGGGCCCTGTTTGGGCAAATTGTTACACCAACTTCCTAAGGTCGTAACTTTGGCATATGATCTCTGTTTGACATGAACAATACCTCATTAGAAAGATCTATCTGAGGACTATAACTTTTGAATGACCAACATCAAGCCAACACCTATGTTGGTCCCAGTTTTCCCAAAAAACATCATTTAGGGCCTCAAAACGGCTCCAGAAGTTCTGGACCTGAAAAACTACCAAAAATAGTAAATTGTGCTACAAATAAGGAAACTAAAAAACTGAAAGAAAAAATGGTGGGGGTCCAAGTGGAATAGGTAGGTGGCCACCAATATCCACCTGGATCATTTCTCCCCCCTTAGGAAGTGATGGTCCCCATTGCTTTGAGTTCCTCCATGAGATGAGGAAACTTCTGCTGAACTTGGTCCTTGGTGAGCCACTTGCCCTAGTGAAGGAGTTGTCCTACTTTTATAACTCGATATAGTTGGATCCTTTACTATCAGGTGTTATTGATTTGTGTGTCCATGATCTGACCAATTGAGGCTTGTTACGTGAAATCTAGATTTAACTATGTAGGTGTGAGTTGTTCTGGAGTGTTTGATGTGTCCAGCAATGGTTGCAAGTATGGTCGAAGGCGGTCCACATTGAACACTAGGTGTAGGCCTAGGAATGGGGGAATTCTGAGCTCAAATTCATGGTCTCCCATAGCCTTGGTAATGGTTTAAGGACCATATCAGACTGGTCTGAATTTCCGATAGGCTTTAGTAAGGAATTCCTTCTGCAAATGCAACCAGACTTTGTCGCCCACCTGAAACTTGTGTGGCACCTGATGTTGATCACGTCGTTTCTTGTACTTTGCATTTGATTTCTTCAAAATGTCATGGACCTACTAGCGGATATGTTGGATTTGCTCAATGAATTTGTTTGCCTTATTGGCTTCCAACTCGACATGAGCCGAATCTTCCTGAGTAGCTACAAATGGTATGGCCACATCAATGGGACACAGTGGCTGGAATCCCAAGCCCACCTGAAAATGCTTGTGGCCATTTGAGCTGAGGAGAGCCCGGTTATAGTTGTGCTAGAAATAGGGGAGAATCTCATCCCATGTACGTGGATGCTTTGAGTTGTACATGCGTAGAATGTTTATGATCATCTTGTTGACAACCTCTGTCTAGCCATTAGTTTGGGGATGGAAAGCTGTGAACTTAGTGAGCTTGGTGTCCAGCATCAACCAAAGACTAGACCAAAACGTACTGAGGAAACTGTTGTCCCAATCTGAGATGATAGACTATGGGATCCCAAAGTGTACCCAAACTCGTTCAAAGAAGAGTCTAGCAGTGGATTCTGCTATGATATTGTTCTTGCAGGCTGCCATAATGGCAATCTATCGATAACCACAAAAACACAGTCATTTCCATGCTTAGTAGAAGGAAGTACTGACATGTAATCCATGGAGATGGATTCCCAAGGTTGACTAGGGGTAGGTAGTAGAGTATAGAGGCCTTTCTTCTTGATGCTCTGTTTGGCAATGACACAGGGAGTGCAGGATTTGATGTACTTCTCGACATCATGTTGAAGAATCAACCAATAGAAATACTTCTGCAGTACTACCACTGTTTTCTTGACCCCGAAATACCCAATGGCCTGACTATAGTGCATTTCATAAATCATCTTGGCTCGCTTGCTTGAAGGAACAAAAATGTGTCCCAGGTGACATAGCAGGGCATCCTAGAGGTGAAAATTCAGAACTTGCTGACCCTCCAAGGGTGTCTGGTATGTGTGGCCGAATTCTGGGTTGCTTTTGTAGAGAAGTGTCTAATCAGAAGTCTCGTGCCCACAAGATTTGAGCACGATGGTTAATCCAATGATCGATGGTCGGTTGAGGTAGTCTGCAACATTATTGGTGCTACCCTTCTTATGCAAGATACTCAAATGAAACTATTGTAGGTATGTGGACCACTTCTCATGGCGATCATTCTGCAACTTCCCTTACGTTAGTATGAACTGCAGGGGTTGTGGTCTATGTGGATGACTGTTTTCTTCCCTAGAATGTAATATTTCCATTATTGGCAGGACTGGACAATGGAATACATATCTTTATCATAAGTGGGATACTTCCAGACTATGTTTGAAAGTGTCTCTCTCTGATATGCCACTGAATGCCCCTGTTGAGTAAGGATTGCCCCAATAAAATAGTCAGTGGCATCTGTCTCAATCTCAAATGGTTGTTGCAAGTCTGGTAAAGTGAGCACTGGCACGGAGCAGAGGCGATGATTCAACTCTGCGAATGCCTTCTATTGAGATTCATATCAAAATAAATTTTCTTTCACTCCTCCCTTGGTGACTTGACTCAAGGGCCAAGTGAGATAAGAGAATCCCAACACAAACCTGCGGTACAAATTGGCAAGACCTAGAAAGCTACAGAGCTCTGTTAGAGTGGTTAGGGTTGGCCAATCCCGAATGACTTTGATCTTGGCTAGATCCACATGTACCCCCTGTTTATCAATAATGTATCCCAGATATTGAACCTGGATCATGCCAAAAGTGCATTTCTCTAAATTTTCAAACAACTTGTGTTGTCGGTTTGGACAACCTGTTGGATGTGGTGGAGGTGCTCTTCCCAACTTTAGCTGAAGATCATGATGTCATCCAAGTATACCACTAAAAATGAATTGGTGAATGGCCGCAATATGTCATCCATCAGCCTCATGAAGGTTACAGGAGCATTCATCGACCCAAAAGGCATAGCCAACCATTTGAAAAGGTCCTCTTTGGCTTTGAAGGCAGTCTTACACACATCGAAGGGTTCAATTGGTACCTAGTGCTATCTGAACTTCAAGTCAATCTTGCTGAAATATTTTACTGCCTTGAGTTGGTCTAGAAGGTCATTAATCCATGGGATTGGGTACCTATTCCAGACAATGATGTTGTTTAGTGCTCGATAGTCAATACAGAGTCTCCAAGTCCCATCCTTATTTTGTACCAGCACGATCGGGCTCCCACAGGGTGATGAACTTGGTCGGATGTGACCTTTCTACAACAAGTCCTAAATCTGCCTCTTGATTTCGTTGTTCTCCGGAATGGATTATCGATAGATTGGTCCATTGGGCAACGACGCACCTGGGGTCAGATCGACGAAGTGCTTGACCTGACAGTGCAGAGACACGCCTGCGGGGGAGGTGAAGATGTCCTCGTACACCTCCATGACCTTGTCCATCTATTTTTGTCATGCAGAGGGGCCTTGTCTAGAGGTTGTGGCCACCATCTTCTTCTTTCCCTGAGGGTGTATCATCAGGAAAAAAATTCCCATTTTTGGAAATGAGCTTACTGCATTGCTTTATAGTAACCAAAGAGATGGCGGTAGGTAGTGCTACCTCTGATATCCTGTTAGTGTCAATCTTTCCAGCCTTCCTCCAGTGATCAAATATGCTCTTACAAAGTGGTCTCAGAG
Source organism: Pinus tabuliformis (assembly GCA_031772625.1). NCBI lineage: Eukaryota > Viridiplantae > Streptophyta > Pinopsida > Pinales > Pinaceae > Pinus > Pinus tabuliformis. Next base: position 396,922,712 of record CM062808.1, on the reverse strand, counting down.
TGTCAAGGTCAAATTTTGTCATTTCAGTGAGTCTTCAAGCAAAATTTGGTCACTAGGCATTAGGTCTAGGGTTTGCTTTCACTCCTTTCAAAGTTGTCCAAATGTTGGTCCATGTCATCACTCAGCTAAGTGTTCCATCATTCAGAGGGGTGTCATCATCATGTCAGGTTCCAATGAGTCATTTTACACCTTGTTCATGCTTCAGTTGTGCCTAGGTAAGGTTCATTTCCCTCTCCTAGGGTTTTGAAGGCAATTTCTCTTGGATGGTCAAATCATCAACAAAACTTGCATCCTGATGTTCATACACCTTCCCCTATCCTTAATGTACTTATTAAACACTTCCCATCATTGAGATCCCCCGAATTCCTCATTTTTGCACAAACCCTAGTTTCTTTCTACAACTTGGCAATTTTCTAGGTTAGGCCTGTGTTTTGCCCTTTTGGACCCCTCCCCTCACTCAATTTCTAATACTCCACTTTCCCCTACTTCTTAACATCCCTCCATACTTCCCAAAATTTTCTCAAGAATTTAGAAGCCCCTTATCCCCTTTGTTTCGCTTCATTTCGACAAATCCCTTGTTCCACACATCAGGATAAGTTTTACTCCAATGATGTTTCTGAGCAAGAAAAGATGAATTTGGGAAAACTGAGAGTGGTTTTTGTCCAAAACAGGCCAAGGAAGAAACCCCTCTTTCACCTTTTACACAGGTGTCATGGTTTTAGAGAAATGTTAAAAATACTATCGCCTCGGGAGAATTGATGCACCTCTTAAGTGACCTTGGGAAAATCAAATTTTCTCCTAGCTAGGTTGGTCAAATGACTTTCTTGATGAGTCAAATGATAACTAGACACATAGGGCTTTCCAATGAGCTATAATTTTCTCAATTTGGAGTTGAGGAAGGTATTCAAAAGTTGATTGTAACAACACTCTACCTTTAGGCAGCCTCATTTGGTACATTTTGACCAGTCTTGTGAGATTTGATTTTGGATAGAGAAAATGAACTCCAAATAGAAAAATTCTAGTTGCATTGGAAATTAGACTCAATGAGATATCCTGTACCCAATTTGGACACCAGGAAGGCCTCCAAACGTCTTTCGGAAAAAGAGAGATGCACAGAGCAGGTGGCGCGACGCACTGGGAGAAATTGTCCAATGTAATTCTGAACGGGCATGGCGCACTGGGAGCACGCGGCGCAATGGGTATGCGGAGTGGCACATACACCTGAAAGCCCAAATTTGCTTGAAATTTCTTTAAATTTCCCATAACTTTCGTGCATTTTCCAGGTAGGGTTGTTATCTTGGTTTTTCATCCAATTTTGTGATATGTTATGCTGGTTGGTGGATGATAACAATTGAACAAAAATATTAAACCCTACTTATAAAGTACCTAAAAGGAAAAATTTCTGTGGGTTCCAAAATTAGTGTTTTGCTACCAAAGTCACACTTCCATCCCATGTCTCCTTTCTTTCCATCATTCCCTTCTCCCTTATTCCATTTCTTCCTATAATTCTTCCCCATCTCCAAAAATTCACTAAATCCCTATCCCCAATTCCCTTCCATACATTTCCAAATGTAAAACCCCAAACCCTACCCTATACAACATTCCCAAACCCTCCTAAAGAAATTTGTCCCAATAGTCCCTAAACCTCTACTAATTCCCCTCTTCCTAATAGTCCCTTGTTGCATTTGTCCCTTTGGTGGCATAATTCAATCACACTACAAAAGAGTAGTCCAACACAGTTCTTTCACCAGCATCTATTTCTCCAAGGCAGTTATATAACAACAGTTATGTTGTCTGGTCATTCATATGGCTATGAAGAGGAGACCCAAAGTGACTCACTCACGAAGGGACATGCACCCAGGAGGCTTTAAAGAGGTGGCAGACATATCATTACTTATCTTAGAACTTGGTGTGCAAAACGAGAATCAAGGTGAAGAGAGCATCAAGGAGGAAAAAAGTGGATGAAAGACTCCAGATATTGGTCGAGGCATCCTTGGCCCACCATTTCCCTTGATGAAGAACCTTCAGTCCAAATTTCAAGAAATTTGGAGCAATTTTTGACATTTTGGAATTTTTGCACTAAAAAACAGGGTTTTTCTCCCTGTGCGCCACACCACATGGCGCACGCTTATGGTAGGAGGCTCCAAATGAAAAAAACTTTATATTTTTGGATTTTTAATGAAAATCATGACTTTTGGTGCATGGCCAAGAATTTTGGGCAAGTTTGAGTCCTCGGGAGGTCAAAAACACCCTAAAAATGACCGCTCTGCCCCTAATTTCACACACAGGAAGCAGTCTTGGGAGATTGAGGTTTTCGAGGGGCAAATGGGCACCAAATTCAGAAATTTCACTTGGGTTGGAAAGTAGATAGGTAGGGTTTTACAAAAAGCACACTTTGGCTCAATTTGGACTTCAAGGAGTGCCTCAAAACTAGCTCCAAAGTGGCGCGATGCATACAGATTTTGGCGCGGTGCATAGAGAATTTTGGCTTGTTTTTCACTGTTCAGCTCAACAATTCGCCCAGTTTTGACCAGTTTTGCTTCTTGAAGTTATTCTTGACTTTTCATGATGTAATTTGACAACCATGATGTAATATTTTCACATTTTTACTTGTTCTAGAATATTCATTCACCAAAAGGTGAAATGTGAGTGAATGAATCAGTTTCCTAGCATATAGGGGTAAGTTGTTTGACTACCTAGTTTTTAGTTCCTTGTTTAGAATTAGTTCAAGCAGCTCCTAGAATGATGAGCTCGACCCCTAGAGGCAAGGGAATGGGTTGGTCTAGTCTATATCATGTATTTTCTAAGTCACTTTCAGGTTTGGACTCTTGGGAAAAGTTTGGCACTCTATTGTACATTCATTTCTGCATTTTGGCAAAGGAAAGACCAGTGTTTTGCAGCACTGTTTGGGATCCATGTGGCTTTATGTTTTGATGGTGTGCTCCTCTGAGTAATTGTAAGTTCATTATTATTATGTGTATCATTTTCCTACTTCTTCCTTTGAATTTGAACAAATGAGTGATTAAGGTAGAATCCATAACTGCTATGCTCTGCCTTTGAATTTATTTAAATTTTAATGTTTTCATCTATTTAATGAGAATTCTTGAGACTCTCTTGCTATCCTTAGCTCCTCACTAATCTGATTGATCCATTCACTCACTTTAAAGCATCAAAGCGATTTCCTTCCTTGCCCCAATTGGAACTCTGCAGAAACTGTGCCTCATCCCCGAGCCCAATTTGCCTTTCCCATTTTTTCAACAAAAATTACCAAAAACCAAATCAACTCCTTGCACTTAATACCTAGCCTAAGATCAGTTGCAAATTTAGTCATCTTGAGCCTCATCGATTACCTTTTGTCGAGATTGACCAGAGAGAGCCCTCTCCTGTCCTCGTAGGGCTAGCTACGAGGCTGAGTGTGGTTTGATGTGGACCTAGAACCTTGTCTTTTCAGCCTGAGGCAAATCTGGGCTCTAACATAGTGGCGACCATACTAGGGAAGAAAATGGTTTGCTTGTTGATGTCATTCATTTTATAAGCTATAGACAGAACCTGAAATTATGCCAGGTAGCCTTCAAAATGCTTTTGCTTTGCATTAGCGCAAGTAGATAAACGCTGCTTCAGTCAATCTCCGGTCTAGCTTGTAAACTTGACATCTAACTTGCTAATTGCCCTAGTACATGTATCAAGTTTAGATCCGATTGTTGATGGTGGACAATGATCAGACACTGGCAAGGCTGAAATCATTCACCTGGTGACTCTAAATTAGTTTTGAGATCAGATCTAAAGACTCCACTGGAGGATGATCCTGACCAGCAAAACATGAAAGGACAATATGGACAGATCAGGTATTCAAGTTGGAATTTCATCCAAGACATTTTGTTCTTTGTTGTAAATTATTTCTTCTCTTTTCCTGAGAATGTCAAGAATGCTTTGCAAAGTATACTGTATTTGAGAAGAGATCCTTGGCCTACAGTTGATTCTTTTCCTTTGAAGACTGTGAACACCAAAGATTTGCATACGTTTGAGATTGATCAAGACATTTCTTCTAAATCTTATGATGACCGTCTTAAAGCTGATGAACCTCAAGAGACCAAAACCAATCCCATAGCTCTTATATATACTCCTACACCTTTTATAGTCCCAGATAGGTATAAACCTCTTGTTTTACCTTCTGTTCTTCATGCTTTCCCCAAAAATTATGATCTATACTTGCCGAGGTTTGTTGGTGAAAGTAAGAATGTCAACGCTAAGAAAAATGTGCAGAATGTTGAGACTTTTCTAGACCTTTTTGAAGTCGATGACAAAGATGTTAGTATTAGGCTTTTTTCTCTTTCTTTGCAAGGCAAAGTCAAGAGTTGGTTTAAAACCCTGCCTGATGCAAGCATCTCAGATTTCCAGTAATTCGTCAAAGTTTTCCTCAACAGGTGGATGATCAGATAGAACCTTTTCTTGATTATAGAAGAGTATAACCAGCTGAAAAGAATGCCAGGGGAGACAGTACAATAGTTTTCAGCCAGATTTAATCAAGTTTATTATTCAATGCCAGTTGATATAAGGCCTCCTCCTAGATCTGCTCTCTTGCACTATCCAGGTGCCTTTGATCTGGAAATGGAGTTTCAGCTGAGAGAAAGGAATGTCACAACACTTGAAGAGATACAGAACAGTGCAGTAAATGTAGAGGCTCATCTGCTGATCCAAAGGGCAAGGTTGAAAGAAGAAGAGACGAAAAACATAGATCCGAAGAAATCGACATCTCTAGAGCCAAAGCTTGACATTTTGGTAAGTGCAGTGGAAGAGATGATGCAAAAGATCACCACAAGGAATGAGAATGATGTTCAAGCCCATGGCTCACTAATTGTAGAAGAACAAGTTGCTGATCCAAAACATTTTGTTTCTTATCCTAGTTGTCATAGTGATTGTTTTATAGATCATCTTGGAGAAGAGAGATCTATTGATATGACATGTATGCTTGATGATGTGTTTTATACTGATGATTTGCCTCAGTTTGATCAGTATGATGATGATTATGTTCTCCAAACAGAAGCTAATCTTGCTGACAAATCAACAGCTAGTTTGTGGGAGAAAGAAGTTCACTTACAGCAGCTCGAATACAGTGATCGACTGATGCATATCAGCTATGACAATGACGAGGAAAGTGCAGCACATTTTGAAGTAAGTGAAGGATCTTTTCCCTTTTGTTTTGATTCATGTTAGTTCATCAGAGACAACTTCCATGCAATCAGAAATCAGTTGTCAACAAGTCTTGATTTGGACCATCTTGAGGGCAATGAAAACCTTGTTCAAGACTTTTCATATCCAGATTTGCAGCCCCCGAATGCCTTTGATTGTCAAGTTGCAAATAAAGACTTGGAAGCTGGAACATATGCTCAGATGATGCAAGATGATTCCATACCATTTTGTTTCAAATCATTTCAGTTTTTGAAGGGAAAATTGCATAGTACATCTTCAGTAAAAAATGAGCAGCATGTAGGCAATCATGTAATCACATTGGAACCAATAGAAAATGGGTTGCAATAATCTTTTCAAGTTTTTCATGATCCAATAGCTGATATTTTGGATGAGGTTTGCAGTCAAAGTCCTCCTCCATTGACTACATGTGAGCATGAAACGTGTACTGATATAAACTTGATCCGCCAGTTGGTTTCTTTGTCATTTTTAGCAGGAGTCTCGTCACAAAGCTCAGATCAAAGTTTGCATTCATGGTATGAAGAGAAGAGAAGTAATCCATTGGATGAGCTAAGTCCCAGTGTGCATAAATTTCAAGATCCTTATGCAGTGTTTTTGGAGGCGGATAGAGAATCTATAGCATTCCACGGATCTGTTTCCAAGTTGCCATGGGAGTTTCCTTTCAGTAGTTCTCTCTTGTTGTTCATAAGTGAGCACTTGCGGAGAATTCAACCAGCAGACGGAATACTTACTTGGTTGCATTGGTTGTTTCATTTCACTTGATCGGGTGGTGAAAAGAACAATTAGAGTAGGTTTTGATGAATAAGCTTTATTTTGAGCATCATTTTCTAGTTTTTCGGTCGTGTTTAGTTGAGTGAGAGTTAGTTTGTTGTTGTCAAGTTGTCAGTTTTCAGTCATGCATTTTAGCTTGAGTTTTGACTCCATTTCCCAATGGACGAAGGCACTGTCTAGCTCTCCCAGAGATCTACCGTTCTTGGCACCTCCAAGGTGCTACCATCCCCATTGGAGCTAATGTTTGTGTCAGTCTTTCCAGCCTTCCTCCAGTGATCAAGTATGCTCTTACAAAGTGGTCTCAGAGTGTCAAGGTCAAATTTTGTCATTTCAGTGAGTCTTCAAGCAAAATTTGGTCACTAGGCATTAGGTCTAGGGTTTGCTTTCACTCCTTTCAAAGTTGTCCAAATGTCGGTCCATGTCATCATTCAGCTGAGTGTACCATCATTCAGAGGGTTGTCATCATCATGTCAGGTTCCAATGAGTCATTTTACACCTTGTTCATGCTTCAGTTGTGCTTAGGTAAGGTTCATTTCCCTCTCCTAGGGTTTTGAAGGAAATTTCTCTTGGATGGTCAAATCATTAGCAAAAATTGCATCCTGATGTTCATACACCTTCCCCTATCCTTAATGTACCTTATTAAACACTTCCCATCACTGAGATCCCCCGAATTCCTCATTTTTGCACAAACCCTAGTTTCTTGCTACAACTTGGCAATTTTCTAGGTTAGGCCTATGTTTTTCCCTTTTGGACCCCTTCCCCTCACTCAATTTCTGAGACTCCACTTTCCCCTACTTCTTAACATCCCTCCCTACTTCCCAAAATTTTCTCAAGAATTTAGAAGCCCCTTATCCCCTTTGTTTCGCTTCATTTCGACAAATCCCTTGTTCCACACATCGGGATAGGTTTTACTCCAATGATGTTTCTGAGCAAGAAAATATGAATTTGGGAAAATTTAAAGAGGTTTTTCTCCACAATAGGCTAAGGAAGAAAAAAATCTTTCACTTTTTACACAAGTGTCATGGTTTTAGAGAAATGTCAAAAATACAATTGCCTCGGGAGAGTTGATGCACCTATGAAGTGACCCTAGGAAAATCAAATTTTCTCCTAGCGTGGTTGGCCAAATGACTTGTGTGATGAGTCAAATGATAGCTAGACACAAAGATATTTCCAATGAGCTATCATGATCTCAATTTGGAGTTGAGGAAGGCATTCAAAAGTTGACTGTAACAGCACTCTGCCTTTAGGCAGCCTCATTTGGAACATTTTGACCAGTCTTGGGAGATTTGATTTTTGACAGGGAAAATGAACTCCAAATAAAAAAATTCTAGTTGGGTTGGAAATTAAACTCAAATACCTTTCCAACGAGTTATCCTGTGCCCAATTTGGACACTAGGAAGGCCTCCAAAAGTCCTCTGGAAAAAGAGTGATGCACAGAGTAGGTGGCGCGACGCACAGGGGAGGCGCGACGCACTCAGAGAAATTGTCCAGTGTAATTCTGAATGGGCGCGGTGCACTGGGAGCATGCGGCACGACGCATACACCTAAAAGCATGAATTTTCTTGAATTTTCTTTAAATTTCCCATAACTTGCGTGGATTTTCCAGGTAGGGTTGTTATCTTGGTTTTTCATCCAATTTTGTGATATGTTATGGTGGTTGGTGGATGATAACAATTGAACAAAAATCTTAAACCCTACTTCTAAAGTACCTCAAAGGAAAAATTGCTGTGGGTTCCAAAATTAGTGTTTTTCTACCAAAGTCACACTTCCATCCCACGTCTCCTTTCTTTCCATCATTCCCTTCTCCCTTATTCCATTTCTTCCTAATTTAATTCTTCCCCATCTCCAAAAATTCACTAAATCCCTATCCCCAATTCCCTTCCATACATTTCCAAATGTAAAACCCCAAACCCTACCCTATACAAAATTCCCAAACCCTCCTAAACAAATTTTTCCCAATAGTCCCTAAACCTCTACTAATTCCCCTCTTCCTAACAATCCCTTGTTGCATTAGTCCCTTTGGTGGTAGAATTCAATCACACTACAAAAGAGTAGTCCAACACAGTTCTTTCACTAGCATCTATTTCTCTAAGACAGTTGTATAAAAAAAGTTATGTAGTTTGGTCATTCATATGACTATGAAGAGGAGACCCAAAGTGACTCACCCACAGAGGGACATGCACCCAAGAGGATTTAAAGAGGTGGCATACATATCATTACTTGTCCTGGAACTTGGTGTGCAAAACGAGAATTAAGGTGAAGAGAGCATCAAGGAGGAAAAAAGTGGATTAAGGACTCTAGATATTGGCCAAGGCATCCTTGGCCCACCATTTCCCTTGATGAAGAACCTTTAGTCCAAATTTCAAGAAATTTGGAGCAATTTTTGACATTTTGGAATTTTTGCACTAAAAAACAAGGTTTTTCTCCTTGTGCGCCGCGCCACGTGGCACACGCTTATGATAGGAGGCTCCAAATCCAAAAACATTTATATTTTTGGATTTTTCATGAAAAATCATGACTATTGGTGCATGGCCAAGAAGTTTGGGCAAGTTTTGAGTCCTCGGGAGGTCAAAAACACCCTAAAAATGACCTCTCTGCCCCTAATTTCACACATAGGAAGAAGTCTTGGGAGTTTGAGTTTTTGGAGGGGAAAATTGGCACCAAATTCAGAAATTCCACTTGGGTTGGAAAGTAGACAGGCAGGGCTTTCCAACAAGTACACTTCGGCTCAATTTGGACGTCAAGAAGTGCCTCAAAATCAGCTCCAAAGTGGCGCAATGCATACATATTTTGGCGCAGCGCATAGAGAATTTTGGCTTGTTTTTCACTGTTCAGCTCAACAATTCGCCCAGTTTTGACCAGTTTTTCTTCTTGAAGTTATTCTTGACTTTTCATGATGTAATTTGACAACCATGATGTAATATTGGCACATTTTTACTTGTTCTAGAATATTCATTCACCAAAAGGTGAAATGTGAGTGAATGAATTAGTTTCCTAGCATATAGGGGTAAGTTGTTTGACTACCTAGTTTTTAGTTCCTTGTTTAGAATTAGTTCAAACAGCTCCTAGAATGATGAGATCGACCCATAGAGGCAAGGGAATTGGTTGGGCTAGTCTATATCATGTATTTTCTAAGTCATTTTTAGGGTTGGACTCTTGGGAAAAGTTTGGCACTCTATTGTACATTCATTTCTGCATTTTGGCAAAGGAAAGACCAGGGTTTTGCAGCACTGTTTGGGATCCATGTGGCTTTATGTTTTGATGGTGTGCTTCTCTGAGTAATTGTAAGTTCATTAGTATTATGTGTATCATTTTCCTGCTTCTTCCTCTGAATTTGAACAAATGAGTGATTAAGGTAGAATCCATAACTGTTATGCTCTGCCTTTGAATTTGTTTAAATTTTCATGTTTTCATCTGTTTAAGGAGAATTCTTGAGACTCTCTTGCTCTCCTTAGCTCCTCACTGGTCTGATCTATCCATTCACTCATTTTAAAGCATCAAAGCGATTGCCTTCCTTGCCCCAATCGGAACTCTGCAGAAACTGTGCCTCATCCCCGAGCCCAATTTTCCTTTCCCATTTTTCAACAAAAATTACCAAAAACCAAATCTAATCCTTTCACTTAATACCTAGCCTAAGATCAGTTGCAAATTTAGTCGTCTCGAGCCTCATCGATTACCTTTTGCTGAGACTGACTTGGAGAGAGCCCTCTCCTATCCTCGTAAGGCTAGCTATGAGGCTGAGCGTGGTTTGATGTGGACCTAGAACCTTGTCTTTTCAGCCTGAGGCAAATCTAGGCTCTAACATATCCTGTACAACTTATTTCCCAAAGTAACAATAACAATAGGAGGCCTTGACTCATACACAGCATGTCACTTCCACAAGTATGGTTGGCCTAATAATACATCACAAGCATCAAGAGGTGTAACCTCACACAATACCTCATATGTGAAGGCCTTGATGTTGTAGGGAAGGTGACACTCCTTGCAGAATTGAAGATCAAATCCTTGGTGAAGCCACCTGATATTGTACGATTGTGGGTGTGGTGTAGTCAGTAGGCTCAACCACTTCACGATCTCTGCTGAATGAGGTTCTTTTGGCTGCAACTGTCGACAATGAATTACAGCAGTGAACCCTTCACCCACATTTGTGAGAAGAAAAGACACTCCCCCTCCTCTGGATCCTCAAGCTCATTCTTCTAGATCTTGGCGGTGACAATAGTGGCATTAGGCTCTACATTAATAATATGCTTCCCTTTGCCATTCCTCTTGTAGGGTTCTAACTCAGGGTCGGAACATGCATCTAATTCTAAAGCCTTCAACTTGGCCACTAGCAACTGCTTGGCTTGATACTCACTTGTGTTCTAAGTGGGGCTCTTGTGGAAACTCACACCACTTTCCTGTGTCCTTCTTTGACTTCGTGGTGTTGTTATTTTCTTGCAGCTTCAGCAGGTTGTCTTCGGTCACACTGTCTTGGCTTTTTCCTTTTTTCTTCGGTTTGGGGAAGCCTTTTCCTTGATACAGATTCATGGATCCAAAGTATCACTTGTTCTATTTAAACTTTTGCTCGATCTTGACAACATATCGGTACACCATGCAGAGCGAGCAGATGTCCAGGAACTCCATTTCATCCTGGATGTACCTGTGTAGGCAAATGTGGTACTTGAGTACCACATGTTTCTTATAATCCTTGATAAGAAACTTCATGTGAAGGGTATGAAAAACATTGGTAAACTCTGGAAAATCTTGGTCCCTTACCTACTGCAACGTTGTCCAATTTATGTATTTATCCTCATAGCTCCCGAGAGGGTATTACTGCTCCTTGATGGCATCTCGGAATGAATTCTAAGTGGGTGAAGATGCAAATAATGAGGCTGTACTTTCATCCTTCTGCTCGCAGTAGTTTTCCCACTAGTCCTTGATGTGGGGGGTGGCTTTGAGAAGAGCGAAAGTAATTTTTTCCTGGCTGAAAAAATCATGATCAGAAAAATACCCTTCTAGAAAATTTAACCATTTATCTATAGTGTCTGCATATATATGACCCTCAAATATGGGAATATCAAATTTAACTTGTACCTTAAAGGGTTTGGCACTTCCAGAGTAATTGCTAGAAGTAGATGCCTCGCCCCTGGGTAGCCGTTGAAGGAATTGGGCAAAGTTTTCCATCATTGCATTCCTTTGTCACTCGAGGGATTCTTCAAGCAAGATTTTGATAGCATCTCCTGCCCCCTCATCTTTCTTTTCTTCCAACATGGGAGGCCATTGGGATTTGTGAGGCTGGTCTTGCAAAGGTTTGACCAGTTCAAGCCCTAACTCCTTATATCCCAACCTCGTTGGGGACATGCAAAGAAAAATAGAGAAAGAGAAGACTGCTCTGATACCACTAATCCAGATTTAAATAGGAAGTCAACAAATTACATATATAACCATAAATATAGAGATGTAACAGAAATAATACTTTAGTTTATTAATATCAAATATTGAAAATATACTTACAAACAGAAATGGAAATAAACTAGTTCTGGTAATGGTAGCTTATCTATAAGGAGAGATGTGAAAGCTACATGCCTCTGAACTGCTTTAAAATGAAGCTCAAGGGCCTTTTTATTATTAAACCATAAGAGAAAACCATAAACAAACAAAACCCTAACCTGAGGAGATGTAACACCGAGAGTTTATGGGCCCCATTGGGGTTAGTTGGGCAACCAACTTCCCAGGATTATAACTTGGTCATATTATCTCTATTTGATGTGCATGATACCCTTTGGAAAGATCTCTTTGAGGAATACGACAAAAATGAAAAGATAAAAAATTCAATGGTGATAGATTGCCAAAAAAACATCGTTTAGGGCCTCAAAAAGGATCCGGAAGTTTAGGTCCCGGAAAACTGCTAAAAATAGTAAACTTTGATATAATTAAGGAAACTGAAAAACTAAAAGAAACAATGGTGGGGGTCCACATGGAATTGGTAGGTGGCCACCAATATCCACTTGGATCAAGAGCCTCCTTGAGAAATATTTTGATCGGATATCCTATCCCCTCATCTTTCTGTTCTTCCCCCATGGGTAGTCGTCGGGGTTTGTGAGGCTGATCTTGGAAAGTTTCAACCAAATCGAGCCCTAAGTCCTTATATCCCGACCTCGTTGGGGACATGCAAAGAAAAACAGAGAAAGAACAGACTGATATGATACCACTGATTTGTATTTAAGCAGGAATGTAACAAATTATAGATATAACCATAAATACAAAGATGTAATGGAAATAACACTTCATTTCATTAATTTAAAATACTGAAATATTCTTACCAATAGAATGGAAATAAGACTAGCTCAAGTGATGGTAGCTTATCTATGAGAAGAGATGTGGCAGCTACATGCCTCTGAACTATGTTACAATGAGGCTCAAAGACATATTTATTATTGAGAAACAATGGAAAACCCTAAACATCCAAAAACCTAACCCTAGGAGATCAAGCGCCAAACTATGGGCCCTGTTTGGGTAAATTGGTACACCAACTTCTCGGGGTCGTAACTTTGGCATATGATCTTTGTTTGACACACACAGTACCTCGTTAGAAATATCTATCTAAGGAATACAACTTTTGAATGACCAACATCATTCTAAAACCCATGTTGGTCCCCGTTTTCCCAAAAAACATCGTTTAGGGCCTCAAAACTGCTCCAGAAGTTCAAGACTCGAAAAACTACCAAAAATAGTAAATTGTGCTACAAATAAGGAAATTGAAAATCTGAAAGAAACAATGGTGGGGGTCCAAGTGGAATAGGCAGGTGGCCACAAATATCCACCTGGATCAGTTAAACAATGTCGGAATACAGAATTGGCACCACGATGATAAAGAGTGTTGTCAATAATATTGTATTGTTGGGATTGGTATTGAATTCGCTAACGATTAGTTTTGGATAAATCAAGCCTAAAATTTTGTGTTTGGAGATATACAATGATGTCTCCATACCACGAATCTAACTTACTAATAAGAAAGAGAGGTTTGTCAACAAAAGAATCTTCTACTACAATTTCTATATCAGTATGGGGAAAGTCACATAATAGTTCAGGGAAAATCAAGGATTTCTTTGATTTGGACTTTTCAAATTCCAAATCAAACTCTTGTAGAATGACTATCCACTTTGAGTATTTTTTGCCTAGAAATTGTTTCGTGAGAATTTACATCATAGGGTTGTAATCTAAAATGATAGTCATTTTTCGGAGAAGTATACAGTGACGGAATCGTTGAACAACTTGCACAAATGCCAAGGCTAGCTTCTACACATGTGCATATTTAATCTCAATTTCAGTGAGACTCCTACTCAAATAGTAAATCACATGTTTTCTACTAGAATCATCCTCTTGGACTAACACCATGCCAATGGTGGCATCAGATGCAGCTAAGTACAAAAAGTAGTCTCGATGACAATTGGGTGTATGCAGTGAAGGTGCATTAGTCAGTTCATTTTTTAATGCATCGAAAACTTTATCACCAATCTCATCCTAGAAAAATGCAATACCCTTTTTCGACAGTCATGTAAAACCCTGGGTTAGTTCAGCATAATTATGGATGAATGTACACAAAAAGTTTTCCTTCCCTTACAAACATTGGATTTGAGTAAGGCTAGAAGGAGCAATAAAATTCAAGATTGCCTCTACCTTGAGGGGATCGACATGAATGCCTTCCTTTGAAATGATGAAACCTAGAAGTTGACCTGATTGTACACAAAAAGAAATTACGGGTTCAAGCAAATATTGTAATGCCTACACCTAATAAAAATCACTTTTAAGTGCAATTGGTGATCCTGCTGTTTCATGAAATGAGCTAGGAGGTCATATAAATAAGGTTGAATGATATGCTTGATATCGTGGAATGCGTAAGATATTTCTTGTTGAAAATTCATGCCAACATTTCTTAGGCCAAATGGGAGTTTTCAATAAGAAAAAGTTCCCCATGGGCATATAAATGTGGTTTTATACTGAGCGACAGGGAGTATGTTTATCTAATTATAACTAGAAAATCCATCCATGAAGGAAAAAATTTCATTCCAGGCACAGTCATCGACAATTTGGTTGATGTACACAGTTGGATAATTGTCCTTGGGACAAGCTTTATTAATATCTCAGTAATCGACACACACTCGAATAGTTCCCTTCTTTTTATTAATAGGCACAATATTTGATACCCAATTGGTTAAAGGAACAGGGTAATGAATCCTGCTTTCAACAATGTCTCAACCTCAGTTTTGATAGCATCAACTTTTTTCAGATGTGTCAAATGTAATCATTGTCTGATTGGCTTAGCATCCAGATAAGTTTTTATTTCATGTACAACAATGCTAGGGTCAATTCTTGGCATCTCTTTGTAGGACCACGCAAAAATGTTACAAAATTCCTGAAATAAGTCTTTATAAGTTGAAATATCTTCTAATGAACAAGAAGCACCTATATGAATATTTTCAATTATTTTGGGTTTCACTGAGATATCGATAGGTATTGTTTCCAATATGTTTCCTAAATTCTATTCAAAACTAGAAGAAAGGGTAGATATTGGACATTGAGGATCATTAAGGGTCTTAGATGAAAACATAGATGAAAAATTATTCTCAATTTTGTCAAAGGATGGCAAGAAAGTTGAATGATGATGAATATCGTCCCATGGCATTTTTTCCAAGGTCATAACTTCCATAATCCCTTCATCAGTTAAAAAATCCATGTTAAAAGGATCAGGCATAGAGATTGGTTCTAAGTATGACAAATGAGAATATTAATCAATAATCATATTCATTCGATCATTATCAAATGTTGATGAGTTGGAAAAAGACTGAATTGCCTTGTAGGCTAACTCAAAAGGGCTATGAGGCATTTCATTGACATATAAGATCATTTCTGATTTTGACAGTACTTTCCATGGATCATTATGAGGGAAATCGGGTGGAGGAAACATGAAGGTTCCCATCAAAGATGGGTCTTTAAGCAGGCCAACACCAACTTCCTCATAAGGAGTGGTTGATTTTCCAACAAATGGGATATTACTATAGGAATGAGGGTTAAAGGTATAGTAGGACAATTGATCCACTTTCACAATTCTATCTTTGTGAAGAAACATAATCATCCTAAAATATGACAATACTATTGCTATCATGGCATAAGTCCAGCTCTAACCAAGCAAAACGTTATAGTCAAGTTTAGTGTCAACAACCTCAACGTCTATTGCAACTTTTTTCCCCTCTAACTCGATTGGAAATCATTTAAAAGTCCATAGGGATGAAAACCTCTTCCATCTAAGGTTTTCAAAGTTGCAGGAGATTGATTGATTGTTGGAGAAACCAAGGCTTTCCAACAAGCAATGGACATAATAGACGTTAATGCTCCTTTCTCAATCACTGTTTGAAAAACTGATCGAATTTTGATGTGAACTAGTATATGAAAATCTAGTTGGTGTGGGAGACGTGGGACATGATTTTCGAGATCAAAAATAGTCAAATGGGAGTCTTGAGGATCTACAACTCCTATGGCTGATAATAATAGATTCCTTTGTGCTGGACAAGTTTGCAGCACTTCAAGGGTAGACATGGTTGAAGGTGACATAGCCAAATCTTCAACGATGTTATAATTTTGGGCATCCCTCGCATGAGGATTAAAGGCTTCCTTACAAAGCATACCCTTTGGAGGTGGAAGAATTATCATATCAGGATTTAGTTTTTCAATATGTAATGGTTCTAAGAAGAAGGAGTAGACACAAAAGTTTGACCAGGGGAACTGGAGTCATCTCCATCTTCTATAGGACTCTTTGATGTGTAATCTTTGGATCTCATTGCTACCATAACTCTAGAAGGCATCATCATGATATCTGCCGATGGGGATGAGGAGGATTGGTCATGAGAGACCATTTTGTTGTCTTGTGGAGGAAAAGGATCCTTAAAAACAATTGGTGGGGGTGAACTTTTGATGGATTTGGAAACTTCAGCCTGATGAGGGCACTTCGTAGTGTAATGATCTTCCTCACAAATTAAGCAAGGATAGTGAGGTTTCCTCTTTTCGTTAGAGGATTCATTCTTGGTTAATTTCTCCTTAGAGTGGTTGTCTTGTTTAGCTTTGCATTTTCCATTTTTATTATTTTCGAATGTCTTACCCTTTCCAGTAGATGAATATATGATGTTAATTTTAGAAGAAATTTCAGGAGAAAGATCTTCGTTGAGTGAATCAGATAGAGATGAAACCTAAACATTCTCAGAATTTTTCTTTTTATTCTTAGATTTATGGCTCATAGAACCAATCACGCCATCTACGACATGTGATCCTGGAAGAGGTGGATTATTTGGAGTAGATCGGGGTAAACCTAGGATGTTTTCATAGAAAGTACCAGACCGAGTATAAACAAGATCAAGGTATTGAGCACGAGCAATTACCTACTCTTCAGTTACAACTGCCCCTTTGGCCATATCTTCAGTTATTACTGGTAAGATTGATTTTATGAACCATTCGGCCAAAATTTGGTCTAGAATGTAAACTTTAACTAAACAACGTCTTCGTCTCCATTCGTGAATGCGATCTGAGATATGGGTTGACGTTTACTGCTTCAAAGAAGTCAAAAATTCAGTTCCATTGTGATACGAAACAAGTAACTGAAAATGGGTCAAAAAGGTTATAGCAAGGGCGTTAGATTTGTTGAAGGAAGCACATGGAAATTCTACATACCATTTATTTGTCGAACCAGTTAATGTTCATTGAAAAAGTCGTAATCTAATACAATCACCATTTAATGAGTTGGACGCACACCAAAGATGGTAGGTCATGACATGGTTGGATGGATCTTCACCCGACTTACCTTCGAACTTAGGAATATCACTAGGAAACTTAGTAGGAATAGCTGGCCAATAGTTTAAATAAAGAAGTGGATCATTAGTTAACCAAGAAAGATCAAGCAAATACAAAGTTGCAATGAAGGGAAGCTAGTGATTAGGGTCCTATGATGGATATTGATAACCCTTAGGGGTGAGTCCCATACCAGGAGGAGGATATCCAGGATATCTTGGGATAGCTTGAGTAGTTGGAATCTACATACGTCTTGGGTATCTAAGATGAGCCATACCATATTACTGTTGAATAGGTTGTTGAAACGTATGACTTGGGTATGGTTGATTCTGGAAGGGGAGACTTTGACCCATTTGATCTTGAAGAAACTACCCTTGAAAGGGTTGAATTTGCAAGGGCTGACCTTAGAGAAATTGATTTTGAAAAGGTGTACCTTGAACAAATCGACTCTGGGGTAAGCCTTGGAAAGGTAGTCCTTGAAAAGATACTTGCATATATGGAATACTAGGCTGAAAAACAGGTATATGAGGTGCTAACAGAATCGTAGGAAAGGATTGAACACCAGATGCTTGAGATAAAGACTAAACAAGTGGATTCATAGTAACATGTGATGTAAGTGGGACTGTTACTCGCGATACTCCTGGAATGGGAGATTGAGGTGAACATGAACCTAGGTTTTGAACAATCGTTGGCATGGAAGAATTCCCTACAGTTTGATGGGTACTCGTGGCAGGTTGCTAAAGCAATTGGTGGGCAGGTGTCGATGGGTTAGCCTGGATGGTTGGTTGGACTTGAAAAGGCATACCTTGAAAAGGAATTTTCTATATAGGTTGTCCAAGGAGTTGGCTAGGTTGATATAGAGGAATTTGAGAAGAAACAAGAATTAACTGTTGAAAAGGGTTCCAAATTGTATTCAATCCAGGGTAAGGCATTCCAACGATGGGTTGAGGCATAACAGGATGACCAAAACTGGGTTGAGTCATTTGAACATAATTAAAGTAGTTTCCCGTGGGGGGTTGCCCCTTGGCTGCATGGTAAGATCCACCAAAATGTTATCCTCCATGCAAAGGATATGACATTTGCCCCGCATACGGATAATAACCACATTTTGGGTTAGCTTGTGGATTACCAATATTACTAGAAACCATATTAATGACTTGTTCAGATGTCAAACATGTAGCGGTACGGTTAATTACACCAGTTGACATGTTTGAAGTTTAGTTCTAGGAAAAATCTTCTAAATAAGCTCCTGTGAGAGAGTGATATCCAGGTGGTAAAAAACCACCATACAATGTGGAGTCTAGAGAAGTGGAAAACATGTTTGTATCTAATGTGGTGCTTCTAGGAATCATCGTGGACTAGTCAAAACCGGGCACGATAGAATAAGGAGTCATGTAACGCAGAATCCCTTGTCCTAAAAAGTTCAAGGGTGTAAAATACCAAGGGTCAGGGTGAAGAGATCGAAACAAAAGTTTTGATATATCTGCAGGTTCACTGGTAGAAACTATAGGTTCTTCCTCGTTGTCCCAAAAAAATTCTTAATGACAATGAGACTAGGAGGGATCTACCAATAATGATAAGTTTCACACGTGGTGAAGGTGGAGGATTCAAAATATGTGTTGTGGCAAAGGTATGAATTTTAGTCTCAGAAATATTAGACTGAGGTTTTTCAATATTTGGTTCAGAAATAGGGTTTCTAACATAAGATTCTCCGATATCTGGTTCAATTTGAACAAGTTCAGTAATTTGTAAATCATTTGCTGTTGAGTGTGGTCTTAAATTCTGATCTTGATCAAATTTAGTTTCTGTTACTTCAAGGCCTAAAATAGTAGATGTTATAGGTTGATTAACTTCAGTTCCTCTTACATCAGAGTCTATAATAGTAGAAGTTTTATCTTCTTCTACAATTCCAGTTTCAGATGATTTAGACTTTTCTCCTTTAATCTTTTCTAACTAACTTGGTGTATACTCAAGGGGATCCCTGAGTATCCTATGTGATTGTCTTGGTATTTCTGCCACTATGAAAAATTTTCAATTTATTAATCACATAATATCTAAATTACACCTAAAGTCTCTAAAAAGTAACAAAACAAAACACAGAAAGTAACACATGCTAAAAAATCTAGGAGTTCAAACCATACAAACTTACTCTTTACAAAGATCAATATTTACTAGTTGGTGATGAAATCCAACATCAAAGAAATCAAGGTGAATTTTTTTAATATAAAATGAGTGTTTGGAATCAGTTACCCTGCTAAGCTGCTTAATGAAACAGTATGGTGCAAGTAACTCTGATATAAACTATCTCGAGCAAAGATTACCCTCCAAAGAGTCCAAGTGAGTCTAGCCAACATATATTCTAGGTACAACAGGATCTTGCTTCTGCTGTCACCTTAGGTAGATCCCTAGGATTATAGTCACTAATTTCACCAAATATAACAATTTTACCTAGGGGGTAGTCGTATATCAGACGTACATGCAAGGGAAGAGTAGCAAGCTCAATCCCCTTGAAGGCTCCTCCATATGATCAATTGGAGGTTTACTTTCAAGTGACCCCAAGTACCTTTCGGTATTGTTATAATACGTGTAAATCACTGTATCTAGGCCAATGAAGTGGGTCAAATCACTTCACCAAATTCAACACGACCTCATGATTAACTCATGTATAAGAAGAGCTTCCTAGAGAAAAATGGAAATAATTGGATTTTCTCTCCCTAACTCAAGATTATATTATTCGTCTGTAGCTTTGGAAAGTTTACTTCCTTCTCTATTCCAAAGCCCTACACTTAAGCTACTGTAAGTGAAAAGAGCCCTAAAAATATAAAATTCTAGGTGAATTTTAAATTAACATAGTAGTATTAAGCTGTTCTTTTACTCAATGGGCGATGAAGGTGAAACTTATGTTGTTGTGACACGACTCAAAATATTAATGCACTCTAAAATTCAAAAGAAACTTTCAAATTCGCTGAAATATTTAGAGAAAAGAAAGAGTTTCTTTGATTTTTCCAAGAAATGAAATGCAAAAACTCACAACCTTTCCAATTTTCTAAAGAAACCAATTTCACTATTTTGTGATGAAAATGCAGTCAACAAACTAATTTCCAGATTTCTCTAATCATCAAAACAAACTAAAACACTCTTTTCTTCTAATCATTGAAAACTTTCAAGCACAAAGAAATCAATCAAGAAGGTTGGAGGAAAGACATATTCTCCTATGAATGCTTTGATTTAATGAAAACAACATCGCAATCGTGAAAATTTTCTCAAGATGAAAGCAACAATTTCTTTTATCAATAAGAAATAATCACAATTCTTTCACAAAAGCACAAGGTCTTCAGAAACCCTAGTTTGCAATTCAAAGTGAATTTGAGGACAAATAAGCAATATTTAAGGTTTAACTAGTGTATTTGATAGAACAAAAAAATAATATCACTTACAAAAAGACATTCAAACTTGTTTTGATCAATTAGCAAATCAGCTAGGCAAAACCCTAAGGTATTCTTTCAAAAAGACCTAATTTTCAAAAGTCATCCACAAAGTAATTAACTAAGTTAAGAAGAAACAACACACAGTCTGAAAAATAGAATGAAACTTTCAGAAAGACAAATTCAGTTTTGGGCTGAAGCAAGTACAAAATTTTCAAAAAATTTCAAATCCTGTGCGGATTTCTTGTAGAAAATGAGCACATGCGCTTAATTGCTACGACAAAAATGGCACAAAACTGCGCTCTATGTACAAACAAAAATAGTGTAGGAAGAAAAACTTAAAGAAAAAATAAAAAAAAATTGAGAATCAACCAGTCAGACCTAAAAGGCCATTAATTTATGAAGACTCAAGCCTAGATAGTTAAAAAAAATGAGAAAGCTAGGCTAAGGAAAAATATTAGAACAGAGACATTCCCTAGTATGGTCGTGAGTTTGTAACACCGGAAAATCTCTCTTGCAGATAAGAGAAATATCCCTAGATCCTAAATGGAAACTAGAAACGATCATGACAAATGAACTGACTCTTTCCCTAAGTTAAACTTGTTCAAATTACAAGAAGTATAGCTAATGGATATACTTCTTATCGATTTCACAAAATGCCTAATGAAGATCCCTTGTTGTGACTTGATGCAGTTATTCAATGCTTGATAATATCTACAAACATAGACTAGAAAAGGATCAAAAGCACATGTGATATAATAATCCAAACAACTTAGCCTAAGGATCAAGGAAATTACAGATTGAATTTGCCTTAATAAATATAATAAACAATTGTAAACCAGTCATTATTCACAAAACACAAAATAAATGGGAGAAAGTGCTCATTTGTATTAATCAAAAGATAAGAGGATCCCTACAACCTTCTCCTTGATGTCATGAGGTCCCTCCCAAATGCCTTCAATATCCTCCTCAAATGACAAGCTCTCCAATCTCCAACCAACATCACATGTTTGTATTCTCTAAATTCTGACCTCCTTCATTCCTCAACCATCTAGTCATTTTATAGATCAGGGGGTGGAAGTTTCAAATCCCTAAGAAGAAGATGAACCTCCTTTAATGAGGGATCAAATTACTATGAGAAAATGGATGGAAATGCATCTTAAGAGGGTTATAGTTCGAATAGTCATCACCTGGAAGCATTCAACTGGGAAATATTCGAACAACTATGTTTCTAGAATGTACTTTTTATTTTTGCTTTCTAGAATTCACCTACGTGGGTTTATAGTTACAGATAGAGTGCATATATGCGCTGTTCTCAGAGTCAATTTCATCGCATGTTCGGGAAATGCTGGAGAAATTGGCACGGGTGGAACTTAAAAAGGTGCGAGAGCTATTTGACCCAAATTTCTCATGTACTTCAACATATATTGAGTTGATTGACTTCTAAGGGAGTTGGTTTCAACATGTTCATGGATGGTAAAAATATCCATAAACTGATAAAGTGTCATGGCAACAAATTGACGTGTAACACAAATACATATATAGAGAAATACAAATGTAATCCACTGTTTTTCTCCTCTTAACTGTGCTCCTTGCTATTCCTTGAGCTACAATTACAACACTCAACTCTATGTCTTAGTCTAAACACTTGGTCCATACACATTACTTTCGCATACTCCACTTCGCACTCTTAAGCTCGCATAACATTACAATATTCCCCAAATTTTCTCAATTGTGCTCCTCTGTTTTGTTACTCTATAGTCGAAGGAATGATTCTCTCTTTGTTGACAATTAACCTGCCATTCACGCTGCCCAATAGTACTCGTGCATGGATTTCCATGCATTTTTTTGAATCAAACTTCCTGATCTCTTCAGCCATATTAAACATTGGGAATGGGCCCCTAAGAGTTTCCATCCTGAGAAATAAATCCCTAGTGCAACTACACACTCCAATGGGGCTCTCCATGCTTATTCATTTGATCACAATTCTCAAAATGTACTACAACATGACTCTATTCTTTCTGTAATCAATCTCCTATCCCAGAGGCTCTAATAATCATTCAATTCAATGAGACATGCACGAGAGATCAGAGGTAGCTTACTTCATCTCGAGATAAACCCCATTTAAATCATCTCACACAATCATGGTCCTTTCTACCTTGAACCAACGATCTTTGTCTCTATATCCATTGCTATAGCTACTAACTCTTCTATGTGTAGTTACTTGTTAGCTTTTGAATCATACATCTTTCATACTCCTCTGTACTAAAATATTGTAGCTCCACATATTGTTACTTTTATTAAGGTCACAATTAAAAATTGTGATATTTTGATTGGCCTTTAGCCCCTTTTGCTTCGCCCCTTATTATTTTTCACCATAGGGTTGAATGTTGTGACCAGCGACATAGAACTTAGGTGCTGATCCTTTGAATATCCTGTAAGAGTCCTATCTCCTCATGTTATCACTCTTTTCCCTTGGTTCTTTGGGATCCATGACCAAAAGCCAATCAACATCGGAGCTCCCTAGTATCAAGACTTTCTCAAAATTTGATTACAACGAAGTTATGAAATCCTAACCTTCAATCTTCTCATGTGGCATCTCCATAGCACTTAGATGCTCAACCCTTCACTATGCCCTTGGTTCTTTGGGCTCCATGACCAAGTTCCAATCAACATTGGAGTTCCTTGTATCATAACTTTCTCAAAAAAAAATTACATCGGAGTTACGAAATATTAACCTCCAATATTCGAACCCTCGAGATGACATTGTGCATCATCTTAGTGGTGACATGTGTCACCAGTATTTTCCCCATTAGGCCATCCAATAATGTTGAATCTAACTTCCACATGTCCTTCGTATAGGTAAATCATGCCGATGTCATCTGCCATCATCATCTCTTGAGGGCCAATCAATGGCTACCATGTGTCCTATCCTAGGAGAGAGAAAGGGCCCCTTGGTCCTTAGTTTTGAAAATGATTTCCTTTGTAATATTTGCTCCTTGCAACCCTCAATTCTTCCAAAATAATTCAATTTGAAAGAAGTTACAAGGTCTTGAAATTTTGATATATTGACCTTCCGATTGATTGAGACTCTGACCTCCTAAATTCTAAAGTTCCGAAGTTTCAAACCTTTGATATTTTGGTCCCCTGAAGCTTTGGCATTCCAGGAATAGGCTCCCTAGTATCAAATCAAAAATTTCTAAAAAATAGATTATATTGAGGTTACGAAGTCTCTGAACTCCAATATTTTGACCTCCCGAGGTCCCGAGGCTTTGACGTTTGAAATTGCGAAGTTCTGAAATTTGGAGATATGATGTTTAGCCTTCTTCCCTATTCCAAAATTTTGAAATTCTTCTTGCTCCTAAGGATTTCAAGACCCTTACTTCAGCTATCAATAACTTGTGAACTTGATATCCATTTATGGCCTTCTACATACTGTTGGAAACATTTTTCAAAGCACTTTCTTGTAGAGAAGGTCTGATGTAGTTGTTGAGCCCATTTTCTACCTGAAAATTGAATACAAACTCTTTGTCTATAATCTACCTCAATGCTAGTCCATTTAACATCAATGTTAACATATCAAGTGCCACAAATCAATCGAAAAATGTCAACTTTCCAAAATATACGAGTTATCTTTCCTCACTCTTTCAAGATGATAGTCTTGCCATCTTAGATGATCTAAATCTTTGATATTCTAACCTTAATAACCTGTCAAATGACTATAAACCTCGTATCCAAGTTGAGACTTTGGATAACCATCATCATGATATCCCCATTTCCATTAACACATATGGTGGTGAATAACTAATTATATTGTATGACATGTTCTCTTCTTCTGAGGCTTTGGATTTTCAAGGTTTCGATTTAGAATCTATTTATTGGGATGCTCTTTTGATTCAGAATGATACTGAATTTTCTTTAATTGATACATATTTTGATGTCAAATATTAAAATGTAATTTGTAAAGTTTTTGAATCTTTGGAAGATCCTAGTGAAACTGAGTGTCATATTGGTATTCCTATCTTTGACCATTATATTGATGAAAATGATGTTGATCCATTGTTCTTTCAAAGTACAATCTGATTTAAATACAACTGCTTCTCCTTCTCCTAATTTCTTCAATCCTTTTTCACTTCTAGCACACTATGCATTGTACCCAGATATGTTTGATAAGTTTGTCACACCAAAAACCCTCATAAATCCTTTGGATATTTATCCAGATGATCGTGGTTGAAATTAGGTATAAGATGGTCTGATACTAAAATTAGAGAATGAATGTTGGGTTGTGTTATATTCTTTCCACAACTAGCCCACGTAGTTAACCGGGGGGTTAGATGCGGTGCGGAGCACCCTTTAGTTGTGCTAATTGTGTAGCGGTGGGGTGGGGGGGGGGGTCACAGGGGGTTTGAGGTGTTAGAATATTATATATTACGAAGCAATGGAACACACAAAATATTGTAGAAATATAAACACAAAAAATGCATAAAACAAGAGAGACACAGATATATGTGGTTCACCCAGTTTGGGATACGTCCACCCTGAACAACCAATCCTTCCTTTCCGTTATCCAACAAAATGAAGAGACACAACCTACAGAAGATCCGCCGTAATATCCTCTATTTTCTCTCACAGTCTCACCTCTTTGCTTCTCGCTCAGAGAATACACATCTATTACACAACCTCAAATACAATGCCCTCATACAAAGAGAGGGGTTGCCTTCTATGGAAAAAAACCCCAAACTAAACATAAGTTCTACCATCAGATCATCCGCCTAATGAATGGCACAGATTGACTAGAAATTACTATACTTTTACAAGGCAATTTTACATATGTTTTTAGCTTCGGGGCGCTGCCCCCGAGCCCCCACTGGGGGACTGCTGGCCCCCTGACACCCTAGCCAGGGGGATTAACCCCCTTGGACCACCATGGGGGGGGACAAGTCCCCCCCGCACCCCCCGCATGGAGGGGTGTACAAACTTTCTAGGGTATACATCCGGTCGAAACAAAGACCTCTGAACAATCATGCTCCACACACAACATGAGGTGTACCCATAACCCCACTTTATGGGGTCCGAGGCAGCGCCTTGGAAAATTTTGGTTTTGGACCCTATGTTAGGATGGACGGACCCACCTATGGTTTTGTGCATGTTTTTTGCACATGTTTTGGATGCGATGGTTTTTTGGTTCATGGTATTGGAGGTGATGGTTTTCGGTCCATGGTATTCGATGCTTCGGCATGTATAAATATGTATTATAACATTGAAAGGAACATAATGAAAAATCAAGCTAGTAGTCCCGATTTTGGGATCCAGGGGAAAATCTCTGTGTATATGTGTTATGATCTTGCATTGTTTATTTTCCGTGTTTTAAAATTCGTATGCAGGTAATTTCTGTATGGGGTTTAAACCTACATTGAAAAGTTTGATTATATTATTCGTGATTTGTTCAACTACAAATAGTTTGTAAGTTAGGAAGAATATGTTCCCACTCCATCTAATCAAGGGAATTATTTGATCAATGCGTTTAGCTTCTCTATCCATCAAGAATCATATGTGTTTAATATTAAATCCTATCAAACCAGTGGCACTAAGAGTGTTTTCGTTGAAACTTCTGTTGATAGTGGTGCATGTCTATCTGTTGATTTTTCTAAGCCACCCAAATTTGATGATCCACCTTCAGAAAGTTCAGAGATCTGTTAGGAAGTCAAGTCACTTCAGCCTAATTTGATGGTTATGTTAGGTTCTTGCAATCCTATTGAGATCTTCGAACTAATTTAGATCCATATTTTCATGTACAATTATACCCTTTATATTAACCCACTAGTTATGAGTTCATTCTTGAAGGAATTCTAATGTTTTCAAGTGGATATTCAAGATAGAATTTATGATCAGATGAAAGGTTCTTGTTTTGTTAGTTCTTTTTCATGTCAACCCCATGAACTAGATCGAGGGTTTAGAGTATATCTTTCATGGATCCTTACAATTTCAAGGCCTGTCATGTTGATGATAGAGATAAAGGACATTTTGGGTTGAAGTATTTTTCTCTATTAAACTCTTCTAAATCTATTCATCTTATTATCTCTTTTGTGCATATCATGAAGGTAATCATCTCCATGACACATTTCCTTTTTTGGAGTAATTGCAATTGCTTCAATCATTCAGCCGACTAAAACTCTTGTGTCAATATAAGTACCATGTTTGATTTGACACATCTCTCTAATCTCTTGTCAACTCAATATCTTGATTGGTTCCCTAGATTCACAATGTTAACAATTATTTTGAGTGCCCTAAGCTTTCTTATTGTTGACTTTGCATGTAATTGGATACAAAGGGAACCAATAGAGAATTGAGAATATTATATGTTAATCGACCAATCTGATCATAATACCAAAGATTCTCATTATGATATGAATACATTAATTGAAAATTCATTTTTCCATAAGTCCCAGGGTTTTCAAATTGGTTTCCTTGAATATTAGGATCTAATCGCTGAATAGTTAAAGAAATCTTACATGGAAATCTCTTATGAAAATAATAAGTTTCGATCCTTTTTAATGTTTGAAAGAACTAAGAGCATGGATGAATGTGTATTCAAAAGAAACTTACAAGGTTTGTATAACTGACATTTCAAGCTACAAGGTAAATCTCGAAACTGGAACAAACCATTCGGTATGGCACATACTTTTGGTGATGAGTTGAACCTTGAATTAGTTGTGCAAGTTTTCAAAATTCTTATCTTTTCTATTGTACATTGTTTTATATTGCTTTTAATTACTCATATATTTGTGGTTGCAAGTTGGGAACGAAAACGACTACATTGGAACTATCATTACACTTACCATTGAACTTCTAGTTGATTAGGTTAGATGTAGGCTTAGTTGAATTTATTTTCCCTTTCATTGCATCCACCCTCTATCTTACTCTCCATTTGTTCATTTTCTTATTGCATGTTCAACATGGTTTTTTATGCTCCACATCAATTTTCTTGGTCTTTGTTTCACCCTTTGGTCATTTATTTTCCTTTTCTTTGTTTGATAAGACTTTGCATGAAGGATGCTCCTACTTGGCTCAAAAGGCAATGCGAAAAAACTCGAAAAGGGAAATTGTGATGACGAACAATGCTTGGCTAATATGATATCTCTTCTCTATCTTCGGTTTACATATATTTAAGGTAAATGATGTGTAAATTGGAAATATGATCCACTCGAATGGAAATCATTTGGTTGGATTATAATTCTCGTATCTATTCTAGGATCCTCATTCCACAACTCAGTATTGTATGTAAATAATGTTTTCTTGCTAATCTAGCTGAGTAGAGAAAGGATAAGGGGAAAATATAAAGTGAGAAGACTAGTATCAAAGGTTATATAAATACTTCTATGAAGGGGAAACCTCCTCTTCTCTCAATAATTCAAGATACCTCTTCCACCTATTGAAAATAATAAGTGTTGAAGCACAATTCTATAAATAAAATAAATAGGGAAGCCAAGGGAATCGAGGGGAATATATCTTTAACCGTGTTAAGTAGGGAATCTAAGGTAATATGTAGGATGAATTAATACTTCCTGAAATACTGAGACCTTTCACTTAGATAATTAAACCTAAACAGAGAAGTTGGAGTTATACAAATGTGTCTCTAAGTGTTGTTTCTATGACTAACACCCTCCAAAATGTTTCCTCCACTTAAATTTTGGAGGCTACTAAGGATCTTACAATCTGTTTCTCTATGGTTACACCATGATCATTTGATTTTTTTCAAACTGTTCAAGTCTTCTTCCTAGTTTCAAACTATCAAGTCACTTGCACTCACATGCACAATATTCGATGATTTCATGCTAACGATTCCTCTATGAAATCTTGAACATCCACAACAATATCCATCAAGATAGTTCCTAGGCAATGTTCAAATCATGTTGACATTCATTGCACACTTTCAGCGGTAATCTCCCTCACTTTGGTTGTGTTTGTATTGTTATTATGGAGAGTTTTTTCAACTATCGCTTTCACGCACTTTCAATTTCATAGGTTTCACTTTCATATGTTTCACTTTCACATTTGTGGCTATAAATTTTTCTTGTTTTCACTTTAATAAGTTATATTTTTGTGTTATCTCCACTTTGGCATGTGCCACTTCCATGGTTGTTTGTATTTTTCAAGTATCATCTTA
Source organism: Pinus tabuliformis (assembly GCA_031772625.1). Taxonomy (NCBI): domain Eukaryota; kingdom Viridiplantae; phylum Streptophyta; class Pinopsida; order Pinales; family Pinaceae; genus Pinus; species Pinus tabuliformis. Next base: position 396,894,323 of record CM062808.1, on the reverse strand, counting down.
TGTTTTCCTCTTGTCGCAAGTGTTGCTTTTGTGATTTTTACTCCTGCATGTGTCACAACTTTTCACATCACCAAATTTAATACTAGCTCACTACTATACATTAGATGGTATTACGTATCATTATAATATGTGTTAAACACATTCCTACAACTTAGTGCACTATTTGGTCACATTCGTCATAGTTATCGTAACTTGTGTTCTAAGTTTCATTTTAACTATCGGACTTAGACATAAGTGTTGCTTTGTTGTCATTTTTAGGTGTGATTGTGATTAATGATTCCTATGTATTATTATGGATTTTATTAATGGTTTTATGTTTGTGATCCAAGACTGAGTCATGTACGGATGCATTTTCCTATTTTACTCTGCTTATCCTCCACTTAGCCATTGTGAGAGCTCTTCTTGGTCCTTTAACCCAATGCTAGTTATAAAGACATTATATTACAAGGTGATAAGAAAAGCTTATTCATGAGCATCATCGAAATATACTTCATCCCATACTTGTGCACTAAGTCTTTTCTAAGGTCTCCTCCCTCTCACAGTGCATTAATTCTTCCTAAGGATACGTCACCTAGCCATGTGTTGCCAATGCTCAATGAAAAAGCACACTTCATAAGAACAACGACCTTCTCTCCTCTAAAAAGCACACTCTAAATAAACAAGTACACATTTTCCTTAAAAATATCACTCTCAGAGCCTGAGCACACTTCAAAATAATGAGGAGACTTAATGACTTTGACTACACTTCTTCGACTCAAAGAGCTGCGCCATCCTTGAGTGCATGGGGCACTCACAAAGCATGAAGCTTCATTATTCTCTTAGAGTTCATGACACACTCATGAAGCACGAATCCTTATAGTGCATGGCTCAATCATGAATCTTTATCCTTCCCTTTAAGTGCATGGCACAGTCACGAAGCCTAAATATTGAGTGCACTCCTTCGACATGAAGAATTGCACCCTCTTTTAGTGCATGAGTGCATCCTAAAGGGTTCAGTGTTTCTCCTTTGTCTCTTCAACATGCACAGTTGCTCCCTCTTTGTTATCATGAGAACATGAGTGCACCTTGAAGGCCTCTTGTGAGCCTTGATGATTTTTACTGTGCCCTCCTAATAGTGCTTTGTTCTTTTAATCTTATCATAGGCATATCATGACATGATCATTCCATGAGCTAAGTATTGATATAATAAATGTTTTAAGATTGATTTTTCCTTGCCATGAATGTTCTTCATTCACAAAATTACTATACCAACATGAAAATATATATATTCTCAAATAGATAGTAAGGTGAAATCATAAAGAAACGCTTGTGGAGAAGAGAACAAAAAAGAAAAATCACGGAGACATGAATCAAATCATGGACCAAGACATAAATAAGATATTTCATGATGACTGAGAGGATTCAAACATTAATCAAATACCCTTTGGAGGGTTAATATGACCAACAAAGTGGACCTTTCATGAATATAAAGCATAGATTTGATCTTGGCACAAGTTCCAATACATTTAGGTCTGCCACGTCAAATGCTATGGAGAAATCATTATCGACCACATGATCCTACTGCCATGTATTCTTCCTTGTCATACCATTGACATGTCATACTAGAAATTGACCTAACATTTTTTTCTATATACCACCCATTACCCAATGCTCTTGTACCTTGGTAAGAGACTCACCAATATCATGTGCCAAGTCACCTTCCATGTAATCTATTATGACCAATCAATTCCATCCACATGTTTGAGTGTTGAAATTTACCCACCATTCATCACCTGCCAATCATCTAGTCGACCATTAAAATTGACAAAAATTAGTGCCATGTGTCCTCTTCAAAATCTTCCATAACACATAAACTGCCACCTGGAGTTATCTGGTGTTGAAGCCCCGAAAATCGGGTCTACAACAAGGGGGATACCCACCCGGTCTGAACCTTGGTTAGCAACTCTTTTTCCGTTTGGTGTAGTGGGTCCGACTGGGTATATGGGACCAGTTTCCCAATATATGTGTGTGTGTGTGTGTTAAGAATTGATATTTCTTTCCTAATAATTCCTAGGTAAAATGATTTTATTCTAAATCTAATTTAACAACATGAAATTGTATTCTAATAAACATAAATATCTAATTCTAAACTAACCCAGGATGTAATCTTTCCATTATGCATCTAAAATGATTTCAGATAACAGTTGGAGATAAAGATCATTCAACTGCTATGAGAAAAGAATTCAATAAAGATAAACTGTTTTGTATAAAAAGTTAGCTGAACAGTTGTGAAAAAACATATCGCATAATAAGTCACTCATATATTAAGCATAAATAAATAGCTATCACCGTACAAAAGTGTCAAATGATAACTCAAACATTTAAGCATTCATACATAAATAACTCAACATGAATATCACCATAACACATAAGCAGAATTCGTTAAGAGATAAAAGTACCATTTATAACTAGCTCTACTCATGAGCTTCAAGCAATAATGATCTATCTCTTCTTAATCCAACATCCACTAAGAGTACAAAGTGCAACATCAGTAGCAAATATTAAACGCAAATATCAATAAATCATGTTCCATTCATTCATCAAAACCTCCTCGGAGGGTGCAAAAGTGCATGTTCTGAGGACAAGTTTTTGATAAATTTCTGGACCCTTCTCTAAATGCATGAGAAGGGTTTAAATACTACTAACTAAATCTAAAAATAATTTATTACAAAAATGTAGGATGCGATTTAAATGACCGTCTTCATTTCAGACAAAAATAAAGCAAAATTAAAACCAAAACTGAATCTAAAACTAAAACTAACAACTAACTATCTGTGTATTTATTCCCTGTAATCACAAGCGTTCAACATTTTCTTGAGGAGATTTGGCTGGCCAACTTTCGACTTTAGCTGTCCTACGAAAACTGAATTAGTAAGAGCTGGTGCCATCTTCTCGGCAGAATTAATGATACATTTGAGAGTCATGCACTGGCTGTGTGGTTTTACCAAGTATGCCCAATAAGAATCCCAATTCAACTTGGTTAATCTTTTGATGGATTATGCCCTTTCTTGAGCCTTCTGTCTCCAGTTTGTCTATAGATGTTGTACATTTGGTAGATATCTACATACCACTTGATGGTATACCTGATAAATACCATTGGTCTAGAGTTCAAGTTTTGCCTTTCGTCTTTAGCACTTTTTTTTCTACAAATTTCCGGTTTTACAGGCGACTGAGCGATTAGAGGCTTTCAATCTTGAGGGGTTTTGCCTGGTGATGTGCGAAATCGCACATCGGAAACTGCCTCTGTTTCTTGATCTGGGCTTCCCTGGTGCGATTTTCACTTCTTGCATGCTTTTTGTTAGAGGATATAAAGCTTAAATTTTGTGAAAATAATGACTGTGTGAGTTCGTGGTTTTGAGCTTTAAATTCTCTATACGTGATATCAGCCTTATCTAGTACCCATTTAACCATGTCTGTGTATGGAAGAATTTTGGGCCTCGCCACTATCCTGTGCAAGAATGAACATGCTAGGTTTGTAATAGATGCCTCAGAAGACCCATGTGAGCCTGCAGTAGCTATAACCTCCATTACCTTGGGATTTTCTTCCTCGAGTAGACTATACATGCCTTCCCAAGTAGTAATACCGACATCTTTGTTACAGGTGGTGTCTGTGTACAAGGGTGTCATTTCTTTATCTTCAGAACTCAGAGCTTTACCCTTCTTTCCCATAATATCCTGAACACTGCTATGTATACTTCTCTGCTCTTCGCTCCTGCAGTTTACAAATGAGGTGAGAATAATGATAAGAAAAAGGTGACGGGAAAGCTTTAAATGCGGAAAACATATAAAATATACCACCTTACGTGAAATGGCTCTTCGATAAGATCAAAACCATTTTTTATTAATGATTTCCAACTAACTCATTGATTAACATTAATGCGCATAATCAGGCCTCGGTTTATGGAAAAAGCTTTTTCGAACAACGAGCCTTGTAGATCTACGATAAGGCGATTTTGTGATTTGCTTTGCAAAATCGCAGATCGCAGTATCGTAAATCCGATGCATGTGGAAATTATCCGTTGCAATGTGTTTTATGAGAAATGCAATTTGCAAGATTCACCATCGCATATCGGCAGTTTGAGGCATTTCAACTTAAGTGATATTTGAGGCATGCGATGCGATGCGGGTTTTTTTATGCATGATTTCGCATCGCAATTTTGCAATCTTAGAATTTCGCTTGTAGAAATGCATCCATTACCCTTTTTGCGATGCGATGCGCTTTAAGGAGTGATTTTATTCCAAATTATCATAAAACTCAAGTCTTTTTAGATTTATCGAGGGTATTCTCCTAAGTTTATGATAGTAAGTTTTATTGAAAAAGGAAATACAAGCATTAATCGATTTTTTAAATTTTTGAATAAGGGTCCCCACTTATTATGTATTAGTGATAAAACTAAATAAAAAGGGGGGTTGTTGTTGGCCACAACGATTGGCGATTCACTTGGAAGAGCCAGTTATCTATGCTTTTCTTTTGAATTTTCTAAACTTCCAAAACATAAATGTTTCTAGAAAATCCAACTTTATTATAGAAAGATAAAATACATTATGCTTTTAGCTATGTATGATAGTTTGTTTCTTCTATGTTGACTTTGGTTATTTACTTCCTAGATCTAGTCATTGTATCTACATCAGTCACTAATTGGTCTATAAAGATAAAAACAAAGCCTTCTCTGTAAATCAGTTTTAGATTTGCTCATTTGTCGTAGGTAGAGCCTCTGTTGGCAGCAGGCATTTATAGCCTCGACAGGGTTACCTGTTACCCAACAATGATCCTGTATCCCACTTGGAGAAATATACAATTTTCAAAGAGAAATCCATATCTACACTTATTGCTTTCATTTTCTTGTAATCCTTAAAGAACAATGCCTTGGTTTGGTAGCCAAATTATGACAGTGTCACTCACTCGATTTATAGCTTTGTTGAACAAGCTGGCTCATGATGAGACCTCTTATTCTTTAAGTTTAAAGTGTATCACTGGATTATTCCTTGAAGCTTGTAATTCCCTAGGTGGGGAAGAAGTCATTGTTTCCTTAAGAATAGCTCTAGACGACAATGGTAGAGTTTTTTGGAAAGAGCTTTTCTATAGAGAATCTTTGTTTTGTTATTGATACCTTTCATTTGACTGATATAAAACAAATTCCAACTAAAGGTTGTTTTTTATCAAAATTTACAAGGTTGAAACTAATATCATTTTCAAGCTTATAGCCTTTGACTATATCTTTGAACAATAATGATCAATTTTCTAAATCATTTTTATTTATGCAAGAAAAAAATAACAAAATCTAAAAGAAATACTTGTCTTTTTCATGAATTCCAAATGTAACCATTTACAACTTGTTTTATTATGAAAATAAAGGAAAAACTAATCTACAAAAATAGAAGAATGATCTCCTATGGAAAGTATTTTCTGAGGATCTGCCCGTTAACAGGTAAATATTCTCTTTTTCCTGTTAAATCCTGTAACATAAAAGTAGATGGGCCTATGATTTCTACAATTTGGAAAGGGCCAAGCCACAATCGTTGAAATTTCGTATGTTTGCCCTTTTCCTCATGAGCCTTGTTCCATTTTAAAACTAGATCCCTTATCTGAAAGTCCTTTCTGGATAGCATGTTTGAATCAAAAGAAGATTTTACTAATGCTTGGTGATGAGCATGAGTTATTTTATCTTGTTCTTGTTGCTCTTCTAGCTTAAGGGTTTGCAGTTGCCTTAGTTGTAAGGAAGAAGTTGGTGCTTCATCAATATATTGAACTAAGGCCAAAGAGGGAATTGCTAGATGAGTAGGAAGAACCACTTCTTTCCCATAAACTAAATTAAAGGGAGAAGTGTCAATAGAGGCTTTCTACGTTATTCGGTCTGCCCATAAAGCATATATTAAAGACTTGTGCCAATTTTTGTGGGTTTGATCAATGGTTCACTTAATGATTATGATTATGTTTTTGTTCGTAGATTCAGCTAACCCATTCCCCTATGGCTAATAATTGGTAGAGTATTTAAGCTTAAAACCTCTTTTGAGTGCAAATTCAGTCATAGCACTGCCAGAAAAATACGATGCATTATCAAAAATTGAAGCAGAGGGCATCCCCCACCTGGTGATTATGAACTGATCTATGAAATCAATGATGTGTTCAGCATTACATGTCTTGAGAGGAACTGCTTCTACCCATTTAGTAAAATAATTTGTAGCTGTAAGGATATACCTATGCTGTTTAGAAGAATGAGGAACAATCTCACCTATTATATCCAATCCCCATTGATCAAAAGGATGTTCAATGTTGATTGGTTGCAAAGGCAACGATGGTTTCTTTTGTCTCCCAACAGTAGTTTGACAAACTTGACATTTCCTTACGTAGCTATGCGCGTCTTTGAATAGTGTGGGCTAGTAATAGCCTGCGCGGAGGATTTTATGTGCAGTAGCATCTCCTGCATAATGTCCACCTGCTGGTCCATCGTGGAGTTCCTGCAACACCTTATAGCTTCAGATTTCTCAAGACATCTGAGGAGAACAGAATCATAATTCATCCTAAAAAGTACATCATTCACGAGCTAATATTGCTTAGACTTCAACCTTAGAGCTCTTTTCTTTGTATAATCGAGGTTTGAAGGGGCATATCCACTCTTTAGATAAAATATGATATCAGCGTGTAATGAATCAACATCTTTTAGGCTTACCTCGTATATTTGTATCTCTATAGATGGTATTTCGGAAATAAGCAATGCTCCAGCCAGCATTTTGTAAAAGCCTTGACCTTTTACAATATTTGTTGGTTTAATTTCAATGTCATATTCTTGTAATGCGGTAACCCAATTGGCTCTTTTCTCACCCACCTCTTTCTGTACTAAGAGATTTCTTACCGCTGGAAACAGTACTATGATTTTTGTATGGGTTTTAAGCAGAAAGGGTTTGAAATATTTTATCAATTTGAAAATAGCATAAGCTTGTTTCTCTACGTCTGAATAATTTAACTCAGCCCCTTGTAGATTTGAACTGAAAAAAACAATTAGGGCTTCTTCCTTGTCTTGATTTTCTTGAGTGAGTATCGCAGCATATGATCTATCAGAGGAAAGTGAATATAAAATGAAAGGATCGGAAAATTTTGGAGTTGCTAAAGATGGAGCATTAGCAATCGCTTGTTTGATCAGATTGAATGCTTCATATTCCTCTTGGCCCCATTTGAAGATTGATTTCTTTTTAATCATTGCTTGTAAAGGAGATATGATTCTTGAAAAATCTGGAACAAATCTCTTTACAAATTTAATCTGGCCAAGGAAAGATTGCATAGCTTTTTTGTTGTGAGGCGAAAGTATTTCAAAAATCTCCTTGATTCTGTCAGGATCATTATGGATTCTAGATTTAGACACTATAAATACAAGAAGTTTTCCTTCACTTAATGCAAAAAAGGACATTTTTGGGTTAAGCGAAATTCCATACCTTTGACAATGTTGGAAGATCTGTTTTAAATCTCTGAGATGATTGCCTCGCTTCTTGGAATATACAATTATATCATCCAGGTAGATTACTACTGATTTGTTTACTAATCCCTTAAATGCGATGTCCATGGCCCTTTGGAATGTGGCACTAGCATTGATCAGACCAAAAGGCATCTTTTGATATGTGTAAGTGCCCCATTTGGTTCTGAATGTAGTCTTTAATTGATCATCGGGATGGACCAAAACTTGGTTGGAGCCGGAGAAGCCATCCAAGAAGGACGTTAATTCTGATCCTGCAACTGCCTACAATATCTACTCCATAGAAGGCAAAGGAAAATTATCCTTTTGGCAGGCTTTGTTAAGATTTCGAAAGTCAATGCAAATTCTAATGTCTCCATTTTTCTTTCTAATAGGAACCATATTGGAAACCCATTTAGAATGTCACACGAGGAAAATGATTTTGGCTTTCAATAACTTATTGAGCTAAGATTTGATTTGGTTTTCTAGGTTAGGATGGATCTTTCTCAGCTTTTGTTGGACAAGTTTTTCATCATCTATCATTGGGATCATATGCCGAATGATAGAAGCGTCGTAAGTCTTAAGTTCATCGTAGTTCAAAGCAAAGACACTTTTGTATTGTTTCAAGAGACGAACATACACTAAATTTTCATGAGAAGCTAGGCCAAGGCCTAGGTTGATATTCTGTGGCTTGGTATCAATTCCTAGATTTACTAATTCATAGTTCAGAGTTGAACTTTGAAGTTTTGAATTGGTAGATCTTTCGAATCGATCTTTTAAATCGTATAAGTCTTCCAATTTGACTACTGATTTTGGCATAGCATTATTAGTGCTATCTTGTTGCAGTTGTCTGTCATGTTAGTCCTCATCAATTATTTGATTGGTGTAAGATCCCTCAGATGTGAGGAAGCTTACAATATCAGGATCATCGTTGAAAATTCTCCAATTGGTGATGTTATCAGGAATTGAGGGTCTAAAGATTAATTCGACTGAAAATCTATTGGGGCTATAGTCTTCTAAGGGAATGAGCTTGGAAGCTACGTTTGCCAACAGATTAGCACTAGCATTTTGAAGTCTGGGAATTGATGAAATATTGAATGCTATAAAATGTTCAGTCAGATCTTGTACTAAAGATTTATAATGCTTTAAATGACCTGATAGACAATGTATAGTATTTCGTACCTATCTGATAACAATTTCAGAATCTCCAAAGACTTGTAGATATTTGATGTCTAATCTGATTGCTTTATATAATCCTTGGAGTAAAGTCTCGTATTCTGCAGTATTATTGGTGCAATCGAACTCGAGTCTACAAGTTAGCATAGTTTTGTTTCCCTTTGGACTGATTAATACGCATCCTGCTCCTGCTCCTTTGTTAGACTTAGATCTGTCAAAAAATAACTTCCAAAAAAAAAAATTATATACAGGACTATCTATAAAATTAATACATTTAGAACTATCTGTTTGAGAAAAAATTTCTACTTGAGATAAAACAGAATTCTCTAAGGTGAAGTGTGAGCATTAAAATTTCCTAAGAAAGAATCAACAGAATAGTTGCCAATAATATTATTGTTGTATGCTACTGGTTCATTTTCTCCTTCCAATTCTGTTACTATGTATTTCTGATGTCTTTCTCACTCAACCTTTATCTGATTTGGTTTACCATTGTAAGGGAGCCACATGTGCGACCAATCAGTTGCAAAGTATCCATGAAGTTTTTCTGACCAATCTCTGCTAAGAATTAAGCCATAAAATTCTGGAATATCTGCAACTAAAATGTCGATAACTTGACATACCTTTGGATTAGATGATAGCCTTATGGTAACCTGATTTAGTTCTCCGATTACTTCAACCTGCGACCAGTCAAGCTGAACTATACGCACTGCTGATTTTTGGGGTTGAATGTTCAACTTTGCACATATCGATTTAGGTAAGATATTGGATGAAGCTCCTGAATCAACTAAACAATTATGAAAATTTTTATTGAAAATTTCATAAGTAAGAAGAAATGGCAGAGTATGAGATCTTGACCTTCCTCCAATTAAAGTGATATCATTTGGATCAACTTTATTAATCACATTAGTTGGAGGTCTTCCCATCTCAGGGGAAGATTGAGAGATTACAGTGGCGGGCAGAGGTGCAACTGTTAGTGCATGTAATTCTTTCAAAAGTACCTTTTGCTGATGTTTTAACTTGCTCAATTCATAAAAAATGATGTTAGCCCTAGTCTTCTTCATGTCTTCTATGATATTATACTCCATCTCATCAGAAACAATCAATGTTTTAGATGGAGTTGGTGAATCTGTTTGGACTGGGCTTGTTTGAGTCACTTTGGATGTCGTTTTCTTGGCTGCGACTTTATCCTTAGGCATTGAGCTTGTGCTCTTTGGCTTAGGAATAGGTTGAGGAGGATCGAGTTTATTTCTACTTCGAGTACTAATTGGTGATGCCTCTTGATCCTCTTCATCTGGTAGGATGAAATACCACATACATTGTACCTCTACAACTTCTTTTTCATCGGTAGGCTCTTCGGTGGCAATTTCCTCTTCTTCTTCTTCTGATTTAGCATTAGTAATAGCATTGGGAGGCTTTGAATCTGTTGAAGGATTTCTTCTATAAGGCTTGTAAGGCTTTTTAGAAGAAGTCTTTTCTACTTGTTTCTTTATGTCAACCATTTCGTTAGACATGGTTTTCAAAACTTTCTGTAATCCCTCTAAATCAAATGGGTCTTTGGGCTATTTTTTTTTTTTGGATCTTCTTTGAAAGAAACCTTCTTAGATTTACATTCTTCAACGATGCTTTTCTTTTCTAAAGCTATGATGCGTTTCTCCACCACTATTGCTTCCTTCATATTGTCAGCTAAAGTTGTTTTGTTAGCTCTATCAATGAAGATTGCTATGTTTGATGGTAAAGTAGAGATGTACCATTCACTTCGTGCTTCTTCACTAGGCTTAGAAGTAGTAGGAATTTTTTTCAACAGTTTATTAAAATGCAAGTTAAAATATTTGGTAGGTTCCTTTGACTCAGCCCTAAGGTTAAACAGGTCATTGATCAATGTCGCAGTGGACCTATCATCACCAAACTTAGTCAAGAATTGTTCTTGGAAAATATCCCAACTAGTGATAGATCCAGATGGTAATGAGAAATACCATGATACAGCTGCTCCTTGCAAAGTGTAAGGAAAGAGATGAATGACAGTGTCTTCATTAGTAGCTCCATTGAGATTTATAGATAACATAAAGTTGCTTATATGTTCTTCCGCTAGCATGCCTGCTTCAGGATTAAACTTAGGCAGCCATTTTTCGGGATGGGCTGGTAATTGACTCAAGGGCACAGACATTAAAACCGCCCCTGGGTTATTCCATGGCATTTGGGCCATCGTTGAATTGCTAACAGAGGAAAGCGCAAAAGATGATCCTTGCGTTGGGAAGATGAGGATATTACAGTTCCAGTGGACTAGTGGACGACGATTTGAAGTGGAGGATTCGATGGTTGACTTCATGGTGGAGAGATTGATATGGATGATGATGATGAATGAGTCTCACTATCAGACCCTTTAGGTGATTTCCTTGCTCTCTTCCTTGTAGGTAGAGGTAACTCAGTTGGCTCAATACCAAACTTTTCGCTCTTTAATCTGGTGAGAGGATGAGTAGGGTCATATTGTGAAGTCACACTACCTTGAGATTTTTCAGATCTTTGAGGTGATATAGAAAATTGCTGAATTTTATGAATCAAAGATTCAACTTCAGGAGGTTCAATAGTAGATTTCTCTGAAATGTCAGGGTTTATGGCAGTGGTTGTTGTTCTTTCGGCTTCTTGCTCAAGATTTAAAGATTCTAAGTGTGATGGAGAAGTCAGGGTAGATGTTGAGGGAAATTTACTCTCATAATGGTATTTAGATTTAGACTTACTTGTCATTCATAGTTCGAGGCCCTCCTTCTAGCGCCAAATATGTTGAAGCCCCTAAAATTGGGTCTACAAGAAGGGGGATACCCACCTGGTCCATACCTTGGTTAGCAACTCCTTTTCCGTTTGGTGTAGTGGGTCTCACTGGGTATATGGGACCAGTTTCCCAATATATGTGTGTGTATGTTGAGAATTTATATTTCTTTTCTAATAATTCCTAAGAAAAATGCTTTTATTCTAAATCTAATTTAACGACATGCAATTGTATTCTAATAAACATAAATATCTAATTCTAAACTAACCCAGGATGTAATCTTTCCGTTATGCGATCTAAAATGATTTTAGATAATAGTTGGTAATAAAGATCATTCAACTACTATGAGAAAAGAATTCAATAAAGATAAAATGTTTCGTATAAAAAGTTAGCTAAACAGTTGTGAGAAAACATATCGCATAATAAGTCACTCATATATTAAGCATAAATAAATAGCTATCATCGTACAAAAGTTCCAAATGATAACTCAAGAATTTAAGCATTCATACATAAATAACTCAACATGAATATCACCATAACACATAAGCAGAATTCGTTAAGAGATAAAAGTACCATTTATAACTAGTTCTACTCATGAGCTTCAAGCAATAATGATCTATCTCTTCTTAATCCAACATCCACTAAGAGTACAAAAGTGCAACGTCAATAGAAGATATTAAACGCAAATATCAATAAATCCTATTCCATTCATTCATCAAAACCTCCTCGGAGGGTGCAAAATTGCATGTTCTGAGGACAAGTTTTTGATAAATTTCTGGACTCTTCTCTAAATGCATGAGAAGGGTTTAAATACTACTAACTAAATCTAAAAATAATTTATTACAAAAATGTAGGATGCGGTTTAAATGACCATCCTCATTTCAGGCAAAAATAAAGCAAAATTAAAACTAAAACTGAATCTAAAACTAAAACTAACAACTAACTATATGTGTATCTATTCCTTGTAATCGCAAGCATTCATCATTTGTTTGAGGAGATTTGGCTGGCCGACTTCCGACTTTATCTATCCTACGAAAACAAAATTGGTAAGAGCTGGTGCCATCTTCTCGGCAGAATTATGATACATTTGAGAGTCATGCACTGGCTGTGTGGTTTTACCAAGTACGCTGAGTAAGAATCCCAATTCAACTTGGTTAATCTTTTGATGGATTCTGCCCTTTCTTGAGCCTTCTATCTCCAGTTTTTTTGTAGATGCTGTACATTCGGTAGATATCTACGTACCACTTGATGATATACTTGATAAATACCACTGGTCTAGAGTTCAAGTTTTTCCTTTCATCTTTAGCGCTTTTTTCTACAAATTTCTGGGCTTACAGGTGACTGAGCGATTAGAGGCTTTCCATCTCGAGGGGTTTTTCCTGGTGATGCGCGATTAGCGTGCATCGGAAACTGCCTCCATTTCTTGATCTATGCTTCCCTAGTGCGATTTTCACCTCTTGCGCACTTTTTGTTAGAGGATATAAAGCTTAAATTTTGTGAAAATAACAACTGTGTGAGTTCATGGTTTTGAGGTTTAAATTCTCTATACGTGATATCAGCCTTATCTAGTACCCATTTAACCATGTTTTTGTATGGAAGAATTTTGGGCCTCACCGCTATCCTGTGAAAGAATGAACATTCTAGGTCTATAATAGACGCCTCAGAAGACCCCTGTGAGCCTGTAGTAGCTGTAACCTCCATTAACTTGGGATTTTCTTCCTCGAGTAGATTGTACATGCCTTCCCAAGTAGTAATACCAGCATCTTTGTTACAGGTGGTGTCTGTGTACAAGGGCATCATTTCTTTATCTTTAGAGATCGGAGCTTTAACCTTCTTTCCCATAATATCCTGAACACTGTTATGTATACTTCTCTACTCTTCACTCCTGCAGTTTACAAATGAGGTGAGAATAATGATAAGGAAAAGGTGATGGGAAAGCTTTAAATGCGGAAAACATATAAAATATACCACCTTACATGAAATGGCTCTTCGATAAGATCAAAACCATATTTTATTAATGATTGCCAACTAACTCATTGATAAACATTAACACGCATAACTGGGCCTTGGTTTATGGAAAAAGCTTTTTCGAATAACAAGCCCTGCAGATCTGCGATAAGGCGATTTTGCGATTTGCTTCGCAATATCATAAATCCGTTGTGTGTGACAATTATCTGTTACAATGTGTTTTCTGAGAAATGCGGTTTGTGAGATTCACCATCGCGTATCGACAGTTTGAGGCATTTCAACTTAAGTGATATTTGAGGCATGCAATGTGATGATGGTTTTTTGATGCGTGATTTCGCATCGCAATTTCGCAATCTTAGAATTTCACTTGTAGGAAGGCATCCATTACTCTTTTTGTGATGCGATGCACTTTAAGGAGTGATTTTATTCCAACTTATCATAAAACTCAAGTCTTTTTATATTTCTCGAGGGTATTCTCCTAAGTTTATGATAGTAAGTTTTATTGAAAAAGGAAATACAAGCATTAGTCGATTTTTTAAATTTTTGAATAAGGGTCCCACTTATTTAGTATTAGTGATAAAACTAAATAAAAGGGGGGGTTGTTGCTGGCCACAACACCTGGCATGAAACATCATCTATGTCATGTTAGAATCTATGTTGGCCTCTCCATTTTTTATGTTTATGTTATATGTCCGATGCCCAATATACTTAAGCTCTACTAAACCCATATGATATGTTTTAATTAACAAGAACATGGTTTAAAGCACTAAGAAGGCACCTAGTACCTTGAGGGATTGATATGATGGACCATCAGGTGATGAAAATCCATTTCCCACCAATTTTTGTTAACAATGTGAGGGACCAATTATATCTCCATTTGGTATTCTAAACTCTTCTAGTACTCGCTAATACTAGGTTAAAAATCAATTTAATCACAAATTAGTTTCATCAAGTCCACACCTCTACTTTAATCGACATGCATGCGTGAATAAATTATAGATATGGACCATTAGATTGAAGCTTTCTAAGTTTTTAGATCCATGGAGTGCATAATTGCACCATAATCTCAACACATGTGTCATCTCGATATAGATCTAGGCTATTGGTATACCACAAGATCAATCATCATGGAAATCCCATTTTTTTTCATTTTGTGCTTGTGGGGGCATACCAAATTTTGTTCCATGATTGTGTAGGCATGCCATGAAAACACCAATTTTGGTTCCAACACCTTGCTCAAACATCTGATACTCAAACTTCAGATCCTCCTTTGACATTATCAATAAGAATGCATTTGACATTAATGAAAACATGTGCAACAATCTCCCCCTTTTCTTAGCAAACCAATTAGTCTAGGACCTTGGAATATGTGTGGAGAGTTAACTCTCCAAAGGAGCTCAAAAAAATTATAGAAGTTGATTAGTGAGTGCAAAGTCCAGTGTCATATTGGTTCTTAGGCAAGCTCCTCTAACATAGAAGTTAAGCACTAGGATGTATGAGGATAAAGGAAGAGGGATACCCACTTTCCAACTTGTCTAAGAACTTTCCCATGACTATCTCCTTGGGCTTCTGATTGAAAACTAAAAAAATAGTTTCCTTTCCTAGGTACCACCTAGGTCACTATGGGGAATACCCGTGGTACCTTACGCAAAAATTGTTCCACTACTATAGTTCTCTTGGAGGGTGCTATGTAAGGAGAGGGTACCCACATTAGTAAATTCTATATTAGGAAAATATGTTAACTACTTCTCATACCTTAATTGGTATGAATTAGGCCCTCATCATCCTAATATTTCCTTTATAAGGCCCTATATCCACTCTTAAACATTTTTGTTTCCAAACCTAATCAAGGAGGGGAAAATCCCATGAAGCCTTATCAATTGATGAGTCGATCCCTCACCTTAGACACATATGATAGGTGATATTCGTTCACCAAATTCAATTAAAATAGATATAAATAAATTTAACCCTCCCCTAAAGGGATCATCATCAAAGGAGAAACTTAAATCTCAAGGGTTTCTTCATGATATTAGTGGTTGTGTCCATGTTCAAAATTTTATCCCATCAAGTTCATAGGGTAGTTTAGATCAATTTGGCATTGAAGATATCCTGAATACTTCTAGTCTTAATATTAATCACCTATGGGAGGATGACCAATTGGTGGTATCCTTCACAATAGCTCTAGTTGATGATACTCCTTTATCTTCTCCTTATTTCACCATATTCAACATAAGTAGCATGAACATTTATGTTGGAATCAAGGGTGTACACACCCATATTTTGTTTTTCAGTGGAACTGTTCTAAGTTTTACTATATTCATCATAATGTCTAGCCCTACCTTTTTACAATACATTTTACAAAATTGTAAAAAAAACATAACTATTTATTTTCTTTTCTAAATAACACATTAGGAAAGAATACCGACTTCAATCTATTTGTCTTCATAATTAATATTTGAATACTTGGCTCCTCTGAGCCTTGATACTTCTTCCAGATGCTATCCTCTTGAGCAAATGTCTACAAATATAATTTTGTTTGTCCTATTCACTTGTTGTTCTCACAATCTCTCCAAGATAGTGTGAGTCCTTCTTGCAATAAGAAAAAATAAAAAAAGTATGCCAATCCATTACCCATCTACCACTCATTTTGGTAGTTGGTAACTACCTCCACCTCACCAACAGGTGGAAGGTGGTAGCTACTAGCTCATTAATGAGCTTTTGTTTCACACTCTCAAAGACAAGACCCTGTCTTTTAGGGAAACAATAAACTGGCTAATTCCATAATTCACAATAAATATAATCATCCAAATTATATTCCTAGGAATTATTACTGCGTAATTGATGTAAATCATAGTTTTGCAGACTCATCTCTTTCAGCCAAATGTATTCCAACATTAATTTTCCAAACCTATTTATTTATTATAAACATCATAAATACATATTTACAATCATTCATTATCAATAATAAATTACTAATAATTAAATCATTAATATGTCTTTCACAATTTAAACAATAAAAAAGGAAAACACATGTATACAATTATTTACATAAAAAACTTCAAGTCAAGGGATATCACACCCTCCCCCGCTTGAATTTGACATTGTCTCGCTGTATATGGAATTCATTCCAGATTGCTAAAATAGAGAAGTGTACTTTTCTGTAAAAGAATCCTCCAACTCCCAAGTAGCTTCTTCTAGACTGAAATGTTGCCATTGAACCTTTAATTGAGTTATGTTTCTATTCTAGAGTGTGACCACCCTTCGGTCTATAATATGTAGTAGTTCTACTAGGAACTCTCCCTCTAGTCCCACATGTAAAACATTCCAATCCATCATATTAGTTGGGTCATGTAAATATATATTTAATAAAGACACATTAAAGACATTGTGAACTTTTATGTCTGTGGGAAGTACGAGTTGATAAGCAGCTTGTCGAACTCTGGCTAAAACTTCAAAAGGCCCACAATATCTAGGTGGTAACTTGGAACAATTACTAATTCTAGGCATGATTTTCTTTGGTTCCACTTTTAAATATACATGATCCCACACATTAAATTCCTTTTGAAAACTTTTTAGATATGCATAACTCTTTTGTTGATCTTGTGTTGTTTGCAATTTATGTTTGACCTATTTAATCACTTCTTCCATGTCCTTTAACATACATGGTCCCAATACTAATAGATATTCAGGATGGTCCCAACTTATAGATACTTTTCATATCTTGCCATACATTACCTCAAAGGGACTCATCTTCAAAGAAGTTTGGTACCCTTTATTCTATGCAAACTCAACTAAGTTAAGTTAATACTCCCACGTAGTTTTTTTATCCATAACATACATTCTTAACATATTTTCTAAGATCTGATCACTTATTTTTCTTTGAAAATAAGTTTGAGGATGATAGGATGTACTAAAGTTTCATTTTATTTCCATTCCTTCAAATAATCCCTTCCAATATTTTGAAGTGACTTTGGCATCATGGTATGAAATCACAATTTTGCGCATACTATGAAGCCTAAATATCTCTTTCATGAAAATTTCTACTATAATACTATCCTTAAAGGTATATTTAACATGAATAAGATGTGTATCTTGCTAAGCTTATCTACCATGACCATGACAGGGTCATGTTGCCTCCTAATACTTGGTAATCCAATAATAAAATTCATGGATATGGTTTGCAATTTCCATTCTAGAATAGAAAAAGGTTACAACAATCCTGCTGGGTGTTGATGGGAACCCTTCACTTGTTGGCATTTTAAACACCTATCCACATATTTTATTGTCTATATTTTCATGTTAGGCCAATAATAAATCTTCCTCAACACAATTATCAATCATCGATACCCAAGATGACCATGTATTCGTTTCTTGTGTAATTCATCCAAAACAATTGTTTTCAACTTTGGATCATTGGGAAAGCAAATTATTCCCTTAAAAAACAACAAATACTGATTATTCAGTGAAAAATCAGTTTCTTCTTTGCCTAATAGTTCAATTTTTTGCATTTTCTTTTTATTTTGCATGTATTCGTCATTAAAATCTTCTGGTTTTTGTTAGAAATTAATTAACAAAGCAATGAAATAGACAAAATATTGTGGAAACAAAAATATAAAAACACATAAAACAAGAGAAACACACTATACATGGTTCACACAATTTGGGGTATGTCCACAGAGAAACAACTAGTCCTTCCTTTTATATTATTCAACAAAATAAAGAGATACAACCTATAGTATATTTGCTGTAATTTCCTCTTCACTCTCACACCGTCTCCTCTCTCTTTCTCACTCAAGACAATTATACACAACTACAATACAATTCCCTCATATAAACTAAGGGTTGCCTTCTAGGGAAAAAACCCTAAATTAACATAACTTCAACCGTCAGATCATTCACCTAATGAACAACCCATATTGACCATGAAATTAAAATATTTTACAAGGAAAATTTTCATCTATTTTTAGCTTTGGGTGCACTGGCCCCGAACCCCAACCAGTGGGGGCCTTATAAAAGTTGTCGTCGCCCCCCTAGACCCCCTGATGATGATTAAATGGGTGGCGTTTCCACCCCGTTAGGAACATAGATCCAACACAGTTAAAACAAAAATCCTCTGAATAATCAAGAAGATAACTAGGCTCCACACCCAACAATTTTATCTTTTTTTATCAAATCTATTTGCCATATTGTTGATGAAATTTTATAGATTTTATTTAACTTTCTACTCAAGGCATCAACAATTTTGTTTTCTTTTCCTTTAATATGTACGATTTCAAAATCGTACTCACTATGGAATGCGAACCATCTAGCTTGCCTAGCATTTAGGTTTAGTTGGTCATAAATACATTAATTTGATGCTAACATTGTATGTCCTTAGCTGAAATTTCCTTCTTGTTAGCTAATGTCTCTAGATTTTTTTATAATGTGTATGATCACTTCCATTTCTAAGTCTTGTGTGAAATAGTTATTTTCATGTTCCTTTAGTTTTCTGGACTCATAGTTGTTTACATGGACCTCTACCATTAAAACACCTCCCAATTCTTCTTTACAAGTATCTATGCATACAAAATAATATTTTTTAGGATATGCTAGTTTCAGGATGGGAGCAATGGTTGATAATTGTTTCAGTTTCTCAAGACTATCTTGGCATTTCTAACTCCATTCAAATTTTGTCCCCTTCTTTTGAAAAGAAGTAATAGGATATGCCAATTTAGAAAACCCTCTATAAATCTTCTATAATAACATGTAATTCCCATAAATTATCTAACATCAACTACATCTTTAGGTATTGACAACTCGGTAATAATTGTAATCTTTTCCAAATCCACAACAATCCATTCCTTAGGCACTACTTGTCCCAAATAATGAATCCACTCTTGATCAAATGAGCATTTGTTAAACTTAGTGTATAGCTCATTCTCTCAAAGTGTTTGAGGAAAAATATGTAGGTCTTGATGATGTTCTTCTTTACCTTTTGAGTATACTAGAATATCATCTATGAATACTATGACAAAATTGTCAAGAAAATAACTCAATACACTATTCATCAAGTACATGAAATTTGTTGGTGTTTTAGTGAGTCCAAATGGAAGCACCACAAATTCATAGTGTCCATATCTTGTTCTGAATGTTGTTTTATGTATATATTCATCCTTCATCCTAATTTGATGATATCTAGACCTTAGATAAATTTTGAAAAGATTGATGCCCCTTGGACTTGGTCAAAAAAGTCATCAATATAGAGTAAAGGATATTTGTTTTTAATAGTTATTTTTTTCAACTTCCTATAGTCAATACAAAACCTAAGTGTCCCATCTTTCTTCTTCACAAAAAAAACTGGTGCACCACAAGGAGACACACTAAGTCTTATGTACTTTTTATCTAGTAGCTCTTGTAGATGAATCTTCAACTCCATTAACTCAGGGATACTCATTCTATATGGATCTTTGGACACTAAACTTCTCCAGTAATGAGATAAATAGTAAAATCTATAGCTCTCCTTGGAGGAAGTCTTGGTATCTCTTCAGGAAATATATCTTTACACTGCTTGAAAATAGGTTAGTCTTCTAAAGAGATTTTTTTCTATAAAACAAATATTCAACTTGAATTGCACACATTTGGTAGCCTTTATGAGCATACTTCTTTAATTGTAAAGTATAAATCTACCTCACATAAATAGATCTTAGAACTCCTTTATCAAGGCAGTCCTCTCCCCCATTAGTAATATAAGTGAAAGACTTTCCAAGTAATTCCAAATTTCTTTATGAGATCCTAAATAGACCATCCCAATGAGCGCATCATCTAACCCCCAAGGTAAAACATTCAAACCTAGTTTAGTATTCATTACATTCAAGTTTTAAAAACACTCTTTTCTTATTTTTGTCGCTTTCCTTTTTCTTCCTATGGTAGTTTTACTAGTCATGGTATATTTTGTTTTTCCTTTTTAAGTTCATATTTTTCAATTGTAATAGGGGAAATGTAACTTAAAGTAGATCTAGGGTATATTAATACTAAAACATCCTTCTCATAAATTTTACCTTGAACTTCCACCATAGTGGAATAGTTATTTTCTTATCTTCCATCTCATGATGCACTCATTGTAGAGGCTTCTTACAGGTTGTTTACTATTCCCCTTTTAGTTACCTGATTTTGTGAATAGTCTCTCAACAAATGATTTTTATTGCAACCCCAACATTTAATCGATGGTTTGGCTTCTTTTGGTTCACACTTCTACTATATTTTCCTTGTTTATTACTTTTAGAAATATTTGAAAACTCAATTTTCTTAGAACCTTTTCTCTTAGTGCTGAGATTCTCTTGTTTCCTAGTCATCCAACCTTCAGAGTTGTCACCTTTCTTTTGATTCTGATTAAAACACAATTATCTCTCTCTTATAGTCTCATCCATAGTATTTGGATTATCAAAATCTACCCTCTCTCTATATGAAAAAGTAAAATAATAATTAAAAATTTATATTTTGTCTTTTTCCTCCTTCAGGTAAGGTACATATCTCATCACACACATAAAATTACTTACAAATTCATTCATTGTAGATTGTCCCAATCTTAACTCACTTAAGTCTCTATCCTTTTCATTAAAATACCTTTTAGCTAGATATTTCAATTTAAATTATTTTCTCAAGAGTTTCCAAGTCAAGTTTTTTACTTCTGATTCTTTTTATGGCCTTGTTATCCTCCCACCATAGGGCAGATTTACCAGTTAGTTTGTATGTTTCCAACCTAGCCTTCAAATTGTTTGGATAATTCTAGACCTTTAATTACTTATACATACCTTCTTCAGGTTCACCATCAAAATTTGGAGGCCTAATATTTTTAAAATCTCCTTGCAGTTGAGATGTAGTCCTATTCTTCTTGGATAAAAAGGTACTACTTTCAAACTTTTGTTCTTCTTCCTCATCAAACTCCTGAGACTTTACTTCCACTAGAAGTTGTAGAATCTTTTGTATTAGTTATCTTCTTATGAGTTTCTATTGTTTTATTATTGACTCCATATTTAACTTTTTGAATAGATAACCATTAATCTCCTCATGTTATTCTTTAGATTTGGATAGTTTTTCTTGATTGGCCTTTATGTTATCTAAGTTTTCCTTCAAGCAACAAATTAATTGCAGTATCTTAGATTCTTGGTTTTTTGTATTACTTGTTTCTCCACCCATCATTCCAATCTCAATGTCAGGTTTTTCACCACCTCTAGGTGGACCTATGGAAGTATTCCCTTTGTATTTTTTAACCATCAAACTTTTTAAAGAATCCTTTGATAATTTGATCACAACATAAACAAATGATAGCAGTTTTAGTTTAGGGCCCATAAAAGGCCCAATGTTGCAACCTACAACTCTGACACCACTTATAATGATCCTCATTATAGTCATAATTTTTTTTAACAAGAAGACAATATAATTTATCTATCCATCCTATTATTCATGATCTTCTTCTAAATTCCTTGTTTAATACATTTCCAATAGCTTTAACAACTACTGCTAGTAGAAATTTTACCATATATTTTTATCTTAAGTTTCTAAGGGATTCGATCGACGGTCGGGAGAAATTAGGGTTTATGTGACAACCTAATGACTACGCCCACCTATTATTTTCATCATTCATTCTTTCGGTTCAACAATGTGCTGACAGAGCTCTATAACCATGCTAGCTCGTTTCTATTCTAAGGTCTTAATTTCTTACTTTTCCTGCACTACATTGTATACAAATTCTTGCTATAGTTTTTGTTACCCTCCAATGTTATCCTTTTCTTGGCTATGCTTTTAGAATGCGACTTCACTCTTCACTTTGAGGTTTCGCTTTTCTGGAACGAAATTTATGTGATAAAATAACTCTTTTAAGTTCCATTTGTAGCCTCTTTCTTGAGAAATTCTTTGCTATAAAACCCTATATGTGACCACCATTGTAATTTGTGTTTTACTGGAAATTTTATCCATCTATTCTGACATATATTTGTGTCTTTTGTTTATTTCTACAATTATTTGGACCTTTGGACATTTATTTGTGGCTTTATGACATTTTCTTTTTTAAATAGTAAAGTTTTTAAAAAACCTGTGCACTTTTCTTGTGTATAAATAAGTATGCTCAAATCTTGATAAATGTCAACCTTCAATGTTTAAATGTATTTCTATGGTTATGTTTTTCTATGGTCAATATAATTGTAGTTACGCTCATTGAGTTTCGTTCTAGAAACCCTAAGCCTTATGAAATATTAAAAGAATTTTAAATAAGTTTATAGCGTAAACCCTACCTGGTTGTTAATGGCCAGGGTTTATTATGTTGACCATACTTTCTGCATACGCTATTATGTATTAGAGATCGATTTTCCTATTTCGTCTTTGTGTAGGGTTATTTATATTGTAAAGTTTTTCTTCACTATATAAAAATTTCAAATTCTCTCTCTACATTTCTTTTCATATCGTTTTCAAATTTCTAGCAAATATGTGCTTATGTCAACTATAATTAATCTTTGTAATTTTAATATAATTATACATATTCTGCTTTTGATAAGATTAGAAAAAAAAATTCATGCCTGTACTGACTCATTTAATAATTTACAGTTATTTTTGGAGAGCGCAGGGTCGGAAATCCATCCAAAGTAATTAATTAAGTTATTACAAGTATTCTTTTTAATTTACATCATTGTCACATTGTTATATATATATAAAATTGTCTACTTTTATAGGTAGTCTTCATTGATATAAAACAATTTCTCTCATTCCTTTGATGTTTCCAGTTCATGCATTTTTCTTCTTTGACTCACAAGACATTTGATTGGTTTATTAGGTTGGATGCTCCTGTACCTCACTCCTATGTGAGTGACTTCATTGCTATAGCTCTCTTACACATTTTTTTTATAAAATTTCTAAATGTATTTATATTCTTACACTTCCAATTGTTTGGAAGAATGTAATGTTTCAGGACATCACACATATATTTTTATTTTATTTATAACATTTTTCTTGAATCCGACTATATTATTACTTCATAGTTTGTTATGTTTTAACTAAAAAATTCTGATATAAACATTTGTTATTAACAATTAGGATACTTTTTCATTAAATATAAATCTTTATTTACGGTAATTCCAAATTTTCATTCTATTTTGACATTTTTGACAAATTGATACATGTAAAATGAAATTTCTTCTTGTATTGAATGCAATCATTTCTCTAGCTGAGTCCATGTATGAAGTTATTTGTTATTTATTTTCTTTTCACAAAAAAGAAACTTAACAATACATCTACTATTATTTTCCTCTATTAATAATTCCATGTATGCATTTAGAACTTCATTAAGTAGTTTATATCTATATATACATATATAGATATGTGTGTGTGTGTTCACATATAACCTATTTGTTGGCATTGTGGCTAATGTTTTGTCCTTGATGGTAACCTAGTTGATAAATACTTCCTTGATGTAAACTTGGTTATAATATGATCATTATAGAACTATTGCAGATGACATGATTGATGGTACATGAATTACAAAAGATATGGAAAAGAACTGCCAATTCAATTACAAAATGCATGGAAATTGTGAAGATTGAAAAGTATGCATGGTTCATATGAGCTAAAGTCGCATACATAATCTGAACCATGGAAAACTGGATACCATAAGCCATTACCATGGTAATTTCCCATAGCAATTGTGTTGACATTGTTTATTTGATCTTGTCAACGAATACCAACAACATTACCAAAAGATTTCGCCTATGGTATTGGAAGGAGAAAAAATATATATATAATGAGAAGGAGGTCAATGAATTATGTGTGCAAGGGAATGGTTTATTCATGTGTGATATGATTTGGAATAGGTGTACACCAAGGAACATATGAAAGTGAAGACTAATGGATATACTTGCTTGATCTATTTATGTTTGTGTAGCTAAAAATGTTAGATTTGTAGCTATGGTGATGGTATGATTAAAATGTCTTTGCAGTAATATATGAATTTAACAGTATGTGCTTCGAGATATGGGTTTGGAAAATGTTGTGACTTGCAGCAAAGAGTTAGTTCATTAATTTAAGATTTATACATAGGTTTTCTTCTAGATAGTTTCATACATACGTGGATATGCTTCATAGTAGTCACATATATATTATGAGATAATTTTCCTTTAGATTGCTACCTTATCTCAATTGTTTATAGACATCTGGTTTCCAATTAATTTGATTATTTGTTGTTGTCTGTCAATGACGTCTTAGTCATATATTTGAGAAATGACTGTATTGATGATTGGTTATTGAGTAGTGACTTGGCTTAGTATGGTATGAAAACATTGTTGAGGAGATTACTTGGCATGTTATTATACTGGTTTGATTAGGTTCAGTGATTGATAAGCTTTAATGACTCAAATGACATACAATATTCAATTATTTTATTCTCATATAGTTAATACTTTGTGAATTAATATCTACAAGTAGTTTTTATTCACAATAAGCACGTATATACACAAATCCTTCTCATGACAGTCATGTATATATTCATAGTTTAACTTGATCATGGTTTACTATGATTAATTCTATTTTATTTGTTGTTGTTCATCAAGGATGCCTGATATCTAACAATGTTCTTATTAGTTTGATTAATTAGTGATTGGCTGATTGGTAGATTAGGACTCGTTCAATATTCAATGATTCAATTGCATCAATGATTCCACTTAGTGGTGATTGATTTTTCGTGGTAATTCAATGATTGTATTTCAAATTTTGTGATTTAGTATTTAGTTAGGTATTGGGCTTATTACTGGTGTGGGTCTAGTATGAATATTTGATGAAAGGTTTCGTGCATGTTTGATGTGTATTTGAGATAGGTGGATCCAGTATGAAACACTGTGAAACATGGTTCATAAGGTGTTGAGGGTTGTAGCCTTTAGTGAGGGGGTAGGAGATGGTAAGTGAGATTAGGGGGTTGTAGCTCCCTTCCAGTGGGAACTAGAAAATGAGTGGAGGTTGTAGCCTCCTGTAGGTGGGTACCTGTTTTCTTATAAGAGTCAGTGCAATTACAATATGTAATGAAGAATTTCTTTATAATAAAAGAAGAAAACAGAGACAACAACAATGGTAGTTTTATCCCACACTAGGTTTCCACCTAAAATACTGGCGTCCATATGTGTTGATGTGTTTCTTATGTGTTGATGATTTATCTTCTCTTTACTGCTTGTGGTTACTTCTTAATAAATGCATAATGAAATTATGGTGCTCTAGTTAAAGGTAAGAATCAGATGGAACATATGAAAAATTAGTTATCTGGATAGATGCAGTTTGCATTCAGTAAAGTCACGTAGACATGTGATTTGTCTTAATAACAATAGCGTACATAATTATGAAGGTGAAACTAAAAGTTAAAGTGAATTAAAAATACTGATTCATCCCCCCACCTCTCAATATTTTTCCTAACACTATTATTCTAAGGTCCTTCTATTTATACATACAAAGAAATATTTTTTTCATGATTGATACTTAGTTCAACATATATAATTATTTAAATCTATATATGTCATAAACATACATACATACATACATATACATATACATATACATATACATATATACATATATACATATATACATATATACATATATATATATATATATATATATATATATATATATATATATATATATATATATATATATATATATATATATATATATATTCCTATGGTAACATAATATTTTTTAAATACAACAAACTCATTCATCAAATAATCTTATAGTCTTAATAAAATAAAAGGAAATTGTTCTAAGTTTTACACTGTTCATCATAATGTCTAGCCCTAACTTTTTACAATACATTGTACATAATTGTAAGAAAAAGATATATTTTTCTTTTCTTTTCTAAATAACACAGTAGGTAAGAATATCGACTTGAATTTGTTTGTCTAGAAAATTAATATTTGAATACTTGGATCCTCTTAGCCTTGATATTTCTTCCAAAAGTTATCCCCCCGAACATAGGTTTGCAAATACAATTTTGTTTTCCTTATTCACTCGCTATTCTCACAATCTCTCCAAGACAATGCAAGTCCTTCTCGAAAGAAGAAAAAAAAAACAAAAAAATATATCTTACCATTACCCATCTACCACTCATTTTGGTAGTTGATAAATACCTGCACTAGACCAACAAGTGGCAGGTAGTTACTAGCTCACTAATGAGCTTTTGTTTCCCACTCCAAAAGACAACACCTTGTATTTTAGGGGAACAAATTGGCTAATTTGATAATTCATAATAAATATAATCATCCAAATTAGATGCCTAGGACTTATTACTGGGTAATCAATGTTCATCATCAATTTGGCCTCATCTCTTTTAGCCAAATGTATTCCAACATTAATTTCCATACTTCTATATTTATTATAAACATCTTAAACACAAATTTTTAATCATTCATTATTAGTAATAAAGTACTAATAAATATGTTGGGTCCCTACAATACTAGTGTATTCCTTCATTTTTATTGTCAGTGTGGCCCCTTATTGTTATCGTTGTTCCCATGGATTACCCATATTGTTATTTTTGTGCCCCATAGAAGCCCACTATTATTATTGTTGTGCCCTTACATTATTATTGTTATGTCGACTCTAATTATATTGTGACCCCTTAGACCCCTATATATAAAAAGGAGGTTTTTTCTTTGAATAAAGAAAGAATTATTAATGTCTGTAATGTAATGGAGGGTTCCCCCTGAAAGAGGCTAATTTTGAAGTTGTTTATCTATTTATTCTTCTATTTTGTGAGATGGTTGCATAAGATTTGGCTTTAGAGCTTTGGATTCTAGGGTTTCGTCACTGCAAACAGGTCATCATGAAATTTTTGCTATAACATTTTTTATATGAAGATTCAGAAGCATAAATTAAAACCCAGTGGAGACGAACGCTTGATGAACCTCGTGTATGAATTTTAGATATTGGTTCACTACATTGTCAGAGGTGTGATCCAAGGAAGTTAGGGTTTTTGTAGGCTCCCGAATTCCATCTCAAACAGGCGTCCTTGGAAAAATCATCATATCTTTCTCTCTCTGCATCAAATTAAAATTTTGTAAAATGTGATAGAAATAAGACATACTTTAGTTTGTTGGATATTGTTTTTAGGGCTGAAGGTCAAAACAATGACACTTGGTTCTTTGTACAAGTTCACTCTACGAAACTAGTCTATAATCAGGTCAGTGTGGGAGATTGGGAATAACTCTTTCTTGGAGAATACCATATTGATTATACTTATGAGGTTGGAAAGAGGACTCAGAGGGATACCGTAGGATGAAATTTCATACCTTGGGGATCAGAAATTACATAGATACAACATATTCAATATCTAGCTCCTACAAAGCGAAAACAAAAGTGTGTAGTTTTTAAAATTTGCATAAATTTTGTTTGAAAAATTAGTTTGAAGTGATTCAAAGGGAATAGTGAAGAATAATTATCATTAATTTATGCCCTAAAGAAATAAAATGGAAACACCTAGTAAGAAACCTACAAGCTCTACTATGACACATGAAGAAGGGGAATAAAAGCAACATAATATATCAAAATTGCAAGACCAAGTGCAACAAATTTCACTCTCACAAAAAGTAAAACAAAATGAATTGGAAACCATGATTAATGTTAATATAGATGGTATAAAAAGGGACATGGGAGTTTTGAATGGTTTAAAGGAAAACATGGAAGCAATGATGAATGTCAAGATAAAGGGGTTGAAGAAAGGTTTGGAAAATTTGCTAGAAGAAAGGTGTCCTAGTGGTGATAAGGCAATCCATAAAAATCATGATGAAGACAAAAGGAATATCAATTATGATAATAGAGACTTCAATGTTGGGTTTAATAACCACCACATTCCAAATATAGATATGAGGAAGTTTTATGGCAAGGATCCAACAACTTGGATACTACAAATGGAGAAATATTTTGATCTACATGATGTACAACCCTCACAAAAGGTACACATTACATATTAATATTTAGAACCCAATTAGTTTGTATGGTATAGATCAATTTGTTCTCATAAATCACTTGTCACCTGGTCAATTTATATGGAGGAATTGATAACACATTATGAATATACAAAGAGAAAGACCTTCTTTAGCAAATTGATAAATCAGAAATAAAAGGGTTCAATGGCAGAGCACATTGAAGACTTCCAAAAATTGAATATCAGGGTAACCGATATTCCAAAGGAGCATATGGTTGATGTCTACATAGGGACTTTAAAAGATAACATCCAACATAAGGTTCACCTTTGGGAACCTGATTCATTGGAGAAGGCATTCAAGGTGGAAAGAAAAGTTGAAAGAAAAATCATGGCAACAAGGAAGTCTACCACTCACAACTATAAATATGGAAGTGTTTCTATTCCTAGTCTTCCACAACCTACAAGATTGACACCACAAAAATTGGAGGAAGAAAGATAAAAATGGATTTCTTATAGTTGTGATAGAAAATACACTAAAGGTCATAACTGTGCTGACAAGAAATTATTCTACATAGATTGTGAAGAGGAGGAAGAAAAGGAACAAGAAACATCAAAAGAGGATGATATACACTAGGAACCAACCCCATAGAAAGAAGAAATGAATCCAACCATATCTTGTAATCATTGGCGGGAATTAACACTCCTCAAACTCTCAAGATAGAAAGACATATCAAGAAAAAAAGTTATTAGTGTTGATTAATTCAGGTAGTACCCATCATTTTATTCATTGTAAGATAGCCGAGGAATTGAATTTCTTCCTATATACAGCACTAGAGTGTCAAGTGATGGTTGAAATTGGAGGAACCATAAATTGCTTTGGAAAGTGCCATAATAGCAAGCTATCTATGGGAGAATATGTATTGAATAGTCCAATGATTTCCATTCCAATGCTGGTGCTGATGTTGTACTAGGAGTCCAATGGTTACAATCTTTGGGTATGATAGCTTTTAATTTTCAAGAACGTTTCCTGAATTTTTTTTGGGAAGGAGAGGAAGTTGAATTAAGGGGTATTTCAAGGAAACCTGGAAGGATGATTGGCTCTAATGACATGACCAAGCTTCTAAATAAAGAACAATGGAGCATAATTGCACAATTATCCTTTGTAGAGTTTCAAACAACGAAACCATCTATTTCTCCAAATCTAGAAAAAGTCTTGGACAATCATTCCAAGGTATTTGAGACCCCCAAAGGCCTCCCACCTATTTGTGATGATGGTCATGCTATTCATTTGATTCTAGGAAGTGTTCCTCCAAACATTAGGCCTTACAGATATCCCTAGTCCTAAAGGAGTGAAATTGAAATTATGGTTGAAGAAATGTTAGAGGATGGTATAATTCAACCTAGTTAAAGCTCTTTCTTTGCTCTAGTAGTACTGGTGCACAAGAATTATGGATCATGGCGCATGTGGTCAGATTATAGGGATCTCAACAAGCTCACTATTAAAGGTAAATTTCCCATTCCTGTCATTGCTGAATTATTCGATGAATTACATGGAGCAATTTACTTCAGAAGTTGGTTCTTCATTTGGGATATCATCAAATAAGAATGAAGACCAAAGACATTCCAAAAGAAACATTTATAACTCATGAGGTTCATTATGAATTTTTGTTCATGGGTTTTGGCCTTACCAATACACCTTCTACATTTCAAGGTTTGATGAATTCAATTTTCAAACCCTTGGAAAATTTGTTTTAGTATTTTTTGATGATATACTAATCTACAGTAAGTCTTGGAAGGATCATGTTCAACAAGTTGATAGGGTGCTCAAACTATTGGAGGAGAAACAATTATATGAAAAATCCTCCAAATGTTTCTATGGAGTATAGGAGGTGGCAAACTTGGGTCATATTGTATCTCATGATGGTGTTAAGGTAGACCCTAAAAAAAGTAAAGCCATTAAGAAATGAAAAATCCCCACATCCATAAATCATCTGTAAGGATTTATCGGGTTGACAATGTATTATCATAAGTTTGTTAAGAATTATGGGAGAATAACTACACCTATAACAACATTACTGAAGAAAGATTCATTTTCTTGGACTCCAGATGCAACTAAGGCCTTTCAACATCTTAAAGAGGAAATGTGTCAAGCACTGGTCTTAGCTATGCTAGAAATCACAAAAACATTTTTTGTGGAATGTGATGCCTCATAAAATGGAATTGGTGTTGTTTTAATGCAAGAAGGAAGACCCATTGCTTTTGAAAGTCGTCCAATCAAAAGAAAGTATTTACACAAAGCTATTTATGAGAATGAAATGTGGGAAATACTACATGCACTTAAGAAATGATGACCTTACCGAATAGGAAGACACTTAAAGGTAAAAACGGATCATGATAGTATTAAACACTTTTTAGAACAAAGATTATCTTCTAAAGAGCAACAAATATGGGTCACAAAGATGTTGGGTTATGAATTTAAAATCATCTACAATAAAGGGAAGAAAAATGTTGGTGAAAATGCACTCTCAAGAAAGGATGAGGATGTGGAAGCATTTCTCTTTTCTATTTTTATTATCCAACTAGATTGGATAATCGAAATAAGGGGAAAATGGAAGAATGACGAAGAAGTGTGGGCACTCATTCAACTGTTGCAACAAGATCCAAGTACATATGATACATTTAGATTGAAAAATGACTCATTATGGGACAAATATGACTTATAACATTATCAGAATTCCCAACTCAAACAAAAGATTCTTCTAGAATTGCACACCTCTCCCTTAGGAGGGCACTCAAAATTTTTAAAAACTTACCACAAGTTTAAGAAGGATTTTTTTGGGATGTCCTTAAATATGATATTCAAAAGTTTTTGGAGGAATGTTCGGTTTGCAAACAGCATAAAGTTGAGACAATTAAGACTCTGGATCTGTTACAATCTTTATCCATTCCAAGTCAATGTTGGGAGCAGATTTCAATGGATTTTATCACAGGTTTACCCACGTCCAAGGAAAGAGCGTCATCATGGTGGTAGTTGATAGACTTACGAAGTATGTGCACTATTGTGCATTATCTCATCCATCTAAAGCCAATATAGTTCCTATTGCATGTATGGAAACAATTCAAAAGCTATATGGAAACCCAAAGATTATTGTAAGCGACAAAGATCCCATTTTCACTAGAAATTTTTGGACGTAATTATTTTCTTGTCTGGGTACTTGAGTAGCACATAGCTCTTCTTATCATCCTCAATTTGATTGGCAAACAGAGATAGTGAACAAATGTTTGGAAGCATATCTTTATTTCTTTGTATTTGATAAACAGACACAATGGGTTAAGTGGTTACCTCTGGTCGAATGGTAGTATAATACTTCCTTCCATACTACAACAAGAATGATGCCATTTATGGCACTTTATGGATATCATCCACCATCCATCACATAATATTTAAGAGAAAATTCTAAGGTTCAAGTAGTGGAAGATCACATCAAGCATCAACAACAAATTCTACAACTCTTACAGGATAACCTCAATTATGCGCAGAATAGAATGAAAGAATAGGCATATCAACATCACAATGAAAGAAGTTTTTGATATAGGCAAATGGGTATTTTTAGGGCTACAACTATAAAAACTAATGTCCCTCAAGAAAGCTAAGAATGATAATAAATTATCACCAAAGTATTATGGTACTTACAAGGTGTTGCAAAAGATTGGTACAATGGCATACAAATTGGAGCTTCTTGCATCTTCCTGAGTGGCGAGTGCACACAATTTTCCATGTTTCATGTTTAAAGAAGGTTATAGGTGATAAGCTCCCAGCTCAAACAATATTTTCAAAACTTGACGAGGAAGGAAAAATCATATTGGAACCTAAAGTAGTCACAGAAACAAGAACTCGATAGCTACAAAATTGATCAATTTCAGAGTATTTCATCAAGTGGAAGAACTTACACACTGAATATTCCACATGGGAGGATGCGAATTTTATACTGAAGCACCCAGAACTAGTCAAGTGTTGAGGACAACACTTTTTGAAGGAGAGGGTCATGTTAGGTCCCTATAATACTATTGTATTCCCTTATTGTTATTGTGAGTGTAGCCCCTTACTATTTTTTTTTCCCATGTAGTACCCATATTATTATTATTGTGCCCTATAGAAGCCCACTATTATTATTGTTGTTCCCATAAATTATTATTGTTATGTCAGCTCTGATTATATTGTGACCCCTTAGACTCCTATATATAGAAAGGATAACTTTTCATTTGAATCAAGTAAAAATTATTCATTTTTGTAACGTAAAGGAGGTTTCCCCCTCGAAGAGGATAATTTTGAAGTCATTGATTTATTCCTTCTTCTTTTTTTGTGTTGGTTGCATAACAAAATAAATTATTAATATGTCTTTCAAACTTTAAAAATTCTAAAATGAAAACAAATATATACAATTATTTACATAAAAGCCTCAAATAAGGGGATATCACACTTGGACCATTATGTTGTTGCTTTCTTTAATAATTATTCTATGTTGCAACAATTACTTCAACAATTTTCAATGGCATCTAATTTTCAATTTTCACTTCTTCAATCTAGCAATAACAATAGAGAAATAGTAGATAGAAAAATTTCACAATATGAACAATGAAATACATCCAAGAAACAAGAGACAAGAGACACAAATTTTGGTCAATGACCAAGGAAAAACTGCACAAGGGGAAATCCTTTGCAATTATTCTTTTATTGTATTGTTTTCAAATGTTTAACAGAGAGTGGGTACAATATTTTAAAAAAATTATCTAGAAAAATCAACTAAAAAATATTCAATATATGATCCCAAAAATAATAAATATTAGAGTAACTTTCCCAACTTGCGGTCAAGTGTGGTCACTTGTAAAAATGAAACCCTAAATCCCAACCCCACTGAGAGAAATATGTGTGTATATGAGATGTTCCAGTCACATGGATAGGCCTATGTTCTTGTGGTTAGAACTGAAAAATCCAGATGGAAACCTTGTGGCTGGATATTAAAAACCCTAATCCACACATGCGAACTTCAGACCTGTACAAACCAAATTCCATGAACCAACTTCAAACCTATGTGAGCCAATCCATAGAAGAGAGAAGACAAATATGTTTGATGATTTATGTCCAAATGAGGGTCACTTGACTTGTATTTATAGGCCCAAGGGTATCCAATTTCCTCTTAGGGCCGACCTGTCTTTTTTTGCACATGTGGGATCCACTTCAAAAATATAGTTTCCCTTATCCAAATCTAGTGCTTCAAAGGTCAATTTTGGTCCTCTTGAAATGAGGAATCTAGTCCAATGATTGAAATTTGTCACTCAGCTGCCATATTAATACTCCCTCTCAACTAGGGATAAATTCCAACTCCATCAGGTGATCATCGTAAGTATCTTGACATCATGTCATGTGCATCTCTGCTCACCTCTGCTTGTCTCTACTCATCTCATGTTGAACATTCCTAAATCTAAAGAAGAATAATCATTGTAGTGGAGCTCCATCTACCACCCTGACTCATCACCATCGGGGAGACTTAGCTACCACCTAGAATCATCACCATCTCGGAGACTCAACTACCACCCAAAACTAAATAAAATGCAAAATATCAACCTACCTCAATGTGTAGGGATCACACATTATCCTAAATTCCCTAAAAATAGGTGAGATCAACTTACTGAAGTAAGGATCACAATCTACCCTATTGTCCATGATCATCCATCTTAACCCTAGAGAGTCACATTGTAAAACACTTGCATCCACCAACTAGGGTGAGATCCACCTTCTGCAAGGGGTAGGGATCACACCCTATACCAAGTCCCTCATCCAATTATCCAAATGGGGAGGTTATCCTAAAGAGTGGGTAGGATGCTAACTAGGGCATACTCTAAAGAGGGTATATCTCATCTCTCTACACCCTATCGGTCAGAGGTCCCTCATCCCCATGAGCCCCTCAACTCCATTCCTCACCTTAAGAGCTCAACCAAGGGGGAAGAGCACTACTTAGTTCTCTTTCTCAACCCATAATCTTATTCAAAAGGGTCATCGCAACCAATCTAAGCTTCTCCCTAAAGATGAAGAAATTCCCTTTCAGTGAAACCTTGGTGAGGATATTGGCTATCTGCTTGTCTATCAAAATTTGTAGGAGGCTCATGACTCCTCTATACACCATGTTAAGATGTAATGATATTTGATCTCAATATGCTTAGACTTATCATGGAACATAGGATTCGATGACAAACAAATCCCACTCTTGTTGTTAAAATAGATAACTGTCATGTCTAGGAACTACTCAAATAACTCTCCAAATAGATTCCTCAACCAAATTGCTTCACAACTCACCAATATGCATGAAATATACTCCAACTCAAGTGTGCTGAGGGATACAAATTTCTGCTTCCTTCTCATCCTATGTGATTGTCTTGGTAGTTTTGCCACAATGAAAAATTTTCAATTTATTAATCACACAATATCTAAATTACACCTAAAGTCTGTACAAAGTAAAAAAAAAGACAGAGAAAGTAACACGTGCTAGAAAATCTAGGAGTTCAAACCATACAAACTTACTGTTCACAGAGATCAATATTTACTAATTAGGGATGAAATCCAACATTGAAGAGATCAAGGTGAATTTTTTTTTATAGAAAATGAGTGTTTGGAATTAGTTACCCTGACAACCTACTTAATGAAATGGTCTGGTGCAAGTAACTCTGTTATAAACCATCTCGAGAAAAGATTACCCTCTAGAGAGTCCAAGTGAATCTAGCTAATGTCTATTCCAGGTATAGCAGGATCTTACCTCTATCGTCACCTTAGGTAGAGCCCTAGGATTATAGTCACTAATTTCACCAAATACAACAATTTTACCTGGGGGGACAATCGTAGATCGGACATACATGCAAGGGAAGAGTAACAAGCTCAATCCCCTTGAAGGCTCCTCCACATGATCAATTGGAGGTTTACTTTCAAGTGACCCCAAGTACCTTTTGGTACCATTGTAATATGTGTAAATCACTATATCTAAGCCAATGAAGTGGGTCATATCACTTCACCAAATTCAACACAATCTCATCCTTAGCTCATGTATAAGAAAAGCTTCTCAGAGAAAAGAAAGAGTTTCTTTTATTTTTCAGAGAAATGAAATGCAAAAACTCATAACTTTTCCAATTTTCTAAAGCAACCAATTTCACTATTTTGTGATGAAAATGCAATCAACAAACTAATTTCCAGATTTCTCTAATCATGAAAACAAACTAAAACACTCTTTTCTTCTAATCACTCAAAACTTTAAAGCACAAAAAAATCAATCAAGAAGGTTGGAGGAAAGACATATTCTCCTATGAATGCTTTGATTTAATGACAATAACAGTGCAATCATGAAAATTTTCTCAAGATGAAAGCAACAATTTCTTTTATCAAGAAAAAATAACCACAATTATTTCACAAAAGCACAAGGTCTTTAGAAACCCTAATTTGCAATTCAAAGCAATTTTGACTACAAATAAGCAATATTTAAGACTTAACCAGTGTATTTGACATAAAAAATAATAATTTATCACTTAGAAAAAGACATTCAAACATGTTTTGATCAATCAATGAATCAACCAAGCAAAACCCTAAGATATTCTTTCAAAAAGACCCAATTTTAAAAAATCATCCACAAAGCAATTAATTGAGTTCATAAGAGATAACACACAGTATAAAACAAATAGAATGATACTTTCAGAAAGACAAATTCAGGTCTAGTTTGAAGCAAGTACAAAATTAAAAAAAAAAAAAAATCAAGGCTTATGCGGATTTATAGTAGAAAACAGAGCGCATGCGCTTAGTTGCTATGGCAAAAAGGGCACAAAACTCCGCTCTGTGTACAAACATAAACAACGCAGGGAGGAAAACTTAAAGAAAAAATGAAAAAATCAAGAATCAACTAGTTAGAGCTAAAAACCCATTAATTTATGAAGACTCGGGTCTCGATAAATAAATAAAAATCAGAAAGAAAGGCTAAGGAAAAAGACAAGAACAAGACATTCCCCAGTATGGTCACCAGTTTGTTACATCGAACAATTCTTCTTGTGGACAAGAGCGATCTCCCTAGATCCTAAATGGAAACTAAAAGTAATCATGGCAAATGAACTAACTCTTTCCCTAAGTTAAACTTGTTCGAATTACAAGTAGTATAGCTAATGGATAGACCTCTTACTGATTTCATGAAATGCCTGATGAAGATCCCTTGTTGTGACTCGATGCAGTTCTTAAATGCTTGATAAGGTATGCAAACATAGACCAGAAAAGGATCAAAATCACATGTGATATATAATAATCGAAACAACTTATCCTAATCATTAAGTAAATTAGGGATTGAATTTTCCTTAATAAACATAATAAACATAATAAACAATTGTAAACCATTCATCATTCACAAAAGACAAAATCAATGGGAGAAAGTGCTCATTTTTATTAATCAAAATATAAGAGGGGCCTTACAACCTTCACATTGATGTCATGAGGTCCCTTCTAAAGGCCTTTAATATCCTCCTCAGATAGCAAGCTCTCCAATCTCAAACCAACATCATAAGTTTGTATTTTGTGAATTCTGATCTCCTTCATCCCTCAACCATCTAGTCCTTTTATAGACCAGAGGGGAGGAAATTTTAGATCCCTAAGAAGAATATGAACATCCTGTTGATAGTGTTGGACCCGCTAACATGTAAGGGGATCTCCCAGGTAAGAAGCCCCAATTATACCTCAGACCATTTGGTGTAGGAGTCCCAGCAGTGGGTCGTACGATAATGCCTTGATTGCGATTTCACACGGAGGCATGTAAGATGTCCCTATTGGTAGCAAGGGTGTGATAGTTGCAACAAGCCAAGGAAGATGCATGAGACGTTCAAACACATGGGGGTTAAGATGAGTGCTCCCCTTGGAAACCTGTGATAGCATGAATTTAATAAGGGAACACACGAGCATAGATGCATCACAACATGGAAGGCAAGCTAGATAGCAATCCAAAGTGATGGTTAAAACAAAAACATGCTTCAGACAGATTCATACATACATACACAAAAAATTCCATACATACATGCGTAAGAAAACAAATACATATATCATTTAGATTAAACCAGATAGCATAGAATATAATACAACAAATCCATGAAATGTGTTGGCTCTGTTATATTAATAAGTGTAAGTTCCAGTCATACAATACATCCATATCTAACCACTAGTTTCGACAATGGAACATTATAGCGACAACCACCTGCTCCTCGAAAGATATATACTCACTCTGCGTAGTGGAGAAGTCAAGGCTCGTTAGAATACTATCCAAGCTCTCTCTAAGATAGTCCTATCGGAAGCTTGGCTAACCAAAAGCATTTACAATGAGTTATGAGGTTCTATTTATAGTAAAGGGTGGGGTCACCCTTGACATTCCCCTTTATGATAGTTCACCTACCCTCATGACTCTTCATCTACCTTATGCCTGTTACATCCAACTATCGAAACTTGAACTTCCACTTGACAAGAAGTTACATTACAATGCACATGTGCCCATGTGAGAAAAAATGGCTTGATCGACCCATGCAAGACACCACTGACACTCGGTCTATTGTGATGAGACCAACTCTTTGACAATCTTATGATGGTGAAGGTGGTGAGCTGATGCCAAGCTTGGTCGTCCATGATGGTGTGCATTCTCTCCATTGTGACATCTTACTGAAGCGAACTCTTGCCTCTGTTGCATCTCGGTGCGTTGGTGTGGATCTTCTTTCCAACTCATCTACTAACATGTGCATGGTCTTCTTGGGTGTGGCCGAACTAGAAACACATTGATGCATAGTGTCCATGTTGATCTTCTAGTGTGTGCTAGTGGTCATGCAAATCAACTGTCAACTGCATGTTCAGCTACAGTCAGACTTGCTTCTTGTCTTTGCCTTAGTGAGTGTGCCAATGGGTTAGATCACATGCATGTGCACAATGACATGCATGCTGCTAAATTCCCTTGCATGCGATCAACAACACTACTCACAATGTCTGGTCTGTGCCAGCTACTAAGATGGATCTATAACTTGTACAGCTGTAGTTTCATCCGTGAGTGAATGTT
Organism: Pinus tabuliformis; assembly: GCA_031772625.1. Taxonomy (NCBI): domain Eukaryota; kingdom Viridiplantae; phylum Streptophyta; class Pinopsida; order Pinales; family Pinaceae; genus Pinus; species Pinus tabuliformis. Next base: position 396,855,884 of record CM062808.1, on the reverse strand, counting down.
GTGCTTGCTGCAGCTCATTCTCTCGTCTATGCAGCTCCTACTCTTCCTTGAGTTGCTTCTTCAACACATGCAACTCCTTCTTTGTTCCGTTATCTATCTTCACGTGATCTTCATGTTGTGCCATCACCTCATAGCCTAAGTCTTCTAATTTTCTTTCATCACAAGTGGATCTGCTTGAGCATGCAACTTTGTTCTGCTTCTTTGTTGTCAACAACCTTCCTCTTGCATTTGTTGCATTCAGTGTGCTTCCTTCAGCTGTTGTTCATCATGCTTCTTGCTATGATGCTACTGCCATCATATCTTGATGTCATTGTCTACGAGCAACTTGATGTCTTTGTGGGTAGGAAATTTCATAGGCACTTCATCAACAAAATCCCCAAGTGTGCTCTAAACAGTTTCTTTGACTCTACTCTCCTAGAAACCACTATACATATGGTGCTTGTTAGTCTCATTATTTGCATACTTCCACAGGGATCAAATTTTCTCTTTTCATTTTCATTTTAGGGGTCTCATACTGAATTTTTTGCATCATTTCATTAGGTCATGTCAAGCTGATTCACTGATGGTTGTATTCTCCTCAGAAAACCCAATTTCTCCCTCATATAGTACACTTGTTGACCCATCTCCAGGTTGTATTCAGTCATAGTTTCAGATTCAAATGCAATCATGTTTTCATTAGGTCTTAGGGTTCATTTCCAAGGTCAAAGGAATGATTTAAAAGTGTAAATAAAGGGCAGCAAGGGTATGGTGATGATAAATAAATTAAGAGTGGTTGCTGGTAAGTCATAGTCATTGTACAATTATCACTTTAACTAATGTAATTTTCACCTCAAAAACATGTTTTTGAGGTCAAAACAGAGTATTTTAGGTTAATTTATATTTTTATGTAATTTGACTCACTTTATGTAACAAATGATCCTAGCTGCATCAATGCATCTCTCCTTGCTACAAGACAATGAACCACTACAAAAAATCAATTCAAATTGGGCATCATCCACCTGAAAAGGAACAATGAAGAAAAGGAATTAAAACAGAGATTTGGAAAAGGTCCAAAACATTAGAAAGTGGGTTTTTCTATTGAAAAATAAAAATTTACTCTTATATAATATCTCACATTTCATTTTCAAGATTATCATTCTTATTTGGCAAAGAAGGAGACAAAAAGTGAACAAGAGAGGAGAAGTTGAGCAAGTTTTGGGCCAAGGAGGAGTGGCACTGCACTTAGGGAGATTGGTGTTGCGTGCCTGGGCAGTTGGAGGTGGCGCTGCGTGTTCAGGCTGGAGCGCTGCACATAGAGACTGAGCACTGTCCTAGGCCAGTTTTGTCAATGGAAGAAACAACTACACTGTGCGTACAGGAGGGCACTGTGCGTAGGGCTAGCAAGGTCCAAATGACCTCCTACAAACCAAAAAACATTAGATTTTGCCTTCCTTCCTTTCAAACAAGTAAGTATTGTTCCTTGACTTCATCATTGGTTTGAAATTAATGCATTTGAGGATAATTTTCCATGGTAAATGTAAAACCCTAGACTCTCCCCTAGTTATGCCTAAAAACCCTAACCCCTATTATTCCTCCCATCACTTATCACTAAAACCCTAAACCCCTCCACCATATCACTCCATAACACTCCACATCCCTTTGTCCTTCATCGCAAAAGAAATATCTCAAAAACCCAAGCCCCTCTCGCTCATTTTCATGATTCATACCCTCCCACTCATTTTCATGTTTACCACCTCCCCTTCCCTTATTCCTAATCACTCTTACTCACCCCCTTCATCCCTTTTCCAGGAGTGCACAACCCCAAAATTTACAAACATAGACAGAGGAGATAGAGTCAATGAGGAGGAGGAAAACACTGGTAGTGAAATTTCAGCAAGTAGATGTAGGCATCAGAGAAAACCACACAAGGGAGGTAGAATTATCAGGGAAGAGCCATCAAACCTCAAAGAATTGCAAGCCTCTCATTTGGCTATCACTTACTTCAGGCATCTAGGCTGCTATGAGTTCTGTGAGAAGGTGGAGAGAGTTCAACACCATCCCGAGCTCACCAGGATTTTTGTGGCCAATCTTCATGACAACAAGGTGACTCTTGCTGGGGTGACATTGATAGTTTCACCCTCCATGATTGCGGATGCAACTAGGATTCCAAATGTGGGAGAGAAATGGTACAAGACACAAGACCTAGATGAACACTATTATGAGCCTTACATAAAGCCTAGGTACAGAAATGAAACAAAAATGCTTTTTCCTTTCAGGTTCCTTGAAGACAAGTATGCCCCCATGATGAAAATCATCATGAAATATTTCACTTGTGAGGGAAAATTTTCCAGATTGTACACCTATCACATCAGGTTTCTCATGCATTTTACCAGGGTGAGGATGTTAAACCCCCCTTATTTCTTATTCAGGAATATTGAGAAGATGGCCTAATTTGTACAGAAAAAGCCATATATTTAGTAGATGAGTAGTCTCTACCACTATTCCTTGATCAAGATGATTGTGCTTCATCATCTTAATCTCCTCAACATCTCCTGGGAGACATTTATTGCTCATGACATCTTCAGGGCTCCTCAAATTCCTCCACCAGTGTCTCAAGAATCAGGAGGACCTTCTATTAGTGCTTAGGTGAAGAAAGATGAGAAGGCCAAAGAAACTAGAACCATTGAGGTGCTTGAGACCTACAAGACATACCAGAGGGGCACAAGAAAATTGTTTGCAGCTGATAGGCAAGTGTTTTCTCCACTTGGTGTGGAAGGGAATTTTCCTTCTTCATCAACTCATATGCAAATGCTTGCTCCATAGGGTGTGGAAGGGGCTTTGCCTTCTTCATCAACACAACAGGAACATGTGTAGCAACTGCACAAAGGGAAAGAAAAGATGCAGGTGGAAGATCTTGATGATGAGGAGGAAAGACACCTTGATTTGACAAAGCATGATGGGCAAGAATAACATTATATTCATCATGGCATAGAGACAATTGACTTAGAGGCTCAGGATGAAGCAACAATAGAAAACATCATCATACAGGAGAAAGAGGCTTAAATCCAAGCATTGATGGACAATTTGGAGAGAGCCGAGTATGTCATCACATATTTGGAACAAGAGAATAAGCAACTGAGTGATAAGCAGGTCCTCATGGAGCTGGAACTTCTCAAGAAAAAAAGACAAAGTGACAAGGGTAAATCAACAAGGCAAGAGGAAGAAGCACCGGTCACTTTGACTCCAATTGAGAAGGAAATTGAGGGTGATAGAGAAATTTGGCTTGAAAGAGTCAATTTTCACTTAGAAAAGTTGTTGCAAAGGGCCAATAGGGACAACCAGATCATCAGGCACATGGCCTACCACTACAGGACCTGGAACAAAATTTGCAATATAAGGGTCAAACATATGAAAGCAAGGCTAAGACGGGCTCTAAAAGGCAAAAAAGAGGAGGATAGGCTTAGGTTGCTTGCTGAAGCTTCCTTGGCTCATCAGGATGCTTGATGATGGTGCTTCTCACCAATTTTGACCAAGTTTGGAGGAGTTTTTGTTTTTAGCAAATTTTGAAAATTTTAAACACAAAAAATCTAGCTCTACGCGTAGTGCCACTGGCGCTGCACTTTTCTTAGGGGCACCCAATGGAAAAATGGCTTGCATTTTTAGATTTAGAGCGATGAGTACATGCACCCTATTCATTTTCTAAGTTTTTGGGGTGCAACTGCTCTACCAAAAGGTAAAAAAAAAAACCCCAAAAATGACCTTTCTGCCACTTTTTGGACACACAACAAAAGTCTTGGGAGAATCAAATTTTGAGGGGTCAAATGAGCTTAAAATGACGAAATTCTAGATGTTTTTGATAGTAGACTTGAATAGATTTCCAATGAGATATCATGAGCTCAATTTGGATGCCAGGAACACCTCCAAAGGGACCTGAAAGTGGCACTGCGCATAGGACAAATTTTGCACAGGATTGCCATTTCACTATGTTTTGACTATGATCATGGATTTTCTCTCATGGAGGATGGTTTTACTAATGTAAACGATGACTTGGCTTACAAATATGATGTATAATTAGTAGTAGAGGGTAGATTTATTAGATTAAAAGTCATTTTGAGCACAAATGAATTTGTTTCCTCACTTTTAGAGGCAAGTTGTTGGGATGCCTAGATTCCAGTTTCTTGTTCAGTGTTAGTTAGATTAGCTCCTCATCTTAGGGATTTGGCCCCTGAGGATGGGAGGAGGTTGAAAAAATGCCTATATCTTCTTCTTCTTTCTCATTGTAAAGGGTTGGACTCAGCTGGATGCTAAGGTTTTGAAAGAACATCATTTTGTATCAGTTTAGCAGGTGATTAATAAAAAATTGCAGCTATTTCTTTGGGATCCATGTGGTATGGTGTTTAGTTAAGTTTCCTCTCTTGTGATCATATGTTGAAATGTTTTGTGTACTTCATTAATCATTTCATTGATTCTAAGTGGATGTTTTCAAGTTGATAGGCAAAACCCATAACATTAATGCTCTGCTTTAGGAAAATATTCATAGTTTATGTTTTCTACAATTTAGGAAGGATCCATGATGATTACATGCTCTTCTTAGCCTCTCACCAGTCTTGAATCACCTCACCCATCAAACCCTAGAGTGCTAATTTATACCTACCTTGCCCCATCGAACACCCTATAATTTTGACCTAATTTCCTTGCCCTAATGGTTCGACTCCTCCTGATCCAGCAAAACCCTTTCAAAATCAAATCAAACCTTGTGCTACTATACCTAGCCTAATATCGTTTTCTTGATCTAGCCATCTTGGCTGAGATCCTTACGAAGAGAACCCTCTCCTCTCCTAGTAGGGCTAGCTACTTGGCTAAGCGTGCTTTTTGGTTACCCTGGCATTGCCTTCCTTCAATCTAAGGTTCAAACTAGGTGCTAATAGTGTTGAGAGGCAGATGAACAACTGCAATACTAGGAGACATGGAAACACTCATGGAAAGTAATCTATCAATCAAAAACCAAAATGAACTTGAGAACTGACTTGCAACATACTTGTGTGACTGATCATGAAGGTCGCTTAATTTCCACCGGGAGGTCAGGAAACTGACTGCCAAAACTGCGCAAGGCATAGTCCAGGTAATCAAGAAACTGAATGACTGTTGGAACTATAGAATTCACAGTTTAGCCTGGCCTGCTGAGGACTGAAACTGTGCAATGTGCAATTTTTGTTAGCAGTGACATGAAAACAACAAATTGCATTGCGCAATTTCTGGGGCCAACAGGATACTGCATCCAAGAATTACATAATGCAAACCTGGAGGTCAATGCCTAGCTAGGGTTGCATAATTTCTGGAGGGAAGATAGAGTCTTCGCTTCCAGAAATGCTCAGTTCTAGTCGGGTAAGGCACGGTCGGGGCCAAGGCAGCATAGTCTGGCCGAAGGGTGACTAAAAACATGAGAAGTGTGAAAGCATGATGAGATGAGTGAAAAAAGAGTGAATGATCATTCATGCAAACATCAAGTACAGGATTCAAGAAATGGGAATGGATGCATGTGTGTGAAGCGAGTCGCTGCAACAACATGCAAAATAGTCTCATGCATATGAAAGCAGTGAGATGCAAATGAAAACTGAAATAGTGCTAGTACAAGCTAGTATGCATGCAAATGGTAACAAGCACTCACTGAAATCAAGTAGACAACATTCATAAGAAGTGAAACACAAAAATAACGAGAAACGCAGAACGAGACATGAAAAGCAGGCTTACCCAAAAACAACTGAGATGAATGTGTTGGAGACTCCTAGATGCAATGTGGGATGTTAGAGATGCAAGATCAATGTGAAGGATGAGCTCTATAGTGCCTTGTTGATGAGTTTTGATAAAATCTAGGTTATGATGCACATGACACAAATCTAGGGAAAGCAACACTTGGTGGGATGTTTCTTAAATGATCCTTGCATGTAACCTCCAACTACTAAAAATGGATCTCTGAAACAAGGGATTCCTTTTCATGCTGCCTTGGGAGGAGCAGTCCATGCATGCAAATCATTTTTTTCGGTCCCGGAGGGGATCGGTCAACTCAACTGTACATGCAACAGTCCACTCAGCTAGGAGGAAAAGAATTGTGCATTCTTGGGAGGGAGCTGGGCTGGCTGCCTAGAGGGATTGTACAATTTCTAGGCAGAGTAGCTAACTGCTACCCAAAATTACACAATTTCTGGGCTGAGCAGCCCTGCTGGGAGGAATTATGTATTTTTCTCAGTAAATAGTGATCGGAAGATTTGTGAAATTCTAGAGCATAATAGGCTACCAGATATAATTTCACAATTTATAGAAAGAAGGTTGGTTACCCTCCAGAATTGTGCAATTTCCCGATGGAGATGCTCAGCCTACTACTGGATCAAGTTCGGAAAAATAGCCTGTGAGGGGGATGTAACAAGATTTGATGGACAGACTATCATTCTACAGGAAAACCACTCAAGCTTGTGTACTTGACAAGAAAAGACATGTTACTGTGAAAGGTTGGTAGGGAGGCTCCAAAATGAAGCTAACGAAAAATTTTGGAGGGTGGTTGTAGCCACAACAACACTTGGCGACACACTGGTAGAACTCCAACTCTTTGAATAGACCTTGTTCATGAAAAGAAAGTCTAACACCTCTAGAAGTATTCTCGAGTTCTTAGTTTGTCTTGGTTTCCACACTGCTTGATTGTAAGATGTAGCATCTACCAAGCCCTTGGTCAGTCGACAAAAATTCCAAGCCAAGCCAACAAAGTTGCTTTGATTGGGTTGAGGAGTATATGATGCACAAGCAGTATAGTTGTCAGAGTCTTAGTTTCATCTCTAGTGTTGCTCTACTGCCAACAGGCGTCGACAGTACCCCGACGGAGTCACGCAGGAACACAAGCATGGCTCTGCTTCCAGCAAGCCTGGTCCATACCCCGTCGGAGTTACTTGCATCACCTCTCTATGTAGGAAGCATTTCTCTTCTTTAGCCTTATTCATTTTTATTTTATTTTTTGAAAATTTTCACTTTTTCATTTTTTCATTTTTCATCTTCATAAATGTGCATAACACTTATTCATTTTAGAGGCGAAAGAGGGATGTTGATTTATTGAGAGCCAAAGAAGTTGTTCCTTCAGAGAAGTAGTTTATGTATACTTCTAATGTGCTTTTTAATGGTTTTCCCCCTCACCTTACTCTACTTGACTGAGCTGACAAGGATTAACCCAAAAATAACTGACTAGAGTAGGTGATACTAGTTAGTGCATAGGTGTTGTGTTTTCACCAAGGTTCACTTTGAATAGTACCTATTTTCCATTGATGTATCATGGATTGAAGAAAACAAGTTCTTACATAAGGGAGTGGCCAACATATAACCAAATGTTGATAGTTGTTCAAGTCCTCTTGTACTTTACCCATCTTGTTTCAAGAGTCACACATGGTCCATGCGAAACTGACCTATGGACAAAAACAAGAAAAAAAACAAAAAGAAAAGAAAGAAGCAGAAGAAAATGCGGAAGCAAAGTGAGTAAGAAAAAAACAAACAAGAAAACAAAGACACAAAGAAAGAAGAAAACATGCATGCAAGTGAACAACTCAAAAAAAAACACTACTCCTACTCCTAAGCTAACAGTGCATGGGTCGACTCACGTGAAATGATACTTCCAATGCAACCACTAGCACATTGGTAGACCCATGTTGGTGAAGGCAGGGTTCATGAAACTCGCGGTTGTGCAAAATAGCCAGCATGAAAGATATAACGATGAAGACAAACACACTCCGAGCTTACAAGCATCCAAAGAACAAAAATTAGTGAAAGTGCATGACATGAACTCTGTGGATTTGTCATGGTGTTGTGCTACACGATGTGGAGATGTCGAGTGTATGCAATCTTGAATGTGACATGCAAGCAAATGTAAGACAGGTAGAACACTTACATTGTGCATGTGTGCTTATTGTGTAATATTCCTCCAATGCATGAGCGATGGGATTGTGTAGTTTGAGTGGAAGGAGCGAAATATGGGTGTTTGGTTGACCTTCAATGCAAAGTAGAGAGTGATGAGGAGCCTTGAGTGTTTCAACAATTTCATGACTGGAAGTGAAACCAACCTCAGGACAGCAAGGGCCTAACATAACCATAAGCTCGGGCTAAAGTGCCTCAATAGTTTGCGGGGTTTCGACTTCATTGACAAATAGATCACTGTAGACCAATGTCTTAGATAGATTAACAACAATTAAATCAACATTGTGATTAAATGAAGAAGTAGAGGGATTATGACAACCAACATCAGAAAAATTAGGATGTTTGTCGGCATCCTCATAATTTGATGAATCAGGCAGAGGGGTAGATGAGAAGTAAATATGTTCACCCTCTATGTTTTTAGAAATGATAGATGACTGATTGAACAAATTTTCAGAACAAGATGTTTCCTCTCCACACTATGATGACAGACTGACATCCGATGTGTCCTGTAAATGATCGTAAGTAGAAACATCCAGAAATGGGTTTTTATAGGGGCAATCAGTAGTGACAAAACCACAAGGGTTGTCAGGATAAAGTGGATGACATGTGTCTGGAAGGGATTCATCCTTCACCAAAGGCTCTTCTTTAGATTCTGGCACACACTTATCATGAATGATGGTGGAGGTTGACTGCATAACACCAAATCCGTCCACAGCTTGATCCTTGTTCACAACATGTGAAGAGTCTGGAATGGAAAAACACAAGACATTACAATTAGGAGGATCAACAGAATGCGGGGATGAAGGTTGAGGGAATAAATCCACATGACAAACAAGAGGCTGCAAGCCAAATCTGCACAGATATCAAGACCAGGTGGGGTGGGAGGCTATGACAATTCAACATATGTGTGTGCATGATCTCCCACATCACTCTACAGTGGTGGAGTTGTTTGATGAGGTGAAGGTGGACAGTCATTTGTGACAGCAACTGTGCCTGCCTGTGATTGTGTAGCTCCATCACCAAAGTGTGCTGAGTGGGGTTCGGATATGTGAATAAGATTCTCAAATATTCCATAAAGAAATTCAAAATCAATTTCATCTTTGGAAAATCAGTATGCAAGATTACAAAAGCGTGTGTAAAACTACTCAACGGATTCATCGAGTGCTTTTTATAATTTCTGAATTTCTTGATCGAATGCTTTATGGTTAAAGTGATTAAAAGGATGGTCTATCTCTGTGACCAAATGAGCAAGAGAATGAATAGATTTTTCAGGCAGCATGGAACACCAGTGCATGGGGTGCCCCCGAAGTGTGTAAACAAACAATGTGTAGGTCATGTAGTCTTCAAAGATTCCATGTCTTTCACATGAGCCTATAATGCTGACAGTGTGCCTAACCAAGGCTATGTGGCCTCCACCATCAAATGTTTTATGTGACAAGTTATATGAGAGATTTTCCAAGATAGTGAAGTCATTTCCATAAGACATATATTCCAGAAGAGCAACTTTGTAGTTGGTCATGATAGATATGCAGAGATTCAAAACATATGTGAGGACTCAGCTTGTCATCTCGCCCTCCTTCTAGCGCCAAAATTTTGATGGTGCTAGACGTGCCAACATGCAAGGTGATCTCCCAGGTAAGAAGCCCCAATTAGATCTCAAAACATTTGGTATTGGAGTCCCAGAAGTGGGTCATACGGTAATGCCTTGACTGCACGATTTCACATAGAGGCAAGTAAGATGTCCCTATTGGTAGCAAGGGTGTGACAGCTGCAGCAAGCCAAGGAAGGTGCAAGAGAGGTTCAAACACATGGGGGTTGAGATGAGTGCACCCCTTGGAAACCTTTGATATCATGAAGTTAAGAAGGGAACACACAAGCAAAGATGCATCACAACATGGAATGTAAGTTAGCTAGAAATCCAATGTGATGGTTAAACCAACAACACGTTTCAAAAAGATTCATACATAAATACATAGAAAAGTCCATATGGTGGCTTGGGTGTAGGTGTAATGGAAAGTCGTTCAAATCCGGAAATGATTTCTCTAAGTTCAAGTGGAATTTCTTCTTGGACTTCCTTTGGAGTATCAGTCATCTACCTCCAAACTTGGCTATTCTACTAAATTAGCAGAACTGCTTAATTTTAGCCGAAATGATAAGTGTTTTACAAGTCCTCTAAGCATCGGACATCACAAATAACATTTTATTAAGGCCAATGTTCATTCACTCATGAAATATTGCGATGTGAAACTAATCGGCGATCCTACACTGTTTGATCAAGTGCACTTGATCCAATGGTTAACAACGATATCAGTTGAGGCACTTGCACGAGGGTTAACTGTCCTTATGGAGTCGATAAGGAATATAAACCCTTGATCTATAAACGTTCGGGTCTACTTTTGGAATTAAAGTCCGAGCGCTTGATGATCCGATATCCGTTGGATAACATAGGCCATCAAATCCTATGGCTTGTGGGTCTTCAACTAGCACATGGGTTAAAAATAGGCCTAACCCCCGTAGTTGACTGTGACCTAAAAGTTTGAAATTGAGATCGATTGCTAGGAGTGAGTGCGGGGCTTCAACCATGATCAAGAAATTCGTACACTTCCACCCCCGCAGTTGTTGATCACCCAGATCTTATACATGACGAAAGAGAAGTTAAACGTGATCACACTAGATCATACAGAACTCTAAATTTCCAGGCCAACCTGGAAATGCAATAATACAAAGAGATAGTTCGGAGGGATGCAACACCTTCGGGATTGACCAATTACACACAAAAATACATAGAGATATATTTTCTGTAACTTAATCTTATATGACCAAAACAAGACAAATTAGTCAAAATCCCCTTACAATCATTAAGAACTTACATAAATACCATTTCATCCTAACGATCAAATCCTTGAACACTGGATCGAATCTGCCTAATCTTAAAAAATATCTAATCTAGTTGATATTGTCCTCGATAATCTCAACTGAATCTAAACTACTTGAATTATTTACAAAATCACTCAATCCCTAAATCCTAATCCTATCTAGAAAACTTGTAAATTGATAGCTAAACGATCCCACTCCTTTGCTAGTAAACTTTTTTTGTATTTTCGGAATAATTTTGAAGCCTTTTGCCTTCAGGCCTCATGCTCCTGCATCAGACTACTGAGGAAAAAATTCTTCATGGGCTCCTGTCCATGAGATTTTCTACAAAATTGCCCAACTTCTGTAACATGGAGTCTGTCATCCAAGTAGCTTCAGTAATTGGTTGATCCTTCCATTTGACCAAATACTGAAAATACTCTTGCCCTCTTGTCTTCTTCAACAATTCCTTGTCCAAAATCCTCTCTGGCTTCAATTCCTTTGCTATAGCTAACTATTTTACCCAATCAATCTCTTGTTCTTCTTGATCCTCTGCTGTGTCATCTACATTTTCACTTTCATACTTATCCAAATCAACAACATTGAAAATTGGACATATTCCAATATCAAGGGTAATTCAATTTCATATGCATTTGCAAAAAATTTTCTCAAGACTCTGCATGGTCCAATTTTCTTAAAGTTTTGCTTTTTATACTCCCTTTTTGGAAATCCTTTTTTCCTCAGGTGTGATAACACCAAATCTCCAACCTCAAAATTAACTTTTATTTTCTTCAAGTCTACTCTGTTCTTGTATTTTATGTTGATGTCTTGTAGTTGTTGTTTTACCTGTTCATGTATTGCTTGAAATTTTGTAGCAAAATCTTCTCCTTTAGCACTTCTCCTTTCATCTTTTCCCAAGTTTGTCAATTCAGACACTCCTCTTGGGCGCATTCCATATTTTATATGTAGTGGACTTTGCCCTATACTCCTATTAGGAGAATCATTATATGCATATTCTTCCTGTGCCAATACTTGATCCCATTGTTTTGGATGTTCACCTGCAAGACTTCTCAGAATATTACCTAATCTTCTATTTACAACTTCAGTCTGTCCATCAGTCTGAGGATGATAAGCATAACTGAAACTCAATTTAGTTCCAAGCTTCTTCCACAATGTCCTCCAGAAATGTCCAACAAATCTGGTGTCTCTGTCTAAAACAATGCTCTTAGGTAACCCATGTAATCTTACAATCTCCTTAAAAAACAGATTAGCAATGTGAGTAGCATCACTAGTTTTATAACATGGAATAAAATGTGCCATTTTTTACTAATCTGTTAACTACTACATAAATTGAATCATTTCCCCTTGAGTTTTTGGTAAACCCAAAACAAAGTCCATACTTACCATATCCCAAGGCCTATTTGGAATAGGTAATGGAACATACAAACCTGTGTTTTGACTCCTTCCCTTTGCATTCTGACAGACTTTACAAATTTTCACATACTTTTCCACTTCAGACCTCATTTTCGGCTAGAAATAAAACCGGTTCAATTGCTCATAAGTCTTGTCTGCACCAAAATTCCCTCCAAGTCCTCCACTTTGTTTCTCCTTAATCAAATTCTCCCTCATAGAACAACTTGGTATGCATAGTTGATTTCTTTTAAACAATAGTCCATCTTGCAGTAAATAATCCATCCACTTGCTTCTATCTAACAAAACAGGATTTCTACAAGCTTCAAATGCCTCTTTAAAATCTAGATATTTCTCATATAACTCTTTAAGAAAATAAAAACCCAACAGTTGAATTTGACTTTCTTGAACAAAAATGATTTTTCTACTTAAGGCATCTGCTACTTTGTTTGATTGATCGGTTATATGTTTTAACACAAAATTAAAACATTGCAGGTATTCTACCCATTTTGCATGCTTCTGGTTAAGCTTTGGTTGTTGCATAATGTACTGTAATGCATGGTTATCTGAATACTATATGAACTCCTTGGACATCAAGTAATGTATCCACTTCTTCAAAGATTGCACCACTACATAAAACTACTTATCATAAGAAGAATATTTCTTCTTTGTCTCATTCAGCTTTTCACTAAAATAAGCTACAAGCCTATCCTCTTGACTCAAAAAAGCTCCAATGGCTTCTCCACTGGCATCACACTTCACATGAAAAGGTTTATTAAAATCAGGAAAAATCAAAATAGGTTTCTCAGTAATCTTTCTCTTCAACAATTGGAAGTTCTTTTCTGCTTCAACAGTCCATTTAAATGGTTGTCTATCCTTCTTTATTGTGTCAATAATTGAAGCATTGATATTACTAAAATTCCTTATAAATTTCCTGTATAAACTAGCAATACCGTGAAAACTTCTTACCTGAAAGACACTTTTTGGTGAAGGCCACTGCATGATAGCCTTGATCTTCTTTTGATCCATATTTAACCCCTCAACAGAAACAAAAAAGCCTAAATACACCAACTTCTCCTTCATGAATGAACATTTCTTTAAATTTAACAATAACTTTTCTTGTTGTAATCTCTGTAAGACATAATTCAGATGTCTCACATGTTCCTCCTTAGAATCGTCCAGATATACTATTAGAAATTTACCAATAAATTCCTTCAAAACTTCATTCATAAGTCTCATAAATGTACTAGGAGAATTTGATAACCCAAAAGGCATTACCATCTATTCATATAATCCTTCATTGGTCTTAAAAGTAGTTTTCCACTCATCTCCCTCTCTAATTCTGATTTGATGATAGCCACTTTTTAAATCTAACTTTGTAAAATATCTAGCTCCACTCAAACAATCCATCTAATCTTCGATTCTGGGTAAAGGAAAATTGTACTTGATTGTTATCTTATTGATTGCTCTCGAATCAGTGCACATTCTCCAGCCTCCATCTTTCTTTGGGCTCAACACTGTTGGCACTGCACAAGGACTCAAACTCTCTCTAATCAGTCCCTTGTCTAATAGTTCTTGAACCTATTTCCTGATCTCTTCATTCTCTGTGGGAGTCATCCTATAAGCTGCTTTATTAGGTAGATTTGCTCCTGGAATCAAATCTATGTGATGACTGATTTTTCTAATGGGTGGTAACTCATTAGGCAAATCATCTACAATGATATCACAATAATTGTCTAGCATCTCTTGAATTTCAATTGGTAAATAAGAAACTTTTGTGGAAGTAATTATTACCTTGGGTTTGCAAACCAACGCAAAACTTACCTCATCTTCTTCCATCTGCTGCAAGTACTCCTTTCCACTCAGCAAAAGGGTCTTTGGATCAGGTTTCTTTGATGTATCCTCTTCTTCTATTGGCAACAATGTATGATTGACACCATCTTTGCTAAATTTGTATGTGTTCTTCTTTCCATCATGCATAGCTCCTCTGTCATATTGCCAAGGTCTACCCAACAATATATGACACACATCCATAGGCATCACATCGCACAGAATTTTGTCTCTGTATTTTCCCAACTGCAACTCCACTTCACATTGCTCATTCACTACCAACTGATATCCCTTTTGAAGCCATGACACCTTGTAAGGTGTTGGATGTTTCTTTGTTTTCAATTTCAACTTCTCCACCACTTCTGTGGAGACCAAATTATCTGTACTACCACTGTCTATTATCATCTGAAAACACTTCCCTTGAACCTTACACACAGTCCTGAATAAGGTTTTCATTTGTGCTGGTGCAACAATTTCCTTAGATGGTCTTAACAAAATTTTGTTGACTACCAAATATTCTCCTTTCTTGGGTACATTCTCTTCGTCTATTACCTTTGTTGCTTCCTCTTTAGTTTTTTCAACAATTTCATTCCTCTGATTCGTTCCTATATTTTCTGGGAACTCATAAGCTCTGTGTCCCAACTTGTTACATCTATAATAGCTAACTTCTCTTCCTCTACATTTGCCTCCTCTTCCTCTGGAAAAACTCCCGCTCCCACTTGCATCACCTCCTATGGGTGCATACTGACTTGAGCTACTGCTAGCTCCATCTCTAGGTGTTGTAGATTTTCTTCTACCACCTTGACTTCCCCTTCCTAGGAAAGTACCTCTATTTCTGGCAGACTACTCCCTCATGAGTTTTTCTTTAGCCTTTGGTACCATATGATAAGCCTCTTCTACTGTTTTAGGATACAACACACTTATCTCATCTTGGATGTCCTTTCTAGGACCATTCACATATCTTGCAACCTTCTCATCTATATCTTCAATTTGTCCTACTCTTATACTCACTTTGTAGAATTCCTCTGTATATTCCTTTACTGTCATAGATCACTGTCAAAGATTCTGCATCTGTCTAAATAATGTTTGCTGATAATCACTTCATAAAAACTTATTTTTCAGTTTTGCCACCATCCTGTTCCAATTCTTAATTAGTTCTTTGCCAAGTCTTCTTCTTTCTGTCTACACTCCATCCCACCAAAATGTTGCATGTCCTTTCAGTTTTGTGACAACAAACTTCACCTTCTTTTCTTCATCTGTTTCTTCATAATCGAAGAATTTCTCCATGTCATTTATCCATTCTATCAATTCCTCAGGGCTTAAGCTTCCTATGTAGATTGAAACTTCAAGTTTAGGCTTAGATGTGGATCTCAATACTGACTTAAAGAATCTCCGTAATTTCACGCTCTCTCTTCTCAAATACAAATCTCATTGCCCTGATGATGGACTCACTAAGCTAGTCCAAAACATTGGTTTCAAAACTGTTCACAAGTTTTTCCTCAAAATAAAAATTAAAGAATCTCATTTCAGGACTTACATCTGTAGGTTCTTCTGCAGCTTCAGCTTCAGGTTCACTGACATCCCCAACATCTGCATCTCTTCCCATTTCCATTTCTTCCAATCTAGCTTGCATCTATTGCATAGCCTCCAACAATTCAGCATTTTCAACTAGTCATCCTCTTCTTCGACCACCACCTCTTCCTCCAACTCTAAGATCCTGTTCAGTGTCAGTAGGCTACTTTGATACCAAAAATGGTGGCCTGGGTGCAGGTGTAATGGAAAATCATTCAAATCCAGAAATGATTTCTGTAAGTTTAGGTGAAATTTCTTCTTGGACTTCCTTTGGAGTATGAGTAATCTACCTCCAAACTTGGCTATTCTACTAAATTAGCAGAATTGCTTAATTTTAGCCCAAATGATAAGTACTTTACAAATCCTCTAAGCATCGCACATCACAAATCAAATTTTCTTAAGGCCAAGGTTCATTCACTCATGAAATATTGCGATGCGAAACTAATCAGCGATCCTCCGTTGTTTGATCAAGCACACTTGATCCAATGGTTAACAACGATATCGATTAAGGCACTTGCACGAAGGTTAACCATCCTTATGGAGCCGATAAGGAATATAAACCCTTGATCTATAAAAGTTTGGGTATGTTTTTGGAATTAAAGTCTGAGCACTTGATGACCCGATATCCGTTGGATAATAGAGGCCATCAAATCCTATGGCTTGTGGGTCTTCAACTAACACACGGGTTAAAAACATGCCTAACCCCCATAGTTGACTGTGAACTAAAAGTTTGAAATTGAGATCAATGGCTAGGAGTGAGTGTAGGGCTTCAACCACGATCAAGAAATTTATACACTTCCACCCCTGTAGTTGTTGATCACCCAAATCATATACACGTGAAAGAGAAATTAAATACGATCACACCAGATCATACAGAACTCTAAATTTTTAGGTCAAACTAGAAATGCAATAATACATAGAGATACTTCGGAGGGATGCAACACCTCCGGGATTGACCAATTACACACAAAAATACATAGAGATATATTTTCAGTAACTTAATCTTATAGGACCAAAACAAGGCAAATCAGTCAAAATCCTGTTACAATCATTCAGAACTTACATAAATACCATTTCATCCTAACGATCAGATCCTTAAACACTGGATTGAATCTACCTAATCTTAAACAATATCTAATCTGGTTGATATTCTCCTCGAGAATCTCAACTGAATCTAAACTACTTGAATTAATTACAAAATCACTCAATCCATAAATCCTAGCTCAAATCCTATCTAGAAAACTTGTAAATTGACAAATAAAGGATCCCACTCCTTTGATTGTAAACTTTTTTTGTATTTTTGGAATAAATTCGAAGCATTTTGCCTTCAAGCCTCATGCTCCTGCATCACCATACATACATGTGTAAGAAAACAAATACATATATCATTTAGAGTAAACTAGATAACATAGAATACAATACAACATATGCATGAAACATGCTAGCTCTGTTATATCAATAAGTGTAAGTTTTGGTCATACACCACTAGTTCTGACAGTGGAACGTTACAGCCACAATCACCTGCTCATCCAAAGAGATATACTAGCTCTGCATAGTGGAGAAGCTAGGGCTCATTACAATATTGTCCAAGCTCTCTATAAGATAGTCCTATTAGAAGCTTGGCTGACCAAAAACCTTTACAATGAGTTATGAGGTTCTATTTATAGCAAAGGGTGGGGTGACACTTGACGTTACCCTTTGTGACAGTTCATCTACCCTCATGATTCTTCATATACCCTATGACTGTTACATCCAACTACCGTCACTTGAACATCCACTTGACAAGACGTTACGTTACAATGCACATGTGCCCATGTGAGAAAAAATGGCTTGAGCAAGCCATGCAAGACACCACTAACACTCGGTCTATTGTCATGAGAACAACTCTTTGAAAATCTTGTGATGGTGAAGGTGGTGATCTGATGCCAAGCTTGCTCATCCCTGATGGTGTGCATGCGCTCCATGGTGACATCTTGCTGAAGCGAACTCTTTCCTCTGTTGCATCCTGGTGCATTGGTGTGGCTCTTCGTGGGTGAGGCCGAACCAAAAACTCACTAAATCATAGTGTCTATGTTGATCATCTAGTGTGTGCTGGTGGTCATGTGCATCAACTATTAACTGCATGTTCAGCTCCAGTCAAACTCCCTTCTTGTCTTTGCCTCAGTGAGTGTGGCAAATGGGTTAGATTGCATGTGTACGCACAATGACATGCATGCTACTGAATTCCCTTGCATGTGATCAACAACATTGCTCACCATTTCTACTTTGTGCCAGTTGCTGGGATGGATCTATAACTTGTACGGGTGCAATTTCATCTATGAGTGTATGTTGCGCCCGCTGTTGTACTTGTGCCTACTGCAGCTCATTCTCTTGTCTATGCAGCTCCTGTTCTTCCTTAAGTTGCTACTTTAGCACATGCAACTCCTTCTTTTTATGTTCTCTATCTTCACGTGATCTTCATGTCGCACCGTCACCTCATATCCTGAGTCTCCAAAGTTGCTTTCATCACAAGGGGATTTTCTTGAGCTTGCAACTTTATTCCACCTCTGTGTTGTAAACAACCTTCCTCTTGCGTTTGTTGCATCCGGTGTGCTACCACAACTTTGTTCATGGTGTTGCTTGCTATGATGTTGTTGCTGTCATATCTTGATGTTCTTGTCTACGAGCAACTTGATGTCTTCATGGGTAGGAAAGTTCATAGGCACTTGATCGACAACATCCCCAAGTGTGCTCTAAATGGTGTCTTCAACTCTTCTCTCCTGGAAACCATTGTACCTATGCTACTGAGAGGAAGGTGAACACTTGCAATGCCTGGAGACATGGAAACAATCATGGCAAGCAATCTATCAGTCAAAAACCAAAATGAACTTGAGAACTAACTTGCAACATACCTATGTGATTGATGATGAAAGTTGTAGAATTTCCACCGAGAGGTTGGGAAACTGACTCCCAAAACTGTGCAAGGAACAGGCTAGGCTATTAGGAGGCTAACTTGCTACTAGAGCTATGAAATACACAGTCCAGCCTAGCCCGTTGAGGATTGAAACTACGCAATGCATAATTTTAGTCAGCAGGGACATGGAACCAACAAACTGCATTGCGTAGTTTCCAGGGCCAACAAGACACTGCCTCCAAGGATTTCACATTGTAAGCTTGGAGGTCAGTTCCTGGCTAGGCTTGTGCAATTTCTGGAGGGAAGGCAGAGTCTTCGCTTCTGAAAATGCTTAGTGATAGTCGAGAAAGGCACGATCCGGGCCAAGGTAGCCTAGTCCAGACAATGGGTGACTGAAAACATGAGAAGTGTGAAAGCATGATGAGATGAGTGCAAACAAGAGTTAATGATCATTAATGCAAACAACAAGTGCAGGATTCAGGAAACGGGAAGGAATGCATGTGTGTGAAGCAAGTTGCCACAATGGTGACTGTTTGTGCAAAATAGTGTCATGCATGCGACAACAGTGAGATGCAAACGAAAATTGAAATGGTGCTAGTTCAAGCTAGTATGCATGCAAATGATAAGAATAGCTCACTGAAATCAAGGAGACAACATTCATATGAAGCGAAACATAAAAAGTGTCAAAAACATAATGCGAGACATGAAAAACGATCTTACCCCAAAACAACTGCGCTAAATGTGCCGATGACTCCTAGATGTAATGTGGGATGTCAGAGATGCAAGATTGATGTGAGGGATGAGCTCTACAACTTCCGGTTGATGAGTTTCACTAAAATCAAGGTTGTGATGCGGATGCCACAAATATAGGGAAAGAGACACTTGGTGGGATGTTTTTGAAATGATCCTTGCATGTAACCTCCAACTGATAAAAATAGATCCTTGAAATAAAGGATGGATTTCCATGCTGCCTTGGGAGGAGCAGCACATGCATGAAAATCATTTTTTCTCAGTCCCAGAGGGGACCGGTCGACTGAACTGCACATGCAACAGTCTACATAGTTGGGAGGAAAAAAATTTGCATTCCTGGGAGGGATTTGGGCTAGCTGCCCAAAGGGATTGCACAATTTCTGGGTAGAGTAGCTGACTACCGCCTAGAAATGCACAATTTCTAGGTTGAGAAACCTTGCTGGGAGGAACTACACAATTTTCTCAGTGAATAGTGACAGGTAGATTTGTGCAATTTTGGAGCCCAGCAGGTTTCCAGATAGAATTGCATAATTTCTTGAGGGAGCTGCTCAACCTGTTGCTAGACCAAGTCTGATGAAACAACCTATGAGGGGGATGTAACAAAATTTGATGCATAGACTATCATTCTGCAAGAAAATCACTGAAGCTTGTGTACTTGACAAGATAAGGCATGCTGCTATGAAAGGTTGGTAGGGAGGCTCCAAAACGAAGATAAGGCAAAATTTTGGAGGGTGGCTGTAGCCACTACAACACATCCTTTAATAAGGGATGAGGTTACCATCAGAAATGGGATGGAAATGCATCTTAAGAGGGTTATAGCTTGAATATTCATCACCTGGAAGCATTAAGTTGGGAAATATTCGACCAACTATGTTTCTAGAATGTACTTTTAATATTTACTTTCTAGAATTCACCTGCGCGGGTTTATAGTTACAGACCGAGCAGAGCTCCGCACTGTTCTCAAAGTCCATTTCAACACATGTGTGGGAAATGCCAGAGAAATTAGTGGAGGTGGAAATTAACAGGGTGTGAGAGCTATTTGACCCAAATTTTTCATGCACTTCAACATATATTGAGTTGTTTGGCTTCTAAGGGAGATGGTTTCAACATGTTCACAGATGATAAAAATATCCATAAACTGATCAAGTGTCTTGGAGAAAAATAGACATGTAACACAAATACATATACAGAGAAATACAAATCTAATTCATTGTTGTTTTCCACTGAACTAGGCTCCTTGCTACTCCTTGAGCTCTAATTACAACCCTTAGTAACACTCTGTCTCAGTTTAAACACTTGGGCCATTCACATTACTTTCGCATACTCCACTCTGCACTCTTCAGTGCGCATAACAATACTATATTCCCCCACTTTTTTCAATTGTGCTCCTCTATTTTGTTGACAATTAACTTGCCATTCACACTGCCAAAGAGTACTCCTACATGGAGGTCCATGCTGTTTTTGTATCAAACTTCTTGATCTCTTTAGCCATATTAAACATTGGGAATGGGCTCCTGAGAGTTTCCATGCTGAGAAATAAATCCTCAGTCAACTTGCACACTCCAACAAGGCTCTCCATGCTTATTCATTTGATCACAATTCTCAAAATGTACTCCAACATGGATTTATTCTTTTTGTAATCAATCTCCTATCCCTAAGGGTCTGATATTCATTCAATTCAATGAGGCATACAAGGGAGATTAGAGGTAGTTTACTTCATCTCGAGATAAACCCCATTTAAATCATCTCACACAATCATGGTGCTTTCTACCTTGAACCAACAATCTATATCTCTATATCCATTGCTACATCTACTAACTCTTCTGTGCACAATTACTTCTTAGCTTCCAACTCATACATATTTCATACTCCTTTGTACTACAATATCGGAGCTCCACATATCGTAACTTTTATTAAGGTGACAATTCAAAATTGCGAGATTCTGATTGGCCTTTAGCCCCTTTTGCTTCGCCCCTTATTATTTTTCACCATAGGACTGAGTGTTGTGACCAGTGACATAGAAATTAGGTGTTAATCCCTTCAAGATCTTGTCAGGGTCCTATCTCCTCATGTTCTCTCTCTTTTCCCTTGGTTCTTTTGGCTCCATGACCAAACTCCATTCAACATCGTAGCTCCCTAGTATCAAGACTTTCTCAAAATCCAATTACAACGGATTTAAAAAAATTTGACCTTCGATCTGCTCATGTGGCATCTCCATAGCACTTAGATGCTCAACCCTTCATTGTGCCCTTGGTTATTTGGGCTCCATGACCAAATTCCAATCAACATCATAGTTCCTTGTATCATAACTTTATAAAAAAAAAATTACAATGGAGTTACGAAATATTGACCTCACATATTCAAACCCCATAGATGAATGCGTCTTCTTAGTGGTGACATGTGTCACCAAGATTTTTCCCATTAGGCCACCCAATAATGTTGAATCTGACTTCCACATGTCCTTCGTATAGCTAAATCATGTTGATGTCATCTGCCATCATCAGCTCCTGAGGGCCAATCAATGTTTACCATGTGTCCTATGCTAGAAGAGAGAAAGGGTCCCTTGGTCCTTGGTTTTGCAAACAATTTCCTTTGTAATCTCTACTCCTCGCAACCCTCAACGCTTCCAAAATAATTCAATTTGAAAGAAATTATGAGGTCCCAAAATTTTGATATATCGACCTTCCAATTGACTGAGACACTGACCTCCATTAGGGGACTTTTTTGGTCTAAAACCTCCTAAGAAAAGTGTACAACCAAAATAAACTTTATAAGAACCAATAGGATTCAAGATGATGATGTCAACCATGGGGTGTGATTCACCATTTTTGGAGTAAAAAAGTAAAAAGATAAAAAATAATAAAACTACTTTGTCAACTTGTATTTTCAATTTATCTCCCTAAGGTTTTAATAAAATTTTGAGTGGGAGTACTTGTTGGAAGAAATTTTTATTCCTCATCCAAAGAGTACCCATGTTGCATACTTTCGATGGATCCTGCTACATGAAGAATGAGAAATACATGAAAAATCATGATTGAAATCACATTTTTCATGTATTTCATAATTTTCATGTAGCAGGGTCCATCGAAAGTATGCAACATGGGTACTACTTGGATGAAGAATCAAATTTCGCATACAACGAGTCTTTCCACTCAAAATTTGAGTAAACCCATAGGGAGATATATAAGTTGAAAATATGAGTTGAAGAAATAGTATTTTCTTTTTCGCTCTAAAATTTGATGTTGTCATCTACTCTTATTTTATTATTTCCACTATTATTTTATAATTTCCTTTGGAGGCCCATTTTAGACCTCAAAAATCCCCTAATGCAAAATTTTGAAGTTCTGAAGTTTCAAACCTCCGATATTTTGGCCCCACAAAGCTTTGACATTCCAAGAATCGGCTCGCTAGTATCAGATCAGAAATTTATAAAAAATAAATTATAGTGAGGTTATGTTGTAGCGACTACAACCACCGTCCAATATTTTTCTTTAGCTTCGTTTTGGAGCCTCCCTACCAAAATTTCATAGCAGCATGTCTTGCCTTGTCAAGTACACAAGCTTTAGTGATTTTCTTGCAGAATGACAGCCTGTGCATCAAAACTTGTTGCATCCCCCTCACAGGTTGTTTCTTTGGACTTAGTCTAGCTACAGGCTAAATAGCTCCCTCAAGAAATTGCAAATTTCTGGAGGGGAACCATCCTTCCCTCTAGAAATTGCGCAATTCTGTTGGGCAGCCTGCTAGGCTCTAGAATTGCACAAATCTACCTATCACTGTTCACTGGAAACAAATGCGCAATTCCTCCTAGCAAGATTTCTCAACCCAAAAATTGTGCAACTCTAGGCAGCAATCAACTACTCTGACCTGAAATTGCACAATCCCTCTAGGCAACTAGCCCAACTCCCTCAGGGGGTACCACATGCACTCACGGACGAAACCGTGCCCGTAGAACTTATAGATCCATCCCAGCAGCTGGCACAGAGTAGACAAGGTGAGCCATTTTTTCGATCGCATAAAAGGGAATGCAACAGAGTGCATATCATTGTGCACATGCATGCGATCCCACCCATTTATCGCACTCACAAAGATGAAGACAAGAAGCAATTCTGATTGGAGCCGAACATGCAATTTGATAGTTGATGCGCACAACCATCAACACATGCTTGGAGAGCAGTGTAAACACTATGCATCAACATGTTGCCATTTTAGTCGCACAAGGATGACCATGCGCATGCTATTAGACGAGGTGGACAAAGGAGCCATACCAGTGCACCTGGATGCAACAAAGGCAAGAGTTCGCTTAAGCAAGATGTCACCACTAAGCGCACAGACACCATCACGAACAACCAAGCTGGGCATCAACTCACCACCTTCGAAAATCACAAGCATGTCAAAGAATTGGTCTCACCACAACTGTCCGAGTGTTAGTGATGTCTTGCATGGATTTCTCAAGCCATTTTGTCTCAGATGGGCACATGTGCATTGTAATGTAACGTCTTGTCAAGTGGAATTTCAAGTGTCGATAGTTGAATGTAACATTCATAGAGCAGTTGAAGAATCACGAGGATAGATGAACGGTCTCAAAGGGGAATGGCAAGGGTCACACCACCCTTTGTTATAAATAGTACCTCATACTCATTGTAAAGGCTTTTGGTTGGTTAAGGTTCCAATAGGACTATCTTAGAGAGAGCTTGGATAATATTGTAACAAGCCTTGGCTTCTCCACAATGTAGAGCTAGTACATCTCTTTGGAGGAATAGGTAGTTGTGGCTATAATGTTCCGCTATCGAAACTAGTGGTTGGACATGGATGTATTGTATGACTAGAACTTATACTTCTTAATATATTAACAAGAGCCAACACGTTTCATGCATATGTTGTATTGTATTTCAACTATCTGTTTACTTTAAATGATATATGTATTTGTTTGCTTACGCATGCATGTATATTTATTTTTGTGTATGTATGTGTGAATATTTCTTAAATATGTTGTTGGTTTAACCATCACTTTGGATTGCTAGCTAACTTGCCTTCCATGTTGTCATGCATCCTTTCTTATGTGTTCCCTTCTTAACTCCATGCTATCATAGGTTTCCAAGGGGCACACTCATCTCAAACCCCATGTGTTAGAACATCTCATGCACCTTCCTTGGCTCACTACATATGTCACACCCTTGCTACCAATAGAGTTATCTTACTTGCCTCTGTGCAAAATTGCAGTCAAGGCATTACTGTACGGCCCACTGTTGGGACTCCTACATCAAACAGTCTGAGGTCTAATTGGGAATTCTTACCAGGGAGATCCCCCAAGATGTTGGCGGGTCCAACACTATCAATATTTCTGGCACCAAAAGGAGGGATGGATGACAAGTTGAGCCCTCATCATCTATTTTGAATCTTCACACATCTATCATGGAGTTTGTTATAGTTCACCCTCTGAAATGTCTGTCCAATAGACATATCTTTCACGTCAAGAGGGAGTTCTGGGATCACTTGTCACAACTCACGTATGATGGTGAAGGTGAAGTGGCCTAGCCTGAGCACTTAGATGACTTCCATGCGCTCATGCAGGGCATGGAAGATTTTAATGAAACAGAGGTTTGTTCACTACTTGCACACACACTTCACGACCACCCATCACAATGGTGTGGCACACTACCTCATAACTCTGTGCACTCATTCAAGCAGTTGAGCGATCTAATCAAATCTATTTTCTATCATTTTGATCTTGAAGTGCTTGATAAAAAATTCTTAAAGCAATGGAAGGCCTTGCATGAATCACCTATGGATTTTTCAGAGCTCTTCCATCTATTCATTTTTGAAGCCCCGAAATTTCAAACGAAATTTCAGTATCTCATGGACATATTCTAATACTACCTTATCCAATATGTGAATCCGAAGAAGAATTTCAAGCTTAAACCCTGCTCAGTGTACTTCAGTGATGGAGCTGTGCAATCACTTACAAACACGTCGCTGTTGTAAGTGACTGTTTGTTGTTTCCTCATCAAACAACTCCACCATCACAGAGTGATGTGGGAGAGCATGCACACACATCTGTTCAACCATCACATCCTCCTGACATCGCTCCTTCTGATTTTTGCATAGAATTGGTTGTGAGTCCCATACCTCATCACATGTATTTTGTACCTCAACCTCCATCTTCAAACTGGGATAATCCTTTAGATGACACTATCTTGTGTTCTTCCATTCCGAACTCTACACCTGTTTTGAATGAGGATCGATCTATCGACAGAGTTGGTGTTGCACAACCAACATGCGTTGACATTCATGAAGAGCATGACTGGGAGCTTGAACATCCACCGACAGTAGAGGACCATCCCTGTCTGTCCGTACCTCCTCCATTTTTTCCTGACCTCCTTGGTGATCCTACCATCCCGGATTTTTCATGTTTATCTCCGTCCACAGAAGCACCCATTGTTGATCATTCATAGGATGCACTGATGTTAGGCCATCATCTAACAATGGAGTGGACCAATCATTCATTGAACATCCACTTGATTTTTCATCTATATTTTTTGGAAATGTAGAGGATGAGCATTCTTGCTTCTCATCTACCCCTCTGTGCAATTCATTGAATCATGAGGATTCTGACCAAAATCTTGATTTTTCTGATCATGGTTGTTGTGATCTCTTTACCTCATCATATGATCATGATATTTGTTCACTCGTTGTTAATCCATCTAAGCCAATGTTCTACATCTGTCAATGAAGTCGAGAACCTGTAGACTATCGAGGCACTTCAGCCTGAGCTGATGGTTATGTCAGGTCCTCAGTGTCCTGAGGTTGGTTTCACTTCTGATTAGGAATTGTTCAAACACTGAAGGCTCCTCATTGCCCATCTATATGCACTCAAGATCAATCTAACACTCAAATTTTACTTCCTCCACTCGAACTACACGATCCCATCGCTTATGCACTGGAGGAATCTTACATAGCAAGAACACTTGTGCAACGTAGGTGGTATACCTTTCTCACATTTTCTTACAGATCATGGTCAAGGGAATGCATACACTTATCATCTATATGTAGCATCTCACAACATCGTGGTATGTCCACAAACTGCATGGCATGTACCTTGACTCATTTTTTTTCTCTGGACGCTTGTAAGCTCAGAGTGTGTCTATCTTCATTTTTGTACCTTTCATATATGCTAGTTTGCACAACTATGTTGTTCACGAACAATGCCTTCACCGACATGGGTCAACCAATGCACCAGTGGCTGCATTGGAAGTATCAATTCACATGAGATGAACCATGTACTATTATCTTAGAAGTAGGAGTAGTGTTTTCTTTTTGAGTTGTTTGCTTGCATGCATGTTTGCTTCTTTCTTTATGTGTTTGTTTGCTTGCTTGTTTGTTTTCTTACTTGATTTTTCTTCACATTTTTCTTTTTTTGCATGGACCGTGTATGAATCTTGAAACAAGATGGGTAAAGTACAAGAGGCCTTGTGCAGCTATCACTAATTGGTTATCTGTCATCCTGCCTCTATATGAAGAACTTGTTACTTTTGGGCCATGGTATGTTGATGGAAAACACGTAATATTCGAAATGAACCTTGGTGAAAACACAACGCTTGTGCACTAACTAGTGTCACCTACTCTAGTTAGTTGTTTTTTGGGTTAACCCTTGTCAGCTCAGTCAAGTAAAGTAAGGTGAGGGGGAAAACCTTAACATGCACATCAAAGGTATATAATAAACTACTTCTCTAAAGGAACAACCTCTTCTACTCTCAATAAGTTGGGATCCCTCTTCCACCTCTGAAATGAATAAGTGTTACACACATTTATGAAAAGTGAAAAAATGAAAAAATGAAAAATGAATAAGGTGAAAGAAGAGAAAGGCTTCCTGTGCATAGGGGTGATGTAACACCACTAGGGTAATGACTAGGCTCGCTTGCAATGGAGCAATGATTTTGTTCCTGTGTGACTCTAACGGGGTACTATCTAAGCCTGCTGGCAGCAGAGAAACACCAGAGATGAAACTAAGACTCCGACAACTATACAGCTTGTGCACTAATATACCCCTCAACCCCAATCAAAACAACTGTGTTGACTTGGCTTGGAATGTGTGTCAATCGACCAAGATCTTGGCAAATGCTACATATTTTAATCAAGAAAGTGCTAAAACTAAGAAAAACTGAGAGTTGAACAATACTTCCAGAGGTGTTAGACTTGCTTTTCACGAACAAGGTCCATTCAGAGAGCTAGAGTTCTACCAGTGTGTTACG
This sequence comes from Pinus tabuliformis, assembly GCA_031772625.1. Classification (NCBI taxonomy): domain Eukaryota; kingdom Viridiplantae; phylum Streptophyta; class Pinopsida; order Pinales; family Pinaceae; genus Pinus; species Pinus tabuliformis. Next base: position 396,828,398 of record CM062808.1, on the reverse strand, counting down.
AAGTGTTGTATTGACTACAACCACCCTCCAAAATTTTGCCTTAGCTTTGTTTTGAAGCCTCCATACCAACCTTTCATAGCAGCATGTCTTGCCTTGTCAAGTACACAAGCTTCAGTGATTTACTTGTGGAATGATAGCCTGTCCATCAAAGCTTGTTGCATCCCCCTCATAGGCTATTTCTCTAGACTTGGTCCAATTGCAGGCTGAACATCTCCCTCAACAAATTGCACATTTCTAGAGGGGAACTAGCCTTCCCTCTATAAATTGCGCAATTCTATCTGGCAGCCTATTGGGCTCCAGAATTGTGCAAATTTTCTAGTCACTATTCACTAGAAAAAATGTGCAATTCCTCCAAGAAGGACTGCCCAGCCCAGAAATTGCACAATTCTAGGCAGTAGTCAACTACTCTGCCCATAAGTTGTGCAATCCCTCTGGGAAGCCAGCCCAGCTCCCTCCCAGAAATGCACATTTTTTCCTCCAAGCTGAGCAGGCTGTCGCATGTGGAGTTGAGTTGACCGGTTCCCTCTGGGACCGAGAAAAACTAATTTGCATGCATGGGCCGCTTTTCCCAAGGTAACATGCAAAGGAATCCTTTGATGAAGGGGTCTTCTTTTAGCAGTTAGTGTTTTCATGTAAGGATCATTTCAAAAACATCCCACCAAGTGTTGCTCTTCCTAGATTTGTGGCACGCGTGTCACATCTTTGATTTATCAAAACTCATGAACCAGATGTTTTAGAGCTCTTTCCTCACATCGACCTTGTATCTCTAACATCCCATGTTGCATCTACGAGTTGTCGGCACATTCAGCTCAACTATCTTGGGGTAAGCCCGCCTTTCATGTCTTGTGTTGCATTTATGTCTCTCTTTGTGTTTCACTTTGTGTGATTGTTGTTTGCTTTATTTCAGTGAGTGCTTTCTATCATTTTGATGCATGTTAGCTTGTAGAAGCACCGTTTCAGTTTTCGTTTGCATCTCACTGCTGTCACATGCATGACACTGTTTTGCATGGATGGTCACCATTGTAGCCACTCGCTTCACACACATGCATGCTTTCCCTTTTTCTGAATCTTATGCTTGTTTTTGCATGAATGATCTATCACTCTTGTTTGCACTCATCTCATCATGCATTCACACTTCTCATGTTTTTAGTCACTCGTCGACCGAACTGGGCTACCTTGGCCCGAACCTTGCCTTGCCCAACTAGGATTGTGCATTTCTGGAAGCGAAGGATATGCCTTCCCTCTAGAAATTTCCCGTCTAGCCTGATACTGACCTCCAGGCTTGCATTACACAATTCTTGGAGGTAGTGTCCTGTTAGCCCTAGAAACCACACAATGCAGTTTGTTGGTTGCATGTCACTACTAACTGAAATTGCACATTGCAAAGTTTCAGTCCTTAGCAGGCCAAGATGGACTGTGCATTGCATAGTTCTATCAGTCAGTCATCCTACTGACAACCTGAACTATGCCTTTTGCAGTTTTGGTAGTCAGTCTCTCGACCTCCCGTCGGAAATTGCACAACGTTCATGATTAGTTACACATGTATGTTGAAAGTCAATTCTCAAGTTAATTTTGTTTTTTGACTGATAGATTTATTTCCATGAGTGTTGCCATGTCTCCAAGTATCACAGGTGTTCCTCTACCTCTTAAAAACACAAGTACACCGGTTTCTACGAGAGCAGAGTTGAAGACACTATTCAGAGCACACTTGGGGATGTGGTCCATCAAGTGTTTATGAACTTGCCTACCCATGAAGACATCAACTTGTTCGTAGACAAGGACATCAAGATATGACAACAACAACATCATAGCAAGAAAAACCATCAACAGCAGTTGAAGATAGCGTATCGGATGCAATGATCACAAGAGGAAGTTTGTTGACAACATAGAGGCGGAACAAAGTTGCAAGCTCAAGAAGCTCCGCTTGTGATGAAAGAAACTTTTGAGACTCAGGCTATGAGGTGATTACGTGACATGAAGATGGCACAAAGGTAGAGAAAAAAATAGATAAGGAGTTGCATGTGCTAAAGCAACAACTCAAGGAAGAACATGAGCTACATAAACGAGAGAATGAGTTGCAACAGGAACAAGTACAACAAGGGGCACCACATGCACTCATGGATGAAGCCAGGCTTGTACAAGTTATAGATCCATCCCATCAACTAGAACGAAGCATACAAGATGAGAAATTTTGTTGATCACATGCAAGGGAATGCAACAACACATGCGATCCCACCAATTCGACACACTCACCAAGGCGAAGACAATAAGAAAGTCTGACTGGAGTCAAACATGGATTTTGACAAGTGATGCACACGACCACCAACACATGCTTGGAGAGCAGCGTAGACACTATGAATCAACATTTTTCTGGTCCGGCCACACCAGGATGACCATGCACATGTTATCAAATGAGTTGGACAGAGGAGCGATATCAGTGCACCCGAATGCAATGAAGGCAAGATGTCACCACTGAGCACATAGACACCATCACAAACAACCAATCTTGGCATTAGCTCACCACCTTTGACCATCACAAGCATGTCAAAGAGTTGGTCTCACCACAACGGTCTGAGTGTCATTGATGTCTTGCATGGCTTGCTCAAGGCGTTTTGTCTCACAAGGCACATGTGCATTGTAATGTAACGTCTTCTCAAGTGGAAGTTCAAGTGTTGGGAGTTCAATGTAACAGTCATAGAGTAGTTGAAGAGTCATGAGCATAGATGAACGGTCTCAAAGGGGAATGTTGAGGGTCACCCCACCCTTTGTTATAAATAGTACATCATAACTCATTGTAAAGGCTTTTCATCGGCCAATATTCTGATAGGACTAACTTAGAAAGAGCTTGGACAGAATTGTAATGAGCCTTGGCTTCTCCATTGTGAAGAGCTAGTACATCTCTTTGGAGGATCAAGTAGTTGTGGCTATAATATTCCACTGTCAAAACTAGTGATTGGACATGGATGTATTGTATGACTGGAACCTACACTTCTTAATATAACAAGAGCCATCACGTTTCATGCATATATTGTATTGTATTTCAGCTATCTGTTTACTCTAAATTATATATGTATTTTTTTGCTTACGCATGCATGTATAGCTATTTCTGTGTATGTATGTATGAATCTTTCTAAAATGTGTTGTTGGTTTAACCATCACTTTGGATTGCTAGCTAACTTTCCTTCCATGTTGTGATGCATCCTTTCTCATGTGTTCCCTTCTTAACTACATGCTATCACAGGTTTCCAAGGGGTGCACTCATCTCAACCCTCGTGTGTTAAAACCTCTCATGCACCTTCCTTGGCTCACTGCATATGTCACACCCTTGCTACCAACATAGTTATCTTACTTGCCTCTGTGCGAAATTGCGGTCAAGGCATTACCGTACAACCCACTGTTGGGACTCCTACACCAAACAGTCTGAGGTCTAATTGGGACTTCTTACCAGGGAGATCCCCTGACATGTTGGCAAGTCCAGCACCATCAACAGGTTACAAAGTCTATGACCTCCAATATTTTGACCTCCCGAGGTCCCGAGGCTCTAACATTTGAAATTAAGAAGTTCTAAAATTTGAAGATCTGATGTTTGGGCTACTTCCTTGTTCCAAAATTCTAAAATTCGGCATGCTCCTAAGGATTTCAAGACCCGTACTTTGGCTATCAATAACTTGTGAACCCGAGACCCATTTACAGGCTTCTACATACTGTTGGAAACATTTTTCAAAGCACTTTTCAGTAGAGAAGGTCTGACATAGTCATTGAGCCCATTTTATACCTGAAACATGGGTACAAACTCTTTGCTTGGAATCTACCTCAATGCTAGTCCATTTGAAATCAATGTTAACATAGCAAGTGCCACCAATCAATCAAACAATCTCAATTTTCCAACATATATGAGTTATATTTCCTCCCTCTTTCAAGATGATAATCTTGCCATCTTGGATGATCTAAATCTCTGATATTCTAACCTTGATAACATGTCAAATGACTATGAACCTCGCATCCAAGTTGAGACTTTGGTTAACCATCACCATGACATCCCCATTTCCATTAATATGGTGGTGAATATCTAAGTATATTGTATGATATGTTCTCTTCTTCTGAGGCTTTGTATTTCCAAGGTATCGATTTAGAATCTATTCATTGGGATGCTCTTCTAATTCAGAATGATACTGTTTTTTCTTTAATCCATACATATTTTGATGTCAAATATTAAAATGTAATTTGTTAAGTTTTTGAATCTTTGGAAGGTCCTAGTAAATCTGAGTGTCATATATATATATATATATATATATATATATTTTTATTTTTTATTTTTTTTCTGAATAAGTCTACTCCTATATTGATACAAAATATTTTTACATAGAGGCTATGGCCTCGAAATGTCTAGCCCAAAAAGGCGGCTTACTCACATTACATTGCTGAAAATTGACCCAAAAAGACTAGCTGATGACTGACTAGAACCAGGACCATGACTAGTACATAGAGACTGAATACAACATTGTCAAAACTGTAGACTGACCAGAGGACCAAAACGACTTGTCTGAGCTTATACATATGATCAGGGGAGCGCTGCCCAGGTCAGAACTACAATCTAAGTCATAAACAAGCATTGAACCCTTAACATTGAACAAACAGGGAGACTGCAACCAAAGGGCGAAGACCTGATTATGCATCATGAGCGGTGGAAGGTGCTTCTTCCACGATTCGACATCCAAAACTGAAGGGATCATCATCATCTGAGGGATGGCCCTCTTCGCTTGGAGAACCGCCTTCAATTGGACCACTCGGATGCGCCTGAGTTTGCATATCCTGGGAGGCAGTACCACCTGGAACCTTATTCTGCTGGTTGTGAAACTGAGAAGTGCCTAGCGACTCTTCCACCCTCGCCTCCGTTGTTGCACCTGGAGAAGCAGCCACCAAACCAACTGTGCCCTCGCTCAGCTGAATAGTAACAAAAGCAATGAAAGAGTGATTACTAAGAGTGCAGGGGATTTGAAAACGGGCCGTATGAGCATGAGAATTGTGAGAGCTCGACAGTAAAGCGTGCTGCCCCTGCCCTCGTCCATGACCGCTCCTAGTAGCTGGATGGCGATCAGAGTCGAAGCCTGATGAGCAAGAAGAGGGGTCCGTGGTTGAGGAGGAGGGCTAGCGGATGGGTTGCCCATGGGAGCTTCCCCTTCTGTAGCCCATTCTTTGGCACAGTTTAGGCATGCTGAATAGAACCAAAGGAGCAGAACAAGCAGCAAATCTTTGCCGGCTAGGAGAGACTGAAAGGGGGAGAGCAACCTCGCACGATGGAGTGTTGAGAATGACAGAGGACAAGCGGAAATTACAGTTGCAGGAAGGACTTTGGAAAGCCAGAAGTCCCAGCTGAGAGTCAACACTGCATTCCTAAGTGCAGCGATTTCGTGGACTGACCCGAGAGCAGAGCGCTGTGGCAATGAGGAAGCAAAACATTCGTAGGGGAGGAACAATGAAGAACTGGAGGAGCGCCATGACATAAGAGAAAAAATGCTAGTATGGGATGTCGAGCTGCATTAACGCAACATTGAATGAGCTTTCAGGGAGAATGAAGGCTGGCAGCGAGTGAAGCCAGATGGCGTTGGGTGTGAACCACGCGCCAGCCCATCCAGCCATCTTCGTACCCTGCTCTGTACTACACACCCGCATTCGGGAGGGATAGATCTTGTTGCACTAGAAGAGTGCAGTCTTGTTTAAGTTTCTCATCATTAGAACTGCTCGGAGGACTGGAGAAGAAAGGGGATCGCTGATCAGATCCTTGATTTGCCAATCTATCCGCTACCTTATTGGCTGATCGCAAATGTGCTAGAAGGTAATGCTACGGGGAGCCTTGAGCCATTCTTCAATTTTCTCCAGTCTACTTAGAAGCTACCAGCTCGAAGCGATCTTTCCTACTGATGTGCCTGAATGGATCTGAATAGCTGCCTCTATTAAGATTTGTGAGTCCCCTTCTACCACTAGAGGGAAAAAAATTTCATTATCTGCTATGCAGATGCCCTTCCATAAGCCTTCAAGTTCGGCAGCATTGTTGGTGTCTCTTCCAAGCGAACCATGATATATATGCAGAGCCGAGCCTTCAAAATTTCTGAAAATACCACCATAACCAGCCGGCCCTGGATTGCCCTTGGCAGCACTGTCGAAGTTCAGCTTAAAAGTCTGAGCGGCGGGAGGAGACCAAAATTGGGGGAATCTGAATGGATGGAGGGATTTTGATTGACGGGAGCTGAGAAAGTGAGGTTCAAGTTCCAATTTTCCAGAATGAGGCGTTCCTGGGGTGAGGCAGGTAAGTCTGAGTTTTGCCAATGTTTCAGGGCTAGTGTTTCTTGAAGGTTCTGTATGAGAAGAAGCCAAAGGGAGTCCAGGGGCGAATGGAGATTTTTAAAGATCTTGTTATTTCTCTCCTTCCAGATGATCCAATAGACAAAGCCCGGTAAAAGGTTCTAGAGGGAGTTGAGTACAAGACTTTGGAAAGGATGTCGAGGCCAATTCCTGATGGTATTTATAATGTCTCCCACACGTCTGCCTGTTCTCCTGTTGCACTATGCTATTCTCTCCCAGAGTTCTGCTGCCAATGGACAGGTATCTAAAAGATGCAGGATGGTCTCTGTGTGGTGATTGCAATTGGGACATCTGGAAGGCCCAATAAATCCTCGCTTTTGAAGATTGTCCCAAGTGAGGATCCGTTGTTTGCTTAAAAGCCAAAGGAAAGTAGAGACTTTAGGCCAGATGCTTGGTTGCCAAACCTTATCCCATAGCTGATCCTTGATTATCTACGCTGGATGATAGAGAAGTTGGTATGCTTCCTTGGTAGTGAATGTCCCTTTGGGAGTATATCCCCATCGAACTTTGTCCCTCTGATCCAAGAACTTAATTTTCCTTAGTTTGAGCTCTTGATCGATCTCTACATAAGTTTCCTCCTGCCAGTTGGCCTGCCAAGTATCGGCTGATCTCCATAGTTGAAAGCCTTGAGGGGATTGCTGCTGCGAAAATTGATGAACATGGATTTGATCATTGCGCTGCATATAAGCCTGCCATTTGGGTTTGTGGAAGAGAGCAGCGAGTTTGGGAAGCTGCTGCCAGGAGTCTTCCCAAAATCTTGCTGTGGTGCCCGAATGAATTTCCCAAAAACTATGTGCTTGTATAAAGGCATTGTGCTGCCTGGCTGCATTCCAAATTAACGAGCTAGGGGTGGTAGTACTTATATGGATGAGCTCCTCCAGGGGACTTCCTGGAGCATATTTGGCTTGCCAGAGACGAGCCCAAGGAGAATGCGGTTTGGAGACCCAATTCCACCAGATACGGGTGCCCATGGTGTTATTGCTGTGGAGGGGATCCCTTAGACCAAGCCCACCAGCTGACTTCGGAAGACAGACTTCAGTCCATTTGACAAGTGCCCATTTTCTGTTGAGGCCCGATGAACCCCATAGGAAATTTCTTTGAAGATTGCAAATTTTTTTAAGAACCCATTTAGGAGCTGCCAATATGGAGAATAAATATAGAGGCATGGCTTGGAGAACAGATTTGATTAGGATGAGCCAGCTGGCGATGTTGAGTGAGCGATAGGTCCAGGAAGAGAGCCTGGTTTCTAAATTGTCAAGAAGGGTTCTCTAGGAGGCATGTTTGATGACTGAGTCTACTAGGGGAGCTCCAAGATATTTTGAAGGAAGCCCAATATTCTGGCTATATTTCTCTGAGTGAGGATGGGGGTGTGGAAGAAGAAGAGTTGGGATTTAGAGGCATTGATGGTGGTGCCCGAAGCTTCTGAGAAGAGATTGAGCAGGGATAGGAAGGCAGAGGCCTCTTGAACTGAAGGGTGGCCAAAAAGCATATTGTCATCAACAAATTGTTGGTGAGAGATGGGAGGTTGACCATGAAGAGAAATTCCCTTTAATGAGTGAGAAGAGATGGCAGAATGAAGAAGGCGACTGAGACCTTCAGCCATGAGCACAAAAAGGAACGGAGAGAGAGGGTCACCTTGACGAATGCCCTGGGAAGGTCGAAAAGGCGAGGAAGGAGAACCATTCAGAAGGATGGAGAAACAGGGGGAGGTAATAAGATTCATGAGCCATCGCGTCCAAGTAGCACTGAAGCCAAAAGCTAATAGCATTTGATTGATATAGGTCCAGCTAAGTTTATCGAAAGCTTTAGAAAGATCTAACTTGAGAATCATACCTGGCTTTTTGAGAACCTTGAGAGAATGGATCACTTCATGTGAAAGAATGATACCATCTAGAATCTGGTGCCCTTCTACATAGCCTGTCTGCTCAGGAGAGATAAGGAGAGGGAGAAGAGGTTTGAGCCTGTTCGCCAAGACTTTAGAGATGAGTTTGTAGATTATGTTACAGAGAGAAATGGGCCTGTATTTGTCCGGAGTGCTGGATTCTTCCACCTTAGGTACCAGCGCTATGAAGGTCGTATTGAGGGAGGGGAGGATCCAGTGCATCGATCTCGCTTCTTCCACGAGTTCCCAAACCTCTGTTTTGATGTGCTCCCAGAAAGCGTGGAAAAAATTGGCTGTGAAGCCATCAGGTCCAGGCGCTTTGCCATCCTTAAGTTGGGCCAACGCATCCTCCACTTCCTGCATAGAGATTGGCTGGAGTAGCATATTGTTATGGTCCTCCGTGATGATCTTTGGTATATGCTGCGTGATAGAACGTATTGCCTGAGTTCTGCAACCTGGAGGCTCTCGAAGAATGTCCTGAAAGTACTCTTTGAATTCTTGTTCCATTTCTTCATGCACCTCCAGATGCTCTCCTTGCCTATTATTGATGAAGGCAATGTAATTGTGCATTCTCCTTTGAATAGTGGACCTGTGAAAGAATTTGGTATTTTTCTCCCCATCCTTGAGCCATCTGACCCTGGATTTTTGACGCCACAATGTCTCTTCTTGTTGCCATCGTGCTTCGATCTTGGTTAGGAGGGTCTTCTCCTGTTGCGCATAATCTTCAGTTCTTCCCTCAGTGATAATGCGTTGTTGCAATGTGTTCATTTGCTTCTCCAGCTCTTTCTGATGGTCAAAAATATTTCCAAACTGAGAGTAGTTCCAAGATTTGAGAGCTTGTTTGAGATGTTTTAACTTTTGTTGAAACTGGAACATCTTGGCTCCTTCTGGGGGACTGAAAGATTTCCATGCATCGATAACAACATCTTTGAAGTTAGGATGTGAAAACCAAAAAGATTTGAAGTGAAAGGGCCTATTGCACCTAGCACCTGGACGCGACCATTGTAACATTATGGGCCAGTGATCAGAACCCACTTGAGGCATGATGGAGGCATGAAAATCCCCCCCTAGATGAATGGCATTATCTGACATAAGGAATCGATCCAGCCTGGAGGCTATCTGCTGTGATCCCCTTCTTTTATTGGTCCATGTATATGTACCATTGGAAGTCTGTAGATCCATTAACCGATGCATGTGGATGAAGTCTTTGAAGCCGATACTGTCTCCATCCAACCTCGAACGTCCACCAGACTTTTCCTCCAAAGCAGTGATGATGTTGAAGTCACCACCACAAATCCAAAGGGGAAAGCTCCTATCAGAGTTGAGCACTGAAAGATTATCAAGAAGATCCAACTTTCTTTGTAATTCTTGTGGAAAATACACATTAGAAATATGTCCATGGATATTGGTACCGATTAGGTGGAAAGTTGTCTAAATAAAGAAGTGTGAGGCATGGAAATCATGAAGGGAGAGCACTTGAGGATTCCATATGATTGCGAGCCCTCCGAAAGCCCCAGAGGCATCCACCAAGACTGAGTGACATCCTGACCAGGCTTTATTTAGTAATTTTTCCAGAACAGTACTACTGCATTTTGTTTCTTGTAGGTAAATTAATGAGGGCTTATCTTGCTAGATCATATTTTTTAACATTCTATGTTTTGCAGGGCTGTTAAGCCCTCTCACATTCTATCTCCAATAATTATGGTCCTCTGCAGATCCATTTTTCATCCGTGTTTCTTCGTATCTTTCAATATTTTTTTCCCATCCCAAGGACTACCTTCCTGAATACCAAGACATTTGTTGTGTTGTGCTCTGGCTAAAACAACTTCAAGTCTTTCAATTTCCCAAGGGGGTATAGCGCTGAATTATTTCTATCTACACGCTGCTTCTAGCCTGAGAATGTCCATACCTTCTAGATCTACACTTTCTGGTTCCTCCTCCATGTGTATCGGTGTATTCTGTTCTTCCTCATTTAACTGTTGATGAATACTGAGAGCTAGAGTTGCATTTGTCTCCATGTTGGAAGATTGTAGGGCTGTATCTTTATCTTTTTTTTCAAAGGAGGTGGAGATGGGGATGCTGATGGGATCGGAGGCCAGGAGCGGATCTGAAGATTTTGGAGGACGAGGGTGGGAGGAAGGAGATGGGTCTGAGGGGGGGATTGAAAGGTTATCCTCCATGTTATTTTGAGAAGCCAGGATTTCAAAACTATTCCGAGTTTCGGGTTTCTTGAGATTATCAGGGTCGACTGGAGCTTTCTTGGCATGCTTTCTTCTACTTGAAACTTTTGTAAAACCCTCAGCATCTTTGCTTGTCTCAGTGACAGGGGTTTTAGACTGCAGATTCAGTGGGCAATCCCTGAAAAGATGGCCATGTTCATGGCATTTCCTGCAACGAAAGGGAACATGCTCGTAGTCTATTGTTTGAACCCATTCAAAATCGTCATGAAATAAACTTACCGAATCCGTGAGAGCTTTGGCTAGGTGCATGTGTACACAGATCCTGGCATATGAGGTATATCTTTGGAATTTTGTTTCCTCAGCGACCTTGATAAAAACCCCCAGGCTATTACCTATGTCCTTTAAGGTTTCCTCGTTCCAGTATTCCAGGGGAAGAGAGTACATCTGGATCCATACTGGAGCCCAGTTGAAGTCTAAATCTGAGTGTCATATTGGTATGCCTATCTTTGACGATTATATTGATGAAAATGATTTTGATCCATTGCTATTTCAAGTTCAATCTGATTTAAGTACAATTTCTTCTCCTCATGATTTTTTCAATCCTTTTTCACCTCTATCACACTATTCATTGTACCCAGATATGTTTGATAAGTTTGTCACACCAAAAACCCCCATAAATCTTTTGTATATTTATTCAGATAAATATGGTTGCAATCAGGTATAAGATGGCCTGATACTACAATTAGAGAATGAAAAGTTTGAATATATTATTCATGATTTATTCAAATATAAATATTTTGTAAGTTAGGAGGAATATGTTCCCACTCCATCTAATCAAGGGAATTATTTGATCAATGCATTTAAATGATATATCCACCAAGAATAATCTGTGTTTAATATTAAATCCTATCAAACCAGTGGCACTAATAGCGTTTTCGTTGAAACATCTATTGATAGTGGTTCATGTCTATCTGTTGATTTTTCTAAGCCACCCAAATTTGATGATCCACCTCCAGAAAGTTTAGAGACTTGTTAGGAATTCAAGGCACTTCAACCTAATTTGATGGCTATGTCAGGTTCTTACAATCCTATTGAGATATTCAAACTAATTTAGATCCATATTTTCATGCACAATTATACCCTTTATATTTAATATCCACTGGTTATGAGTTCATTCTTAAGGACTTCTGATATTTTCAAGTGGATCTTCAAGATAGAATTTATGATCAGATGAAAGATTCTTGCTTGGTTAGTTCTTTTTCATGTCAACCCCATGAACTAGACTGAGGGTTTGTGAGTATATCTTTTACGGATTCTTACAGTTTCAAGGCCTGTCATTTTGATGATCGAGATAAATGACATTTTCGGTTGAAGTATTTTTCTCTGTTAAACTCTTCTAAATCTAATCATCTTATTATATCTTTTGTGCATATCATGAAGGTAATTATCTCCATGGCACATTTCCTTTTCTGGAGTAATTGTAATTGCTTCAATCATTCAACCGACTAAAACTCTTGTGTCAATATAAGTATCATGTTTTATTTGAAACATCTCTCTAATCTCTTGTCAACTCAATATCTTGATTGGTTCCCTAGATTCACAATGTTAAGAATTATTTTGAATGCCCTAAGCTTTCTTATTGTTGAATTTGCATGTAATTGGATACAAAGGGAACCAATAGAGAATTGAGAATATTATATGTTAATCGACCAATCTAATCATAATACCAAATATTCTCATTGTGATGTGAATGCATTAATTGACAATTCATTTTTCCATAAGTCCCAGGGTTTTCAAATTGGTTTCCTTGAATATTAGGATCCAATCACTCAATGGTTAGAGAAATCTTACGTGGAAACCTCTTATGTAAATAATAATTTTTTATCCTTTTTAATGTTTACAAGAACTGAGAGTGTGGATGGATGTGTATTCAAAAGAAACTTACAAGGTTTGTATACTGACATTTCAAACTACAAGGTAAAGCTAGAAATTGGCACAAACCATTCGATATGGCAAATACTTTTGGTAATAAGTTGGACCTTCAATTAGTTGTGCATGTTTTCAAAATTCTTATCTTTTCTATTGTACATTGTTTTATATTTCTTTTAATTTCTCATATATTTGTGGTTGCGGGTTTGGAATGAAAATGGCTACATTGGAAATATCGTTACACTTAGCCTTTAACTTCTAGCTGATTAGGTTATAAGTAGGCTTAGTTGCATTTATTTTCCCTTTCATTGCATCCACCCTCTGTCTTGCTCTCCATCATGTATCTGCATTTGTTCATTTTCCTATTGTATGTTCAACATGTTGTTTTATGCTCTACATCGATTTTCTTGGTCCTATTTTCTTTGTTTCATTGTTTGGTAATTTATTTTCCTTTTTTTTGTTTGATAAGAGTTTGCGTGAAGGATGCTCCTACTTGGCTCAAAGGACAATGCAAAAAAAACTAGAAAAGGGCAATTGTGATGACGAACAATGCTTGGCTAAAATGACATCTAATATCTGTCTTAAATTTACATATATTTAAGGTAAATGATGTGTAAATGGGAAATATGATCCACTCGAATGGAAATCCTTTGGTTGAACTATAAAGCTCGTATCTATTCTAGGATCCTCATTCCACAACTCGGTATTGTATGAAAATAATGTCTTCTTGCTAATATAGTTGAGTAGAGAAAGGATAAGGGGAAAATATAAGTGAGAAAACTAGTATCAAAGGTTATATAAATACTTCTTTGAAGGGGCAACCTCCTCTTCTCTCGATAATTTAGGATACCTCTTCCACCTATTGAAAATAATAAGTGTCGAAGCACAATTCTATAAATAAAATAAATAGGGAAGACAAGGGAATCAAGTGGAATATATCTCTAACCATGTTAAGTAGGGAAGTAAAGGTGTTCTACAGGATGAATCAATACTTCCTGAACTATTGAGACCTTTCACTTAGATAATTAAACCTAAACAGAGAAGCTGGAGTTATACCAACGTGTCGCCAAGTGTTGACGCTATGACCAACACCCTCCAAAATGTTTCCTCCACTTAAATTTTGGAGGCTACTAAGGATCTTACAATCTTTTTCTCTATGGTTACTCCATGACCATTTGATGTTTTTCAAAGTGTTCAAGTCTTCTTCCTAGTTTCAATCTATCAAGTCACTTGCACTCACATGCACAATCTTAGATGATTTCATGAGAATGCTTCCTTTATGAGAGCTTGAACTTGTATTTAACTATCCATCAAGATAGTTCCTGGGAAATGCTCAAATCATGGTGACATTCAGTGCACACTTTCGTTGGCAATCTCCCTCACTTTGGTTGTGTTTGTATTGTTATTATGGAGAGTTTTCTCAACTATCGCTTTCACGCACTTTCACTTTCATAGGTTTCACTTTCACATTTGTGGCTATCAATTTTGCCTATTTTCACTTTAATAAGTGATTTTTTTGTGTTATCTTCACTCTGGCATCTATCACTTCCAAGGTCGTTCATATTTTTCAAGTGTCATCTTATGTTTTCCTCTTGTCGCAAGTGTTTCTTTTGTGATTTTTACTCCTGCATGTGTCACAACTTTCCACATCACCAAATGTAGTTCTGGCTCACTATTCTACATTATATGGGATTACATATCATTATGATATGTGCTAGACACATTCCTACAACTTAGCATATCATTCGGTCACAATTGTCATAGTTATCATAACTTGTGTTCTAAGTTTCGTTTTAACTGTCATACTTAGACATAAGTGTTGCTTTGCTGTCCTTTTGAGGTGTGATTGTCATTAATGATTCCTATGTATTATTTAGGATTTTATTAATTGTTTTTTGTGTGTGGTCCAAGATTGAGTCATGTACAAATTCATTTTCCTCTTTTAATTTTTTGATCCTACACTTAGCCATTGTGAGAGATCTCCTTGGTCCTTTAACCCAGTGCTATTTATAAAGGCCTTCTCTTACTAGGTGATAAGCACAACTTATGCATGATCCTAATTGACATATAATTCATCCCATACTTGTGCACTAAGTATTTTCTAAGGTCTCCTCCCTCTCATAGTGCATTAATACTTCCTAAGGATAAGTCACCAAGCCATGTGTTGCCAATGCTCAGTGAAAAAGCACACTTCATAAGAACAAGGACCTTCTCTCCTCTAAAAAGTGCACTCTAGATAAATAAGTACCTATTTTCCTTAAAAATTGCACTCTCAGAGCCTGAGCACACTTCAAAGCAATGAGGGTACTTCAATACTATGACTACACTCCTTCGGCTCGAAGAGCTGCTCCCTCCTTAAGCGCATGGGGCACTCACAAATCATGAAGCTTCATTCTTCTCTTAGAGTGAATGACACACCCATGAAGCACAAAACCTTATAGTGTAATGCTCAATCATGAAGAATGAAGCTTTATCCTTCCCTTTAAGTTCATGACATATTCGCGAATCCTAAATCTTGAGTGCACTGCTTTGACACGAAGAACTGCGCCATCTTTGAGTGCATGAGTGCATCATGAAGGCTTGAGTGCTTCTCCTTCATCTCTTTAACATGCACCATTGCTCCCTCCTTTTTCAGGATGAGAACATGTTGTGGCCACCAACAACCCCCCTCCTTATTTAGTATTAGCAATAACACTATATAAGTGGGGACCCTTAGTCAAAAAATTAAAAAAAATCAATTAGTGCTTATATGTCACTCCTTAAGAAATATCGCATCGCGCAAAGAATGATAGGGCATTTTCTTATGAGTCAAAGTGATAAAATGCGAGATTACGACACGAACCCCATCGCATCGCATGCATTAATGAACACTCACGTTGGAAAACCTTAAAATCGCCGATATGCAATATCACATATTTCATGTCACAAAATTGCATAAAATACACATAATGATAAAGCAATCTGCGATCTTGCGATATTGCGATTTGTGATCTTTGCGATATTGCGATCAAACAACCTTGCGATAGAAAATCACGAAGATATTGCAGTAATGCGATACTGCGATGCAAATCATAGAAACATTCCATCACAGATTTTCCTGGCTCAATATTCAAGAAATTTTTCCATACACCAAGAACCGGTTACACGCTTTAATGATAATTAATGAATTACACACCAGTTGTTAATAAAATATGGTTTTGTGTTTTTCGAAGAGCCAGTTCACATCAGATGGCATGTTTTTGCATATCCTTGGAATTTAAAGCTTTCCTGTTATTATTTATTATCATTACTCTCTCCTCACTTGTGAACTGCAGGAACGAAGAACAAAAGTTACACAAAGCAATGTGCAGGAAGCTATGGGGAAAAGGGTAAGGCTCCAATGTCCAAAGACAGAGAAAAGGTGCCCTTATAAACAAATACTGCATGCAACAGAGTCGCAGATTCACAAAATGTTGCTGAGCCATCCATTACAGATCTTTCATATACAGCCATGGTTAAATGGGTATTGAGCGATGCTGATATCAGAGACAGACAGTTTAATGGTCAGGGTCAAGAGCTCACGAAATCATTATTTTTACAAATTTTTAGCTTTATACCCAATAAGAGAAAGAGGCACAAAAGGCAAAAAATGGATCAGAAAAGCCCGGATCAAAGAACGGAGGCAGTTTCCGATGCGTGATTAGAACCTAGCGCTAATCGCGCTTTGCTGAGAAAATTTCTCGAGAAGGAAAGCTTCTAACTGCTCAGTCACCTGTAAGCCCAAAAATTGCAAAAAATCAATGATAAAAACAAACGGAAACATAAAGCTAAAGAAAAGGCAGAAGCAATCCAAGGGTTAACCAAGTTGAACTAGGATTATTACTGGGCATACACGGTAAAGCCACATAGTCAGTGGATGACTCTCAAGTATATCATCGATTTTGCTAAGAAGATGGTGCCAGATCTTGCAAATTCTATTTGCTTAGCTCAACCAAAAGTGGAAGATAGTCAGCCGACTCATACTCAAGCAAATATTGAATGCTTGCAACGTTAATGAGCAAATGCAAAAATAGTTAGATATTAGATTTAATTTTAGCAATAAATTTACTTTATTTTTGCTTAGAAAAAGGGTAGTCATTTAAACCGCATCTTGAATATTTGTAAATAAGTTATTTAGTTAGTAGTATTTAAACCCTTCTCATGCATTTAGAGAAGGGTCCAGAAATTTATCAAAAACTTGTCCTTAGAACATGCACTTTTGCACGCTCCGAGGAGGTTTTGATGAATGAATGGAACAGGATTTGTTGATGTTTGCATTTGATATCTGCTACTGATGTTGCACTTTTGTACTCTTAGTGGACATTAGATCAAGGAGAGATAAATCATTGTCGCTTGAAGCTCATGAGTAGGACTAGTTATAAATGGTACTTTTATCTCTTAACCATTTCTGCTTATGTGTTAAAGTGATATACAGTTTTTAGTTGTTTATGTATTATTGCATGAATGCCTGAGTTATCATTTGGCACTTTTGTACGGTGATAACTATTTGTTTATGCTTAATGTATGAATAGCTCATTATGCGATATGTTTTTCACAACTGTTTCGTCTAACTTTTTATGCGAAGTGGTTCATCCTTATTGATTTCTTTTCTCATAATAGCTTAATGATCTTTAATACCAATTGTTATTTGAAACCTTTTTAGATTGCATAATAAAAGAATTACATCCTGGGTTAGTATAGACTTAGATGTTGCTGCTTATTAGAATACAATAGCATAGCATCAGATTAAAATTAGAATTAGAATATCTTAATTAGGAACTGTTAGATCAGGACATCAAATTCTACACACACACACTTATAGATTGGGAATCTGGTCCCATATCCCCAGTCAGACCCGGTATACCAAATGGATAAGGAGCTGCCAACCAAGGTCCGGACCGGGCGGGTATCCCCCTTGTTGTAGACCTGATTTTCGGGGCTTCAACATATTTGGTGCTAAAAGGAGGGCCTGAACTATGAATGGCAAATAAATCTAAATCTGAATACCATTCTGAGAGTAAATCGCCCTCACCATCTCCCCCGACTTCTCCATTACACTTAAATCCAAAGTTAGAAGTTGTTGGAGCATCAACTGCTCTTACAAACCCTGACATTTCAAAACAATCTACCATTGAACCTCCTGAAGTCAAATCTCTGATTCACAAACTTCGGCGATTTTCTATTTCTCCTCAAAAATCTGATAAATCTCAAGGCAGCGTGACTTCGCAATATAACCCTGCTCATCCCCTGACCAGATTAAAGAGTGAAAAGTTTGGCATTCAACCACCCAAATTACCTCTTCCTAAAAGGAAAAGAGCAAGGAAATCACCTAAGGAGTCCAATAGCGAGACTCTTTCATCATCATCATCCATCTCAACTTCTTCACCACGAAGTCAACCATCCACTCCTCCACTTCAGATCATTGTCCATCCATCCACTAGAACCCCCACTACTCCTCCTCAATCATCTGCAATCGTAATATCCTCATCTTCCCAACCGCAGGGATCATCTTCTGCACTTTCCTCTGTTAGTAGTTCAGCAATGGCCCAATCTCCATGGAATAACCCTGGGGTAGTCTTAATGCCTGCACCCTTGAGTCAAATACCGACCCATCCTGAGAAATGGCTACCTAAGTTTAATCCCGAGGTAGGCATTCTAGTAGAAGAGCATATAAACAACTTTATGCTATCCATTAATCTTAATGGGGTTACTAATGAAGATGTTGTTGTTCGACTTTTTCCTTATACTCTGCAAGGAACAGCCGGATCATGGTATTTCTCATTACCCTCTGGATCTATCACTAGTTGGGACATCTTCCAAGAGCAATTCCTGACCAAGTTTGGTGATGACAGGTCTACGACAACGCTAATCAACAATCTATCTAACCTTAGGGCCGAGTCAAGAGAGCCTATCAAAGATTTCAATTTACATTTCAATAAAATCCTAAATAAAATTCCTACTGCTTCCCAGCCTAGCGAAGAAGTACGAAGTGAATGGTATATCACTGCTTTACCATCAAACATAGCAATCTTCGTGGACAGGGCTAATAAAACAACCTTAGCTGAAAACATGAAAGAAGCAATAGCAGTAGAGAAACGTATAATAGCCCTTGAAAAGAAATCTGCGATAGAGGAACGGAAATCCAAGAAAGTCACCTTCAAGGAAGATTCCAAGAAGAAACAAACAAAAGATCCATTCGATTTGGAAGGATTGCAAAAAGTTCTGAAGACCATGTCCAATGAAATGGTCGACATCAAGAAGCAAGTAGCAGAAACTTCTTCAAAAAATCCCTATAGAGCTTTTAAAAGAGGCCCTTCAACAGATTCAAAGCCACCCAATGCTATTTCAAATGCTGAATCCGAAGAAGAGGAAGAGGAAATTGCCACTGAAGGGAAAACTAATGAAGAAGAAGTTGTAGAGTTACAAGGAATGTGGGATTTCATCCTCCCACAAGAAGAAGATCAAGAAGTATTCCTAGTTAGCACACAAAGTAGAAATCAGCTTGATCCTCCCCAAACTACCCCTAAGCTAAAGAGCGCAAGCTCTGCAATAAAGGATAAAGTCGCAACAAAGAAAACGACATCTAAAGCGACTCAAACCAGCCCAGTCCAAACAGATTCATCAACTCTATCTAAAACACTAATCATGTCGGGTGAAATGGAGTACAATATTATAGAAGATATGAAAAAGACTAGGGCCAACATCACTGTTTACGAATTGAGCAAGTTAAAGCATCAACAAAAGATAATGTTGAAAGAATTACATGTTGTGCCAGTTGCACCTTTGCCTGCCGCTGTACTTTCTCAAGCTTCCCATAACATGGGAAGACCTCCAACTAATGTGACCAATAAAATTGACCCAAATGACATCGCTCTAATTGGAGGAAGATCGAGATCTCATACTCCCCCGTTTCTCCTTACTTATGAAATTTTCAATAAAAATGTGCACAATTACTTGGTGGATTCTAGTGCTTCATCGAATATTTTGCCAAAGTCCACATGTTCCAAGTTAAACGTTCCACCATAGAAATCTGCTGTGTGCATAGTTCAACTAGATCGATCTCAAGTCGAAGTAATTGGCGAACTAAATCAAGTAACCATAAGGCTGTTATCCAACCCAAAGGTATGTCAAGTTATCAACATTTTAGTTGCTGATATTCCAGAATTTTATGGCTTAATTCTTAGCAGGGATTGGTCATAAAAACTTCATGGATACTTCGCAACTGACTGGTCACACATGTGGCTGCCCTACAATGGTAAACCAAATCAAATAAAAGTTGAATGAGAACTACATCAGAAATACATAGTAATGGACCTAGAGGGGGAAAATGAACCAGTAGCATATAACAGTAGCATTATTAGAAATTACTTTGTACATTCTTTCCTTGGAAATTTTAATGCTCACACGTCACCTTATTTAGAACACTCTATTTTGTCCCAATTCGAAAAATTTTCTCGAACTGATAGTTCAAAATGTATCAATTTTTTAGATAGTCCTGTAAATAAATATTTATTTTGGAAATTATTTTTTGATGGTTCTAAATCTAACGAAGGAGCAAGAGCAGGATGCGTTCTAATTAGTCCAGAAGGAGATAAAATTATGCTAACATGCAGACTCGAATTTGATTGCACCAACAATACAGCAAAATATGAGGCTTTGGTCCAAGGGTTGTACAAAGCAATCGGGTTAGACGTCAAGTACCTTCAAGTTTTCAGAGACTCTGAGATTGTGGTCAGATAGGTACGTAATACTATACATTGCTTATCAGGTCATTTAAAACATTATCAATCCTTAGTTCAAGATCTGACTGAGCATTTTATAGCATTTAATATTTCTTCAATTCCCAGACTCCAAAATGCAAGTGCAGACCTTTTGGCTAACATAGCTTCTAAGCTTATTCCTTCAGAATATTTTAGTCTAGATAGATTTTCAATAGAATTAATCTTTAGACGATCTATTCCTGATAACATCACAAATTGGAGAGTATTCAACGACGATCCTGATATCATTAATTTCCTCACATCTGAAGGATCCTACTCTAATCAAATAATTGACGAAGACCAACATGATCGACAATTGCAACAAGATAGCACTAACAATGCTATACCTAAGTTGGTAGTCAAGTTAGAAGACCTGTACGATTTGAAATATCGGTTTAAAAGGTCTACCAATTCAAAACTCCAAAGTTCAACTTTGAATTACGAATTAGTAAACCTAGGAACTGATGCCAAACCACAAAACATTAATCTAGGTCTCAGCCTAGCCCCTGAAGAAAAATTAGCGTATATTCGTCTTTTGAGACAATATAAAAATGTTTTTGCTTGGAACTATGATGAAATCAAAACATACGACACTTCCATCATCCAACATACTATTCCAATGATCGATAATGAAAAACCTGTCCAACAAAAGTTGAGAAAGATCCATCCCAATTTAGAAAATCAGATAAAGACTGAACTCAATAAGTTATTGAAAGCCAAAATAATCTTTCCCGTCAGACATTCTAAATGGGTCTCCAATATGGTACCTGTTAGAAAGAAAAACGGAGATATTAGGATTTGTATTGACTTTCGAAACGTTAACAAGGCCTGTCAAAAAGATAATTTTCCTTTACCACCTATGGAACAGATATTGCAGGCAGTGGCAGGCTCAAAATTAATGTCTTTCTTGGATGGATTTTCAGGATACAATCAAGTGTTGGTACATCCTAATGATCAATTAAAAACCACATTCAGAACTAAATGGGGCACATACGCATATCGAAAGATGCCATTTGGTTTGATTATTGCTGGTGCCACATTCCAGAGAGCCATGGACATCAAATTCAAAGGTTTAGTCAATAAATCTATAGTAATTTATTTGGATGATATAACAATGTATTCCAAGAAATGAAGCGACCATCTTAGATATTTAAAACAAATCTTCCAATGGTGTTTAAGGTATGGAATTTCACTTAACCCGAAAAAATCCTTTTTCGTATTAAGTGAAGGGAAACTCCTAGGATTCATAGTGTCAAAATCTGATTTTCACATCGATTCCAACAGAATCAAAGAGATTTCTGAAATATCCCTACCTCACAACAAAAAAGCCATGCAATCTTTCCTTGGTCAGATCAACTTTGTAAAGAGATTTGTTCCAGATTTTTCACGAATTGTGTCTCCTTTGCAAGCCATGATTAAAAAGAACTCAAATTTTAAATGGGGCCAAGATGAACACGAAGCATTCAACCTGATCAAACAAGCTATTATTAATGCTCCATCTTTAGCAACTCTGAATTTTTCAGAGCCTTTTATTTTATATACATTTGCCTCAGATAGGTCATATGCTGCGATACTTACTCAAGCAAATCAAGAAAAAGCGGAAGCCCCAATTTCTTTTTTCAATTCAAATTTACAGGGCGCTGAATTAAATTATTCAAATGTGGAGAAACACGCTTATGCTGTTTTCAATGAAGTCAAATACTTCAGACCTTTTTTACTCAAAACCCATGCTAAAATCATAGTACTGTTTCCAGCGGTAAGGAATCTTCTAGTACAGAAGGATGTGGGTAAGAAAAGGGCCAATTTGGTTACTTCCTTACAGGAATATGACATTGAGATTAAACCAGCAAACATTGTAAGAGGCCAAGGCTTTTGCAAAATGTTGGCTGGAGCGTCGCAAATTTCTGAAATTCCATCTGTAGAGGTACAAATGTACGAGGTAAGCCTAAAAGATGCAGAATCATTATACGCTGATATCATTTATTATCTTAAGAACGGGTGTGCTTCTTCACACCTCGATCATACTAAGAAAAGACCTCTAAGGTTGAAAGCCAAACAATATCAGCTCATAAATGATATTCTTTTTAGAATAAATTATGATTCTGTTCTTCTTAGATGTCTTGAGAAATTTGAAGCTGAAAAAGTTTTGCAGGAACTCCATGATGGGCCAGCAGGTGGACACTATGCTGGAGATGCTACTGCACATAAAATCTTGCGTGCAGGCTATTACTGGCCCACGTTATTTAAAGACTCGCACAGTTGCGTGAGGAAATGTCAAGTCTACCAAACTACTGTTGAGAGACAAAAGAAGCCATCCTTGCCACTATAGCTGGTTAACATTGAGCAACCTTTCAGTCAATGGGGATTGGACATAATAGGTGAGATTGTTCCTCACTCTTCTAAGAAGCATAGATATATCCTTACAGCAATAGATTATTTTACTAAGTGGGTAGAAGCAGTTCCACTCAAGACGGCTAATGCTGAAAATATCATTGAGTTCATAGATCAATTTATAATCACCAGGTTTGGATTGCCTTCCGCTTTAATGTTTGATAATGCATCATACTTTTCTGGAAATGCAATGACTGAATTTGCACTTAAAAGAGGATTCAAACTTAAATATTCGGCCAATTATTACCCACAAGGCAATGGGTTAGCTGAGTCTACAAATAAAACCTAATCAGGATTATCAAAAGAACAGTTGACCAAAATCATAAAAATTGGCATAAGGCTTTGATATATGCTTTATGGGCAGACCGAATAACGCAAAAAGCTTCTATCAGCACTTCTCCCTTTAATTTAGTTTATGGGAAAGAAGTGGTTCTTCCGACTCATTTAGCAATTCCCTCTTTGTCCCTAGTTCAATACATTGATGAAGTACAACTTCCTCCTTACAGCTAAGACAAATGGAAATAATCAAATTAGAAGAACAACGAGAACAGGCTAATAAAACCCATGCTCATCATCAAGCACTATTAAAATCCTCTTTTGATTCAAACATAATGACCAGAAAAGATTTTCATATGGGAGACTTAGTTTTAAAATGGGACAAGGTTCATGAAGAGAAAGGCAAACAAATACAAAAATTTCAAAGAATGTGTCTTGGTCCTTTTTAAATTGTAGAAGTCATAGGTCCATCAACGTTTGTGTTACAGGATTTAGCAGGTAAGAGAGACTCTTTGCCTGTTAACAAAAAAATTCTCAAGAAATATTTTCCATACAAGTTTATTCTTCTATTTTTGTAGAGTAGTTGTTTTTATTTTCATAATAAAACCAGTTGTGAGCGGTTACATTAGGCATTTACGAACAAGACACCAATTCTCTTTCAGATCTTGATTTTTTGCTTGTATAAATAGCAAATCTTTTGGAAAACTGATCTTTATTATTGATAGATACAGTTAAAGACTCTAGCCTAGATATGATACTAGTTTCAACTTCATAAAGTTTGATGAAAACAACCTTTAGTGAAGAAATTGTTTTATCTTAGTACAATGAAAGGTATCAATAACAAAATAAAGATTCTCTATAGAACAGCTGTTTCCAAAAACTCTATTATTATCGTCCAGAGCTATCTTAAGGAAACAATGACTTCCTCCCTGCTAAGGAGATCACAACTTTCAGAGGAACAACCCAAGGGTACACTTCATCTTGAAGAATAAGAGGTCTCATCACAAGCCGACCTATCATAATCACAGATATTATAACTTGCTGACTTTGCCAAATACTGTACACCACAACAGGGCAATGAGTCAAGATTGTTGCAATCAAAAGACAAAGGGTCTCATCACAAGCCAGCTTGTTCAACAAAGTTATAAATCAAGTGAATGACTGTGTCATAAATTGGCTATCAAACCAAGACATTGTTCTTTAAGAGTAAAAAGAAAATCAAAGAAATAAGTGTGGATGTGGATTCTTCTTTGAGAGTTGTAGGTTGCTTTAAGTAGGATACAGGATCATTGATGGGTAACAGGTAACCCTGTCGAGGCTATAAACGCCTGCTGGCAGCAGAGGCTCTACCTACGACAAATGAGCATATTTAAAACTGTTTACAGAGAAGACTTTGTTTTATGTAAATACAAGGATTAGCTTGAGGAAGCAAATAATCAAAGTTGAAAATAGTTGAAACAAAATGTCATTGACAGGTTAGAGCATAATGTACTTTATCTTTCCATAATAAAGTTTAACTTTCTAAAAAAATTTCTGTTTTGGAAGTTTAGAAAATTCAATAGAAAAACAGAGATAACTGGTTCTTCCAAGTGAATCGCCAATTGTTGTGGCCACCAACAACCCCCCTCCTTATTTAGTATTAGCAATAACACTATATAAGTGGGGACCCTTAGTCAAAAAATTAAAAAAATCAATTAGTGCTTATATGTCACTCCTTAAGAAATATCGCATCGCGCAAAGAATGATAGGGCATTTTCTTATGAGTCAAAATGATAAAATGCGAGATTGTGACGTGAACCCCATCGCATCGCATGCATTAATGAACACTCACGTTGGAAAACCTTAAAATCGCCGATATGCGATATTGTATATCGCATGTCGCAAAATTTCATAAAATACACATAATGATAAAGCGATCTACGATATTGCGATCTGCGATCTTTGCGATATTGCGATCAAACAACCTTTCGATAGAACAACATGAAGATATTACAGTAATGCGATACAACGATATGTGATACTGCGATGAAAATCACAAAAACATTCCATCGCAGATTTTCCTAGCTCAATATTCAAGAAGTTTTTCCATAAACCAAGACCGGTTACGCGCTTTAATGATAATTAATGAATTACATGCCAGTTGTTAATAAAATATTGTTTGTGTTTTTCGAAGAGCCAGTTCACGTTAGATGGCATGTTTTTGCATATCCTTGGCATTTAAATCTTTCCTGTTATTATTTATTATCATTACTCTCTCCTCACTTGTGAACTGTAGGAACGAAGAACAAAAGTTACACAAAGAAATGTGCAGGAAGCTATGGGGAAAAAGGATAAGGCTCCAATGTCCAAAGACAGAAGAAAGGTGCCCTTATAAACAGATACCGCATGCAACAAATTGCAGATTCACAAAAATGCTGCTGAGCCATCCATTACAGATATTTCATATACAGCCATGGTTAAATGGGTATTGAGCGATGCTGATATCAGAGACAGACAGTTTAATGCTCAGGTCAAGAGCTCACGAATCATTATTTTTACAATTATGAGCTTTATACCCAATAAGAGAAAGAGGCGAAAAAGGCAAAAAAACACATCAGAAAATCTGGATCAAAGAACAGAGGCAATTTTCGATGCGCGATTAGCGCCTAGTGCTAATCGGCATCGCTGAGAAAAATTGCTCTGAGAGGAAAGCTTTAACTGTCAGTCACTTGTAAGCCCGAAAATTGCAAGAAAGCAATGATAAAAAACAAACTGGAAACATAAAGCTAAAGAAAAGGCAGAAGCAATCCAAGGGTTAACCAAGTTGAACTGGGATTATTACTGGCATACACGGTAAAGCCACATAGTCGTGGATGACTCTCAAGTATATCATC